>CM053753.1:97105962-97147385 GCA_028658305.1 Pachyuromys duprasi | reverse complement strand
ATGCCTAAGAGTGGTATAGCTGGGTCTTGAGGAATCACTATTGCTAATTGTCTAAGAAAGCACCAAATTTATTTCCAGAATGGTTGTACAAGTTTGCATTACCAAAAGCAATGGAGGAGGGTTCCTCTTTCTCCACAACCTCTCCAGCATGAGTTGTCACTAGAATTTTTGATCTTAGCCATTCTGATGGGTGTAAAGTGAAATCTCAGGGTCGTTTTGATTTGCATCTCCCTGATGGCTAAGGACGTTGAGTATTTCTCTTTTTTTTCTATTTTGTTTTACTTTAATAAATGAAAATTTAAAACACAAACAACCCCAGCTCTTCCCATGTAAAAAAGGTCCCTTGAGTAAAATATACCTTGACACTAGTAACAATATAACCGTCTCTGACTCTTCTGTTTGTTAACATCCCATTTTCTCTGCATAGCCAGGGTATTGATCTGTCTTGGGAAAGCTTCTCAGAGCACCTGCTGTAATCTGGGCACCCATCTTATGCCATAGTGGATGGACTTCATAATTGATTCCTAGGGTTTTCTAAACAGATTCCTGCTTCTCTGTCTGAAGTTTTTCGCCAGGCTCCATCTTCCATCTCCTCTTCACTCTCTGCATCCTCTCAGCTCTGGCCCCTTTAAGTGTTTTTATGCCATTCTATAATCCTCTAGAGTCAGTTCTTTTTTTAGCTCCATACCCCATTTTTTAATTGGATTACTTGATATTTATGTTTATACCCAGAGATTTGTCCTGTTCCTAGCCTTGGTCACATAAACTTTGTCTTGCAAAGGCACTAGTGCAGAGACACATTACTGTTCAAAGTGTTGAGAAAGCAATAGTGAGTTCCCAGTTGTAGATGTAACATGCCCATCAACACCCCTCCCAAGGATAAACAACCATTTCAGATTATTGAATACAAGATTCCAATCTTAGCTGAAGAAATAATGGGAGCTGATAGCTGCTGGGAGAACAAGTTTCACTTAATTTTAGGAGTGTGGCACCTTGCAGGTTTTCCATGTCATGGTGGAAGGCTGTGCCCACGTACGTATGGGTAGCACTAATTAGACTCAAAGAATAAATAAATAATCCTACAACAAAAATGTGGGGTTTGGGTGGTGATAGGAGTTTCTTAACAGTTTGGGAAGTGACAGGTAGATAAAATGAAGATGAAATATATAGATGTCTAATATTTTTGAAGATTAAAATTTAAAAACAATGGAGTTGGGTATGTCATAAATGCATGGAATATGTAAAGATAACCTATTACTGCAAGAATGTGTAGCTTTGAAAAGGGCAAGTCTAGCACCTGACAGGCCTGGCCTCCTGAGCTCACTGTGTAATCTTTTCTGCCTGTCTTGTCAGCGTTGCTTCCATCTGCCATAATTTCTTCAGTGGAGATGGAACACATGTGAAATTAATTAGCTTCTTTTTTTGTCATTGTTGTTACTGTTACAAAACACCCAGCCTCTTATGTTTTGTTATATCAATGGAAAACATACCAATACAGTTTCTTTATGAAAAAGGAGCAAAGAAGCCCATTTCCTCACTTTACTCTGAGAACATAGTTGGTAATTTCCACTCATCAAGAAGAGAAGACTTATATTATATGTCTATATGAGTGAGTATATACCATGTGTGTCTTTCTGCTTCTGGGATAGCTCACTCAGGATGATCCTTTTCAGTTCCTACCATTTACCTGCAAATTTCATGATATCTTTTTTTTAAGGCTGAGAAATATTCCATTGTGTAGATGAACCACAATTTCTGTATCCACTCCTCAGTTGAGGGGCATCTGGGTTGTTTCCAGCTTCTGGCTGTTACAAATAAAGCTGCTATAAATATAGTTGAGCAAATGTCCTTATTGTATACTTGAGCCTCTTTTGGATATAGGATAAAGCTACTAAAATCTGTACACCTAAAGAAACTAATCAAGAGGGAGGACTCTGGCTAAAATGTTCAATCCCCAGCCAGAAAGGCAAAGCAGATGGACAGCAGAAGAAGAAGAAAACAGGAAACAAGTTAGGAGCCTGTCACAGAGGGCCCCTGAAAGGCTCTGCCCTGTACAATATCAAAGCAGATGCTGAGACTTATGGCCAATTGTTGGGCAGAGTGCATGGAATCTTAGGAAAGATGTGGGAAATAGTAAGGTAGGGAGAAAACAGGAACTCCACAAGGACAGCAACAAAACCAAAAATCTGAGCAAAGGGGTCTTTCCTGAGACTGATACTCCAACCAAGTACGATGTATGGAGAAAACCTAGAACCCCTACTCAGATGTAGCCCATGACAGTTCATGGGAGGGAGGGAAGGTGAGATTGGGAGAGGAGGTGGGAGGGGTTTATGGGGGAATACAAAATGAATAAAGTGTAATTAATAAAACTTAAAATAAAAAATACTCAACAAAAGAAGAAGAAGAGGAGGAAGAAGAGAAGACTTGAATCAGTTCCATACCCAAACTACAAGACTGTACTCTTAAGCAAGCTAGGTTCCCAGACTGTGAGAAATTCAGGTCTATTATTAGTAAATGGCCCAGTCTGTTATTATGCAGCGGCTGTAAGAAGGCATCAGGAGGTAGCTGTCAGGGGAGCCATTCTTACCGTATTCTAAACTCCAAAATCTAAAATGTAAGGACCTGATGCCAGGTAGGATTCCTGCTTCCCAGTGGTATGCATTATAAAGTCCCAGACTCTATAAAGAGTCATCTCTTCTCTTACCACGAATAATACTTTCATGTTTCATCCACCATGATTTTACCCATGTGGTTGATGAAGCAGAAGCAGAAGTGGGAATAGAGACTTAGGATGGTAAGAAATCATGAAAGTGAGTTCTTTGCAAAGAAAATAAGAGTTTCTGTCTTCAATCAGAATGAAAGAGGCAGCTTACTCCTGCTGTTATGAAGCTCAGGATTTTCTTTTCTATTTTTTTGTTTCATTTGAATTAATTTTTAACTAATTTTTTACATTAATTACATTTTATTCATTTTGGATCCCAGATATAGCCCCCTCCCTCATGCCCTCCCAATCCCACCCTCCCTCCTTAATCTCTTCCCATGCCCCTCTCCAAGTCCACTGATAGGGGAGGTCTTCCTGCCCTTCCCTCTGACCTTAGCTTATCAGTTCTCATCAGGACTGGCTGAAATGGGCTACATCTGTGCAGGGGTTCTATGTCATCTCTATGCATGGTCCTTGGTTAGAGTATCAGTCTCAGAAAACACCCCTGAGCCCAGATATTTTGGTTCTGATGCTCTCAGAAATTAAAAACAAGGAAATCATGAAATCTGCAGGCAAATGGTGGGACCTAGACAAGATCATCCTGAGTGAGGTATCTCAGAAGCAGAAAGACACACATGGTATATACTCATGGTATAAGTGGATACTAGACCCATAAGACAGGATAAATGTACTAAAATCTGTACACCTAAAACAGTTAAACAAGAAGGAGGACCTGGGGTAAGATGTTCAATTCTCACTTAGAAAGACAAATGGGATGGACATTGAAAGTAGGAGAAAACAAGAAACAGGACAGGAGCCTACCATAGAGGGCCTCTGAGAGACTCTACCTGGCATTATATCAAAGCAGATGTTGAGACTCATAACCAATCTTTGGGCAGAGTGCAGAGAATCATATAAAAGAAGAGGTAGTTAGTAAGATTTTCTTTTAAAATTAATTAATTAACTAATTAATAAGTTAATTAGTTAATTTTGCATCTGAACTGAAGTTTCCCCTCCCTAGTCTTCTCCCAATCCTTTTCCCCCACATTCTCCTCCATCCACTCCTCCTTTTCTTCTCTTAAGAAGAGGAAAGGCCTTTTATGGGAATCAACTAGCCCCAGCATATCAAGTTGCAATGTCACTAGGCACAGCTTCTTCTACTGAGGCTGAATGAGGCAGCCTAGTAGGAGAAAAAGTTCCCATAGGCAGGCAACAGAGTCAGAGACAGCCATTGCTCCCACTGTTAGGAGTCCCATATGAAGATCAAGCCTCAGAACTGTAACATATGTGTAAAAGTTGTAGGTTAGTCCCACACATACTCCTTGGTTGGTGTTTCAGTCTCTATGAGAGCCTATGAGACCATGTTAGTTGATTCTGCAGGTTTCTTTGTGGTGTTCTTGAGCATGCTGGCTCCTTCAATCTTTCCTCCCTATCTTCCATAGCATTCCCCAAGCTACACTTAATGTTTGGCTGTGGGTTTCTTTATGTGTTTCTGTAAGTTATTGGGTTAAGCTTCTGATGATGGTTATGCTAGGCTCCTGTCTGAAAGTATAGTAGGATATCATTAGCAGTGTCAGGGGTGGGCTCCTTCTCATGACATGGGTCTCAAGCTGGACCAGTTATTGGTTAGCCACTGCCTCAATTTCTGTTCCATCTTTACCCTTGCACATCTTGTAGCCAGGACAAATTGTAAACCACTCCAACATACCACCAGGTCACTTGCTTAACCATGTTCATAGCAGCTTTATTTGTAATAATAGAAATCAAGAAACAACCTAGAAATCCCTCAACAGAAGGATAAAGAAAATGTGGTACAGTTACACAATGGAGCATTACTCAGCAATTCAAAACAATGACGTCATGAAATTTGCAGGCAAAAGAATGGAACTAAAAAAGATGGAACTAACAGGATGGAACTAAAAAGTAGCAAGGATGGTGCAAAGGAGGGTGTATGAATCTCACCAAGAAGTGGAAATAGAATAGACATTGTGAGTGGATTGGGGCTTGGGAGAGAATAGACAGGGGTGGGTGTAGGAATTAGAATAGGAGGACTACAGTGAGGGGAAGATAGAGTGAGAGAATACAGGGAGAAACAAGTGGACATGAAGGGAGCATCTCTGGGACGAGCTAGAAACGTAGGCCAATGGGAACTCCCAGGAATCTATGATGGTGATCCTAGCTAAGAATCCAGCAATGGGGCACATGGAAACTGAACCGGCAATCTCATGTAACCGGTAAGACTTCCAATAGAGGGATGAGGATCAAAATCTTCAGTTTCATGGGCCCAATTCTCTTCATTCAGGCCATGGATTATATTCCTCTGTACCAGAACTACATTAAAGTATCTCTGAATATAGAAAAGAGCATCATTTCTGGCTTTCCCTTACTATGGAATTTTGAGTATCATATTGCACACATTCTGATCTTGAGATGAAGGAGATATGAGTCCCCTTAAATTATGCAATGTCTTCCTGCTTTCATACTGCTCTCATTCCTGAAATTAACCAATTTCATAGCATTTATAGTGTACCACAAATATTTTTATTCATTTTAACCATATATTTTTCAATTAAAATGATATTACAAAAGCTTTTTTTTACCCCTTCATTTATGCTTTAACCAATATCAAATAATGGGATGTAGGCAATAATGGTAATGACGATAGACTTTTGCATTTTGTAATCAATTCTTACCACACTTGGAAAAAAGTTTTATCTGCCACAGTAGGTGAGGATTGTCAATTTTTAATGTGTCCCAGAGCTGGGTTTTTATACATAATGTTTGGGCCATAATGCAAGTAATTCTGCCTCTACTCAAATGACTTTGCATATCCCATGGCACAGGAGGTATTTTTGGTAAATATGGACATTATGTTTAGTCTCTGAAGGAACACAGATAAGTGGAACAAAGCTATATTAAAAACAAACCAACAAGCTGTGCCAGCTTTTGAAAATCCGTTTCTTATACTCTATGGGACCTGACTAGAAAGGAAGTATGATCTTCAGTGTGAAGAGGTGCCATCAAGAGCTCCAAACCTTCCAAAACACCAAACATAGTTTAATATTGGGACATCGTGGTCTGTCCTGCAGTGGAAATAATCTTTAAATTTGACCTAACAAATCCTCAAGAACATAAACAGTTCTGTAAATACTTAGCCAAGATGCTGTATCATCCAAATATATTTTTGTGACATCATTTTTATCTTCTGTCCATACCTTGGAAGGGTTCCCTAAGCACTAAATAAAGATTAAGAAACTCATAAGGCCTCATTTCAAAATATGGACTGCCACAGGTTAAAAAGGTAAACAAAACAAAACAACAACAAAAACCTAGAGTATTTAGGGATTTACCCTGAATGATACAGATTAGAGCAGAGCTTTGAGATTGTGGCTTAGCAATGAACATCATATTGAAAGAATAGTGACCTCAACAAAGGATATAAATGGACTGTTGATCACTATGCTTGACTGCATAGTCTCTAGCCACATACCTAGAAAAAAACACCATCTGGAGAGCGCTCATAAAAATAAAAAAAACAGGACAATGTGGCCTTGTTTTATACAACACCGAAAATTATCTCTCAATGCTTTGGTTCATGTTCTCTAATACACTGAGATTTGCTTGCAGTGTTTATTGCCTTTTTTCTAATTTATTTATTTTTTTATTACTTACAGTTTATTCACTTTGTATCCCAGCTGTAGCCCTCACCCTTGTCCCCTCCCAATCCTATCCTCCCTCATCTCCTCCCATGCTCCTCTCCAAGTCCACTGAAAGGGGAGGTCCTTTTCTACCCTTCCCCCAGAGCCTAACCTATCTGGTCTCATCAGGACTGGCTACATTGTCTTTCTATGTGGCCTGGTAAGGCTGCTCACCCCTCATGGGGAGATGATCACTCAGCCACTGAGTTCATGTCAGAGATTACATGGTTACAAGAACTACTGCTGAAGATATTACACATCTGACTATAGGACGCAGAAAGATAAATCCTGAGCTGAGCTGGAAATCCTCAATGCTGGTTAGCATTCATGTTGTTCTAAGTTGGTGCATGCTGATGGAGGAGAAGATGTGTCAATGATCTTACCCATCCGTGAACTTGCGAATGAGAATGCCAACTTTCTGAGAATCAAGAAGTGCCCCACTTGGGCAGTGGTGTCATGAATTGGGGACAGGAAGCACTAAGCAATTACTCCAACACTGATTGGACTTGGAGCCCACCTCATCATAGGGAATCCATGCCTGGTACTGTAATTCCAGCCCAAAGTCTGATCCTGGTGAGGTAATAGGTGCTAAGGGTTAACTTATTAGAGTTGTATAGCTAAATAGTATAATATTAGACTGCCTTCTAAATATTTATGTTTATAACTATAGATAAATGTTACTGTAAGCCTCGGAGCTGCTTGTTGTAGTTAGGTTTCCATTGCTTGATAAACACAGTGTCCAAACCCACCTTGAGAAATAAAGGATTTATTTTATCCTATCCTTACAATCCATCATGAAGGGATGTCAGGGTAGGAACTCAAAAAAAAAAAAAAAACTATACGAAGGAACTGAAACAGAGGCCATTGAGGGATGCTACTTACTGACTTATTCCTTATGGCTTGTTCATCTTGCTTTCTTACATAACTGCACACCAACTGTCCAGTGGCAGCCCTACCCACAGTGTGCTGGGACTTCCCCCATCAACCATCAATCAAGACAACACCTCAGAGACTTGTTTACAAACAATCTCATAGAGTTGAGATGTTCTCAACTGAGGTCCCCCTTCTAGAAAAATCTAGCTTGTCTCAAGTTAAACCAAACAATCATAGCAAAACAAACAAAACAGAACAGTGAGGAAAGCCCAGAGAGCTACAAAGAACTCACAGATCTATGAAGAAAACATGAATGCCCTTTGAAAACTTTTACTAAAATCTGTATAAATGGAGAGGTAAGATGGATCTATGGATAAGGTGCTTGGTGGACCTGATGGCCTTAGTTTAACATTCAGGACCCACATGATAGAAAGAGAAAACCAACTTCAGCAAATGGTCCTCTGATTTCCACATATATGACATGGAACACACATGTGTTTGTATACATACACACATATATGCAATAAGTAAATAAGTAAATGTAATATTAATTAAAAATTTGGGAAAGATATTACTATATTACGTAAAACTTTCCCAGTAAGTAACAAGTTTACTAATCAATGCTTTATGTTGAAGCAGGTTGAAACTAGAATTGAGTTTTGCACGGAGATTATGAATAAAAGTTATTTAATTAACTAATTAGCTAATAAAAGTTAATTGATTAATTATTAAAAAGTTAGAAAAAGGTTTTGAATAAAGTTTTTTGTCTTCTAGCAGTTGACAAGTGCAGAGTACATGCTGCAGTCAAGACAGACTTGTGTGCTTGTGTGACCTCTCTCAGGTCACTGAAGCATCACTTACCAAATTACTATTCTGGATGCTCATTCCAATAAATTAAAAGGGTACATGAGTTTATTAATAACTGTTTATTTAAATGATAGCCACATAAGACAAACCAAGCATTTGGCAGCTTTCGGTACTTTCGGTCACTGAAATCAGGTGCCTGAAACATCAAGACTATTTTTTTAGGAAAATGAAAATGCTGAAAATGTTGGCAGTCCGCGCATTCCAGTGCTCCTCATAGCCAGGCTGGAGCTACTGCTGTGTGACTGCACCTGGTTTATTATGGTGTTTATTATGACTTGACTACAACTTCAGTAAATTTCATCCTGGGGAAATCAAGTTTAAAGAAAATGATAGGCTTTTGGAAAATGCTAATTCCTCATCTTGATAGTGAGTCAGACCCAAGACTGCATCTTGTACATATAAAGTTTTGGAATTTCATCCTCCTGTTTTGCCTTCTACTCTTTTTCTCTCTTTTAAATGACTTTCCTCCCTGTCCCTCTTGCTGTTTTTCATATTATAACATGTTCCTTTTAAAGAACTTGTTAACATGTATTAGTGAGTACAGTGCAAAGCTCCAAAGCAAACAAGTTACAGAAGAAAGGGGGTGAAAGGAGAAGGAATTCACATTTCCTGCCAGGTCTCTAATAGGTCTCAACAGCAGCTGGACTGTCCAGCCAGTTTTGGTACAAGCCACTCTAAGGCCACCACCCTGTTCATCGACACACAATCATAACTGAAAATTGTTGAGAAATGTCTAATGATTTAAATAACTACTAGTCTTAGAACTAGTTTCCACAGCATCAAAATACATTTCTCTTCTTTGTAAAGGCTATTTACCCCACCCTTCACTGAGTATATTAAATTTGCCCCTGAAGATGGCTACTCCTAAGTCCAAATTTAGGAGTTTAGGCTTCAATATCAAGGAAAGCTGTAATAAAGACATCATCATAAAAACCATGACTATTTCCAGATATTATTAAATTGTAAAGGAAATCATTCTGGGTATTACTATTTTTTCTTGTTTGTCTCATTAGAAAAAAAATTCTTGATCTTTAATTCATGAGAAAATAACATTATTCATTTCTGTTCCATGTTTCTAACAGAGAGTCTTTATATTATGCAGACATCACAGGTATACTTTGATTGTATTGATGCGGTATGCCATTGACTTGGGTGTGTGTTGATAATATAGCAATGAACAATAAAAGGAATAATCTTGGCCTCAGGAAGTATATATGTTACTTAAGGAGACTGACAATGAGTATGACATCTGTTGGGTAATATTAAAAGCTAGAAAGAAAAAAAATAAAGTATGAAATTTAAAGTCTTTAAAATGGGAAGAAAGTCATAATGTTAGTTATTACACAAGAAAAGCCAAATAAGGTATAGTAAAATCAAAGACATAAAATAGAAAATGTTTTTTAATTAATTTATTTTTTATAAATTACATTTTGTTCAACTTTGTATCCCAGCTTTAACAACTTCCTTCATTCTCTCCCAGCCCCACTCTCCTTCCCTCTCCTCTCATGGCCATCCTCAAGTCCACTGATAGGGGAGGTCCTTTTCCCCTTCCATCTGACCCTAGTTTATCAGGTTTCATCAGGACTGGCTGCATTGTCTTTCTCTGTGGCCTAGCAAGGCTGTTCCTCGCTCAGTGGGAAGTGGTCAAAGAGCCATTCACAGAGTTCATGTCAGAGACAGTCCCTGTTCCCATTCCTAGGAAACCCACTTGGATACTGAGCTGCCAGGGGCTACATCTGTGCAGGGATTCTAGGTTATCTTCATGCATGGTCCTTGGTTGGAGTATCAATCTCAGAAAAGATCCCTGTGCCCAGATTTTTTGGTTCTGTTGCTCTCCTTGTAGAGCTCCTTTCCCCTCTAGGTCTTTCTATCTCCCCCTTCTTTCATAAGATTCCCTGCTGGGTGGAGTCTTTCAGAGGACATCTAAGGTAGGTGTTCCCTTTTTCCATAGATTCTGGTGTCTATTCTTTTTGCCCTTCCAAATGAGAATTAATCATCCTCCCTAGGGTCCTCTGTTTTATTTAGCTTCTTTGGGTCTGTGGATTTTAACATGGTTATGCTATGTTATATGGCTAATATGCACTTATAAATGGGTATATACCATGTGTGTCTTTCTGTTTCTGGGTTACCTCATTCAGGACTATCATTTCTAGTTCCATGCATTTGCCTGCATATGTCATGATTGTTTTGTTTTTAATAACTGAATGTAAATGTACGACAGTTTCTGTATCCATCCATTCTTTCGCCTTATTTTTTGGGAAGAG
This sequence comes from Pachyuromys duprasi, assembly GCA_028658305.1. Lineage (NCBI taxonomy): Eukaryota > Metazoa > Chordata > Mammalia > Rodentia > Muridae > Pachyuromys > Pachyuromys duprasi. The sequence goes on along the minus strand of CM053753.1, from coordinate 97,136,982 downwards.
TTTTCTCACTGAACTGGATTGTAAAAGTTGGCTGGACTGGATGGACAACAAGCCTTAGGGATTTTCCCATCTCTGCCTCCTATACTCACTCATCCAGTTCAGAGGGTTTCAGGCCCATGTCTCATGCTCAGCTTTTTCTTTTATGTTTGGAATTAGAACTCTGGTCCTCAGAAAACACCTTAATGAGCTATCTTGTACCCTTCTATTTATTTCTTTTAACTGACAAATGTAAGTATTGTGCATATAATACAGTTTTGTATGATATTTGATGCAAGGATACATTGTGTAGTCTTTAATCAGATTACGGGTACCTGGCATTTCAAACAACTACCATCTTTCAAACAACTACCATGTTTCCATTTTTGTCAAACATATAAACTATCTATACAAGTGGATCTACTCTTAACTGAAGGTTTACTATAAAAAAGTATTAGACATTTTTCTACTTATTATTAAAATCTCATTCTGAAGCATTTCCTTTATCTGTGCTCTTTTTGCAACATTATCCATTGATAAAATTATTACATCAAAAGGAGAAAATATACAGTCACAATAAATAATATTTTAATTTGTTCTAAATAACAATTTCTCTATCCATATCCATGTCTGAAACAGTGTAATTCTTTCTAATAAGCAGAGAAAATTTCAAATTCCTACATGAATTATTTTCTCCCTAAACCAGAATACATATTACTTAAAAATGATGCCTGAATTTAAGTTTATCTTTATTCTTTTTTAAATCTATGTATTTTTTAATTAATTATAGTCTATTCACTTTGTATACCAGCTATAACCCCCTCCATCATCCCTTCCCATTCCCATCCTCAGTCCCTCTTCTCCTCCCATGCCCCTCTCCAAGTCCATTTATAGGGGAGGTCCTCCTCCCTTCCCTCTGACCCTAGCCTACCAGGTCTCATCAGGACTGGCTGCATTGTCTTCCTCTGTGACCTGGTAAGGCTGCTAGGTCCATCTTACAAGCATCAAAGTCCACTCTACCATGCATATTATCAAGGACATATCCCACTGACATTAATGTGCATTATTTTTTCTTTATTAATTAATTTATTTAATCACATTACTGTCTGATTACAAACCCCTCCCTTCTCTCCTCCCAGTCCCTCCCTTATATACCTCTTCGCACATTTCCCTTCTCCTCAAAGAAGGTTACCAATTCACTCTGGCATACTAAGTTGCAGCAGGACTAAGAGTTTCTTCCTCCACTGTGGCCCAAATATGTGAAAGGGATACAAAGGCAGACAACAGAGTCAGAGATAGCCCCTACTCCAATAGTTAGAGAACCCACATGAAGACCACATGCGTATCTGCCGCACATGTATAGGGTACCTAGGTCCAGCCAATGCATGGTCTTTAGTTGGTGGTTCAGTCTTCAAGAGGCCTATGTTAGTTTTCTCTGTAGGTCTTGTGATATCCTTGGCCACCCCTGTCTCCAGTCCTTTCTCCACTCTTCCACAGAATTTCCCATACTCTGCCTATTGTTTGACTGTGGGTCTCTACATCTGTTTCCATCAGCCGCTGGGTAAAGCCTCTCAGAAGATAGTTATGCTAGACTCCTGTCTGCAAGCATAACAGAGTATTAATAATTAGTCAGGGTTGACTAATTAATGAAGTGAGTCTCAAGTTGGGCCTGGCATTGGCTGGCCATTCTTTCAATCTCTGCTTGGTCTTTATTCCTATACTTCTTGTAGGCAGGATAAATTTTGGGTTGAAGGTTGTGTGGGTGGGTTGGCATTCCCCTAATGCCACTAAACTTTTGTTCTATGAAAAAAATAGGTGCTATTTTGAGATTCTGATGTCTTAAAATTTAAATCTTACACTTGTGAATTTTTCTATGTCAATCCTATAATCTAGGGAAGGAGAAGTTTTGAAGTACAATATGTGAACTTTGTTTCCCTACATATTTCACCAAAGGACTCTGTTCACACTGCATTTACAGACATCCTATAAAGCCAACTTCCTGCAGATAACACTTTGAGAGGCATTATTTGAAACCCAAATCAAATCATCTCTCTATTTCAGTACAGATGTCCTTAACAAGCTATGATTAAACTATATTTAAAACAGCACATAAAATCAGGCTATCAAAATTGAATTAGACTTGCTATTCCTTTTTGTTACTTTAGGTGAAGGACATAGGTAAAAGGATTAACTCAAAAATGTCCATATTTAAGAAGCATATTTAGCTATTTTTTATGTCAAACACGTTAACTTCCATAATTTGATTCAGAAGTCACTAGTTCTTTTATATCTAATTTGTGAAGAGTTTTTTTTTTTAATCTGTTTTCTCAATGTTACATCTCTGTTTCCTCAAACATTAGAATCAGATGTTGTGGCTGTCAGCCAAGTTTAATGTGCATCTTTACAAATACATCCAAGATGGAATGGAGACCACAGTAAATAAATACTGAAGTCTAGTAGCAAGCTCACAGGGGAACATGTACGAAAACATGAACACACGCGCCTCCCTCATGGCCACAGTACAAGTTACACACATCCAGAGTTCACTGAGTCTGTAGTGCTTTACATGTTTTCCATTTAGTAATGCATTCTATATCTCTAAGCAGCAATGCAGATGCTATGGTGACTGCTTTCTGAAAGTTGAAGATACTAGAGTACAGGATTCCAAGTAAGCGAATTACTAAAATTGAAAAAAAAATCACACAGAAATATGTGCTTTTCATGTCATATTTTTCTGCAAATGCACACAGAAAATTTTTACAATAAAATACTGTAACTAAATATTCAAACAATGTAAAAGTAGGCACAGTGAAGGTTCAGATTACTGTATGCAGACCTGATATGTTCATATTTCAGTGTGAGCCTGTAACCCTTAGACTCTTTTCACACAAAGCTAATCTCCCTTTCCTGCAGACACTGAATTACAGTTAACGCCATTCCACTAATTTTCAGGGGAATGGGGACAGTTTTCTCTTAATTGCCAGAGAGTACTTGATATCTATTTATATGGCACGATTGGTGAATTTGTCTACCTGAACATCTAGATGGATGTCAATCAAGGTGACATATCTGTCTTTCCACACCTTATGATACTTTTGCCAGTGAAAGGAAGTTGGTATTTTGCTCCAAGTGAAGCCCTTTCTCAGCACACCAAGTAATTTCCCGGTGCATTACCTGTGAATCATAATCCTAACTTCATCCTTGAGAGCATGATTCTCTACCTTCAAAATGCTGTGGCCCTTCAATAGGGCTCCTTCGGTTGTAGTGATGCCCAGCCATAAAATTATTTTTGTTGAGGTATCATAACTGTAATTTTGCTACTGTTATGATTGGAATGTAAATATTTAAGTTTTCTGATGGTCATAGGTGACCCTGTGAAAGGGCCATTTGATCCCAAAAGCTGTAGCCACCCACAGTTTGAGAATCACTGCTTTAGAGCAACTGGTGCATACACTCCCCTTTTGATAGTTACACCTTTTTGGTTAGCAGTTTGTCAAATAAACTAGGAAAATTTTTCAAAGTCAATATCTTTGTCATTAATTTCCTGGAAACAAAGTGTTTTTGTTTTAAATGTTGAGGAATAGTGTTGCCTGATATCAGTTACAAAGGATATATTCAGAGAAAATACTCACAGACATTCTGACAACACAGAATGCAACAACAAATACTCAGAAAATGAAAAGTTAAGAATCTTAAGTGTGTTCACAAAATCCCTGCTGTTTGGGCTTCAGTGGCAATTGCTTCAATGTAAAATAGAGAACAACGTGGTGGGGTTTGTTTGTTTGTTTGTTTTGTTTTCTTTTGTTTGCATCTAGTCACAGCTTAGCTCGGTGCATACTGTCAAAATTCATGCAGATACCTTCAGTGGTTGACAGCACATACTTCGTTTCTCCATATTATAGCTTACAAGATAAAGCTGCTTGTTGTACATTTTCCTGTATGTTTTGGGGTAGGGCTTTCATTTGTATTTATTTTTCCTTCCCAGTCGGTACTGACTGAGTACTGTTGCTCGAGTGGGTACTTTACCTGGACTGTTTTATTCTTTCTAGCAATTCTCTGAAATGGGCACTCATTACAGGGAAGAGAGCAGTGTTGGTTCCACAGTTCTGGTGCAAGAACTAAACAGGGTGCTATTCTGGATCTCTGTCTTCCCATCGTTCCACACTGCTCTCAAGAAGCAATGTTCACTTTTAACATTAGATGTTTCCTGGAAGCCCAAGATGCTCTCTCTCACACTCTCACCCACACTGGTGTCACCTCCCCGTGGCTAGACAATCTGGCTCTTTCCAGGACTGAAGTTGCAGTGGCTGTTGCCTCCACCACAGCAGTCATAACTGCCTGAGCCTGCAATGTGGAAAGAATGTTTTCCCTCTGAGTAAGTGCAGGTCTGTACTTAAGACTGCCCACAGTCCCCACATGGCTCTCTGAGTAATGTGGTACCTTCAATTTCACAATCACCACTCTTACATGGGAGGGAGAGAGGAAAGGACATTTTTAAAAAGCATGATCATCACCAACTTCTCAAGGTAAACATCACAAATATAACTGTTATTCAACACTTGGCATAAGCCCAGTTGTATACAATGTTCTCAGAAAGTTTAAGTTATTTTATATACTAGGAAATAGAGGTCTTAGAAAGGTAATAGACATATAGCATGAATCTCTTCATTCATAAAGATGTTTATTTTTTTGTTTTGAATAAATGAGGGTTTGTTGTTCCTGTTTTGTTTGTTCCAGCTGTTACTTCCCTCAAACAGACATCTCTTACTGGGCCCCTAGTCATCTTCAGAAGCTAAAACAGACATGGTTTTCTTCAAGACTGATGAACCTCACCTTTTAGAAGACTTTTTGGACTTTCCCTAAACAGTGAATTCTGAAAGACAATTTTTGTATAATGCTCTGAATTCCTAAATATTGTAACTCATCTGAGATCTCTCAGAATCATTCGAGGGGATCACACAATTCTGAATAGGATGTAGGTTCTCGAACGAGAAAGCTGCCAGGACCAAGCAAATGATTTGCTTGAGTGTGTGCTTACCAATCAGCTGTCTGATTTCCAACTGAACTTCACAGATCTCTGAAGAAAAAGATATGCAGCCCCATGATGAAGAGAAGAACTATGCTTGCTGATGCTCTTTAGTGTTCTCTTGCAGGTTCTGGGAAACACCAGCTAATTTCACATTACTCGAAGACAGTTCCAAATCTGTGCATCATGGTTTTGATTGAATTTTTAGCATTCTACCTTAAATTCATTTCTGTATATTAGAACAAAAGAAAGAAAGAAAGGGAGGGAGAAAGGAGGGAAGAAAGGAAGGAAGGAAGGAAGGAAGAAAGAAAGAAATAAAGAACGAACAAAGAAAAAAAAGAACGAAGGAAAGAAAAGGTATCTCAAGTTTGAAGGTTGCCACTTTTGGCTATTTGGATGGCCATTGAGCCCCAAATTCTGTCTGTCTCCTGGAAACCTGAGCTATAAGGTTACACAGGCACACACTAACACAAGAGACTTTGACATGATTACCTGAAGTCAAGTATCTTCCTAGCAGAAGACACAGCACTACATGACTGATACATCCTATAGATGAAGCCTTAGCTTCTGATAGGATTACATTTCTTGTACAGGAATCTGGATATGGTGATGAGAGGCTCTAATCAGACAAGAACTGTCTTTGCTACTTTCCAGTGAGTCCTCATGATTGCACATCAAGCACTTACCCAATTTTTAGGTCAGAAAACAAATATAAAAGAGTGAGCAGATTATATTTAGGAATATATATATATATGTGCATATACATATATGCATATATAGCAATATATTAAAAAGGGGTCATAAATTTGAAAGAGAGCAAGGAGTGTTGTATGGTAGCGTTTGGAGAAAATAAAGAGAAGGGAAAATTATATCATTATAACATGATCTCAAATATCAAAGAAACAATTTTTTATATTTAATTTTTTTTATTTATTCACTTTACATCCTGATCATAGCCCCTTCCCTCATCTCCTCCCAGTCCCACCCTCCCTAACTCTTCCCCCCATCTTCTTCCCCTAGTTTTCAGAAGAAGATAGTCCTCTTCCCCTACCAACTGACAACAGTTGGTGGGAGTCATTATCTTCCTCTGTGGCCTGGCAAGGCTGCCCTGCCAGGGGGAAGTGATGGAAGAGCAGACAATAGAGTCCACATCAGAGACAGGTCCTGCTCCCCTTACTAGAGAACCCACATGGAGACTGAGCTGCCTATAGGCCTGTGGAGCCTGACTATGCAGACAGTCCTGTTGAGACCGGATAGGCTAGGGTTAGTTGGAAAGGGAGGAGGACTACCCTTATCAATAGACTAGGGGAGGGGCATGGAGGAGAAAAGGGAGGGAAGGCATGATTGGGAGGGAATAAGGGAAGGGCTATAGCTGGGATAAAAAATGAATAAATTTTAATAAATTTAAAAATAAATTTAAAAAGAGGACCTAGACCCTTTGCTCAGAAACATATTTTAAATTTAAAATAAAAATAAATAAAACATTGAAATGTTCATTGATATGCCAACAGAAATCAGCGCAAAGAACTAGCAGTAAGCTGTAAGACACATTCAAAACCTGCAAATATCACTGGTCACTTATGTAGAAATATTCTACCATGAAGTTATTTAAAAACTTATAGAATCTGTATTCCTTAGCCAAATTTAAATGATGTTTCTGAAAGCTTAAGATGGAGGTTCTTATTATGGTCAAGACAAAGCATGACAATTAACCTTTTTATTCAACATTTTCCCACTTTCTCAAATTTATTGACTTATTTTCTTACTAGAGTTTTGAATTATTCTTTATAGCATCATCATAATCATCATTATTATCTATACTACAGAAAAAAATAAAATAAAACTTCATGAGTCAGTGGGGCCATACCTATTCAAACCACCACAGAGCCCTATAAATTACTTATTTTAAAACAACTGCAAAGATACTAGAGAGTTGTCTCAGTGGTTTTGAATATTTTTTCCTCTTGCCTGGAACAGCAGACACATGATAGTTCAGAAATACCAGTAACACCAGTTCCAAAGGATATGACACCTTTTTCTTGCCTCCATAGTTCCCAAACACATGTGTGGTAAATGTACAAACATACCAGCAAGACACTAACACAAATAAATTAATCCTTTTAAAAATTAAATATATATATAATAGATTTTAATCTTCTAGATGACAAACTTATCTTTTTATTTAATTTACCAGTGATTCATAATGAATAGCTGGAAATATATGGTGTAAGTTCTCATAGGCAAGAGCAATAACATGAGAAAATAGATAATAGGAAAAGATAGAAACATAAATATAAGATTATTTGTATACAAATAGATAAATTATAAATATAGATAGAAGATAGGTAGGTAAAGAGATAGATAGATGGATGGATGGATGGATGGATGGATGGATGGATAGATGGATGGATAGATTGATAGATAGATAATATTCACCTGGGCCAGTGGTTTGTAACCTGTGGGGTACCACTCCTTTGGGGGTCCAGTGACCCTTTCAGAGGGATCTCCTAATACCATAGGAAATATTAAATGTTTACATTACAATTTATAACAGTAGCAAAACTTCAGTTATGAAATAAGAACAAAAATAATTTTATGGTTGGGAGTTAAGACAACATGAGGACCTGTGATAAAAAGCAACATCATTAGAAAGGTAGAACCAGTGATATGCACAGACGTAAGGATTAAAAGCTAGGGTACAGGAACAATAGCTCAGTGGTTAACAGCACCTGCTGCTCTTGCAGCGGGTCAGATTCAGCCATTAAAACACTGTGGCTAGTCACAACTAGTTATAATTCCAGTTCCAGATGATCTGACACCCTCTTCGGGTCACTGATATGATTAACTGGTGAAAGCAAACTACTGCCTACTGTTATAAACAAACATCTAGGTACCTTACTGCTGTACAAACTCTGAAATAAAAAACTTGTATTAAATATATGCAGTAGGAAAAATTAGAACCTAAAATATAAGAGTTGTGGATCAAATGGACAATTCAAAATCACAGTAAGGATTTCATGACTTCAAAGCTGAGCCATAGATGACAGAAAAAAAAAATCTCCTTACATGACCCTGTAGTTACTACTTCTTAGTATAACCAGTGAATTATTGTGGCAATTTGAATAGGTTTGGCCCCCACGTATTCATGTGTTCTAAAGCTTGGCCATGGGGAATGACACTATTAGTGGCTTTATTACAGGAGGTGTAGCCTTGTTAGAGGAAGTGTGTCACTGTGGAGGTGGAGCCTTGAGGTCTAAAATGCTCAAAATATGCCCAGTGTGGAACAAATTCAGTCTTCTCCTTGCTGCCTTCAGTCCAAGATATAGAAATCTGGGCTCCTCCTGCACCGTGTCTCACTGCATGCCAGCATGCTTCTCTCCATGATGATAATGGACTAAACCTCTAAACCTGTAAGCCAGCCCCAATTGAATGTTTTCCTTTATAAAAGTTGTCTTGGTCATGGTGTCTTTTCACAATAATAAAATCCTAACTACTAAGTGTCAACATGACCACCTTCTTTTTCCAGATTTATTGAACCATGTTATAAACCTCACAGTTGGGACCCTCCAGGAAGCTGTAAACGTGTCAGGCTCTGCCTGGTTTTACGTCATCTGACAGGTGTCATAAACTGTACCACTAACATTCTTACAGCCTCTTCTGAGAAGAGAAACACTTCTGCACCTCTGAAGAGCTAAGGAACTTCAAAAGCTTCTCCTTCTTTGGAGAAATAGGCATGATTTTCCTCAATGCACTCTGTATTTGAGGCCTGAGACAAGTATTTACCATTGCAATTTAACTTCTTGCTGCCTTAGTCCAAATTCTTTCATGCTATCTTTGGATTTGAAGGGTTGTCGCTAGACTCTATAGCCAAATCCTTCTGAGGATTCATTCCCTCAGGCAAAATGCTTGCGATAGGAAACCAATGCCTGGACATATAATTTGCATCTTCCTTTCCCTATGCCACCCAGAGCCAAGGTCCTGCCCGTATAGACCTACTTGTTGGTTGTCTCTTCCTCATGGGCAGACCTCCCAGAATCTTGACCTCACACATACTGAATTCCTGGAGGTAATGACCCACCCGCAGACTGGTTGACCTTCCCAGTTGTGACTTTTTCCTGGATGTAAATCTAAAATATTTTCATCCTCTCTGAAAATGACTGGACACCACAATACTGTTCTTTCCTAAACAACCCTTGGGCTAGATCAGTTTCTCTCATGACTCACATGACTCAGTTTGAAAAATCTCTTTGTGCCAGAAATGACAGAATTCTCTAGAGACTCAGATCCAATAAAATGTATGTTTATAATATAATATGTATTTAAAGGGAGGTTTATTGGATTGTCTTATATGATAGAAGCTAAACAATCCTACAACAGCTGAGTGCACTTTGAACAGTGAGAGATTTAGTTAACTAACCCATTCAAGGTGCTGAACTCCTCAGCAGTCCCAAGCTGGTGTTAAAGGCCTGAACGCTCCCTGTAGAATGATTAATAGTGAGAGAGCTGAAGAAGACAGCATGATATTAGAAGAAAATAGCAATAAACAAACATGATTCACTCAAAAGAAAGAGGAAGTTGAAAATGTACAATGAGTTTCTTGCAACTTCTTTTTCTTGGGATTGGTAGTCCCTTGTAAGGTGTTACCTACAGGCAGGCTGGGTCTTTCCCTCCATTCTCTATGCCACATATTAATCATCTCTGGAAATACTGGTTCTCCATCTTTACCATGAAGAGGTACATTTTACCAAGCTTAGACATTTCTTAATCCAGTCAAGCTGAAAACCAGAATCAACCACTAAAATCACTATGCAAAGAATTTAGTCTGTGGTTGCTGCCCACCCCCTACACACAAACATGTAGACATAGAAACACACAAGATATATGTTTGTATTATAAGATTAGTAGATATGAGTTATATTGCCTAATAATTAATACAAACTGTAAGTTTTAGTCCATGTTATTTGCTTTAATAAACTATTTTATGGGTTGTAATTATACAATTTAAATACACTTACCATTTATAAATACATAATTCATACTTATATACAGTAATAATTCTGTATCATAGGATATTCCAAAAATATCAAAACAAATATATTTGGTAAACATGGGGATCAGGAACCAGGGGAAGGAGGGTTAGTCACAGCAGGACACCAGGAATCAGGCTCTGGAGACCAGACTCGAGGTGCAGATCTAACTTTATTGTCCAGTGTAAATGACTGAAAGGGCAAGAAGACCATCCCATGCTAGACTCAAGCACCAGTAATAATCACTCAGGCTGGTGTAACTGTAAGGAAATGTGGGATGGGGATTGCAAGGTCATCTTTAGAAGACTACCCTAAAGAAGGGGGAAGCAGTCAGTACCCTAGCCTCAGATGCATTTTGAGATCTACAAGTTTTTGAGAAGTCCCAAGTGGATGGACACTTGTGTGCAGTAGGTCAGGATCTTTTGAGGAGAAATAGGAGCTGTTGACACATCACTTGCCATTCTCTATGAGCCTCCAAAAGGTTTATCTGGGCACTATAAACAGTTAAACAATTGTATCTTTTCAAACATGCATGCCACATTTGGGGGGGGGAAGGGGATACAGTTTGACTTGTCCATTGAACCAAACAAAAACAGTAGGTTTCCCTAATCGAGGGTCATGATGCCCTAGTCATGGGCTTTAGGTAAGGTTTACAGTATCAGACATGATTTTCTCCCATGAAGCAGACCTCAGATCCAAAAGGAAGTGGTTGGTCATCAGCATAACAGTCATGCCACAACTGCAGTAGTGAGCCTACCTTGCCTCATAGGTCACTATTGTAATACACAGAATCCACTCTTAGGTAAGACTATTGATTACTTCTTGTAATCTGCATAACACTATGAAAACTATCCAGCAAAAGGGACATTTCTAGAAAATACTTTGTTATATTGATAAAGGTATAATTATTAACATATATGTATGTAATACTATACATAACTTTAATAAAATTCTTAAAATTGGTACATTCAATAATGCATAATTAGTTATGACAAGATGGGAATAAAGCCTTCTTTAAGAAAAGTTCTTACTAACCAACATGATGTATCATTTCCAAGTTCCTACTGTTTTTCCTCAGTGTAGAGTACATTGAATTACATGCTGTGTCACTGAAAAATCAATACAAATACAACTTTAGAAGATAAGTACTCAATTTGGGTTTCAGTCTCTTCTTTTTAAACATTTAAATTAACTGTGTGATCAAATTAGCAATTTAAATAGATAAAAGTTAAAAGAGTTTTCCCAATTTTAGTTTCAGCGGTCTATTTGCCACTTTCATTTGCTTTTCTACTTTCTGCACAGAGAGAATAAGTTAATTAAACAGGACTCAGAGGTTTCAGTATCAACAATCATCACAAACACATTTGTGATCACCACAAAATGAAATTCAATTATCACTATAGCTTAGAGAAGCTCATTTGCTCTGAAATAGTTCTCAGTTTTCATGCTTCATTCACCCAAGTTTCTGTCTTCTTTCAGAGCCCTTAGGTATCTCTGGAACAAAGCAAAACAAGACTTTACGTGAAAAAATTTCTAATATCACACACAAAGTTAACTATAATGTTGAGAATGTGTGGGTATATTCTGTAGATCCCAAAGCAGATATTTATTAAGTATGATGCTATGAAATGAATAGGCATTATTAAAAATTATGTATAAGAAGAAAGAATAATGATGCCCAAGAAAAGTTAACTTGGGTATTATACTAGAACTTGAAATACTGAGTGCATATATAAGTGTTATTATTTTTCTGACTGGGATGGGAAAACTTTGGAGTACCATATTCTCACCTCTTAATCTCCATAAGATTTTTCTAAAAACCACAAACTGAATTTTACCAACCATCTTATCTGCAACTCAGGATATACGGCACTGAGCATGTCTAGCTCATGCTGGCTGGCCACACATCCTTCTACAATATATACGGTGCCCATGATATATCTCACAAACATGTCAGGAACTCCATTTCTCATATTGTTTGCATGCTTCCCTCCTGTAGGTGGAATGCCCTTTCTGCAGGACACAAATAATGTCACTGCAGAACATTATTATTTTTGTAAACTGGCACAAACAAGATATAATACCTTCTCAGTTTTCTTTTAAACAACAAAAACTTATAGCGCTCCAAGCCTACTGAATCATAAGCTACTATGGCTTGGCTTTGAAATGACACCACAGGAATGCATTTTGAATATTTTCCCCTGCTTGTGGTGACATTTTGGGAAGCTATGGTACCTTTATCAGATGCAAGCCCAGTTAGCAGAAATAGAGCATTAGGAACAGACCTTTGAAGGTTATAGTTGGGTTCTGGTTCTACAATGCTTTCTTGTCCTGCACAATACAAAGAGCTTTTACCTCTTGATGGCTACACCTGTTATCATGCCTTCCCTGCCATGATGAAGTGAGATCACTGAAACCATGAACCAAAATAAATTCCTCATTTGTTAATTAGTTTCTTTCTGGTGCTTTGTCATAGAAACTAGAGAAGTAACGAATCTTTAAGACCTATTTAGGCAAGACTGCTTTTTGTCAAACCATACTTTTGGAAGGCTCTTTAAGAATTACTGATATTTCACATAAGTTAAATTTGTACAATTAAAATAATATATAATAGCAGGCATAATTATAATAAAAAGTAGGAAATGAATATGAAAACTAAGTGAATTAAAACAATGTGCCTAAATACTTGGAAAAGTCCTTGACTCTGTGGTTTTGATTTATTGGAAGAACATGAAAAGTTGAATATGCTGTTCTTTACTGGAGAGACATTTCCTAAAAACAACAACCATGCAGCAGTGTACAGATGTTTGAGTTGGTTTCTCCTCCTGTGGAATGTGTATTTCTTATAGAAATATCCAGAAATGACATTCCTTTTTCATCACTTAGGTAAACATCGTGTCACTGTGGAGCTGTAGAGAAAGAATTGTTTGCTAATAAACTGAGACTAATATAAAAAACAAAACAAAGTTAGTTAAATGCATAAACTATGCTGAAGAATATAAATTCACAGTGCTATTTAGAATATAGCAATGGTTGTTTATTGCATTTAGTAACTGCTTAGAAACCAACTCTCTCCTCTAACGAAGCAGAGGAAATGAGTGCTTAACTTGTCTTTCCTTTATGAGTGAGCCTGGAGTAAATCACGAACTATAGGAAACTTTATTTTAAAAAATGGCAAACAACTAAAAAAATGACAGAAGTAAAATATTTTTATTTGTCCAATCAAATAAAATAAATCAATTCATCAATTATTGTCAATGCCACTTAAAGTCACACAAACATCCTCTTAAAGGAGGACACACATGATCAATTATAGTACATTCTAGTCACAAGATAGAAACAGTATCAGTTCAAGCACCTACTTCTAACTGGGAATGTAATGACTTTTCACAATGCAGTTAGAAAAATCAAAACAATGACCCTATTTTTCAGCAAATAGTTATAAATATGAATGAATTAGAAAAGTATACCTACAGATTAAAAGTACTGTGAGATACAAAGATGGTTTGTATCTTTGTATAAGTTGCACCAGACTCAAATTATGGAATATGTTGGGACAACACTTAAACAGCCCATTGGTAAAAAAGAAAAATGATGTTACTAAATAATCAAAACAAATTAACACTGATTGCAAAGCACTGGATATCAAGGTTCTGGCCATATTATTTATGTTCATAGAGATTTTGGTTGTTAAATCATGTTACTATAAAAAGCAAGTCAAGAATAAGACATTGTCCTGAAACTAAAACTAAATTAAGTTCCTAAGTTTTTCCATTGATCCAATTCATTGAGTAAATTAGTATAAAAACATCTAATGAAAAAGAACTTGTTTCCTAAATTAGCTTCACCTATTTTTTAAGCCTCATTTCACATCCTATAAAGTGTTCTTATAAAATTTTGTTTTAGTTAGACTACCACCATTTGCTAAAGAGGCTATATTCTTTTTCATTGTATGCTTTTGGCTCCTTTGTAAAAAATCAAGAATCCTTAGGTGTGTGGGTTTATTTCTGGGTCTTTGATTCAATTCCACTGATACGAGTCTGCCCCATGCCAGTACCATGCCGTTTTTATTACAGTTGCTCTATAGTACAGAATGCGACCAGGGATGGATATGCCTCCTGAAGATCTTTTATTGTACAGGATTCTGGGTTTTTGGTTTTTTTCATATGAAGTTGAAATTTGTTCTTTCAAGGTCTATAAATAATTGTGTTGGTATTTTAATGTCTACATGTAGAAAATGCAAAAAGATTCATATATATCACCCTGAACAAAACTAAATGCCAAGAGGATCAAATACACACGAGACACACTAAATCTATTAGAAAAAAAAAAAGTAGGGAAGAGTCTTGAACTCATTGGCATAGAACACCTATCAACAGCCAACAAAAGGGGCCTCATGGAACTCAAAAGCATCTGTAAAACAAAGGACACTGTCAATAGATCAAAATGACAGCCTACAGACTGGGAAAAGAATTTTCCCAACCCTACATCAGACAGAAGGTTAATATTCAAAACATATAAAAACGCAAAAAATTAAATAACAACAAACCAAGGAATTCAATTAAAAATGTGGTACGGAACTAGACAGAGAATTCTCAACAGAAGAATATAGAATGACAGAGAATAACTCAAAGAAATATTTAATAGCATTAGTCATCAGGGAAATGCAAATAAAAAGAATCTGAGATTCCATCTTACACCTATCAAAACAGTTAAGATAAAAAAACTCAAGTGATAGCACATGCTGGGGAGGTTGTAGAGAAAGAGGAACATTCCTCCAATGCTATTAAAAACAAGAAAATCTTGAAATTTTCAGGCAAATTGATGGATCTGGAAAAGATCATCCTGATTTAGGCAGCCCATACCTACAAAGACATGCACGGCTTATCCTATCTTATAAGAAGATATTAGCCATATAATTCAGGATAGCCATACTACAATCTACAGACCTAAAGAAGCTAAGTAACAAAGAGAAGCCTAGGGAAGATGCTTAATTCTCATTCAGAAGGGCAAATAGAATAGACATCGGAAATAGGAGAAAACCTGGAACAGGACAGGAGTCTTACCACAGAGGGCCAATGAAGGATTCTACCCAGGAGGGTATCGAAGGAAATGTTGAGACTCATAGTCAAACTTTGGGCAGAGTACAGGGAATCTTATGGAAGAAGTGGGTGATAGAGAGACCTGGAGGGGCAGGAGTTCCACAAGGAATATTAGCTATACATCAATATCAAGGAAGTCTAATCCAGGAAGACAAAGGCTATCACTCCTAGTTAAACAGATTACATGGCCAGGGATCCCCTGCATAAATCACTAATGTTGATTTGATCCAAGGGAGATCTCTTTCAACAGAATTTCAAGTTGTCACATTTTACCTCCTCAATCAGTTAGTTAAATGTACTAATGACTGCAGCCAATCGGTAAAAACACAATTGCAATTAGAAAATGATCTTGTTAGACCTTGATTTAACAATTTAAGAGAAATAAAACTCTGAAAATCTCCATTAGTTCTAATGAAGAAATGGGGGTAAAATAGTAGATAGAGGTAGCATTGTTAGCCAAAGCATATCACCTCACTCTTCATAGTGGGTATTTCTCTACAGAGAAAGAATTTTCTCATGTTAACACTCCTTCATTTTTAAAACTGAGATTGAAAACATTGGTTTGGATGGATTATTAGCTAAGAGCAGAAGCACTGCAATCTTTATCCACAAAAACGCCATTGAACAGCTGTGAAACTTGGTTTCCACCTTTGTACATGACAAGTCTTGCCCAAGTTTTGAAAACACAGAGCTGGATGTGAAACCCACACATCAATATTGAAGGAGGAAGTAGAATTAATGAGGAAATCACACAAAATTAACAAAACCAAGGGAACGAATAAAAATGATCAATTATTACAATTAAATGTATTATAGTTCATTGCTTAGGCAGAAAATGTAGCACTGGCACAGAATAAGCCACGTGACAGGAAATGTGACAACTTTGTATGAACACGCTACACATTGCTTTCCAGTTCAATGGTGAACATTTGCTCAAGAGGACTTTAACACCTCCCACACATGTATGTTCTCTGCCCTAGTCTCTCTGCTTTCCACTGGAGATGCCAGGTATGCATGCTGATTTTTTTTCCTGAGCCTAGAAGCAGATATATAAGTACAGCCAGTATAGATGCAGGTAGATCAGACTGAGGTGTCTTAGGCAAGACAGACTGCAGAGTGGCAAGGAATATGTCAAGGAGGAGTAGAGGGCATTCCTCCATACAGCTTGGTCAGACCCATATGTGAATGTGTCCAGTTTCAAGATTCTATGACCATATTGGTATCGTAAGATAAAAATTCTAAAATGTTCAATAATCAATGGTGTCTACTCAGTAATCGCAGAAAAGTCTATTACTTGTCCCCTGGCACCATCTCAGTGATTAGGAATTTATTGTGCTTGATTTTCTGCCATAATTCCTGACTTTCATGATATCAAATAGATTAGTGAACTGCATTATTAGGTGTCTTAAGAAAAAAAGAAAAGAAAGTGTGTTACAGAAGCAAATCTGGTCAGAATCCTGAATTCCCTAGTCACCTCCTCATTGCTAACAGCTGTGTAGGTCTGGATTTACATCAGAGCCCCATCGTCTGCTAACACATAGATAGGATTTTTGTGTGACCATTAGATGTAGTAGAATGGAAGGGTAAATGTTTGTACTCCTGGAAAACAAAGCAAACGCTGTGTCTGTATCAATGAAATATTTAAATAATGTCTTTAGTTCTGGAATCCCTCCCTAAGTGATGTCCAGGGCTGCAGGTAAATCCTCCAGAGAAGTCTCTAAAGCCCTTCCATTTTAGGATTAAGTAGTAAAAACAGAAAGCAAATCTATTAGGTATGCTTGATGGGCTCCTGTTCTCTGGTCATTTGTGGAACAGTGCACAAATCATTGCACTAATGCCCCATCGTGTCAAACACAGGGCACAGTGATTACCAAATAGTCTCACACTGGGTTACTAAGTCAAGGCTTCATGGCTGGAACAAAGAAGTAGAAAACCCAGACTGAATGTGGGAAAAAAAGTTCCAAGTCCTCTCACCAGCAATAATTCTAAAACAGAGACTATTGAGTTTCACCTGAGTCAACTGATATCCAGGAAATCAAAATGACATAGTCCCTCAAAGGGCAGAAAGCAGAAAAAAACTCTGGGTCACCTGTTTGTTTTCTTCTTTCTTGGGGAATGGCTTTGGAGAAAGGACACTTCATAAAGTATCATGTACTAGTAAAACATAAAATGCAGTAGCATAAGTTACTAAATGTAACTTTGCATTTTCTTGAATGATTTTGATATAAAATAATTAAAGCAAATTTTATGGGACTACAATGGAGCTCAAGGTTAGAATGCCTTCTTAACATGCATGAAGGCCTACATCCAATCTCCAGGATTACAGATAAAATAAAATATTAGTTTGAACATAAAATAGTATTTCAGGCTGAATCTAACCACCCTGTGGGACTACCTGTATCCAACCCACACAGAAAACTGTGTTTTAAAGGAAGAGAAGATAATGTTCTGCTTATTTTTCAACTATGTTGTTATTTTATCATAATTTCACATCCCTAAAGGCTTTGCGATAGCTCCAGATTCAAGTGTTTGTTTGATGTCTGATTAAACAGTAATTCAAGCTACACAAATATGAGAATGTACAACATTGGGGAAGGGCAATAAATCTAGAAGCTAGCCCATGTCTGTTTGCTTTTTAAGTGAAGTTTCCATTAATGAGTGTGGCACAGAATTTGAAACCGTAATAATAATAATAATAATAATAATAATAATAATAATAATAATGTAAGGAAAACAGCAAATAAAAGTGAAAATAACTGTTAGAATAAAAAGCTATACCTAATTGAATATTCTATTTCCTGGTAGCATGAAGGTGTGTATTTGCTTTTCATTATTTTACTTCATCAATTTGAGAAACTTCTGATATAGAGACCTTTACCTCATTATAAGGAAGGTTATCTCCTTATGGAGCTCCTGTGTCCTTCTGTCCCCACCCCCTTTGACTATAAGACTCCCAGTGCTCTGCACAAAGTTTGGCTGTGAGTCTTAGCATCTTCTTCAATCTTCAGTTGGATGGAGACTTTCAGAGGATCCTCTAGAGTAGACTCCCATGCTGTTTCCTCTTTTCCACCACTTCTGCTGTCTTTCTTAGTTGCCATTCTGAATGAGATTTAACCATCCTGCCTGGGGTCCTACTTGTTTAGCTTCTTTAGTTCTATAGTTTTTAGTATGGTTATCCTTTATTATATGGCTAATATCTGCTTATAAGTGATCATATTCCTATTCTTATATACATATGCATGTCTTTCTGCTTCTGGGTTACCTCACTCAGAATAATCTTATAGTTCTATCAATTTACCTGCAAATTTCATGATTTTCTTGTTTTTAATAGCTGAGTAGTATTCCATTTTATAAATTTGCCACACTTTCTGTATCCATTCCTCCACTGAAGAACACTTGGAATGTTTCCATATTTTGGCTATTACAAATAAAGCTGTCATGAACATAATTGAGCAGATATCATTGTTGAATGGTGGAGCATCTTTTATGTATGCGCCCAGGAGTGGTTTGCCTGCATCTTGAGGTAGTGCTATTCCCAATTTTCTGAGAAAGTGCTTTCCAAAGTGGTTGTACAAGTTTGCATTCCCACCAGCAATGGAGGAGATTTCTCCTTTCTCTGCATCATCTCCTGCACGTGTTATCACTTGAGTTTTTTATTTACGTTTTTATTTTTATATATTAATTACAGTTTATTCATTTGGTATCCCAGCTGTAGTCTCCTCCCTCATTTCCTCCTTACCCCACCCTCTCACCCTCATCTCCTATGTTACTCTCCAAGTTCACTGATAAGGGAGGGCCTGCTCCCCTTCCCTCTAACCCTAGCTTATCAGGTCTGATTAGGACTGGTGTCCTCCCCTGTGGCCTGACAAGGATGCTCCCCCCTCATGGGGGAGGTGATCAAAGAGCCAGCCACTCAGTTCATGTCAGAGACACTCCCTGTTCCCCTTACTAGGAACATGCTTCGATACTGAGGTGCAATGTGCTACATCTGAGCAGGGGTTCTAGGTAATATCCATGAATGGTCCTTGGTTGGAGTATCAGTCTCAGAAAAGACCCCTGTACCCAGATTTTTTGGTTTTGTTGCTCTCCTTGTGGAGCTTCTGTCCTCTCCAGGTCTTACGATCTCCCCCTTCTTTCCTAGAATATAAACTTGTACAACCACTTTTGGAAATCAATCTGGTGCTTCTCAGACAATTAGGAATAGCCCTGCCTCAAGATCCAACTATACCATTCTTAGGCATATATCCAAAATATGCTCAAGTACACAACAAGGACATTTGCTCAACCATGTTCATAGCAGTTTTATTCGTAATAGCCAGAACCTGGAAACAACCCAGATGCCCCTCAACTGAAGAATGAATATAAAAATTGAGGTACATTTACAAAATGGACTGCTACTCAGCAATTAAAAACAAGGATATCATGAAATTTGCAGGCAAATGGTGGGATCTAAAAAAGATCATCCTGAGTTTGTATCCCAGAAGCAGGAAGATGCACACGGTATATATTTACTTATAAGTGGATATTATACATATAATATAGGACAAACATACTAAAATCTGTACACATAAAGAAGCTAAACAAGAAAGAAGACCCTGGGTAAGATGATCAGTTCTCACTCAAAAAGACAAATGGGATGGACATTTGAAGAAGGAGAAAATAGGAAACAGAACAGGAGCCTACCACAGAGGGCTTCTGAAAGACTCTACCAAGCAGTATATCAAAGAAGATGCTGAGATTAATAGTCACTTGAGTTTTTTTATCTTAGCTATTCTGATTGATGTAAGATGGAATCTCAGCAGATGCTGAGACTCATGGCCAGACTTTGGGCAGAATGCAGGGAATCTTGTGAAAGAAGTGGGAGATAGTAGGACCTAGAGAGGACAGGAGCTCCACAAGAAGAGCAACAAATCCAAAAAATCTGAGCACAGGGGTCTTTTCTGAGACTGATACTCCAGCCAAGGACCACTCATGGAGATGGCCTGGAACCCTTGCACAGAGGTAGCCCATGGCAGTTTAGTGTCCAAATGGGCTCCTTAGTAATGTGGACAGGGAGACTGTCTCTGACAGGAACTGATTGGCCTGCTCTTTAATCACCTCCCCCTGAGGGGGGAGCAGCCTTACCAGCCCACAGAGGAGGACAATGCAGCCACTCCTGATGAGACCTGATAGACTCGGATCAGAGGGAAGGGGAGGAGGACCTCCCCTACCAGTGGACTGAGGGAGGGGCATGGGTGGAGAAGGGGGAGGGGGAGTGAGAGAAGAAGGGGTAGCTACAGGGGGGGGGAATACAAAGTGAATAAACTGTAATTAATTAATTAATTTAAAAGAGTTAAAAAATGGAATCTCAGAGTTGTTTTGGTTTGCATCTCCCTGATAACTAAGGATGCCGAGCATTTCTTTAAGTGTTTCTTCACCATTAGATATCCCTCTGTTGAGAATTCTCTGTTGAGTGTTGTACCCCATTTTTAATTGAATTATCTGGTTTGTTGGTGTCTAAATTCTTGAATTCTTTAGGACCATGCATGAAGATGACTTAGACCCTGCTCAGATGTGGCGCATAGGCAGCTCTGTTCACATTTGGGTCCCAGGTAGAGGGAGCAGGGACTGCCTCTGTCATGAAGTCTGTTGCCTGCTCGTTGGTCACTTTCTGCCTGCCAATGTGGCCTCGCCAGAGCACAGAGGAAGAGTACCTAGGCATTCATGATGAGACTTGATAAGCTGGAGACTGTTGACAGAACAGCAAGTGGAAGAGGATCAGGGGAGGAGGGGGTGGGACTGGGAGGAGTTGAGGGGACTACAATTTGGATAGAAAATGAATAAATAGTAAAAAATAAAATAATAATAGAAAGAACCAAAGATTAAGCCACATAAAAGTACAGTGCTGTTTGGGGGAGTGTGGTAGGAGATCATTTTAATTTGATCTACCTTTGCTACTTATCTACTGTAGTATATGCAGCTTCACACTCATTGTTGTTTGAGACAAAGATAAATGAGACAGAGCCCCAGCTCCTGTGCCCTATTGTCTAGAGGGTTGAAATGTTATGCACTTAATTACAGAACTGTGGTTTTAATTTATTCTCATTCTCACAGTCTCCCATTATAATGAAAAATAAATGGTCTGAATATAAAAATTAAGTGAACTGTAGTTAAATCTGATGATGGCTAGAGAAATAAGTAAAATTAATGAGCCCATTATAAACAGACTTTTAAAAAATTCCACTGTGGCTGTAATGAAAACATAGTAATAATTTCCCTTGATTCCCCACAAAAAGAAAGAAAATAGATTTAAAGAATGTATGAGGTAGATGTTCATTTCTTTGAAATTTTTCTTCCATCTCATTACCCATCAGCAAAGATGTTTAACAAATAAAAATCAGATATAACTCCAGATAAACATATCAGTTGCCATGCAATGATGTCACATGCCCTCTGAAAGGTGTAGCATTGGAAGTTGATGGCTGGCAACGCATGCTGAAAAATCTTCTTTGATTGGCTTGACACACATTAGTCTCCACGATGAGACAGAGTTGAGAAATCACTCCAGGCTGAACTATGTATCTCAGTAGATACTTTAAAGTCACAAGGATTCTAGCTGAGTGTTACCTCTGTCTGAAAATCTTGGCACCATGGGTGCAGGGCAATAGCAATCTCTTGGAAGCAGGATAAGAGCCGGCCCAATATGAATACATCATGAGCAGCCCAGACAGTTTGTTCCGTTACCACATTGTTTTTGATATTTACTAAGGGTGACAAAACTTTACAACAGTTCAAATTGGGTTATTCAAAGTGGGTTTACGATTTTGGGAAAAAGAAAATTGGACTAATAAAAGATTAAAGTTATTTTACTATTGGGGTATGTAACTAAAAAGAAAAATGGTAGTGAGTAGCAGCATAGTTTACCCCTCAGCTGACAAAAAGATGATTGCAGACACCTGTTGCATCAGTTAATGCATGCTATCACAACTAATCATCTATGCCATAGGTTGACCAGCACATATAGATTTACTTACAGCAATATGAATAGTTTTCAAAGTTGAGTTTATTGGCCAATAACAGGAAGGTCCAGCACCATGGAAGTTTTAGATTGCTGACACGTCCCACTGCAGGCCTTCCATGTCAGAACCAATGGTGACATTTCTTTATTTGATGCAGATACATGCTAAACTGTGGGAAACCTTGGTTCCAACATTTGACTTCAGAATTTAGTATCACTATTCTAAAACTCTCAAAATCCAGAAAGGGTAAACATATTATCTTGGAAAATACAATTATCCTTCCTCTCAGGAACTTCAGACCCAGGTGAAAGTGCTCATAGTGGAGGTCTATATAGGCCTGTACTGGTTGTTAGCTGAATTTAACACATTGACCTTAGCTAGCTTCCAAGTCCCATTGAAAAGCTTGGCTTTTAACAGCATAATTGAAGGTTTTAATGCAGGTTAACCATAATTTATATGAAAAAATAGTTTTACATTCTGAAACTCATCTTCAAAGCTTAATTCAGTTTTCAGATTTTCAAAGTTTCTAAGAGTCAACTGAAAGCATAATATCTGTAGATGAGTTGAAGGAGGAGCCACTAAAAGAGTGCAATAAAAATAATGTCAGAAGATTTTTAAAATGCTATTTGCACTGACACTCCTCATATTTAAATTATATTCTGTATCCTTTGATCAACAGTTCTTAGTAAGTTACATTCTCAAGTATCTTTGTAAATCAACACTCAGTTTTGAAGATTAGATAATTAAAAATATGATGTTTTGACAAAGACCTGTAAATATACAGTGAAGTCAGGTTCTAACAGAGACTAGCAAACTCCAGAACACTGAGTTTGGGCTTGTAGCCATTTTCCAAAGGAGGACATTTTATCAAGGTCAAATCTCAAAAGCAAAAGACATTCTTCATCTCCTTCCTTTACACTCAATTATGCCTCTTTCAGATTGCACATTTGAAAAGAACTTTTCCTTGTTTAGTCACAAGTTGAAAGGATGTATTTTTAGTTTTAACCTAAATCAAATAATGTTGAACCATAGCATTTTTTAAAGTTAAAGGGGGGTGGGAACCATAATTCCCCTATTTTAAGAAGCCTGAACTCCATTTGCACTTAGAGAAATAAGCTACGAAAAAATCTGAACATGTAAACCTCAGAATTGAGCTTGGCAGAGAAAGAATTGGATGAAGGAAAAAAACAAGGAAAGCCAAATCTTACCAGAAAAAAAAATTAGTCTCATACTTTAAAAGTCAACCAGACTTAAATAGCATGTCTGACATAAAAGGAAACACAATTTCTTGCATTAAAATGATGTTATCTTCATTTATAATGGTTCAGAGAATGGCAATGTGTCTAGAAGGCATGAGTTATCATGCCAGAATGAGGAGTGCAGAAATGAGGTGATGTGTTAAAATGGCAGACATTCAACTAGGAAATGATCTCCAAGTACCTTTTCTGTATTTTCCATGAGCAATATAGTAATTGAGAGTGTCCAGATTTTAAAATGGCTACAAAAATAGATTCTGGATATTTTGGCATTAAAAGAGTTAAAAATCTAAAATAATGTCAGTATAAATTATCTATATTAAGAAAATCAAAATCCTATACCCTGACTTCAACTATCATTATCCCACAAAAATCACTAGGTAAATTTGTATTTAAAAGACATACCCATTGATGTTGATAGATAATAGTGACCAATGACAGTTAATTCCTTTTATTGTGAAGTTGGTGGTCTTACTGTGATTCATTGCTTTTTTTGTTGTTGTTGTCATTGGGAAATTATCTGTATCCTATATTTTCTTTGGTGTAGTTGTTTCCGTTGGACTATAGCTGGGGTTGGATGGAAGGGAAGGAGGTCCTCCCCTGTTGGTGGACTTGGAGGGGGCGGGGAAGAAGGAGATGAGGGAGGGAGTGGGAGGGTAGGAGGGAATGGGGGAGGGGCTACGCCTGGGATTCAAAGTACCTAACCTGTGATTGAGATAAAAATAAATAAATTAAAAAAAAATAAAAAAAGACATACCCAGACTCTCTTAAACATTGTCATATAATTGGATTTGTTTTGGAAATCAGGCTGCTTTTTTTTTTACTTTTTTGTTTATTTGTGAATTAATTAATATACATTAATCAATAATTAGGATAAAAGCAAAAGACTGAAAATACATTAAGTCACCATGATGATTCCTTCCAGGGTTACTGAGGAAAGAATGGAGGGCTGAAGTTGGCTGAGATAAATTGGATACTTATTTTAAAATGTACTCTATGAAAAAAAACCTCTCTGTCTCTCTATGATCCTGTTTTTCTCTCTTTGTCTATTTTGTCTCTTTTTCTCTAATTCTCTGTCTCTCTGTCTCTGTGTCTCTTTATCTCTATCTTTGTCTCTCTTTTTCTCTAGTTGTGAACTTACTTGTCAATATCTACCAGCTTATCTTGAATTCATTATGATCATGAAATAATAAAAACCCAGACTTTAACACTAAATATAAGAGTGGTTGAATTTTTACTCACCCCCATATTCGTTAACTCTAATTAGGAAGATTCTAGAAACTTCTACGTCTACTTTAAAAATTGGAGTCATATCCTATACAAGTACTAACCAGGTCCAACCCTGCTTAGCTTCTGAGATCAGACAAGATCAGGTGCATTTGGAAATCAGTCTGGTGCTTTTTCGAAAATTAGAAATAGTGCTACCTCACAATCTAGCCAGACCACTCCTAGGCATATATCCAAAATATGCTCAACTATATAACAAGGAAACATGTTCATAGAAGCTCTATTCGTGATAGCCAGAAGATGGAAACAAACTAGATGTCCCTGCAAGGAGGAATAGATACAGAAATTGTGGTACATTTACACAAAGGAATACTACTTAGCTATTAAAAAACAAGGAAATCATGAAATTTGCAGACAAATGGTGAGAAATAGAAAAGATCATCTTGAGCGAGTTAACCCAGAAGCAGAAAGACACACATGGTATATCCTCACTCATAAATGGTTGCTAGACATACAATATAGGATAAACATATTAAAATCAATAGTCCTAAAGAAGCTAGGAGGACCCTAGGGAAGATGGTCAATTCTCATTCAGAAAGGCAAATGCAATAGACATCTGAAGCAGGAAAAGACAGGGAATAGTGTAGGAGCCTCTGAAAGACTTTACTGATTGAGGTGTGGAAGCAGAGGCTGAGACTCATAGCCAAACTTTGGGCAAAGTGCATAGAATTTTATGAAAGATGGGGCAGATATAAAGACCTAGAAGGGGACAGGAGCTCCAAAAGGAGACAAACAGAGAAAAAAATTTCCTGGGCCTTGGGGTCCTGCAGAAACTGGTACCCCAATCAAGAACCATGCATGGAGAGGACCTAAAACCCCTGCTCAGATGTAGCCCATAGACTCAGTCTCCAAGTGGGTTCCCTAGTAAGGGGAGAAGGGGCTCTCTCTGGCATGAACTCAGTGGCTGGCTCTTTGATCACCGACCCCTGAGAGTGGGGGCAGCCTTGTCAGGCCACAGAGGAAGACAATGTAGCCAGTCCTGATGAGACCTGATAGGCTAGATTCAGATAGAAGGGGAAGAAGGGGAACCTGTCCTATCAGTGGACTAGGGGAGGGGCATAGGAGGAGTAGAAAGAGGGAGGGAGGGAATGGGAGGAGACGAGGGAGGGGGCCAGAGCCAGGATACAAAGTGAATAAATTCTAATAAATATTAAATAAAGAATTTTAAAAATTGGAGTCGTTTAAATATTTAAATCTCAGAATTATAAACTATAAAAGAAATGATGTTTTATGTAGATTTCAGCACCCTGAACAGAATCACACTGACAAGAGCAGTAATAAAAGTTGACTGAGATAAACTGCTGAGAGCAATCCAATGTGTACTTTTAGACTAATTGTCATGCAAAGTGTGTTATACAAAATATATTTCCTGCCTTGGTGTGGTGAATTATGTTTAAAATCCCAGCCCTCAGGAAGCACAGGCTTCTAGGAGGATTGTGAGTGTGAGACCAGCCTGGGCTACATAGCAACATCCTGACCACCAAAATAAAACCAACATCTGGAGACAAAGCTCAGTGCTAGAGCACTTACCTCTATGCACAAGGCTTTCACTATTGTGATCTATTTACTGTGTCTGACAGTTGGATAACTCCTTACTTGACTTCTAAAGAATTCCATACAAGCTATGTCAACAAAATAATTTTGGCAGATAAGGTAAAAAAAAATACATCACCTTCTGTACAATATATAAGAGTGAAAAAAAAGCATAATCATGCTACCACTGTTTTCAGACCTCAGAGGAAAAGGTAACAAAGGAACAAAAATGATGAAAAATTATTAAACAGTTATGTCTAGAAAATATCAGCACAGTTGAAAAACGGAGAATAAATCTTATCCAGGAACAACTTCCCTATAGATTATCCAATTACATATGCTAATCCCACATACAAACAACACTAAATGGTCTCCATAGTGGTGTGTGCATGTATGTGTGTGTGTGTATGTATGTGTGTATGCAGGAATAATAATTTTAAAAAGAAAAGGTCATGCTTTTGGGAGGGAGGTTAGGGACATGGGAAACTTTGACAAGATAAGGATACTCATGTATGTTATCTTCTGAAAAATTTTAAAAAACTAACACAAAATATGATAAAGTTAAAAGAAGGAATACTGGAAGAGACTAAGAAAAGCATGATGCAATAAAACTGAAAGATGATTTTGAAAGAGTTTGTAAGCAGGAGCTGTATTGGAGACAATCTCAAGGGCTTCTTCCATTTCCTGTAGATTTTTGAAGAAGAACACTTTTGTCTCAAATGTTTTTCAAGGATGCCAGGAACACAGCCTTGAAAAGGGCAGTGTCCCTCTATCAAGTACAATGCACATTTATTTGCTCTCTAGCAAAATAAAGTCAATGATTCACTCTAAGAGAGTAAGGTCAGGGAAACTATTTGTAGTCTTTACTGAAGTCTGGATTCTGAAATATTGGAGTTTTAGTTACAGTGCAGATCAGTCTGTATTCCTATTTACTTGACCCTCTTCACATTAGCATCATGGGCTAAGGTACAAAGATAAGTGACAGAAACAATATACTCATTATGCCCTAAGAAGGACATTCTCGTGTCATATTTTGAAGCCTCTGATGCCATATTCTAGAAGCTTTATACTGATCTGTAACTACGTTTGTCATTTCTTCTAATTAAATACTATTTGTCTTTGTTTCCTTGTATCTATCTGCACTGATTCTTTTTCTTCTTTTATTATTTATTTATTATATTAATTACAGGTTTTTTACTTTGTATCCCCCTCCCTCATTCCCTTCCCATCCTACCCTCCCTTCCTCATCTCCTTCCTGCCCCTCTCTAAGTCCGCTGACTGGAGAGGTCCTCTTCCCCTTCCATCTGAACCTAGCTTATCAGATCTCTTCAGGGCTGGCTACAATGTTTTGTTCTGTGGCCTAGCAAGGCTGCTCCCCCTTCAGGGAGGTAGGAGGTTAAAGAGCCAGCCATTGAGTTCATTTCTGAGACAGTTCCTGCTCCCCTAGGTAGGGAACCCACTTGGATACTGAGCTGCGCTGGGCTATATCTGGGCAGTGGTTCTAGGTTATATCCATTCATGGTCCTTGGTTGGAGAAGCAGTCTCAGAAAAGACCCCTAGACCCAGATATATTTGGTCCTTGTGGAGCTCCTGTCCTCTCCAGGTCATACTATCTCCCCCTTCTTTCATATGATTCCCTGCAGTCTGCCCAACGTTTGGGTATGAGTCTCAGCATCTGTTTTGATACACTGCTAGGAAGAATCTTTCAGGGGCCCTCTGTGTTAGGCTCCTGTCCTGTTACTTGTTTTCTCCAATTTCCAATGTCCATCCCATTTGTCTTTCTAAGTGAGGATTGATCATCTTACCCTGGGTCCTCTTTTTTGTTTATCTTCTTTAGGTGTACAGATTTGAGTGTGTTTATCCTATCTTATAGCTCTAGTACCCACTTATAAGTGAATTGATTCTTTAAAATCTGAATTGTACTGCAGTGGGAAAATGCTGCACAGTCCAAGTGAATCAGTACTTTAATAATTTGCTATGTACTGAAAATTTACTGGGTCACAGTTACTACCTGGAGCAACATTCTTCCATTTGCTAACACAGAAACCAAGAGTATGTCAACCTTAGGCGACATTCCTTGGAATATGACCATTTTACTCTCTAGAGACTGTCTCCCACATAGCAATGCTCTGTATCCCTTTAGCTCAACCTATCTGAATGGAGACAAAAAAGTGGCCTTCCTATGGTAGTCCCTGCCTTTCCTCCCCCTTCACCCCCACCTCATTTTTCAGATGAAGAAATGCTGTCTGGATCTAAACTGTTGTACAGAAACAGTGGTAATCAGTTTCTCAACATGATACTGCTTGAGCAGTTTATATCAGAGAGTCAGATCATGAAACTCCCCCACTTGACTGATGTTTCTTTTGCTGTATAAGAAAACCAGGATTTATTTTACTTCATCTTTCCTTTGTGGCTTAACAGTTATTGGTCAATAGATTCCTTAGGGTGTATGATTTACTTGCAATTGGGACAATAAAAGCTTGATCTACATTTTCGAAGAAACTCAGGAAGTTATGAAATAAAAGTTGTTGTGATTATAATCTACCCATAAATAGAGTTTTTATATTTTAAAACAGCAATCAACTTTTTTCTTGTTTTATATGTAAAACTAATACATGTTATCAGAAATGGGAATCCCATCACTGAACAGAAATCTGTCTGAACTTCAAGTTGCATAATTTTCTCAATTTTGCTATGATTGGAAAAAAACTAAATTATAATTTAGTATCACTTTATGCTAAATGCTATTTAAATTCCCGTTTTAAGTGATATTTACTGAAGTAACAAACCTGTTAAAATATCTTGCATGGTAAAAGTAAATATCCATGCATGTTTAACAACAAGAAGAAATGTGTGATGCTCAACTCCTAACTTAACCTTATACAGATGAAATCAAAGTTTCTTGAAACTAATAAAAACAATGAAAGACATTTGACCTTGTAGAGGTCAAAATGGTGGTTTAGTGGCATTCCAGTGAAAGAGATATGAGAGGTGAGAATTAACAAGAATGAAGGGAAAATAGGCTTTGACATTTGTCTCAAACTATCTACAGCTGCGTGAGCAGTAACTAGAAGAATTCATGTGATACAGTGATATGTCTTTCTTCACAAGAATGTCATAGTACCCAAGACATCACTGAAGCAGCCCACAAAGCTTTTATTTTTCCAGGTATCTCAACCAGACTCTATTCAGTGATCAGTGTACTTCACTGACAGTCTTTTCAGACCCTGTTTATTTATAATTACTATGAGAGCTTACGTCTGTGGTAGCCTTCAGGAAAATATAAAGGAAATATAAACATCCTCTGTACAATGCCTGGTGAACTATTCAGCTGACCATTAAAAAACAAGCATAATGACCACAATTATCCCTATCTTCAGCCTCCAATTTTGCCAGGAAGTAATTGTTTCATATTCTATCCTTTTAAGGAAAAAAATAAATATCTTGTTAATACTGGTCACTTTAAGTGGTAGTAAGAGTAAAGTGCAAAGGTATCCCTAAAATTCTGCAAAGCATGTTAGCACTGTTAAGTGCTAATTCTGCAAAGCATAGTATCACTGCTAAGTGGTAAAATGATACCTGTACTAGCAACTGGGTTGTTTTGTAGGGGAACCTGTTAGGCAGCATAAGTGCACTTGGCTTTGTATAAATGGTGTGGCATGATTCCTCTTTCTGTTGCAGGTGTCAGGTTTAAACGTGGCTTTGCAGCAGAGCGCTTGTGCTCTCCCAGCTACTGTTACACTAGCACAAAAGATCTTGGTTTTTTTATTCATTACTTATTACAATTTATTCACTTTGTATCCTTGCTGTGGCCCCCTCCCTCATCTTCTCCCAGTCACACCCTCCCCCTTCTCTCTCTATGCCCCTCCCCTAGTCCACTGTGAGAGTTTAAAAAAGGATTGCTGAAGTGGTTTTAAGTTTTACAAAATCATCATCCAGCTTTGTATTCCATGACAAATTAACTAAAGAAAAGTAAATTTTAAAACATACTTTGCTAGCAAGCTAGCATGACTAAACTGTGAAAAACTAAAAATTGGTGCATTTTAGATTGCTTTAATAATCCATTCTTTCTCTGGAATATTCATTTTGCAGAGATCCTCATGATTATTTTCTAAACTACTTCTGATCTTCACTCCAATTTCATTCCATAAATGAGAGTTGGTTAACTACATATTTAAAAGACATCTATACTGTCTCATCTGCTCTCCTCTATGAATTTCCTGAATTTGTGCTTTCCTCTTTTCTTTCCATAAAAAAACATCCATTTATTTAGTTAGTTTTGGGTCCATTCCTAAAATCACACCTGAAGGTAAATATTGTGGTGTTAGGATCTCTTTATTTACCTCACTGTTTTACTTGTTAATGATATTGCTGCATAGAATCCCTCAAGAGAGTTATACTCAATCGATAAATTAATATATTATTAATGAAAGATTTGAACAAAATTATTGGACCTCTGCCTGAAGGAACATCTACTCACCTCTTTCTTATAAATGGTTTATTTTCTTTCTGTTCTGTTTAACCCCTTGTACACATTCTAATGGTTCACATGAACTTCAACCTGTTCTTTGATTATTCCCTAGTATCCTGATCATAATCAATTAGTCTAATTATCATTATCTGAACCAGCATAGGTTATCTCTTACTTCTAGATTTCATACTAGAGCATTATTAAATGGCCAAAAAACTGTAGTCCTAACCTATGGTTATTTCATAACTGTGTCAATATAGTGAGTCAGTCTTTCCTTCTGAGATGAAAGTTTACTTATGACTCTGGATGTGTCAGCTATTCTGTTTTCTTCAAAAAGCTAGTCA
>CM053753.1:97087414-97105862 GCA_028658305.1 Pachyuromys duprasi | reverse complement strand
CACAGTGGGAATATCAAGGTCATGTATTTTATTGTTGTTGAGAAAAGACTCTGGAAGAGTCTCATATAACCAAGTGGATGCCAAACCTACTGAGGTAAATTTCATTCCATAGTGCTAAAATTATTCATGGAATGTTTTTTAATCATACCCTAACTTACAGGCTAAAAGAAATAGATTAAAATTATCATCACTTTTAGTTGGTAACAAGACAATAAATACAATCATACGTAGTTCTATAACCTAGTATGCAGGCCCTGGAGAAATGAACTTATGCCTCATTTTTAATTACAGAGTTTATAAATCAAAATGGGTGGAGAATGTTTTCAAAATTAACTTCTCAACGTAACAGGGAAAGATGTTTCCCTGTTTCGAAAGTTTGCCAAAGCTAAGCCATATAATGTTAACGGCGATGTCAGCCTTGTCTTCTAGCCATCTGGATCCCTACTATTTCCATTCGGATGAGCTGAAGTTACAAAAGTTAAAAATCTCCAGCTAACCTGGGAAGCACAGCAGAGCTGGCCCCGAGGTGGAGGTTGCCATTGAGCCATCACCAGGGTGTGAGCATGTGAGAGGCATCTTTGCCTCTTGTCTTCTGTGCAGTGGCTCAGAGCTATGGCCTCCTCCTGTGCCTCATCCCTAGCCACCTATGGCAGGCAGGAACACTGGCCCTGGAGTCATGAGAGTGGGAGAACTTGCTCTGTCCCTCAACAGCTGCAACACTAGGTAGAGTGAAACCTATACCTCTTCTGGCAGCAGGGTAGAGCTGGCCTTGGTTACTGGGAGTTTGAATGAGCCATCCCAGAAAGCATGAGAATAGGAGAGCTCTCCCTGTCCTTACAAGCTGCAACAGTCCTGGGCAGCATGGTAGAGCTGATGGCATGGGCTTGGATAAGCCAGCCTCAAGTGTGTAAGGTCAGGACAGATGGCTCTGCCTGTTACTGGCTGGGGTATTAGATGGGCCAGCTGGGGCAGGGCAGGAAAGTATGCCCTAGTGCTGTGGGTTTGGGAGAGCTAGCAGACTGTCTAGCTCAGGTTCCTTTCAGGCCCAGATCCAGGGCTTTGAGTTGGTCTACCACAACATCTACTCCATTGATGAACTGCTGGAATGTGTGAAGGGGTCAGTTCTACATATCCAAAACTACAGGATCACCATGACACAGCAACAACAGGATAGTCCAGAGGAGTCCCAGTGAGGTTCCAGTATTGTTAGTCTAGCAAAAGCCAGATGCCTGGTACCAGACCAATGGCTCATTGCAATAAACTTTTGCAAACAAAGAAGTGAGGACAAAAGTGTATCCCAAATACTATGGGTCACACTGAGAAATACTACAGCTTCCACAACAAGTAGAGTTGGTGGGGGGAGAATGGATAGAGGGTGGGTAAGAAAGGGAAATGAGTCAGATTAGGGCACATGATATGGAATTTCACAAAGAACCAATAAGAAGTTTAAAAAAACAGAAAAACTCCAGCTAATACACAGTTTTGCAATACTTACTCTCTCTTCACAAGCCCACATGCCTAAAATTCTGAGTTAAACTATATGATAAAGTCTTGTCCTCAGTACCTCACAGGGAGAGCAGGTTTGGCAAAAGAGTCACTGGTAATGTGATAAGAAAAAAAAAAAAGGTGAACATAAATATATACTGGGAAAATATAATGTGGAGACACACAAGACAGACAAATATCTGCAAGACCTGATGGAAGTTACAGAACATGTTTTCCCACAGCTCTCATGGGAAAGCAATTCTGATGATAATTTGACCTCAGACTTTTAGCCTTTAGAACTGCTTGTGCTGCTTTTCTTTTGTTTAAAGCGTCCACTTTGTATTATAGACGTGGCATATGAACACTCGTATATTGTTTATAGTTCAGAATACAGATCTCTTTTCTGAACTGGGTGTGTTTGCGTATGTATGTATGATTGTATGTATGTATGTGAATGCATGCACATATGTGTAGGTATATCTGTACGTATAAAGCTCCACCATTGAAAACCATTTGAAGATTTTATTGCTCTTAAAACTTGATGATGCTCATCTGCCCGTGTTCTATCGTGAGTGAGCAGTGTCTTCTGGCTAGAATCTGTGTGTTTAGGCTTGCCTGAGCCATACTGCATTCTTCCTAATCACTATGTGTTAAAAGTAACACACTCTTGTGTTTTGTATCTCATAAACAG
This sequence comes from Pachyuromys duprasi, assembly GCA_028658305.1. NCBI lineage: Eukaryota > Metazoa > Chordata > Mammalia > Rodentia > Muridae > Pachyuromys > Pachyuromys duprasi. The sequence continues at coordinate 97,103,686 of CM053753.1, read as the reverse complement.
TCACTATCATTGTGTGGTCAAGTCTTTTTTTTTTCTAAATTGTATGGAGCTTTGTTCATAAACATATATTTGAGTCAAACAATGGTTTGTTGAGGAAAATACTGAATTAAGTACAATTATCTCTGGGTATCATGGAGGAAAGGTTACCGAAACCCCATGGGATGCACAACCAGCCAGTGCTAAAATCCTTATATTAAATGGTGGGGTGTTAGCATAAAATCTACCACACTCTCTGGTGACTTACTTTACTGTGAATCACTTCGAACTCTTGTCCCAATCATGTTGCTCATGGGACAAAGCTTTACATACAAAGCTTTTTGTATGTACTATTTTGACAGGTTTTCTTGACTGAAAACTCAAAGATTACCACACCACTAAGAAAAATCTGCTAGTTTTGTTTAATTGCCTGTATTTCTCCAAATAAACAAGCTTGTTATAGTCAAGACAGTGTTTTCTTCACCATTATGTCCTTAAAAATGACACAAGAATGAATGAAGCAAGCTCTAATACCAAAGCATATAGAGCTGCATGAGGCTGTTAAAGGCATATATTCTACCCCTCTGAATTCCTTTTACCTAACTTAAAGTGTAATTTTATAACATATAGTATATATTTTTGGAAGCTATAAATTAGGAATATGGGGTGACCATGACATGTCCTTAACCCCAACACTGCAGAGGCAAAGGCGGCATATTTCTCTCAATTATTGTCACTGTCAAGTTCCAAGGCAATCAGAACTACAAAAAAAGACTCTGTCCTGAAAAACCAAACAAAAATTAGGAAGTTCATAGTTAGTATTGATATTCTTAGGACATTATCTCGTCAAACAATTAGCTGATATGTCTTACTCCACTTAGCAGGTTTATAATAAGATGATGTAGCTAACAGTTTAGAGGCAGTTTGTGATGTGTTGTAAGTGTCCATAACATTCACCATTAATGAAAAGCAATGATCCTATGTAGAAAAAAAATAAATTGTTCTACAGTGTGAGTAAAAATCTCCCTGCAGTGAAGTCTGTTCTAAATTCATACCAGCAAATTTTAAAACCAGTTGTCAAAGTGTGCAAACAAGACAGCCAAAAATGGTCACTAAAAGAGACTTCATACTCCTTAAAGAACACAACAGAATCCAGATTGTCAACAATTTAACTTTGCAATGTCCAATATCTAACCAGAAGACACTAAGTAGTCTAAAGGAAGTGAAAAAGTTGCTCCTAGACAGAAACTAAATGTAACACCTAGAAAGAAGTCAATATGTATAAACAAATGCAGAGATTTTTGTTACTGTTGTTATAACCACCTGCTGTTCATTCTCTATTTGATAGTCTGAAGGATTTGGTCTTAACTGACTCTGACGTTTTGATAGGTAATATAACTGATTTATGATTTACTTTCACTTTCATATGAAAACGTACCAATCTAGATCCAAGTGTATCCTTTGTTAAGCTTCTCTGGGATTGCCACAGTTACCTCACTATTACTGCTTACCAAAAGGAACCTGGATACAAACCCTGTGAACCACAGACAACTGAAATGGAACTAGGCAACCCCACACTCGCTTCTTACTCCTCACTGAAACCACCATAAAGGCTATTGCCCATACTTGATTCTCCACCTCTGGACCAAGGTTAATGTTACTTATGAGTCAAGCCATGATCTGACCCTGGTCCTGGGATTTGGAAGCATAAAAAAAACGGTCTTTGCATGTTCAATCATCTCTTAAACTGTGGCCTTTGTATACTTAAATAATAAATCTAATTTTGAAAAAAGTATTGGAGATTATATAATTAGCTATCAGACGTGTCAAATAGCTTTATATGTCCATGGTTAAAGAAGAATATTTATTTAATCAGAAGTGGAAAAGATTTTTTTCAAAAATAAGCCAAATAAAATAGTAATCAAAGCCTAATAAAGTAGTAACAATCCATTAGAAACAACATGTGAAAAACCAAAGTTGACTAAATCTTGGTGATTTCTACACAAATATTAAAGTCTAAAACAGAGATAATGAAAGCCCTCAGTGGGTCAGCAGGTAAGAAAACATTCAAATAAATATTGTTCCTTATTTTCAGAATCTGGTAAAAAGGCTCCAAACCATACTTCCAAGACTCTCAAAAACAACCAATTACTATTAACTAAGTTGTTTTCTCAAAGATGCCAGGTGTATGAAATCTTTCCTGCTTGGCAGCACCTTATTATTCTACTCATCAGAGTGGTATAGCCCCTTCCCTCGAAGCTGCCACCATCACTTGCAGCCCAGGGAATAATCAGGTGCTCTCTCTCTCTGGATACAAACTGCAGTCATACTAAGATTCTCTCTTTCTCTTTGGGAAACAAAATTGGAAAAACACAGGAAACTTCTGTCTTTTCACACTTAGATGAGTTTTCACAAAACAGGCAGATGATCTGACTCTGTTCTTGAAATTGTCTTATTCTCCAACAGGTTTAAGTACAAAGACTGTAGTATTCATTTCTTATATATGATTAGATATCTAAGGTAAATTCTTATGTCACTTCTCCTTTACACTCCTGTATTATACTCTTTTTAGTCTTAACCCTGATATAACAAGCAACTCTATTGAAGAGTGAATGGTAAAGTCATTATCTGTTGGATATATTTCCCATAGATAAAATCTACCCAGACAAGAAATGTAGACTTCAAATATGGCCTTCCATAAAATGCATTTTTCTGGGCATTAAAGTATGCTAATTTTCATCACTGTGAAAATATTTATGAGAAACAGTTTTAAAGTAGAAAATATTATTTTGGTTCATGTTTTCAGAGAGTTCGGTCCACAGTCAACTGGCTGAAATTTTTAACCATGTTTAGACAAAATATCATATCATGGCAAATGGGCTTCCTGGTCTGAAGGTATACTCAGAAGGTAGAGGAAGCTATGCAGGAAGGAGCCAAGAACAAACCCTATACAGACACACCTTCAGTGATTTATTTCCTGCAGCGAAGAAACCCTTCCAAGGTTTCTACCAATAAAACATGAACCTGTGTAGACCATTTCATATTCCAACCACAACACAGAAGAAAATGGGTATCTTTCTCAAAAGTGACATCAAAGCCATGGAAAGTTCTGTGACGCAATAATACTTCACAAATATAAATTAGAGATGTCATTTACCTGAATATAAGAAAACTAAAGTAAAAATTTCAGTGTTTGATCAGGGGCTCTGACAACTTCTCTGTCTCTAAATATGATCATTTTTATACATTTGATGTTCATTCACTTATTGCTGAAGGACCCCTACTAGCTCTACTGAAGAATAAACAGTCTACAGTGAATTTTTGGCATACATTGTGATGCTTTAATGACTATTTATTGTTAAAGGAGCAGTAAAAGCAAATCAACAAGCATGTCCATTGTACTACATAGTTAAAATTCTTTGACACTTTTGCAATACACTCTTTGAGAAAATTTGAGGTGTATAATACAATATTATCCATAGTTATCATGTTGTATATTAGTTCTCCAGAATGTATTCACTTTTCCTAACAAAACTTGTACATTCTTAAACCAACAATTCACCATTTTTTCAGTCACAACCCCACTACCAATTTCTTCTGTTTCTCTGAGTTCAACATTGTTAAGAGTCTACGTCCAAATAAGATTGCACAATATTACCCTTGCTATATTAAACTCATTTCATTTAATAGTATGACCAGTTTTATTCAGCTTTCTGGTACATCATTGCACTGTGGCCTGACCTGTTAGGTATCCAATTTTAGAAAGCCAATTTAGTCTGATGGAAGCTCCTCCATATATGGAAAACTGCTTTAGTCATTCTGTTATTTAGTTATTCTCTACTTTTTGCATATGGGAGTTTCACTGAAAACTTTCTTGGAAAAGTTGTCTTTGATTTATTTTGTAATTACTTTGGTAATGTCATATAATGTATTTTTGTCATATCCACTCTTGTACTTCAGCTCATCTTAGATCCACCCTGCTTCCCTACTTACCCAAAATTTGTGTCTTGGTGTTTAAAACCCATCAAGTCCAATTTGCATTGCCTGTATATTCTTGGGTGTGTGGCTCACTCTTGAGGTTGGTCAACCTACCAGAAGTAACAGCAGTAAAGAAAACATGGATATGTGGACTGGTAGACAAATCAGATTGAAACCTACTCTGGCAGGATGCAGCAATTTTAGTTTAACATGCCTTCCAACTAACTCTTACACATATAAACTTTGGGAATCACTGAACCACACTGTCCCACAGAGCTATACAACTTCAAAAGGACCAAAGGAAGCATAATAAACCACTTTGCTCATTTTTACTTTGGCTACTCATTTCTTTAGACATTTTTTTTAATTTACAAATGGTTTACATGAATGCCTGTGGCTGAACAGCTCTAAAAGAGTCTCCAAGATAAAACAAAATGTTTTTCAGAAAGCGCTTCTGCTTGGTAGATTGCAGTGATGGCCAAACTAATGAAAACTTGTTTTATTTCATTGCTATCTGGGTTGCTGAAAATGCCCGTCTTGGAAAATACACATGGTCTTTGTGGAGGCTGACACATGTTAGTACAAAGCAATGCCTACATGCTTACCTAATTTCTAAGGCTGGGTTTTGAGGAAGACAAAACTGACAAGTTGTGACAAAGACCATATGGCTCAGAAAGCCAAATATATTTATTAGGCCTTTAAAAGTAAATGTTTGCTGATTCTACAGAATCCAATATGCCCAAAAACAAACTAATTACATTTTGCTATTTTTCCTTCTCAGAAGCAAAACAAAAGTACATTCCTGGCCTAGAGTAAATTGGTACAAGATCTGGATTCCAGGAGGATGAGATTAAATTCCCAATGTACAATCATGGTTATTTATAGCAAACCTGGGTGGATTCTGTTGAGCATTCCCTACGCTATTTTAACGAGTGAGTAATAACATGGGTACTGGTGCTCAGAGACTATTTTATTTCTTGTTTGAAGAAAAAGTAGGACATTGACCTCTGAAGCAGCTATGCCACACAGTCAAAACAGTTTCCAATATCATCAAACTATACTACTAAAGAATACACAAAACGTACAAAGAACATGCTGATTAGACATACATCAGTGTACACACTCTCCTATGATCTGAAAAGTGTGTTGATACTTTCATAAAAGCAATCATATGAGGATTGAAGCTAGATTTGGCAGCAAGAAGCTCTGCCTCAAACAAGTAGACAAGAACAGCATAGCGTAAGCAGTAGCAACATTTTAGAAGCTGAGACATGGAAAAATACTTATTCACAGACAGTTGCCAGTATAGCTCACTGGTAAACTACTTGCCTTGCATGCACAAGATACTTTGTTTGGGGGCTGGGTTGTGGAGAGCAGCCTCACCAGGCCACAGAGGAAGACAATGCAGTCAGTTCTGATGAGATCCGATAAGCTAGGGTCAGACAGAAGGGAAGGAGGAGTATCAGTGGACTGGGGGAGAGGCATGGCAGGCATGGCAGGAGATGAGAGAGTGAGGGTGGGGCAGGACAGGGACTAGGGATGGTAGCTATAGATGGGATAGAAAGTGAATAAATTGTAATAAATAAAAATATCCTTTGCTTGATCCATAGCATTAATAAATAATATTCTCTCTTTGGGGAATAAGCTGATTAAATAAAATTATTATCCTACTGCTCTTATGCATGAAAATCATGTGACAGACCAAGAGGGGGAAGCATGCTGAGTGTGTACATTCTGACTAGAAGTGACCCATACACTGCTCATATTCGAACAGCAAGAGCTGGTCATATGACTTCCCTAATACACCAAAGAACCAAGAAGTAAAACCCCTTAAGCAGCATGAGTTCTCTTTCTTCCAAAGGTCAAAAAATGCAGGCTTGGGTTAAAACCTAACTTGTTGCTCATTTTTGTTTGGCCTGAAAGTTAAAAATGTGTTTTAGATTTTAAGTGGTTGTTATTGAAGTCCCTACAGGATGTTCCCCCATTTTGATTCCTGGTCTGTGAAGTGTCAAATATTTATTCTTTGGAACTTGACAGAAAAATTTGCTGACTTGCCTACATGATGAGAACAAAAATTATTTGAGAGACAGATTACTGTGATAATTGACTTCCAAATGTCTATGTGCCTGACCCTTTTTCTCAGAGAAACCCTTTTTCTGAGGAAAGTTTTATTTTGTTTTGTTTTGTTTTCAATTATTAGCAGTTACTAGGTCAGATCAAAGCCCAGATCTCTACCTTAAAATTCTTCATGAGCCAAAAAATACTAAAGAACAAGTCACAACTCTATTTAACCTCTCTTCTCTTCGATCTGGTATAAAAATGATGGACAAGATAAGCATCAAAAATATCATCATCTACGATGCAGAAAAAAAGGACATGCAACAGCAACATAATCAAAAATGGAAAATCCCCAGTCCTTACAAACAGTCTATGACTTTAATTGAATGCACATTTATTCTGCTGCTGGGAGAAATATTCTCTCTTGTATCCCCTCCATCTGCCCTCTAGAGAGTTGTTCCTTTAAGAGCTAACATGAGCTAGCTGTGAGGAAGCAATGCTCCACTAGTATCCTCAGATTTCCAACCCCAGTTTCTTTAGCAGTTCTAGGGGCCCAGTTGATATTATAAAAATCACAAAATGATTATTTTATTCTTAATTTGTACTCATGACTTCTTCATTAGATATTCCCCTTCAACACTCCCCTGATTTAGCAATGCTAAATGGCATGCAGGACACCAAGTTCAATTGACTTTCTATAAACAAAAATATGGCCTTTCTAGATAACTAGAATATATTACAGACATGGTCTTACTGAGCCACTATTTGCTGCTTATCTGAACCTTGGATTAACTGGGTACCTTCTATTTTTGCTGTTAAACCTGGCAGCCATATGCTGATTTTTTTAAAACCCGTGTTTCTATAATTACACTCCAAAGTCTTTCTAGATATTACTGTCAAACCTGATTGATTACTTGAAGTTTTAGCACAAAAGCTCACCCTTTCAAGTCTGTGTGACATCTTTGCTACTACAACCAGATAGACAGGAAGATCCCCATTCAGTATGATCTCTGACACAGAGCTGGTTGTTAATGGGCCTTGGAGACTAAAAGCTTTTTAGGCCTTATCTCTCCCTGTTTTGGGAATGGAAGCGTCTCTGACCCCAGAGGCCCCACATTCCTGCAGTTTTTTTTTCCTTTGAGTTTGCTCTCAATCACACCAGTTATTACCTGGGATCATCTCTTTCCTTGCAATCATTTGCTAAACTCAGCAAATGACAACCAACATCAAGTATTAATATTTTCCTTTTTCCAACCCTTTCTCTTATGAGCTTTATAATCAAGTATTCCAACATATTATAAGCCAATTCTTCCAAAAGTTTAGCCATTCACATGCTTCGTTCTTTCAAATGCATGAGTTTTATCTTTGATCAATGCCTGACCTTTAAGTCAGAACCATATATCTGGGGGCTTCTCTTTTAGCCACTTGCAACATTTTCTGCACAACTCTGGATAATAGTAGCTGATCTAACTTGAGCTTCATTTAGATGAGAGCTTCATTATTTAAGTAGTTGAACAGAAGATGATCTTAAGTGACAGCCACATGACTTTGCATCATCAAGAAGACTGCATTTGTTGAGAAATTTCATGTGCTTTGCTCACCAACTTAAGGATTCAGACAAATGGAGGCTCCCTCATCTTTGGAATGGCATTTCCGGGGCACTGAAAGCAAAAGATGTGAGAAAAAGAAGACATCCGCGCTTCTTCCATCTTTGATCAATAAAGGTCCCTTATCAGTATTCCTCGTTATGATCAACTATGTGTTCTCCAAAATTCATGTGTTGTGGGCTTAACCACAAGTTTGTAATTTGATGGTATTTACTGGTAGGGTCATTTGGAAGTAGAGATGCACTTAGAATTAGATGAAAGCATGAGGGTAGGGTAATGTTAGTAGATATGATGGCTAGTTTTATTTTAGTTTAACACAAACTAGCAACATTTTCAAACAAAAATCCTTAACAGCAAATATACCACTATCAGATTGGCCTGTGGGTAAGGCTATGGTGCATATTCTTGATTCATGATTGAAGTAGTTGGGTTTAGATCACTGTTGGTGGTCCAGTGGTACAGGTTAAAAAGAAAAAAAAAAACTGGCTAAGCAGACCATGGGGAGCAAGCAAAAAAAGCAGCAGTCTTCTATAGGCTCTGAATAAGTTCCTGCCTCTACACTCCTGTCTTGAGTTCCTGCTTTTACTCCCTTGAATGACAGACTACAAAGTGCAAGCTAAAATAAACCCTTTGCTCATTACAGCAATAGAAACTCAAACTAAGACAGTGGCTTTTCATAAGGAGGTCTGAGATAGGACACTTGCTCTATTTAACCATCATGCTGTTTATCATTATTGTGATGGACTAAGAGGCTCCAACCCAGCGGTTCTCAATCTTTCCAGTGCTGCTATCCTTTAATGTAGTTCCTCAAGTCGTGATAACCACCAACCAAGTATTATTTTCATTGCTATTTCACTATTTGATTTTTATATTTCTGAGTAGTAGTATAAATATCTGTGTTTTCTGATGTTCTTATACATCTCCTGTGAAAGAGTCCTTTTCCTTTAACCCCCCAAAGCAATCATGACCCACAGGTTGAGAACCACTGTTCTAACCAAATGTCCACAATGCCAAGAACTGTTATTTAAAATTTTTAAATTTATTTAAACTCTTATTTAGGTTTTTTTAATTGTCTGTTTTTATAGTTTTCTATAGCAACAAAACATAACTTAAAACTCATTCTAGTAAGGATAAATAATAAAAAGTGCCATGGAGATCATATGACACAGGACCTATAGACGTATAAAGAAGGCAGCTCAGGAGATAGCATGCAAATGTTATGTCTGGTGATCCAAACTTCAGGTGTTCAATAGTCCTCCACATTCACCCCAAACAGTTATATGCAACAACAAAATTTATTTATTGACTACCTGATGTTTGCAGCATAATAAAATATTTACTTAAAGATAATAAAAGCAGTAAACAGAAGTCCAGCCATGCTCTATGCCAAATAATAAGTGCATTCTATATAAGTTTCTTTGGACTGCCATAAAAACACTGCACAGAATGGGAGGTATAAACACTGTAAATTTATTTTCTCATGGTTGTGAGGACTAGAGAGTCAAACAAGGTTTCAGAAAGTTGGTTTATGAAAATTAAAAGAGAAGCACTCTGGGCCTCTCTCCTTGTATTACACATGTTCTCTTCTACGTGTGTCTCTTTACAAGTATCCCCTCCTGAGTGTCTGCTTAATTTCTTCTTAGAAGACCTTCAGTGGTAGTGCATTTAGGCCCAGGCAATATCACTAAGTTTTAACTCCATCACTGTGAAAGCCTTGTTTTCAAGTACATAGGAGTTTGAGATGGACTTAATTCAGTTCATAACACATGTCTTAGAGAATATATGTGGGGTTTTTTCATGTGCTTTTTCATCCACAGAATGATTTACTTGGGTTATTCTTCCAGTTTGACATCTGAAATTCATTTGACTCATTTTCTCTAAAAGGAGAAATAAACTTCCTAAACCAGAGCTAGAGCAATCTAGAGAAACAGAGTGGAGAATGATGAAAGTTTTTGTCTTTATGCCTTTAGAGTGATAGTGTTAAAATAGTAAAACCATGTAAAGCTTTGCTTAGGAAACAAAAACCAGCTAGCCCACATAGAACATAATACAAGTAAGTAACACATTATAATCATTGTGACACAATTAAGTCCTTTTATTCTATAGTAATACACAAAACTTAAAATATCTAGGATTTATCAGGGACAATGAGGTCTTTTGCTATTAGTTATAGTAGTAGTACAATTTCTTCACTTTGTATCCCAGGTGTAGCCATTCCATCATCTCCTTCCAGTTCCACCACCCTGCCTCTTCCTCTCCTACACCTCACCTCTAGTCCACTGATAGGAGAGGATCGCCTCCCATACAATCTGACCCGAGCCTATCAGGTCCCATCAGGACTATCTGGATCCATTTCCTTTGTGGGCTGACTATGTCACTCCATGAGGGAGAAGTGATGAAGGAGCAGGCAAGTTTATGTCAGAGACTGTCTCTAATCCCCTTAGGAGGGATCCTGCATGGAGATTGAGCTGCCTGTGGGCCACATCTGAGCAGAGCATCTAGGTCCTCTCTAGGCATGGTCTTTTGTTGATGCACCAGTTTCCGCAGTACCCCTTGGGCCCAGATTTTGTAAGACAGAAAGATCTCCCATGCTTGTCAATTGGTAGGATTAATATAGTAAAAATGGCCTTCCTACCAAAAGCAATCTACAGATTCAATGCAATTTCCATCAAAATACCAACACAGTTCTTTACAAACCTTGAAAGAACAATCCTCAACTTCATATGGAAAAACAAAACCAAAATAAAACAAAACAACAAAAAAAAAACTACCCAGAATATCTAAAAGCATGCTGCACAATAAAAGAACTTCTGGAGATATCTGCATCCCTTACCTCAAGTTGTACTATAGAGCAAGAATAATAAAAATGGCATGGTACTGGCATAGAAACAGCCTATCAAGGGAATTGAATAGAAGACCCAGAAGTAAATCCCACACCTAAGGACACCTGACTTTTGGCAAAAAAAACAAAAAACATACAATGGAAAAAAATAGCATCTTCAACGAACAGTGGGTTCTAACTGGATGTCTTCAAGACCTCAAAATAAAACCAGACACACTAAATATGTTAGAAGAAGAAGTGAGGAAAGCCTTGAATACATTGGCAGAGGAGACAACTTCCTGAACTGACCACCAAGAGCTCAGGCTCTAATAGTCGATAATAGGTAAACTTTGTCTTATGCTAAACACAGTGGTTGTTTAAAAAACCCAAGAGACTCAGATTTTAGGATCTATGCAGTCCTCAGTTACAGGATGTTGTCAAAAGCAGTTATTATAATAACACCAGAAAGTGACACTTAAATGGGATTACAAAATCCATTTAAATGATATGAAAAGAATGTGAAAGCAGAGAAATGAAAATTACTTCAAACCAAACGTACCTAGCTGCCTTTGCTCTTTCTTTCCATGGGGATAGTAGTTCTTGGTAAATGAGAAGAAAATAGTGGGAAACATAAAGGAAAACTGCGTAGAACAAACTCAGAACAGTCCCCACTGTCTCTCTTGCATAAGAAGATTGTCCGACAGAAATCAGTACTAGCATTTCAAGTTATTTTGACAGTCATATTCATGATCCTCTACTTTCTAACATGTTTTCTTTTCATCTCCCTGCTTATACTTCTCCATGTTTCTACCATGCCTCTTAGATATGGGTGATAAATCTGTGACTGTAACTTAATTTCCCTGTGGCCAAAGTGATCCTGCCTACATAAAAAGGAAACCTACAATTGTGGTCCATGCAAAAGAATCTTCAGTGAGCAAAGGTATTTGGCCCAGTCTCTGCAATCTGCAAGAACTAACGAGCAGAACAACAAAGCAAAGGGTTGAAAAGGCCCTGTTTATGTGGTGTAGCAATTACTGAAAAACCTCTTAAGAAAACTCCATGGCAGAATGCCCAACAATGAATTGTTGAGTGAATGTAAGAGACCTAGTTTTTTTCCCTCCCAGTAATAGGAAGCTGACCCAGAAGTGACCTATAGCAAGAAACGTGATTTGGCTCTTAAAGAAGCTTTTCTGACCACTCAGCCGGAATTAATCTTTTCATTTCCAGCTTTTTAAAATAAAAATTTTACAAGTAACACAGGTGCTACTGGTGTGCTGATTAGGGCTGCCAAGTCAAATGAGCATCTTATAGATCAGGATGGTTCAATTTTTACCACACTGGACTTAGTTATAAAAACATACCCTCTCAGCAACAGGAAAGTTACCTGCACTTTAGGGAACACAGCATCATGTTGTATGGAGCTTACTTCCTGTACAGTTTATCATTTGAGTATCTATGCACCTGCCTAAATCAGGTATTCCAAGTCAAATTTTCTAGACCTTGACATGACAGATTTGAGGTCAGGATTTTCCTTATCATGAGGAATTCATGGGCAGTGTTATGACATTTACATTGTCTCCAGAGTTTTGTACAATAGAGGTCTGAAGGATAACCCAGTCACAACCACAGGCCAACCTTAGATGCTGTCAAGGATGATGGTGGTTCCAAATCACTCTGGTTGTAAATCATGTATTTAATTATTAATGCTACACAAGGTTGCCTAAAAAGCAATCACTGGGCTTTCTTAAAAAAATAAATTCATGGAATCATTATTCAAGTGTTAAGAATTTCAAAGGATTAAACTAAACATCAGAGTCTTCTAAGAGCAAGGCCTTACATGGATGGTAATCCAGAGCTGTCTCTGAGGATGCATTCTCCAAGCATACCCACAACATCATAATGCTCATGGCCCATGTCTGTGTACCTTACAACCGCCAGGGCTTTGTTAGCAATTTACACCCATGGGTTTGTTATATTTCAAGTCATTGCTTGCATTACCATGTCAGTTCCAGACCATTTGTCTGTTTCTCTGTGTCTCATACTCTGTTTACTGTACGTGCAGGTCAGCCAATGTGCTCATTAGAAGAAAACAAGAGTTTCTCAATAACTAGTATTCCTTCAACTACAATTCTGAAAGAACTCTCTACTCATCACCAGAATATCTTGGGTTTTCATGGGTAAATTCTTAAATTCATTCTGTGCCTCTTGCCCTATTATCTTATGAAAACTATGAGCTGCCCTACCCTATCCTTGCCTTCAGAAACAATCCTAGTCTACAGTTACTGCTAAAGTCACATGCTGACTTTGAGCAAATCTCCCCACTTGCTAAAGAGATGGCCAATAGTGCTTGGAACACCAAATCAGCAATTTGTAAATGAAGACATAAAAGCTTTGAATAGTTCCCAGATGAGACAGTAAAACATAGAACTTAAGCCCTTCTTTTTATCTCCAGAATCCTTGACCTTAAAGATTTTATCTCATGCCATACCCCTAACACTTCTCTTGAGTGTGAATTTTGTTTTGTTGGGATAATTTTACATACTGGTGAGCTCAGAAGATATATCTCAAAACCAAAGAGACACTGTTACAAAATTCTTCATGTGATATTATCCTTAACAATTCAATAGGAAGATTATACTATATAAAGCAGATGTGACTTTAGTTCAGTGACCTCATCATTTCGTAAAAAACGAAACAAGAAAGGAAGGAAGGAGGGAAGAAAGGAAAGAAAGAAAAAGAAAGAAAGAGAAAGAAAGAAAGAAAGAAAGAAAGAAAGAAAGAAAGAAAGAAAGAAAGAAAGAAAAGGAAGTGAGTGCTCAGGGGTGGTTTTTGTGAGGCCCTTAGCTTTGTTAAACATAAAAACATACTTTCTACTATTCCAAATCATAACAGCATTATTGTGTGGTAATTAAGTATGGATTATAATCATCTCACACATGAATCTGAAGTAAAATTCATAGTGAAATATTAAAACTGAAGTTGTAACAGTGGGATACCACTTCCTACTTTTTTGGTGAAATGGTATTTTGGTCAATTTCTGATCTCTCAAATCTAGACATTTTATGAGCAACTTTCACCTGAAATGTCTTATAGAGCCAAAGGAGTCTTTTATAATGCTGATACATAGCAGATACACAGCAGTTTTCTGATTCCCTCATCTATTAGTGAATCACATGGCAAAAGCCAGTTCTGCTGAAGAAATTTCTGTATGTTGAGTTTGTCTGCCAAAAAGCATTTGTATTGAACTCTGACCACTAAATTTAACCATTGTGAAGCAATCCCATGAGAAGAAAAGGAAAATGTAGAATGACAAATAATGAATATCTTTGTGAGGTTTCTTTTTTCAATGTATTGAATTTCCCACAGTCATCAGTAGGCCATGGGACCTCCAAAGGAAACCCATCACATGGACCAAGAATGTGTGAGAAAGTACAGCTATTCAGTGTCCAGTGTCAGAGAAGTCACTTGTTTCGTGCATGTGGCTGTTCCAAAGTCCTGAGCAGTTGTGGAAAATCTTAAGAGAAAAAGAAATTCTTTCATTAATTGAAATGGCAACATGTGGAAAGAATCTATATGCTTTTGGTGGAGATACATTGGCTCTCAGATGACTCTATTATCACAAAAATGAACTACTAACTGTGTGTACAGAATCTAAGCTTGGTGAATACATGACATAGCCATACAAGAAGTTGGGAGGATAAACCATAATAATGAAAATACAGTCATGAAGATAATAATTTACAATGATAAGATTCATGAAAAAGATAAAATCCAATCTAATAAAGTGATTATGGCTAGTTATCACCATTTAAAATATTTAAATCAAGTGTGAATACAAAAGGAAAAAAATCCGGGAAGGACCTGGGGTGTTAGGTCCTTTCGAATCTTGCTTACTTCCATTTTCCAGAAATTACTAACACTTTTCTTTGATCCTGCTTCCTGCATCACTAGCCTGTTAACTGCCTTTTGTTTTCATAACTCTGCAACTATAAAACATCTCAAAGAGCTCTCACTCTTGCTCTACCATCTTGGTTTTTCTCTCTGCCAGTCTTAAATATTTATTTGAGTACACCATGGCTCTGCCGCGGGGCATCTTCCATTCTTTTCGCTCCCTTCCTGGCCTCACATTTCCCTCAAACACCATAGCCACCACTAGAGCGCCCATAACTTTCACACAGATGCCCAGCATGGCTTCCCCCACCCCATCCCTCAACCCTCGAGGTCTGCATTTATGTAAGAAACAGACAAATGGCCTCTCTACCTCAATGCAGAAGAGTAATTTAGCAACACAAGAAAAGAGCTCTGAATATTTCAGAGGTCATCCAGCTAAACAGTTTTTTTTTTTCCCTCAAGATCTTGTCCCTTTGCCCATTAGGGGACTGTACTTTATTCCTGGTCACTGTCACAAAATGCCTTGTCATCCTCGTAGACACACTGTACCCCTGTGAGGTAGTAACAAGCCTTAGGAGTGCTCTGAAGCACTCCTAAACATCTTAAACATCTCCAAGCTAGCAAGTGACCCTGGACACATGAGTCTTTGCTCAGTGTATCCTCTTCCTCCCAGACCCACATACTCAGTGCAGCCTGTACTCCATTTTTCCCAGGTGGTTGTGAGTTTCTTCACTGTGACTCTGCCTAACTTCCCTCCAAGTTTTCCTCCTTAGTGCTGCCAGAATTATTTTCTAAAACCTAAATTAGATAACAAAATGTATCTCTTAGCTAGGTTTGCATTTTTTATGCTGTAAGATTATACAGAAATAGAGTCATTTCCAGCCCCTGCCTAATTAATTATCCTTCAAAGATGATATCACCATAAACACAATTCATCTTTAAAGATTCAGCCCTCCTCCTAATGTTCCTTCTTTCTCAGCCAACATCAAAGTGGCTCAGAGACCCAGAATCTTGGCTGTAATACTAACCAAGTATTTGAACATAAACTGTTTAATCTCTGCATGTCTTATTTGCCTATTTGTGAAATTGCTGTAACATTAGCTTCTTCTTCATGAAGTTTTTCTACAGTGTAAATAATTTGTATGAAAGGGTTAGAGAAGCTCAAAGCTTTCAGTAAGAACTTGACAAGTGCTATTCATGAAGACTATCATAACTCATGTGTACATCATCCGACTAGAAAATCACTCCTGGAAGCTGCCTAACATGTTACAACAACTCATGCAATGTTTATTGTTGAACAAATTAATGGGAAAGGATATAACTAAATCAGCATTTGAATTTCCATAATGTACAAGTCACCAAGTAAAACACCAAATATTGTAATAAATTATTCTTATATTTCATTTTTTATTGATGATGTCTTTGAGGAGAGAGTTGGGAATACTACTTTCTTTTTTTAATTTTTATTTATTTTTTTTATTTTATCAATCACAGGTTAGGTACTTTGCATCCCAAGAGTAGCTCCCTCCCTCATTACCTCCCACCCTCCCCAACCTTCCCTCATCTCCTCCCTGCCCCCTCAAAGTCCACCAACTGGGGAGGACCTCCTCACCTTCCATCCAACCCCAGCTCATCCTGTCTCCTCAGGGCTGGCTGCAATGCCCTCCCCTGGGACCTAGCCAGTCTGTCACTCCCCGGCTTGTATGGGGGAGGGTCAAAGAATCAGCTATCAAGTTCAAGACTGAAAGAGTCCCTGTTTCCCTCACTAGGGTCTTCAGTCCAACACCGAGCTATCATGGACCCCATCTGTGCGGGGGTTCCAGGCCACATCCACACATGGTCCTTGATGGTAGAAACCGTCTCATACAAGAACCATGTGCCCTGCTCAAATTGGTCTTTGTGGAGCTCTTGTTCTCTCCAAATCTCACCAACCTCCTCCAT
>CM053753.1:97023473-97086914 GCA_028658305.1 Pachyuromys duprasi | reverse complement strand
ATGTCTACACAAAACCTTTTCCATGAATATTTATTTCAGCTTTGTTCATATTCATGATTAATTGACCCAGTTGCCCTTCAACTAATAAATAAAATATTCTATACAAAAAAAAGAAAAGGTATTCTTCCAGAAATGATACAATCTGGAGCACTAAAGTTATTTTCATAGTACTGACATGAAGGTTCTTGCAAGGCCTAACGTTAGAAAAAAGACAATGATGGAGTCCAACAACCTTTCATCTTTACTAAAAAGGAAGATATTACATTTGTATTTATAAGCAACAAATATTTTAAGCATGAAAAATATGATTTACTGCTCATTAAAGCTAGATGTTGCAAGGATCATAAATCACACAGGAAGTTTAGACAGTTGTATGGTCAAGTGTTAACATGAGAAAAACAAAAGAAAACAAAAGCAACTATTACACTAACATTATCAAGTGTATTTGAAGCTTTTGAACTTACTGTTTAGTAATAAGTGGAATTAGGGGAAGGAAGCTATAGAAAGAGCGAGGGGAGCATTGTGATAATTTCTGATTTTGGAAAGGGGAAACTGTTTTATTCATCAAGATATGAACTACAAGGATGAATATGCATTGGCAGTAGAAAACTGTGTAACCCCCTGGACTTTTCTGTCGGAAAAATATTTCTGTCGGAAAAAATAAGGACACTGACCATGAAGTAACTCTCTTAGGTCTGTAGCTCAGTGAAGGCAAAGAAAAGGATGAGAGCTGTCAGGGAACACATTCAAAATTTTCTGTTATCTGAAATGAGGAGATCTTAGCCATGAGAAACATAGATGGTTTATTTTAAAATGGAAGGATAATGACAGTAACGGTCACCACAGAAGAGTCTTTTTTATTAATGCAAACACTAAGCATGTGTGTGCAACATAATAAAAATGAAACAGATTACCAATGGCTTGCATGTGTATTTTACTTGGCAAGAACTTAAATTTTCTATGCTGACAATATACTAAAAAAGTTTCTTACATAAACTCTGGATGCAGCCATAATTTTATTATTATCACTTATTATTACTGTTATTATTAAAATGTCCTCAAGAGATAATCTAAATGTTATTCATACATTTCACCAACCTACATTCAAAGCAAAACAATACAACTAACCAAGAGAAAGATTTGTCTAAATTTGTTACCCAAATCAGTTTTGTGCCCCCACCATCAGTTCTCCATGGTCAATACCTCAAGTAGTTTGTTATAAAGCTCACCAGAGAAATTGATAACAGATTTGAAAAATAGGAAAATTTCTTTTTCTATTGTTTTTTATTATATTATTTTTATTTATTACAATTTATTGGACAAGGTTCAGACTTTGTCTCCCTTATGTTAGCTATGTGAAGTTAAAGCAATAGTAGCAATAAGCAACATCAGTTGGATACATGATGTGTGGAGCACACATACAGTGTCATAAATGTTTCATATGCCTTAGATACTCAATCTCTATAAACAGGCAACAATGAAGGAGCTGTGTTTTATACACACACAAAAGCATTTGTTGTTGGCTCACATGCCTGGTCCTATCTGTCACCCTGCTCTTATTTGGCAGCAGGGCTGAATTCCCCAGGCACTTGCTTTACCTGGTGTTTAGCCAAGTTCAACCAAGAGGAGACAGTGGTGTGAGATTAGTGGACAGCAGGGAAATTGAAATTGAGACATTCTCTTTCTGTGGGTCTTGGATGGTAATAATCTCCTTTAGATTGGCAGGTGTCCATGGACATAGACTCAATGTTTCTGATGGAACACCCGCCATGGTTCAAGGTAGGATCTACCACATTGCCCTTCCCTGAAGGTTCTGATGGAACTCTAATTCTGCTGTCCTCTGAGATTTCTCAGCATCCCTTTAGCTTCTTCTTCCTCCAGCCCATTACCTGTTTGATTAAAAATTAGTTTAATAGTCATATAGAACAGTTTTTCATTCCTAAGTAGATACTGGCATAATTATGTGTATAAACATGTCACATATGTTACATATGTGTGACATATTGTATATATTTTACAACCAAGAGAAAAGACAACAATATTTACTCTATCTGAAAATGTTAAAGTAACAATCCCTCACAGTTGAAAAGTAGTTGAGCCAGGATTTGATGCCAAGTAAACAAGAGTCCAGATTCCAAACTTTCAGCAGTACAGTGAAATGATGTATTCTAAAGGACAAATATAGCTGCATTGTCTCACATAACAGACAAAATTATGCTGTGCTTCTCTCTGAGTTGATCATCTCAGTTGATATTTTTGTCCATTTCTTACATATCTGACATTGTTTCAGGTGCTCCATAATCCTCATGCAACTTTGTATTCTGATTATCCCCTTGGAGTCAGTTTCTTCTTTTACAGAAAATATTAGCTGTTCCATTTCAGTAGTACTTTCAAGTTCAAGAAAGTATTCTCATCTCATCCCTCCCTGTCTCTCTCCATGCAAGTCTTGTATGGTCAATCACAGCTACTGTGAATTATCAGGTGCAACTGTACTGTTTCTCCTTGGTTCTCTCCTCCCTCTCCAATGATAGTCCTTGAATCTTGTAAGTGTATGTGTTTGTGTGTGTGTGTGTGTGTGTGTTATGTTCTTTTTATGGATGAGTAATCCACAGTCACTTATTATCCACACTTTGACAAATTTTGACTTTATATATAAATCATCATCTACTGCAAAAAGCAGTTTCCCTGATGAGGTCTGAGAGCTTTACTAATCTAAGAATTTTTATGGAAGTTCAGTCTTACTCAGCTATGATCTCTGTGAACTGAAATAATAATCAATGTGGTAATGATGTTATGGAGATAACCAATCAGTTCCTAATTGGACATAAGGCCTACACCACAGAAGGGGGCACATTCCTGATACTGCAAATCTAGCTAAGAATCCATGGTTTGAAGTATATACATCCCAGGATGAACATACTACTGTTATTATGGTCTTTCTCTTATTTGAATGCTTATAACAGAAGTTGGAGCCAGTCAGAAAATACTGTGATGCTTTTCCAACATTGCCAGGGAAAACTGGCAGAAGTTTAACAGCCAAGACCCACTAACCTATTGTCAAAAACACGTTTGTGTTTGTGTGTGTGTGTGTGTTTGTATTGTATGCAGTTTCTTAAAATACAGCCATGGCTACTAAGATTCTTCCATTTTGCACTACTAAGTTGTTTTCTCTGGCCTGTTCTTTTTTGTTTTGTTTTGTTTCATTTTGGTCTTGACACAAGTCTTGTCAAATTTGTATATAGCACAGGCAGGCCTCAAACTTGCAATTCTCCTGTTCCACCTTCTTGTTACACACTAGGATTGCAGTCATGTACAATGGCACTTAAACCCTTTGATTAAGTATTCAGCATATCCACAATAATATTGCCCCTCAAAAAACAGTCCATGAAAATATTCCTATATTTTAAACTGAGCTAATTAGCATTTTTACTTCAAATTCAGCCTCAGTTTCTCTTGCCATGTAATTTTACATAATCACAGATCCCACTGATCCCACCGGTCATCACATCGATGTGTTGGCTGGGAGCATTTCACTGCCCATAACAGGAAACTACCTTTTGTACATGTTGATTTGCTCTCTGTGAAGTTGTACACTACCTATGGACAGATGTTATGTCTTTCTGATTCTCTAAAATATCTTGTACAAAGCAGAAAATTGCTGATAGAAAAATACCTGCTACATTTGTTGATGCTGATTTTCCACCATCAACACACCAAGGGTCAACTATGAAATGTATAGAAAATATGGGGTACTATGTGCTTCTTTCATATGTTCTATGAAGATTAGTGATAAAAGGATGTAGCCTATAAACCAGTTAATATTGTAAGCTACTGGCAATATATGAACACAAAGAATGAGATATAAAAAATAGAAAAGAGCCTACTATGTGAAGCTGAGGTGCAAGTGATAAGGAAAGATGATAACAGCATCTCTGTGATCTGAGATACGTTCAGCCATAGGTATGATACCCAGCCTGGGAGGTCTCCTGATGCCTGAGAACAGAAGTTGTTCTTCAGGGTTGTAATTCAGAAAGAACCTACTGAATTTGGATATTCAAGAACAAGCTTGAATAATCAAGGCAGGTAAGACTAGAATATGAGAGCACAGTATCACCAAGAATATTCTATGGGGACATTGCAGCCAGTCCTGAAGAGTCCTGATAAGCTAGAGTTAGATGGAAGAGGAGGCGGTCCTCCCCTATCAGTTGACTTGGAAAGGGACAGGGAGGAGAAAAGGGAGGGATGGAGGAGATAAGGAGGAAATTTGGGAGGGGGCTATGGCTGGGATACAAAGTATATAACCTGTGATTAATATAAAATAAAAATGTTAATAAAAAGAATATTCTAGGGAAGAAAGAAGAATGACATAGAAAATAAGTGACACAACTTACACTTAGGCTGACTAAACTAAGAAAGCCAATCACCTCCCGGTTAATTCTCAGGACTGTCTTGATAATGTTGTAAACATAAAAGTTACCTAGAAATGGCAACATAGGAAGTAAGTGGGTGAAAGCAATGCAAGAGTTATCCTTATTTCGCCCAAAGGCTAGGATTTAAGCCAGACTGAAAAGGAGGTTTCAGCGTGCTAAGCTTTCAAGTTCCATAGTGGAATATAAGCCAAACGAGAGCCTGAGTGTGCCATACTACCTTGAGGTCAAACCTATTGCATTTGCAAGACTGTGAAGATAGCTGGTCCAAAGCCACACATAATGGTGGTGAAGGTCAGGGGAGCTCATGTTTTGCCAAAATTTTGCCTAGAGAGTTCATGAGAAAGGTAAGTTCTTCATCATATTTAGGATACCTTTAAATATACTTTCCTCCTAATTCCTATCCTAAAATAGCTTTCAGATATGCAGAGAGGTACTAATACCTCAAATAGCTCTTTTGTAAACTCGACTCTGGAAGTGACACTCAAGAGGTCCACACATTCTATTGTGTGAAAGGTGAAGGCTCAACAGACAGCATTTCTTGAAATAGGTTGAATTCTAACACTAATTTGTCAGTGTAGTTTTTATTTCCTCAGATGATGGGATGAGATGAGGGCTGTGCCCAAGCTTTACTCGTACATGGCTTATGCTGAGCCCAGAGCATTTTAAACTATCTTTAGGCCTAGGCCTGGAAGCTTCTAGCCTCCATATGAGATAATCTTCTGTAAGCCTAAACCTTGAAGGCTTCAGCTTCCAACCTCTGTCTACTAGGCCAAGACTTAGAATGTTTTCAGCCTCCGAGACTTACTGTTGAATAAGCTCACCTTTTCTATTTATTTCTGAACTCTGGCTGGCTGGTTCAACACAGCTGTTATGACTCAAAACTCCTCTCCATGCTGACTGATTCATACTGGATTCTCTCTGATTCTCCCTGAATTGTTTTGCTTAGAAAAGTGCCTCTGAACTCTAAGAATTTAACTTCACTAACTCAACTATACTCAACTGAATAGTACCAAACTGAACTAAACTATAACTGTACTCCCAACCTCTACTGTACTGACTCCACAAATTCTCTGACTCTCTCTCTCTGTTCTACTTTTATGTAGCTTCCTTTTCCTGTCTGTTCTCATGAGAGCTGAGTATTGTTTATCTCTGACTTGTTCTTTCAATTCTTTCTCTGATTCATCACTTTGTCTGTCCTTCAATTAGACATTATTGTTTTGGATTAAAGGTATGTAGAAAAGATGTGTCTGTATTCCAGCCAGAGGGATTAGATGTTTGGATGTGATCCCTTTCCAGTGTAGTCACGTTGCTGGATTAAAAACCCACTACACTAATTAACAGAAGAATGTATACAGTTACTCATCTGGCGATTATTCCTTCTCACTGTGGTATTAATTGATCTGCTGTTGTGTTACAGGTTGATTTATCTCTATAAATCTAAAGTAAAAGGAGAGTAAAAGCCATTGCTTAAGTTTGTTTTAAACAAATATGAGCAGAAAGAAGGAAAATTTATTTGTAAAAAACAAAGATGTGTTTTCTTCTTGGAATAAATGTATTATATAACATTTGCAATCACATCTGTGGCACTCTTTCAACTCTATGCTTCTGGGACCTTGGGGGTTGTTAAGCTTTTCCCAGAATAGAATTTCCTTCATTTCTGTCCAACTGCCCTTGTCTTTCATTCCTGGCACTGATTCCTGGAACACAATGAAGTTGGACCCTCATTCAATTTTATCATCTGAACTGTGTGATAGAATTTGACACCTTGAGATTAGCATTTATGCAAACCCATAGATCCCAAGAGGGTAAATTACACCTCCTTACTGATGAGGAAGACTTGACACATGGCCACTGATAAAGGAGATGGACATTAAGAAGTTTCCTGTTTCTCAGAATGTATCAGATCTGAGCCTTGCTGGGGCACTGTAGTGAGTTCATCATTTGTTCTGGGGCAATGCATGATCCGAAAAAAAATGGTCCCATTTTTACTAGAAGTAGAAATCCCAAGTGTAAGTTTAGAATTTTTATTCTTTAAAAATGCATTTGTAATTTTATTTTAAGGCACATTATTGCTTCAAACTATAGAAGTAATAGCATAACTGTACATAGTCCACAATCCATAGAAAAATATACCTCTTCTAAATGATGAAATGAAATGCTTCACAAGACCATAGCTCCCTGATAGTATTTGAATTTGTTAAACAATCATAATCTTTCTCATATCTTGATTTCTTACTAAAGAAATGATAGTTCTTATTGTATGATCATTTATTGCTGTGATGGTTGGTCTTAACTGTCAACATGACTACATGAAGAACTGTAGAGCTAGGGAAGTGGATGTATAACTTTTAGCAGTACACCTCTGGCATTTTTTCTATTCTAGCATCCCTGAATCTTTGAGAGATAAGAGGATTGACAATTGCATGGTAACTCCACATGGGTGACACAGTTAGCATTCTTAGGATCCAGATAGGAATGAACATTGAGAGAAGAGGAAGCCAGAAAGCACATGTAAGGTACATGCTTCCTGAGTAAATGTGGTTATTGCTGTTGACTTTCCCTGAGAACATTGTATTTCAACTTCTTTGGTCTTTCAACACAAAATCACAACAGCAGCTCTCTAGGGTGCTTCCAACCTTTCCGAGTGAGTGCAGGGCAGTGCAGGATGGCTGCTTCTCGAAGTGAGAAGCTACTGTGTTTTTTTTTTCTGTCTATCATGTAGTTCACTGTTGATAGGCTCATTTCTTAAAACCAAATCAATATATTTCCTTTGCAATATATGTATTTTATATATAAAATGCAGACAGAGAAATAGATGATTGATGGATAGATGATAGACAGATCAATAAATAAACAAATAGAAAACACATGGTATATTCTCACTTATATAGACCTATAAGATAGGACAAACATACTGAAATCTATACACCTAAATAAGATAAACAAGAAAGAGGACCTGGGGTAAGAGGATTAACCCTCACTTAAAAGACAAATGGGATTGACATTGGATGTAGGAGAAAACAAGTAGCAGGACAAGAGCCTACCACAGAGGGCCTCTGAAAGATTCTACCTAGCAGTGTATCAAAGCAAATATTAAGACACACAACCAACCCTTTGGCAGAGTGCAGGTAATCATATGAAAGAAGGGGGAGTTAGTATGACCTGAAGAGGACAGGAGCTCCACAAGGACCAAATACATCAGGGTACAGGGGTCTTTTATGAGACTGTCTCTCCAACCAAAGACCATGTACGGATATAACCTAGAACCCCTGCTTGAATGTAGCAAATGGTAGCTCAGTACCCAAATGGGTATACTAGTAAAGGGAACAAGGACTATTTTGGACATGAACTCAATGGCTGGCTCTTCGACCTCCCCGTTCCCCCCCCCCCCAAGGGAGCAGCAGCCCTGCTAGGCCACAGAAGGGAAATTGCAGCCATTCCTGAAGAGACCTGATAAGCTAGGGTCAGATGGAAGGGGAGGAGGTCCTCCCCTATCAGTGGACTTGGAAAGGAGCAGGGAAGAGATGAGGGAGGGATGGAGGGGATAGGGAGGGAATGTGGGAGGGGGCTATGGCTGGGATACAAAGTACATAACCTGTGATTAATATAAAATAAAAATGTTTAAAAAAACAAATAGAAAGGATAGACTCTTTTCCTCTAGATAATTCTGATTAGTACACTTCACTTAGATTTTAATTGAAAATGAAATATTCTTAATTCACATAGTACACTTAATATTACATAATTAAAATTACCTAATAAGTAATTTTAACATAATTCTTGGCTCTTGTGCTTAAAGACAATGATATCCTATGAAGAAATTGACATTTATTTACTCATTTATTTGAGTTTTTTGAAACTTAAATCCTTATACTGACTCTAGAAATCAAATTAAAATATTTTCATGAAAAGAATGTAAGTATTAAAAACACAGAATGCTTTCTGAGACAGTGAAAAAGGATAAGAGCTAATTTATATATCTTGACTTTGGGCCATGTCTGTGAAGTAACCTTTTTACTTCTTACCTGAGTACACAGATTATTCTATTATATTGAATTTTTCTGATATCACATGTATGTGACTACTTCACATATTTACAATAGCAGCAGTACTAAAAGGAGGAAACAAGAAAATGAGAAAAGGTGATTATCATAGAAACAGTTTTAAAATGTACTCAGTATTGGACAGTATGTAGTCTTCTGTGTTCTAATTAATATCTAATATAAAGTAAATTTTAATAGACTCACAAACACATTATCATGAATTGCATAGAATAAGAAAAAAAAATTCTAAATCCCTCCTCTGTCAGTAGATACATTCCAACAGAAGAACTCCTAACTCCTTAGAGTTAGAATGATCAAACAAAATGGAATGAAACTTGGAAAAAGCCAGGACATTGAATATTGAAATAACTGTCCATGAATTATCTCATTATCCTCTAGACCTTTGATGTCAAACTGCACTTCCATATCCACGTAATTTCATTGGTGTTAATGACACATTTGTTATTGGCACAAACTGCCTATTTGG
Source organism: Pachyuromys duprasi (assembly GCA_028658305.1). Taxonomy (NCBI): domain Eukaryota; kingdom Metazoa; phylum Chordata; class Mammalia; order Rodentia; family Muridae; genus Pachyuromys; species Pachyuromys duprasi. Next base: position 97,077,954 of record CM053753.1, on the reverse strand, counting down.
AGAGTGAAGTGTGAATGACAGTTTTTATGTCACCTCCAAGTAGAAAGTGCATAATGTGTCAGCCCACTCCACCTGGCTTAGCATATATGGCCGTTTGACTTTCTTGGCCAATATATCAATGGAATTAATGTGTGTCACCCTCAGGTGGGCTTTTTCAGAGCTGCTATACAGAGTCCCCCTTTATCTGCCTTGCTAATTACAGGAGCATTTGAGGTGGTGATTTAATTTGATTGGACTATAATGCACAAAGCTCCTTTTCCAATCTGCATTTGACATGTAGCTTAAATTAAAAAAAAATACACATTTTCTTGTTAAATCACCAAGGTGTGTAGGCAGTTCAGTGAGATGGCATATTTAACTGAGCTATTCGTTTTTAAATTTTTAAAAATTTGTTTATTTATTATTAATTACAATTTATTCACTTTGTATCCCAGCTGTACCCCCCTCACTTAACCCCTCCCAAACCCACCCTCCTTCCTCTTCCCCTCTCATGATCCTCACCAGTCCATTGAGAAGGGAGGTGCTCCTCCCCTTTTCATCTGACCCTAGCCTGTCAGGTCTCATCAGGACTGGCTGTATTGTCTTCTTCTATGGCCTCTTAAGGTTGCACCCCTTTCAGGGGGAGGTGATCAAAGAGCAGGCCATTGAGTTCATATCAGAGACAGCCCCTGTTCCCATTACTGGGGAACCCACTTGGACACTAAGGTGTCATTGGCTACATCTGTGCAGGGGTTCTGGGTTATCTCCATGCATGGTCCTTGGTTGAATATCAGTCTCAGAAAAAAACCCTGGGTCCCAAATATTTTGTTCTTTTGTTCTCCTTGTGGAGCTCCTGTCCCCTCTAGGTCTTTCTATCTCCCCTTTCTTTCATAAGATTCCCTACACTCTGCCCAAAGTTTGGTTATGAGTCTCAGCATCTGCTTTAAAACCCTGCAGGGTAGAGCCATTCACACTGTGGTAGGCTCCTCTGCTGTTCCCTGTTTTCTTCATTGCTGGTGGGAATGTAAACTTATACAACCACTTTGGAAATCCATATGGTGCTATCTCAGACAATTAGGCATAGTGCTACTTCAAGATCCAGCTATACCACTTCTAGGCATATATCCAAAAGATGTTGAAGTACACAACAAGGGCATTTGCTCAACCGTGTACGTAGCAGCTTTATTTGTAACCACCAGAAGCTGGAAACAACCCAGAGCTATTCTTATATGAATAGCAGGTAATCTTTCCCCATTAAAACTTGCAGTGAATACAGACAAAACGCTTCCAGCCATGCAAGTAGTTAGAAAAAATACTTGTTTTTATATTGTCCCAAAGTTACTTGAGAAAGTCCTGACATGAAACATTCGTAAAGTAAGAAATAAAGTGACATGGAATTTGCAAATGGCTATCCAAATGTAAGAGCAAAGAAAGGAAACCTAAAAGAGCAGCAGCTTGACCACACTGAGGTATGCAGAGCAGAGCACAGCTTGAAACTGGAGGAAAGGGATGAGGATGCCAAGATACAGTTATCTGATGAACAGGAGGGGGTCTTTGTAATAGGAAACAAGAGTAATTGAAACATTTAAATCATGATGTATCTTTTTCATGATAAAAAGAGAAAAATAATCAAAGATTCCTGAAAAATGTGTATTTTAAAAGTTTGACCTTAATGTGGAATCTCAAATGTGAAACAAAACACTGAATGACATATAAGTTTACAAAGTGAACAACAAAAAAAAACCAATGTATTTGTCTTTGGCCTAGAATACCCTTTGTATCAGATGTGGGGTTATGATAGTACACCTCCAAAGCCATATACAACTGCTAGGAAATTATCCTGAACTATTTTGTTCGGCATTTCCTGTAACCAGTATAGTTCCATGAGAATCGTGAGATATATTCAAGAGGGTTTTTACTGTCTATGTATTTTTTAATTAGAGAAAATTATATTTTTTAACTAGAAGAAAACCAGCAATACCATTACTTATTTAAACACTCTAAAATCATACAGGCAATAAGGTCCATTTTCCCCCATGACATTACAATTATATTCTTCATCTAAATTTTAGAACGCATACTGCCTTCATGTCTTGGTTGCTCTTCTACCATTGTGACAAAACACAATGACCAAAGTATCATATAAAAGACAGCATTTAATGTTGGAGTTCATGGTTCCAGAAGATTCCATTCCATGACTGTCATGGCAGGTAGTGTGGCAGTGCACAGGCAGGCATGGTGCTGCAGAAGTAGCTGAGAGCCTGTATCTAATCCACAAGCATGTTGTTAAAAGGAAATTCTGTACTTTGTGACATCACTCTTCAAATGGAGCCACTCCTCCTAATTCTTCACAAACAGTTCTACCAGCTAGAGACCGTGTATTCAAATGTATGAGCCTATGGAGCTTATTTTTATCCCAACCACTGCAATCAATATATACAGTTCATGCTGCTATAACAAAATTCCTGAAAAATAACAAAGGTTTCTTTTCTGTAAGTCTGGGTAATGGAAAGTCCGAAAACCAAAGGGCTTGATTCTATTTAAGACAGAGAAAAATCTGAAAACAAGCACCAAGATAGAGACGATAGAAGACCAAAGTTCATCCATTTGTCACAAAACCAGTCTTATTATCCACTTTCATGACAACCTTGCTCTATTCCTCAGGGCAGAGCCCTTATTACCTAATTGTTGCTTTCAGGGTTGGGTTCCAACACTATTGTATTGAGGAATTAGAGAGTCTAGAGGACAAATTTTAGAGCACACATTCAAATCCTAGCTCTCATAACTTGATCATTATCATTTTTATTTTCTCCCCCTAGTGAGACAACCTTCTCACAAAGCCACTTAGGAGTTCCAGCAACACTTTCATATGAATTTATAACCCCCCAAAATAAGCAGGCATGATTCCATTTTTTCTTTATCAATTAACTTTTTCACCTCCCTAGCTTAAGAGCATTGGAAGCTTAGAGGGAGGTCAGGAAGAGACAGAGCATCATTCCTGGCTATCGTGATTGTGTGTCACCTTCAAGCTCTGCAGGCTGAGTGGACTGAGGTGCACTTCCACTTCCATTAACTTCTTGTCTTTCTTTTAAGATATTCTTCTCTGTTAGAAATGTTTTTGCTGTGTTGTACAACCTTACCTTAGACTCATTCTATATCCCAGGAAAGCCTTGATCTCATGGCAAATTCAGCCCCACAAATTGTGGGGTTACAGGAACATGGTGCCATGTTTGATGCATCGAGCATACATTTTTTTCTTGTAAATGTGAACTGATGGGAATTCTCCTTTGCTGATCTCCCCAATAATAAGTTTTCTAACTTAAGTAGTGTTGATAACTAATTTTCTAAGAGTCTAAGTTGCACAGAATACTTTTGGTTGAAAGAAATATTCTTAAAGAAGAGAAAAAGCCTCTTAGGGTATAAGGATTTTAATGAGGCTCCACAGATTCATATATTTTAAATACTTGCCCTCCAGTTCACAGAAGATTTGGCCAGACATCAAGGTTTCAAAAGATTTATGTTGTTTCCATTGTTTATTTTTGGGTTCAAATTGTGAATTAAGATGTGAGTCCTCAGCTATTACTGGTAACATGCTTTTGCTTTGCTGTCATAGACCCTAACACTCCGGTATTGTAAGATTAAAAATAATGTTGTTTTTTAGTAGTTGCCTTTGTCATGGTGTTTCATCACAACAATAGTAAAGTAACTAAGATATAAAGCAAATTTTCTATTTTATGTAAACTATATTTAGTGAATGGGAAACACTTAGCCTTGCTTCCAAGGCAACAAAATTCAGTTCCCTTCATTGTTGATTATTCACTTCTTTTTTAAAAAATGAAATCTTTTAAAATGTTTTTTAATTTATTTTTTATTTATTACAATGTATTCACTTTGTATCCCAGCTGTAGCCCCCTCTTTAGGTCCCTCCCAATTCCACCCTCCCTCTCTCTTCTCCTCCCATTCCCCTCCCCCAGTCCACTGACAGAGAAGGTTCTCCTTCCTTTCCATCTGACCCTAGCCTATCAGGTCTCAGCAGGAGTGGCTGCATTGTCTTCCTATGTGGCCTTGTAAGGCTATTCCCCTCACAGGGGGAGTTGATCAAAGAGCCAGCCACTTAGTTTAGAGACAGCCCCTGTTCCCCTTACTAGGAACCCACTTGATTATTCACTTCTTAACTTTCTCAGTAAAACATCACACACAGTCTACCAGTCAGACACTCTGAGCAATACTTTAAAGCCTTTCACTAAATTTAAATGTTAGGAGTTTAGACTTTCCTTTTTTAAAGTTAGGTAGGATTTTACACATGCTGACAACTTGATCAACAAATCCTCATCATAAAAGATATCCATCAATTCCAAAAACCTTGAATTTTCTGTATCCAATGTTTGGGAGGATCAATGACCTTGGTCTTTAGACAGATTGTAAATGGTAACGTCTTCAAAATATGAAAGCAAATATTTGTAATGCTTGAAGACTGCATGGGAAGAAAGACAACATGTAGGAAAGAATAAGGGAGATAATGTTTGTACCTGTATGTGGGATCCAGAAATCTCATAAAAAGAAAAATCAATTCTATTGCTTTTCAACTTTCTATTTTCCTAATAATTCATACAACTCCCATTTTAATATAGCTGTCTTCTTAAAGAATATTGAAATAGTGGTTGTCGGAGACATATAGGGAAAATATTCATTTAACAAAATATAATAATTTTTGTTCATTATACAGAAGAAGTGGAATAAAAGAACCAATTCAGTTTGTTGCTTATAAGTTCTTAGGTCACAGCCCTCTCAAAAGAAAAAAAAAATGGGAAAATCATAAGTACATTCCATGCCTATCTCTCATGGGCTTTTTATTTCTTGGAGAGCTAAGGAGAAGTGTGATCATTTGGAGTGAACATTAGAGCACAATGCCATAGTCCATTATTTTTAAAAACCAGAAACCTTAGAATTGATACACAGTATGTAATTTACATAATTCCATAAAGCTTAAGTTTTTCTTGTTGGTAAATGTGTATATGTGCCTGTATATACTTATGTTCTTATATGCTTGCCTACTAGCCACAGAAGTCAGAAATAGACATCAGGTGCTCTGAAAATGGAATTACAATAGAGATCTACCCTGTACATGCTTAGAACAAAGCCTGTGCCCTCTAAAACAGCAACAAATGTTTTTTAACAATTGGTCATCTTTTCATCCCTTGGAAATATCCCTTGTATCATCAGTCCCAATTTGCACTTTGTAACCACCCCAAGCTCACTTCCTAGAAGCCCACAGGGCTTGGACCTGAAATTCTATATGATCTCTTTCCCAGACTTAGGGAGCTACCTCATTGAAACTGTCAGCTACTACGTGGAAAATAACCAAAATGGATTAGCCTCGTGGAACAAAAGAAATGACATTATAAAGTAAAGTCACAAGCAACGAGATCCCAAAGGAAGCAAATTCCATAAACGGAACTTTTAAAATCCCTTTGTTCTAGGTTTATCAGCATGAGGAGCTTAAATTCGTGGAGCTTTAAAAAGAAAGCAAGCTGTGTCACACACTCCACTTGGTTCAGATCTCTTAATCCTCCTAAATTGCCCCATCTCATTTAGAAAGATCTGCTTACAGCCATCATTGTGCACGCATAAACACAAATGCTCTCAGAGGGTCCTTTGTGCTTCAGATCTGCCAGACATCTCATGTCTCGTTTTACAGGCCAGCCCTCAGCGCCACCATAAGCTTCTTTTAAAAACCAAACCATAATGTGTGGTGCATGGACAAATCACTGTATGTCTGGCTCTCCCTGTATGGGCATTGGGTTTTATACCCATCACAATTCTTGTTTATAAATCACCGAATTTATGGCTACCCTCTTAACCATCTGCACTCATCACTATTTTCCCCCTCTTTTTTGAGGAAAAGTACAGCTCACTCCACAGCCAATGAAGCAGATATTTTTCTCCTATTTAACTTTAGGTGTAATTTTGATCTCTGTGTTTTTACTACTGAAGTGGCACACACACAGGACTCAATACTGCCAAGAAAGTGGGAATAAGGGGCTTCGGTGCTAATACTTTCATATTTCTGGAGAATTCTATCAGGTACAGGTCAGGAAAACAGAATTCAACATCAACAGCTTTACTAATTTAGTGTTGCCTGACTGTCCATCTCTCCATTTTGTTTCACTTTCATAGAAACACAGACTCCTATAGCCAGGAGAAACCCTGGGGTTTTTCTGAATATGACATTTTGATTTTAAAAAGAGAGTCCTATATTCCAAAGCCTCAATTGAACCTCCCCTGGGAGTAGAGCTGGGATGTCTCATCTTCACATTTTACAGTATGCCCACTGCCTGCTCCACTAATCTCTGACTCATTTTCCTCAGCCAAGGTCTAATGACGGGTTTCATGTCACAGGCACATTGCAGGGATCACACAAAATATTTGACCTGGAAGTGCACTGGAACATTAGTAAATGTAGCCCAAGTGCAAGATGCTGTGTCTCTTAAATTTAGCAAGGGCTGTAAAATACAAGTATGAAGGCTCCTCTTAAAGCTAGTTTCAGACTTTTATAATGGCACAGTATCAAGAAAGAGATTCCTGGTTTGTAAGAGGGCTCAGTTGCCTCATGTGGCAAGCCTGAGAATATAAATTCAATCCCAGGAACTCACGTAGTAGAAAGAGAAAATTGTCAAGTCCTGCAAGTTGTCTCCTGACCTCTACATCTCATGCTTTGGCATACACATGCCCACATACATACACAGACAGAATAAATAAAACACAAAAAATATTAAAGGAGATTACATTTTACATCCATCATTGTTAAGACTATATTTCCATGTGTATTTGAGTGTGTGTGTCTGTTCAAAGAGAGAAGCCTAAAACCGTTCACCACATCATCAGTTTGTCATGATTGTGACCCTACCACTGTAAATTAATTTAAGTGGACTGGGTTGTTGCCTGAAGAAGTCCAGATCTTGAAACCCTAATCCTATAGCTGACTCTATTTGAAGGTATACTTTTCATGGTGTAATTAATAGAGATTAAATAACATGATAATCATGAGGTCCAGCAGGAAGGTAGCCTTATAAGAACTGGGCACCTCCTTAGAAAGATTATCTGAACCTATAGGATAGGGACAGCATTTCCAAACTGGGAAACAAAACCTTGCCAAAACACAAATGGCAGAATCCTGATTGTGGAGTTCTAGTCAGAAGAACAATAAAATAATAAATCTCTCCTTTTGATAGCCTCCAACTCAACCAATAGTCCTCTTCAGAGTAAAGTCTACAGAGAGCTACTAATTAAAGAAATGTAAATGAGCATGAAGTTTATGTTAGTAGAAGTCAGGCTACATCTTAAAGGCCAGCTGTGCTTGTTTGAGTAGCTACTTTCCACATTGCTCCTTGACACATCTGGCTTTTAAAGATTGCCAACATGACATGCAGTGACAAACACAGAAAACAACAATCCAATCAGATCCTTCACATCCTGATTTCATCCAACAAAAACATGTGACATGCCCTATTCCAGAGCAATAAAAAATGTATTATTGTTGTTATTTCTAAATATAGAACAGGTCTAGAAAAAATATTTCATCCTTTCATCAGGAAAACCAAAAATATCTTTAAGAGAAGACTCTTTGAGACTTGCTTCCTCCCCTTGTTGAACTCTGGGCTGAGCTGTGCTTGGGGATGGTGACAGGATGCCATCATACTCAGGTTCTTTTCAGCTAGTAGAGCATTGTCCCAGATGACATTGCCTGAGTAGTAATTATTTAACATTCTTTCTCCTTCCTCTCCAGCTCTTTCTTGCATTTTTTCCCCAAACTATTTCTCTTTTGTGTTGCCAGAAAAATCCAGGCTCTTATTCAATGATTAGATTACCAGCCAGTGACTCTCTTTTGTTGAAAGGACAAGCTTTCGAACAAAAGAGGTGCCTTTCAGGGTAAAATGAGATGTATTCAAGCAGTACATTGCCTACATGGCAGCAGTCTCCACATAGCTAAGCAACTGTAAGGTATGCTGACTGCAGCATTTGCTTCTTCCTCTTCCTTTGTCTTTTTTTCCCCTGCCTCTCTGCTTTCAGTAATGCAGAGAGATGAACCTAGAACCTTCTTGGCCAAGCATTCTACTCTAGTGGAGTATCCACCAGAGAAAACTGCTCAGACACACGTTTAAGCTAAGAGAAAGTCTTCATCAGGTAACTGATAACTAAACTGAGTGTTCAGGATCCTGATTTAGCCCTGACCTTTCTGGGAATGAACTTTTAAGTCCAAAACCTGTATCCTGAGTTGACATACATCAGTTTACAAAAACAGTTAGCCAGAAGAATACCTACAGAAGCCAAAAAAACAATGTTAGTACATTGAAAGACTTTCCCAGAACTATGTTCTTTGATGGATTCAACTTTTGCTCTCAGTTTGGCAGGTGGTGCTCTCTACATGCTAAGTTTTACAGTAGGAATGGTACCAGCTGTGCTGGTCTGATGCCAATAGCCTGTTACACTACCACTGTAACCCAACCCCCAATGCCTATCTTTCTACCAAAATTAAAACACAGAAAAAGATACTCTAATCATTTCCTCAAGTAATATCCAGTATTATCAGTAAACAAACAAACAAACAAAACAAAACAAAAAGGAAGGGGACTGAAGAGTTGGCTCAGCAGCTAAGAACACAGGCTGCTCTTCCAGAAGACCTGGGTTCAATTCCCAGCTCCCACATCAGCACTCACATCCATCTGTAAAATCAATTCTGCTATGTCCAACAAGGAATTAAGATAATTGTCATGTTTTTACATCACTGTTTAAACTGCTTCTTATTTTCCTCACTGAACTATCTTAAAATTGAAAGTTATAAATTTCTTCAATGCTTTTTTTCCATAAATATATGACAGCAAATTTATCTGAGCATCAGGGGTTATGTGTTAATTGTAAAAAGTTTAACAAAGCACCAGAACAAAATGGAAGAGGAAATGTGATAGCCTTGCCCACTCACTTCACTCTGATTCTAAGAAAGCTGTTAATTCAGAGCTTGTTTCAGGTGATTGATCTATGTTTTCAAATCACATAAGTGACATTGGTCACAATCTCTTAGCTCACCTGACTCTCACGGTCTGTTCATGCCATTCACCTCATATCTGCTATTTTTCTCTCTCCCCTACAAATCATCTCAGATCTGGAGGACCTGCCGTTTTCAGATAAAAACCAGGGGCTGTATTAAGAAGAGGATTTTGGAAAATGATACTTAAGGGAAGGAAGTGGAGTCTTCTCCATGGGCCACATGGTGTATGTGAGAAAGTTGAATAAGATGCCATGTGCCACACTGGAAATGTGGCCTCTGATCACAAGGTGAGCATTCATTTTGTCATTTCAGTACCATGTTTCAGGCTCTATGCAGTTATGGCTGTGTTCTGCCTTTATATTTTATCTGTATCTTTGTTTCAATGGTATTTTAGTTTAAATCGCTCTATCCCTCCTCCACTGAAACTGTCCATCTCTCACAGTGATTCTTCCTCAGAATCAGTCTCTCTCATCCAGGCCCATGACCATGTCATAATCTCAGTTCCAAACATTAATCCCTTCCTATTCTCCTCACTGACAGGATTTTTAGCTCACTAACTGACAGTCTATCATTTCTTACAGAAAGGGGGCAAGCTACACATGCCTTTTCTTTAGTACTTACAAGCTGTTTTGTTTTGTTTCTTACTTCCTTGGGATTAGAATCATGTCTTTCTGTCATTCTTTGGTGTAAAACTATTCTACTCTCTAAATCTAAGAAAAATGGAACCACAGTCTTTCTTCAATTTATACAGCCTTTTATTTTTTAAGCATCAATTTTCTCTTTAAATAAATTCATGGAAGCACTGAGTCGTGTCATATAAAGGAAGATCTAAATCAGAAGTCAATTATTGTAGAAGACAAATGGAATTTTATAAAGTATGAGATACACTCGAATGATATAAAAAATATTGAACTTGAAGTCTCAGTTCATTGGACCCTTGAGAAATGCTGCCTTATATGGTTGCTGTTTGAATTTAGGGCCTGTTATTTAACTTTCCTGAGCATGTATAATTTTCTAAAGACTTCTCCCACATGCTCATGTCTTCTGCGAGCCCACTAGAAGAAGCTGGGAATTGAGTTAACTGAGATCCCTCCTTAAGGTGGTGCCTGTTTTCTGTCCACAAGCATAAATTCATAATACAGTGTGTGAAATTAAACAGAGATGAGTGGGGGCAAAAGGAAAGTCAGGACAGAAACTCAGTTGTTTCCTCTAAGTTCCCTGTCAACATTCATAACATTGTTTGTGAGATCAGGTTACAAGATTTCATGCTTGGGTCACAAGGTCATGGACAGATCATTAAAGCAGATGCTGAGACTCATAGCCAAACTTTGGGCAGGACGCAGAGAATCTTATGAAAGAATGGGGGGAGAGAAATACCTGGAGGAGACTGGTGCTCCACAAGGAGAGCAACAGAAACAAAATATCTGGGCCCAGCGGTCTTTCCTGAGACTGATACTCCAACCAAGGACCATGCGTGGAGATAACCTAGAACCCCAGCACAGATGTAGCCCATTGCAGCTCAGCCTCCATGGGTTTCCTAGTACTGGGAATAAGGGCTGTCTCTGACATGAACTCAGTGGTCTGATCTTTGATCACTTCCCCCTGAGGGGGGGCGGGTAGCAGCCTTACCAGGCCACAGAGAAAGACAATGCAGCCAGTAGTGATGAGACCTGATATGATAGGTTCAGATGGAAGAAGAGGAGGATCTCCCCTATCAGAGTTCTGGGAAGGGGCATGGGAAGAGGGAAGGAGGGCAGGATTTGGAGGGGATGAGGGAAGTGGTTACAGCTGGGATACAAAATGAATAAATTGTAATACATAAAAAAATTTAAAAATAAAATAAATGATCATGGACAATCCTCATGCCAGTTGCCAGACATGAACTTCTGAGGAGGTTTTACAGCAGTCAGATGAAAGATGGATGATATAACTGAATAGTCTATAAATAGCTTCTTTTAAATGTAACCTGAGAAGCTATATGACAATCTTCTTTCCAAGAGGACTCACTGGTATACTACTCTAATAAATTTTATATTATTCTAGCAAACATTTCTTGCTGAAACTTTTCTTGCTTCTTGTTGGAACATTTTCAGCAAGAACACCAAACACAAGGGAACTCTGAAATATGAAGACAATGGTTGGTAAGCACTAAATGGCTGTTCTATGGGGGAGGGGGCAGGGCGGTGTCGGGTTAACATATGAATGTCTGCTGTAGCTCTAGTTAGTAATCCTCACCAGATGTATGAAATACAACAGCCAGTTGTTACTCCTACTAGAAGGCAGCAAGAGAATGGTCATTTGCCTAGTTCTTGAAGTTAGGATAGATCATATAACTACTTGGGAGTTATAAGAAGGAAAATATTTTGCAAGCATTTCCTTGTATTCTACACAATCAATTTCATTCTAGGCAGTTGAGAGAAAGAGAAATACAAACACATACATACACAGAGAGAGGAGCTAAAAATAAAGCTTATTATTGAGGCTTTGAGATGGTTGGACAATATCTTGATTTCTACAATGTGGTTTATATTCATAAAACCATTCACAGTAGCATGCAAAACATCATATGCTTGTGAATAATTCAAATGAATTCAATAATTCAAATGAACGGTGAAAAAAACCTTCTTCACAGAATTATGATATAAAAATTATTGAGCAAAAAATGACAAATTTGTGAACAGTATTGCCATCTTCATCAGCTGGAAATCTCATTATTTTTATGACAATTTTATCTTCAAAATCATGACTGAAAAGCAACACAGTGGACACACATCTCATTGTTAAGCTTAGATATGCTGCACTTGAATAGAAATCACATATAAGATGTAAAATGAATAGTAACTACTTACAGAGAAGAAATGCATGTGGCAGCACATTTGTGTTTTACATTTTAGGTGAGGATGTATGACTATCTAGCTATGGTGCTAATACATTCCATCGCTCATGTCAAACTTCTCACCTTCTCAAATTGCATGAGCACAGACATTTTGGACCTTTACTCCCATGTGACTCTGGGAAACAGTCTTACCATTCCTCAGTAATATTTTACAAGTGTACTTGGTGCTGAAAGGATCACCGGTCTGAGATATAGTTGTTGGTAGATGAACTTTTAGCAGTCTTCTTAATGACTGTAAGTCACAATGATATGAACCCACTGTAAGTGCCATATGCAACATTTGTCCCTAACATATGATACGTGGCATAAAGGAAGGGCAGAAAGAAAGCCCTGTGTTAATCTATCATTTCATTTGTAAATAAGGTCTGTGAGTAAATATAACAGCTGGAAGGTCCAAATGCAAATAATTTATGAACTTATATATAATTTCTTTTATATATAATATATAATAATATTTGTTATATAATAACATTTGTTCTGTAGATCTAGTGAACAGGAGATCTGTGTGCAGAAGCAGATCAACCTGCTCTCCATTTATTCATTTATCCAGTTTTTCAAAATTTCTGTTTGAACACTTCTAGAATCTGAAAATCTAATTTCTAATGGGAAAAAATACCAAAATTTTATATCTGTATATTAAATTATCATAAGACTCTAAGACCCTTAAACTACTCTGAAATATATTTTAGTGATATATATATATATATATATACATATATACAAATATAGATATTTTCCTTATGTGGGCTAGTGAAGGTTTAATTTTAGAAAAAGTCACATACTTCCTTAGAGTCTTCCTAATTTTGGATCCTTTAAATAAATTTATATTGGAAAAATATGTGGCCTTTTTAGAAATATATAAAATATTTCTTTTAATGAACATATCTTTCACATTTCATAAATAAGCATTTAATCTGTTTTTGTTAGATATGTTTTACCCTTGTTCACTTTATCTATAATAAATACCATCATCAACTCAGTTACTACAAGCAGAAATTTTTGCATATGTTCTAACTCATCACCAGATCAAACTGACTCCACTTCAGATCTTCATTCCATTCTTCACAAAGAACTAGAAGTCTTCCCAAGTCATCAACTAATGATGCTTTCTAGCAGACATCCCAGGAGATCCCCAGCATTGTATATCTGCTGACAGTCAAACCAATGTGTAATTCCTTTCCCCTGAGAATTGCACTGATTTATCTTTAGAAGAACAGGACAAAAGTAATGTTATGTCGCTTTTGAGCTGACAGGGAAAAGTGCATGCCTGTTTGATTTCCTCTGTTTGTCCTCCATCATGGTCTCTGATGAAGCAAGCTGCCACTATGAATTGCCTTATAGAGAGGCCAATTTGGGAAGTAATGAGGATGGCCTCCAGCCAATATCCAATGAGGAACTGATACTTTCCATTCAATAGTACACAAGTAGCTTAATCTTCCCAACAATCACAAAGTCAGCTTGGAAATGGATCTCAAGTTGAGCCAGAAGATGCCTGTGTCTTTAGCTCTTATCCCTATTTACATCTCAAGAAATACTCTGAGCCATGGGTGTTTGGGAAAATAGAACTAGATTTTTACTACAGAAATTTTGAAAAGATGAGTATGGTTTTGAAAAGCCTCTACTTTGGAGTCATTTATTACAAAGAAGTAGATATTAGCATATTCTCCTTTGCTTCAAAAGTTTCATTCACTTCCCATGTAAAAATCTCTCTGGCTAACCATGAAGTAAACAGCTGCTCATCAATTTTCTTTTGTGTCTCCCTGTCTTCAGTTTTCTAGCTGACTAAGTTTCACCTCTTAGGTTTTATAGTAAGTGAAGCTCTTGTATGAATGAGACCTTTTCCCACTGATGTCTCTATTGGTAGACTCTCATCTTCTTTCTTCCTGGTGATGAAGTTTAATCCATAATTGGTCTTCCTTAATCCTATATGCAATGAAAGCTCTCCCTCCCCTAGTATATATAAGATACTATCAACCATTTTCTGCTTTCAGAGAACTTTTCTAACATGACAAATTTCGTTGTTGGATATTTTCTTTCTTTTTTGAATTTTATTTATTTTATTTTTATCATAATCTATTACAATTTATTCAATTTGTATCCCTGCTGTGGTCACTTCCCTTATCTCCTCCCAATCCACCCTCCCTCCCTCTTCTCCAGCTATGCACCTCCCCTAATCCATTTATAAGGAGATCCTCCTCCCCTTCTATTTGACCCTAGCCTATCAGGTCCATCAGGACTGGTTGCATTGTCTTCCTTTGTGGCCTAGCAAGGTTGCACCCCGCCCCCAGGGGGAGGTAATCAGAGATCCTGTAACTGAGTTTAAAAGAGAGAAAGCCTCTGCTTCTCTTACTAGGGATGCAACTTGGAGACTGAGTCTATGGGCTACATCTGAGCCTGGGTTTTAGGTCCTCTCCATGCATCATCCTAAGTTGGGATATCAGTTCCTGCAGGACTCCCAGGGCTCAGTATTTTTTTTTTTTTGGCTCTGCTGGTCTCCTTTTGGAGCTCCTGTCCCCTCCAGGTCTTTCTACCCCCCCCCCATTCTTTCACAAAATCCCATGCCCTCTGCCCGAAGTTTGGCTATGAGTCGCACCCTCTGCTTTGATACCTCAGTCAGTAGAGTCTTTCAGAGGCCCTCTGTTGCTGGGGAAAATGTAAACTTGCACAACCACTGTCAATCTGGTGCTTTCTCAGACAACTAAGAATAGTGCTACCTCAAAGATCCAGCTATACCGCTCCTAGGCATATATCCAAACAATGCTCAAGTACACAACAAGGACATTTGTTCAACCATGTTTGTAGCAGCTCTATTCATAATAACCAGAAGCTGGAAACAACCTAGATGTCCCTCAAAGGAGGAATGGATACAGAAATTGTGTTGTGTTTGACTATAACAATTTGCAGACTTTCTTTAAAAAGTAACAATACTTCCTCCTTCACTTTAATGATGATGAGTGGCGATTAAGATAAAAAATTCTATCACTTATTGTTTTTAGCCATAATAGGTGTCCTGGCACACAGTACCACTTTCAATGTGACTCATCAACATGATTCAAAACTAAAAATGTAAATAATTCTCATTGGGTCAACCTTATTCACCCTTATTTAATTAAAGGCATACCAACTTGCACAAAAAGGCAGTCACTCTTTTATTTGAAAATGTGCAAGTTTTCCTTTGTCCTTCCTTCTGATGTTTGTCCCAGGGCCACTTCATGTTTAAAAGCATTGGATTGATTTCTGTGCCCATTGGTGCTTCCAATTGCCATCTGTTGTTTGAAGTATTTGTATATTTAGAAACACAGGGCAATGAGAACATTTGAACGGATAGGACACAGAAACTAAAGCATTAGTTATATGAACAGTTGCTGATTCACAGTATTTGGAAAACCAGATTCTGATGTGAGCTGCTGAGACAACTGAATAAACGAAGTAATAATGAAGCAAAGGAAATTAGCAAGGTTCTAAGAATTTGTTAAGAATATTAGGGTCTTAGGGTTTCTATTGCTGTGACAGAACAAGATGGGAGGAAGGGGTTTATTCAGCTTATACTTCCAGCTCATAGTCCTTCATTGGAGAAAGTCAGGACAATAACTTAAGCAGTGATGGAACCTGGAGGCAGGCGCTGCTGCAGAGGCCGTAGAGGATGGTTGGTTACTAGCTTGCTTCACATGGCTTGCTCATCCTGCTTTCTTCTAGATCCCAGGACCACCAGGCCAGGGATGGCAGCACTCACGACAGTCTGGACCCTCCGCCATTGATCACTAATTGAGAAAATGCCTTACAGCTGGATCTCATTGAGACATTTCCTCAACCCAGACTTTATCTCCTTTCTCACTCTAGCTTGTGTTGAATTGACAGAAAAAAAAAAAAAAACAGCCAGTACAATTAGCATATGCTAGATTCTTTGAAAGTGAAAAAATAGAGGAAAAAAAAACTCTACTTAATAATCTTCAACAACTGTTAGCTTGTGGGTTCCCTAGTAAGGAGAACAGGGGCTGTTGCTGACATATTCTCAGTGGCTGGGTCTTTGATCACTTCCCCCTGGCAAGGTGGCCTAACTAGGTCCCAGAGAAAAAGAATCTAGACAGTCCCGATGAGAACTGATAAGCAAGGCTCAGCTAGAAAGGGAGGAGGTCTTCCCCTAACACTGGACTAGGGGGAGAAGAGGGATGGAGGATGGGATTGGGAGTATATGAGGAAGGGGCCACAGCTAGGATACAAATTGAATACATTGTAATAAATAATAATAATAAAGAAAAAAAATTAAAATATTGTTACTGTCAAGGAAACTGTGTTAAACAAGTTTGTGATTCTCTTTAGCCTTCTGTTCAGTTTATTGCTATCTTGAGAGAAAGTGAAATTCTTTAAGGAGGTAAATTTTTCATATATATGAAGGAAAGGCAATGAGATTAATGTTGTAAAGTAAGACTAAGCTGTGGTTACGAATTATGCAAATTATAAAGAAAAGTTAAGTAAACATCTCAGAATAGTATGTAAATATGTTTCTAGGGCCATAAAACTGCCAAGAGACTAACATAGAATTTTAGTTCCATAAATTACTGAGATTTTTAAAACACACACACAAACACACACACACACACACACACACACCACACACCACACACACACACACACAGAAACAAGGCTAATGGAAAATATTACTAATATATTTAAGTGCCTGGATTTCTTGGCATTAGCAATCCCCTTACCACTTTATATGTTTTCCCTTATTTTTCTCCCCTTTCCTTGCAGTTATTCTGTGGCTCTGCGTACCTCCTTATTGTATAGCTTGGCCAATACCAACCATTGTTCTCACAGTGTTTTCTACATAAATGAAATCATGCTACAACCAGGCAATACCTCTACCAGTTCTTTTCCCAAAGTGTTGAGTATTCCCACAAAGAATTCGTTTGCCTAATTTGTCAACATCTGCAAAAATCCATGGAAGTCATAGCTTAAGATCCACAGTTACAGCCCTTACATCAACTAGTGCATGAGGGAGGGAAGAGGGAGCCCAGGGCAGAGGAACCATACCCAGGAGGCTGTATGCCAGCCCATCCCTGTGCCTTCTATAGGAATTCAGCACATGATTTGAAGCTGTGTAAGGTGATACCTCCAGGAGGTATAAATTAGTTATGAGAATCTATCGACAATGAGGACCTGAGAGAGCACAAAGTTTCCATTTCTATTATTCTGGGTTCAAATAAAGATCCCAGAGAGTAAAGAAAACAAAATGAAAACAAAAACAAAACTCTGATTACTTCCAACCAACTTAACTTTAATACTGACACTACAAAGCTTGAATTAATTTAGATGTTTTACTACATTTATGAACTGGAAACTTTGTATATATATATATATATATATATATATATATATATATTTGCATACATGTATATGTGTATACACATATGAACATTTTATTAGCTTTGATTTTGAAAATCTTAAGTTATTTTGTGTTGTTGAAAATAAATGGTCAGACTATATAATGGTTTATTTGGCTACAATTATTATGGCTGTATCATTGAATCAGCTATCACAAGCAAATAAAACATAGACACCTGTTAGATTTTATAATGGCTTAAAACACCTATGCTCTCTCAATAACCTCACTTCCCAGACCCCATCCAATGCCATCCACCTTGTCCATTCCAATCGAGCTACTTTCCATCCATAATCTGAAAATACTTGCTTTTATTCTTCATCTGGGCCTTCCCACTCCATTTTTTGAGACCATTCTCCTAGCCCACATGGTTCCTTCTCCATGCTAACACTTTGCAGCCTCCTCCTTCTTCCTCTCTTCCCATCTCTCTGTCTCCTTTCCATGATTCCCTGTCATCAAAAGCCTGGGAACCTTAGCTACCCCAAGCTCCTTCTACCCTACCCAGGTACAGGCTTTATTTTATTAACCCTCAGGAATAATATTTTAGGCAGATTTATACATGTGCTGCACAAACTTACGTGAGGGCAAGATACTTACATGTAAAATAAATAATTTTGAAGAAATGCATTAATTTGCATATAACATCAATAATCTGTGGTTCAAATTATCTCTGTCTATATGCACTAACAATACACATAATGGTTTAACTTTGACATCTTCATGCATGTATATACTGTATGTCAGTACGTTCAACACCCTCCCCTGTCGTGTGCTCTGCTCTCCTCTCACTCCCTCTCTCCAAGTAGTCCTGCTTCTACATTCATATCATCTTTCTTCTTGTGACTCACTGAGTTTCACTAGAGGTGTGTACAGGGTCATGGTGAGAGTCTGTTTACAGCTTTGGGGGAGGGGCACTTACCAATGGCTATAGAACTGAAGAAACTATCTCTATCCCCCATCAATCATTAACATTTTCATGAGGGGCTTCTTGGTGAACTTGCTCTAGGCAAAATAATAATAATAATAATAATAATAATAATAATAATAATAATAGGATAATAATAGGATCCTGCTGTCTGCCTTCCTCTTTATCTTCCTCTTTCTCCTCTTCCTCTTTTTTCTTGTTCTTTGATTCATGAATTTTGAAATTCAGATTAGACAGAAACTCTCAAGTTATGTCTAGCTTTCATTTGTGTCTTATATTTTCTAATATGACTTGTAAATGTGTTGATGGCTATAAAACAACTAGAAGGATATGCTTTTTTACTTTAAGAGATAAGGTGCTCGTGATACTATTGTTAACTCAAATTCGAGAATCCTTGCTGCATCATGTGAGACAGTGTCCCTCCCCCATCCAGTTCTGCACTTCAACCCACCCACTCTTCTGACTAGATACACTGTGGTCTGTCAGTGTTCCATGTCTCACCCCACTTCACACACCCTTAAAACTACCTACTTTTAGTCTAATTCAAAATGTACGCCAAACCAAAAGTCAGATTGCTGTTTAATATTTATAATTAAAATGTTTGAACTTCGTGAAAACAATTCATTTGAAACACAACTTCCATTCTCCAGATTTT
The DNA here is from genome assembly GCA_028658305.1 of Pachyuromys duprasi. Lineage (NCBI taxonomy): Eukaryota > Metazoa > Chordata > Mammalia > Rodentia > Muridae > Pachyuromys > Pachyuromys duprasi. Next base: position 97,059,070 of record CM053753.1, on the reverse strand, counting down.
CTTTCTTTGTCTAGATACATCTTTAATTCTCTTCTATAACTTTATAAGACCTCCCTTTATGCTGCCATTCCCTGGGTTTCCACTGAAATCACACTGCTAACTTCTAATACAGAAAGTAAAATTTTCAAAAAGAAAAAAAATCAATGTGTTACAAACAGTCATATAACTAATGTCCTCGAATGATCTTCGAGGACAGTTTCAGCACTTCTTTTCATTTTACCCACATGTGAATTTGAGCTGCGAAACTTTACATTTTCTTCTTAACTTAAATTTAAATAATTTTCCTCAATGAATGACGCTAGTTAACATCATTTAAAACATTTTAAGAGTTATGGTTTGTGTGTGTGTGTTTGTGTGTATGTGATACTACACTACATGGCTGGGTGCCAACAAAGGTCAGAAGTGGGCATCAGCTCTCTCAGAGCTGAAATTATAGGTGGTTGAGAGCTGCTAAGTATGGGTGCCAGGACTAGAACCCCTCTGGAAGAACTGTCAGCTCTGGTAACCACTAAGCAACCCCTGTATCCCTTTAAAAGATTTTATATAACAATGTGTAATTATTATATTTGGTTCATTTTTTCTAATTTCCAATCCATTTTTAGTTTGCATATGGGTTGTTTAAAATGCTTATTTCGAAGATTTTTCCATTTGTCAAAGTTCAAGGATGTTGTGAGTGTTCCAGGTTGCTTCTGTTTCTATTTCCATCTTAATTTCAGTTTTGTCAGAGTATATTTATTATTATTTAAAATTCAAAAGCATTTTTGCAGTACTAAAGACTGAATTACAGCTCTAGCCTCCTACTTATATTTTTTCTTTTCTTTTTTTTTGGGGGGGACACATTTTTATTTTTCCATTTCTCTTCTGCAGACCTGTTTGTAAGACATTCCACTATTATTTTTGCTTTGGATGTTAAAGGTCTTCTTAAAAATAGCAATAAACTTTCAATCCCAGAGCTTGAGGGGCAGAAGCAGATGGATGTCTGTGCCTTAAGCACAACCTGCTCTACATAGTGGGTTCCAGACCATCTAAAGCTACATAGTAACTGTCTGTCTCTAAATAAATAATAAGAATGAGGATGAGGATGAGAATATCAAAACCAAAACCAAAAATTTTAACCATCATTAAATATAGTTCAATGACATTAATTATATGCACACTATTCATGTGTGCAAATTTTAAACCTTTGCATTTTAATAGTATTTTAATCTTAGATATGTTTTAAAGTACCCAAGCATTATAATTATTTTCTTACCACTTAAACAATCAAATTTCACTCAGGTTTTAATTTTATTTACCATTTACGTGCTCCTTTTTGCTGTTTTTTAACCTTCAATTCTTTTTTTCCATGTTTTTTAAATTTAAAATAGATTCTTTTTCTCTTTGAAAATTGGATTTGTATACAGTCTTGCCCAATTGCAGTTTCTCCTCCCTCTACTCCTCCCAGTTCCTCTCCACCTAACCTCCCCTCCAGATCCGTGTGTCTCTCATTAGAAAAGAACAGGCTTTTTTAAATTTTAACATTTTTATTTTATATTAATCACAGGTTATATACTTTGTATCCCAGCCGTAGCCCCCTCCCCCATCCCCTCCCTATCCCATCCCAAGAACAGGCTTTTAAGATAAAAGAACAACATGACAAAACAAAACATAATGAGATGAAGCAAAAAGTATCATATCTAAGTTGAACAAAACAAAGTAATAGAAGGAGAAGAGTACCAAAAACAGGAGCTTGCTGCTGTTTCTATTTCTATCTTAATTTCAGTTTTGTCAGAATATATTTATTATTATTTAAATTTCAAAAGCATTTTTGCAGTACTAAAGACTGAATTACAGCTCTAGCCTCCTGCTTATATTTTTTCTTTTCTTTTTTTTTTTGGACAAATATTTTTATTTTTCCATTTCTCTTCTGCAGACCTGTTAATATATATATGTATATATGTATATATATGTATATATATATCATTTTAATTTTATTCACTTTACATACTTGTTGTAACCCCACCCCTCCTTCTCTCCCAGTCTCACCCTTCCTCCATTGTTCCTCTCTGCACTCTCTTTTTCCTCAGAAAAGGGGAGCTCCCTTTCCCATCACCCCAGCTCATCAAGTTGCATCAGTACTGAACTTGTCCTCTTTCCTGTCACAAGGCAGTCCTGCCAGGGGAAAGTGACAAAAAGCTAGCAAATGAGTCTCTGTTCTATGCACTCCCCACTTCCCTTACTAGAAGGACTTTGCTGAGACTAAAGCATCAACAATGACTATGCAGGAACTTGATCTAGGCTCCTTACGATGATGTAGCAGAGGGTAGGGATTTGATAGAGACCTTCCATTTAGACTCTTTCTCCATATAATGTCTGATGGTGGGTCTATGAACCTGTGATGATAACTGGATAAGGCACTTATCCATAATACTTTTTAAAAAGGATAGCAGTATTTGGCTTTACCTGAGGTCTCTGGGCTATCTAGTGTCTGGGTCTTGGTTACCCAAGTAGTGTTGAGTACCAGTTCCTTCTTGTAGAGTAAGGGTTAAGTCAAATCAGACATTGGTTGAAGACTCCAACAAATTCTGTGCACTCACATTTGATACTTATTTGCCATTGTACATACCCTTCATTCATTTGTTATTTACTGTTCTTTTACCTGAAATAACTAATTATTCTTAAATTTTGATTCAATATTTCTTCAGTACAGATGAAGAGCTAAAAACAGTTTTCTGTTTTTATGCATTTTGGACTCCACTACCAATATGTTGTGAAAAGAAGACTCAGAAAAGACTCAGAAAAAGCAAATATATGTAATTGTCCTGAAGGTTACAGAAGATTTTCACATTGAAAAAGAGTGGTTAATCCTTAAACAATAGAGAAAATCCACAAATATTTTAAAGGGACTCTGAGTATAAAGAACTGAAATATCACATGAACAAAGTCAGTAACATTCAATGGGTCTTTTTAAATGAAAGGTAAGTCATAAATGCTCATTACCACATGTATGGGTGATGGTATGTCTTCAAACATAGTGCCTGCAAAAAGAAGAGGTGAATTGTTTTTGCCAGTGAATCTACAATATACACAAGGCTTTATGGCATTAGTCTGTATTTTCCAAAGATACAAGCATACTTAATGGATAGATGAAGGGATGCATAATAGATGATAGATGATAGATAGATAGATAGATAGAGAGAGAGAGAGAGAGAGAGAGAGAGATCACATAGATATATCTTTAGATGATAGACAAATAGATAGCAAATATGTTGAAATTAAATAAATTTTTGCTGTCAGTCTGTTTATGATACAAGCATACAACTTGAAAAACTTCAATAGGAAAGGTTGAACCACAGGAAGATCAAATTTTATTCCCCCAGTATACAAGGCCTAAGAACCAGGAAAAACTATAGTGAAGGATTAATGCAGCAGCCACTTTGGGGTCAAAGGACCCTTTCACAGGGCTCACCTAAGACTATCTGCATATCAGATATTTAAATTACAATTCATAACAGTAGGAAATTCACAGTTAAGAAATAGCAACAACAACAACAAAAAAATACTTTATGGTTGAGGGTCAGTACAGCCTGAGGAACCGTATTAAAAGACCACAGCATTAGAAAGCTTGAGAACGACTGGTTTAATGTGAGTTTAAGCCCAAATCCAATTCCAATGACAGGAGATTGATGTCACCTTCCAATGATAGACACCAAATTCTTTCTCGCCAAGCATTTTATTCTGTCCTAGCCATCAATAGATAACACGAGGCTTATCTACACTGGAAAGGGTCGTTTATTCAACTCAGATTATCAAGTCAAGTGTCTTTTCTACACACACAGTCTCATAGACAGATCTCACAATAATACTGAACCAAACACCTAGGCTTACCCTGACTTTGTCAAATTGATGCCTGAAATTAATCATCCCAAGATTTCATCTAACTGGGAGGACGTAGAGCTGCACAGTGCAGCACTTATATTTTGACGTGTGCTCTCTAGTCTTCTGTTTTATTTTATTTTCCCAAAGTATAATGTATTGAGCACACTTATCCTGACACGTGATTATAGGAGAAGAAAGTGACAGTTTTGCAGTCATAGAGATTATTTCTCTCCCTAGCATTAAGTTCTGCTGTACAATACTAATTAATACATGGAAAGATAACAAGAGTCTGACCAGACATAAATAACACTTTGGCTACTAGCTGAAGAATTGCCGAGTTCATTTGAAGAGATCTGTTGACTGCCATACTCTCTCCTTAAACTGTCTTCATGTTGTGTATAGGAAATGTTTATGTCCATCTGCAAGATAAAACCTTTAGATGTGTTATTAAGATCTCATAAATCAGTATAGTAAGCATAGATAGATAGGAAGATAGATAGATAGATAGATAGATAGATAGATAGATAGATAGATAGATAGATAGATAGATAGAAAGATAAAGGCATGAGATGACAGTAGTGTATACTCTCAGGGTTGTCTTACCTGTTTGTTGCTATTGTTTGATTATTTGTTCATTTTGTTCTTAAAGTAAAGAATATCTGGGGCATTGCAAAGGCTGAAGTTGTCAAATTTCTTTCTATAAATTACCAGCATCAAGATAAAAATTACTTTTCTACTTTCATACATATATATATATTAATTGTGATTATTATTTTTGTTGAATGTAAAGGAATTTACACTCATGATAATGAAGGTACACTATTTTGTGGAAGAATTTATCTCTCTGGGTAGTTCTTTTTTTCTATTATATTCTTTTTTAAAATTTATTTTTTATTTATTATAATTTCTTCACTTTGTATCCCAGCTGCAGCCAGCTCCCTCATCCCCTCCCAATCCTGCCCCCCTCTCTCTTCTCCTATGCACTTCCCCAGTCCATTGATAGGGGAGGCCCTCTGCTCCTTCAATCTGACCCTAGCCTATCAGGTCTCATCAGGACTGTCTGCACTCTCTTCCTTGGTGGCCTGGCAAGGCTGTTCCCTCCTCAAGGGGGAGGTGATCAAAAAGCCAGCCACTGAGTTAATGTCAGAGAAAGCTTCTGTTCCCCTTACTAGGGTACTCACTTGGAGACTGAGCTGCCATGAGCTATATTTGTGCAGGGATTCTAGGTTATCTCTATGCATGGTCTTTGTTCGGACTATCAGTTTCAGAAAAGACCCCTGAGACCAGAATTTTTGGTTCTGTTGCTTTCTTTGTGGAGCTCCTGTCCCCTCCAGGTCTATCTCCCCCTTCTTTCATAAGATTCCCTGAACTCTGCCCAAAGTTTGGCTGTTAGTCTCAGCATCTGCTTTAATAATCTGCTGGGTAGAGTCTTTCAGAGGCCCTCTGTGGTAGTACAACCACTTTGGAAATCTATCTGGCTCTTTCTCAGACAATTAGGAATAGTGATTCCTCAAGATCCAGCTATACCCTTAGGCATATATCCAAAATAGTCTCAAGTATACAAGAACATTTGTTCAACTATGTTTGTAGCCACTTTATTTGTAATAGCCAGAATCTGGAAACAACCCAGATGCCCCTCAACCAAAGAATGGATACAGAAACTGTGGTACATTTATACAATGGGATACCACTCAGCAATTTTTTTTTACATACAGCAATAATTTATTCTGAAATGTTCCTTTAGTTCGAGACATAGTTCGTGTCTCGTTAATAAAAGAGCAGCCATCTCACCTCAAATACCAGAATATACAACAGTTACAGCATAGCAAAAATCCTACCTACTTTCAATAAAATCTAGTTCAGTAAAAATAGTTTCATTCAATGTTTTACAGTTACACAGATCTGAACACAAAATAGTGTGAGTTGTTACACTGTATCTATCTCTATGCACACCATGTGATCACAGAATCATTAATCGTTACTTCTGAAATTGAACCATCAGTTTCATTCATGCAGTAAAGCAAAACAGGCTGAGAAAAAATATTAATTGGGAACCATATTACTGTGAATTTCACAGCCACATGATTAATCATGACATTAGATGGACTCACAAATACTATTATTTTTTGCATAAATACCAATTCTCCCTGATGTAAGTTTATTTTATAATCTAGAAATGATTGATAATAGCAATATATCATATATTTTCTATCTGTAGTGTTGTTTTAGGACACATGATAATTAAAGGACAGTGGAATGGATGCTATTCAAAGACATGTAAAACATACTGTACAAATATACTTGGCTTTACCATTTTTTCCTACCTAACAAGAGTGCCTCCCAAAATGGCCAGTGAGGACAAAGTGTACTATCAAATATGGTTTCTAAAACAAAGCCCTTCTAACAAGAACCAGACCTATTTACAAAAATTCTCAACCTTTTGAGTTTTCTTTGAAATAAAGTCTCTATACAGCAGTTGTGATTAACACCAGCTTTTCCTACGTTTGTCCTTCTAGCTCGTTTTAAACAGATGTCACCAAGTAAGACCCAGAATGGCGCTTAGGACTTTGGGCTCTACTGGATTCCGTGCTGTCAGTCTTTGAATCTCGCTTCTTCGTGTTGCTGCTCACTGGCATTGGGATGTGGGAAGGCTGGGCTGAAGTGCGGCATTGCTTTTCCTAGGGCTCCGGTTGTAATTAAAAGGTGTCACTCTGGCAGCAACAGCCCCACTGGGCGAGCTGTGTTTACAGGAGCTACTTGAACTGAAAGGGGTGCGCTCTGCTATGGAGATCTCAGCAGTCTCTGCTGCAGGGGCGGGCTGCTCTGTCCTGGCTGTCTCAGTTCCCCTCTGTTCTGGGGCATCTACCTGAATAAAGGAGTTCAGACGGTTCTCCAGACCCATGGCTGGCACAGGACTGCCACTGTCCACACTTTGTTTTCCCTGCACTTCTTTTGAATCTTTACTGCTTGGATTTCCCTTTTCCGAAACACTGTCAATCACTGGGGGGTGGGGGGTTACCTGTGCGAGATCTTCCAGATCTCGGGTTGTTAATGGGCAGTCCTCAATTCTCACCCAAACATCCTGTTTTAGAAAACAGCACGTGCCATCTGATAAATCAGAGTCTTTGATTCAGCACCATTGGTAACACCTGAGGACGTGGTCTGAGAAATCATGTTTGTGGGAGAAATTTCATTCTCTTTTATTTTCCTCCATGTTTCTTTTGTGGGTACTAGGTTTTCTTTCATCTGTCTGGGTGCTGGCATGGAGTTCACATGCTTTTCATCCTCACTTTTTGCTTTTTCACTGGACTCTGATGAAGCAGAAAGAATAGAAGATGAGCCTCCAGTTCTTCTCCAAGTGCTCACTCGAGGCAGGAACGAGGAGTGCCTACTGTGCTCCGCTTCCAGGTTCCCACCCGGTTGATGGGCAGTCTGGAAGGACTTTCAGAATGGGAACGTGCGATATCGTGCCGCTTTGCTGGTGTCCCATCATTATACTCTATAGTGGGGCTGAGACTAGGTGGGAGCTTTCGCCACCCACCTGCCTGGACAGATGGATGTGTGGACAGAGACATATCGGGAAGGGAAGGACTTAAAACTGGGGTTTGTGCCTGGGACTTGGTGGGAAAATCTGCTCTAGAAGATGGAGAAAGGGATTCAAATGAGGCAGATTCCTCCAGTTTCCTCCTTAGGGTTGGGCTTGGGGCTTCTTTGATGAAAGTAGACTGACGTACTAATGCAGGTCTTTCTGATCTGTCCGATTCACTTCCACTTGACTTTGTTGGAGACATTCTAGAAAGTTCTACCTTTTTATTAGACCCATTGCCATTATTCATCTGATTCAGTCCTTTAGACACGGACTCACTTCTGGGGATACTACTGGCATTCTTGGATAAACCTGCTTGCTTGGTAAGGTTTTGTTGGCTCAACTGCCTGCCTGGGGATGTATATGACATTTTCCCAGAACCTGAAGACTTGGTTGAAGCAGTGCTGGGGAATGATGTTCTGGGCAGCTGAGACAGTTTGTTAGGAGGGCTTATTCCATTTCTGCCAGGGGAAATTGAGTTTCGTCCTGGAGACTGCATTGGCCTACTTAATGGTGAGGGCGTGGAGTCTCTAGATCCTGATCTAGAAGGTCCCTTATTTAACCCACTAATTTGAGAAATTTGCCTGGTAAGAGGGCTCAGCTCTGATTTCACTGATGGCTTGGAGAAGTAGTGGTTACTGGACCTTCACTAGGGCTTTTGTAGACTGGAGTCTTGAGGGGTGGGCCTTTTTTAGAGACAGGACTTGTACTTGAGGAGCTGTTGTGAACCCCTGAGATGTGAATCATTGTCCTGCCTCTGGACATTGAAGGCATGTTTGTCTGAAAGGGTTGTTTCATTTGGCTGGAAATTTCTGAATTAGATCTACTCTTTCCAGTAATCAAACTTTTATAAACTTTTTTCCCACCTTTAATTCCTTTATTTTCAGATTTTTTTTTTTGCGTCTAATGTGCTTTTCTCCCCAGGTTTGAGAATTCTTGGGCTTTTATTACTTGTGAATGGTTTTTCCTCTGGGCCAGGTGTAAGATGAAAAGGCGATCCCAGGGAAATGCCTGATTTCAGTGACAGGATGGAATCTGAATCAGATGATGCTTGTCTGGACAAACACACAGCGGCAGCCTGGTGCAAACTACTCACAATGAAGCTTGCACCTTCCTGAATAGCTTTCCAGTCAAAATTTTCTGAATCAGGGGATAAACTGTGTTCTGAATCTGGCCTCTGAACATCTTTCAGATCAAGTGTCAGATCTTCAGCTAATATGCCACCCATGTTTCTGGGGCTCTGCTTTTGCTATCACCCTTGAGTCTTGAAGGCCTCTTCTTCTTTGGCATCGCGGAGCTTATACACTCCTGCAGCAGGTCATCCTCAGAGTCGATGCTGAGAGAGCTGTTCTGTGAGAAACACACAGGGGTGTCTTCAACAGGAAATGACTTGGGTGCATAACCAGATGCTTGAGGCTTACTTGGTTCTCCCTGTGAGTCAACAGGTTGAGCTTCTCTGATTGGTTCATTTTTGTTGTTGTTGTTGTTGTTATTGTTTTCTTGGTCAACATCAGTCAGGGAACTCAGAGAGGAATTTTGAGAAAAGCAAACTGGAGTATTCTCAATAGCAAAATACTGCAGTTTTTCATCAGTTACTGCCTCTCTATCTGGCAAGTCTTTAGAGGACTTGGGGAAAGTGGGTTGTTTCTGCAGCACTGGTTTCGACTGTCCTCTACTTACTGGATGTTTTGTACCAACTTATGACTTACCAGCTGACTGCTGGCTTGAGGTGGGTTCTGTGTGGCACATAACTTTGGCTTCTGAATCTTTACTTTCTTTTCCTTTTCTTAACTCAGCCTTTTTCCTAGAAAGGTCAACATCATCAAAATCTAGAGAACTCAAAGAATCATTTCGTGAAAAACAGTAAGGAGTTCCTTCAATGGAGGTGTAATGATGTGGTGAATTGAAAGTGAAGCTTCTTTGGACTCTGTCTTCATTGTTTGGTAGCTTATCATTGAAGTCCGTGGGATTGTTTTTCAAGCTTTGTTTCTTTCAGTCTTTATTGTCTGAGAAAGTTTCTTCAGCATTCATGTTGACTTTTGAGTCTGTATTCTTTTTCGCACGTGTTTTATATTCAGTATTTTGTGGCATGGGCTTTACTGGTGAAGTATGCTTCTTTTTCTTAGTTTCTATTTGATTTTTGTTAGTACCAGATGAAGTCACAGATGCTTGTTGGACCTGGTCCATTATCTTTTTCACTCAGAAAGGCTTGTGACTTTTTCCTTTGGGCATAGCAGAATTGATACATTCTGCAAGAATATCCCCTTCCTCTGTTTAACTATCATCCAGGTCTGGTGTAACTACAGACAAGATTTTTCCTCTCTGAGTCTCCTCTGTACTTCTGCCTTCTGTAGGAATGGTATCTCACTTTTCAAATTCGCCTACTTGGGTGCCTACTCTCAGCCTATCTCCAGAAGCCAGCTCATTTGGAGGGGATTCTATTGTCAGGTCATTGAGAGATGACGCCATGGAGAAGTTGATCGGTGTCCCTTCCACGCAGCACACCCGGAGCTACCATGCTTTTGCACCTGTAGTCTGTTCTGTGACAGCAGAAGCTTGTACACAGGAAGCTGACTTGGTTTCCTTGCCACAGGTGGAGGTAATTTTGAAGCAGTTTGGGGTAGCTTTTTGGCTTTGCGTGAAGACTTTGTTGGCATGGCTGAAATAATACATTCTTCTAGTATTTCAATATCATCATCATCAGAATCCTGTAATAAGTCTTTTTCAGAATCGGGTTTTTCTACCTCTTTTTCCTGGTTTTCATTTGATTCTTCAGGCTGCTATGGTTCAGTTTCATTCCCATTGTCATTTTCCTGTACTGAAGGCATTGTTCTCAATTCCACATCTTTCTGTATAAATGGCTCTTCCAGGCTCAGAGCACTCAGGCTAGATGAACAAGAAAAGCCATCTGGGGTACTTTCTGTGGCAAAGTGTAACAGAGTATCCGCATCTGGAAGGCCCTGGACTGTCTGCACCGTGGAGTTCACCGCAGTCTGCTTAGGGCCACTCTCCCTCTTCTCAGCAGCAGGGGCTTTAATTTTTGAAGCCTCTCTCTTGGTCTGGGCTATCTGGGGAGGAGGCAGAAGGGTTTTGCTTCTGCTTGGTGGCATGGTCTGCCCAGGGCTATCTGGAAGGTCACTGGGGCTTATAACATTCAGCAATTTTTTAATCATGAAATTTGCTGGCAAATGGTGGGAATTAAAAAAGATCATATTGAGTGAGGGAAGAAACACATGGTATATATTCACTTATAAGTGGATATTAAACATATGATACAAGATAATCATACTAATATCTGTATACCTAAAGAAGCTAAGCAAGAAGGAGTACTCTGGGTAGTTCTTAAAAATATTCTTGAGGGGACAAATATTCCATGGAAGAATCAGAATAAAATCTTCACAATTAAAGAAATGATAGTTCCTAAGAGAAACATTTTTTTCAGGAATTCTCAACCACCTGATAAAATGCCTGGCATTTCTATAAAACCTTTCTAGATATTTTTGTTCTAACATAACATTACCTCAAGGAATTCCACAGCCTGTCCCTTCCTACATCTCCTAGCAAAGTCTCTGTCAAACATAAGCCATGAAATGTTCGCAGACGTCTAGCACTTCCAGTCAAAACTGATGATGTCAGTCTAACTGTCCATAAAAAGAATAAGGAGGTATTTTTTATCGCCTTAGTTTCTAGATGAAGAAATAGACTTAGAAAAGTAGTTAGTTTATCTAACATCTTAACTAGTTCCAGAAAAAAGCCATTCGAAGACGTTTAATGGTTTTCCTAGAGATTTGTTCATATTTTATTTTGTTTATTGATACAGGGTGTCGTGTAGCCCAAGGTGACCTCCAACTCATTGAGCAGCTGAGGAGAACCTGGAATTTCTGTCTCTCCTGCCTCTGCCTCCCAAAAGCTGTAATTAAAAGTGTGTGTCACTATGTCCAGTTCATATGGTGCTGGATAGCAAACTCAGGGCTTTCAGGATAGTAGAGAACTCCCCTAAGAGTAGCTTTATATCCCAGGATACACACTTTAAAAGAGAGAAGAAGAACTGATTGGCCTGCCCTTTGATCACCTCAACCTGAGGGGGGAGCAGCCTTAACAGGCCACAGAGGAAGACAAGTCCTGATGAGACCTGATAGACTAGCATCAGAAGGAAGAAAAAGAAGACCTCCCCTATCAGTGGACTTGGAGAGGGGTATGCATGGAGAAGGGGGAGGAAGGGAAGGATTGAGAGGGGAGGCAGGAGGGAGCTATAGGGAGGATACAAAGTGAATAAAGTGTAAGTAATAAAACATTTTTAAAAAGAGAGAAGAAATGTACACACTTACAGTCTAGAGATATAATTAGATATGATCATCAAGGTACAGAAACTTATGTGGAAATGACTAAATCTGTGAATTTTTCATCATATCCAAAATATTTACATGTCTCTTTTAAGGTAAAAAGAATGTTTCATATCACATATCACAATTAAAGAAGAAAGGAATTCAGGTGGAATATTTTTAAAGCTGATAAGGTATGTTAAGAGAAGCATGAAAATTTTCCAACATTTTTTTTCTTTTCTCCTCTAATTAACAAAGCCCAAAACTTTGACAAAGGACTGAATTTATTCTTTGTAAAAAAATAATAATAAACTGGTTAGAAATAAGTATGGTAGTTCAGTGGGTAGAGGCTATAGCTTCATAAGCCAGGAAATATGTGTTTTATGTCTGGATCTGACATAAAAATGGAAGGAGAGAATGGATTCTAGAAATTTTTTCTCAGACCTCAAGACTCACCCTGTCACCACATGCACACAATAAAAATAAAATCCAAAATTTTGACTTGAGTAGTTTTATTTTTTTCTGTGATTGTCCGGTAGATATTAGGAAAAATGTAATCTGATTATATAAGTCCATAAATTCAAATAAAGAATGCATGACTAATCGTCTTAAATATTCCCAGGATTACATTTAGTTTGAAAGAAAGGCTTATCACTAGCTTGAATACTTTTGTAATCAGGACAGGGCCCTGGAATTCAAACATAATATAACTTGAATATCCCTAATACAAAAATTCAAAACCTGAAATGCACTAAAATCCTGACCATTTGTGCAACTGCATTATGTCACAGAGAGAAAACTCTGCAGCTGAGCAAATGCAAAGAGTTAACAGTCAAAAAGGAGGTGCATTAAGTGAGTTGTATAAAATTGCATTCAGGAGACAAGTCTATGAAAGACTATGAAACACCAATAAATTTCATGTTTAGACTTGAGTCTCATTTCTAAGACACTTTATTGTATGCATGTAAATATTCCAAAATCTAAAATAAGCTAAACTATGAAAAATTTCTTTCATAATTTTGGATGAGGGGTTCTCAACGTGTAGTAACAAGAAGGAATGGGAGGGACCATATTCTTGCAGATAGTATTTAGCTGGCTGCTCTTTCTCTGGGCCTTTCATGCTCATATAATATGAGGGAAAAGGATAGTTGAGTACCAAAAGTATCTAAGGTTTAGAAAATCGCCTGCTGTGGTCTTGCTTTTCTGTGTGCTTTTACTCCTCCATTGGCTCAGTGTTTGTAAGAAGTAAGTACCTACTTGTAAGATGGGGGGGGGGGAGGTAACAGAAGTACCCAGAGGGGACAGGAGCTCCACAAGGAGACCAACAAAGCCAAATGTGTTGGGCTCAGGGGCTTCTGCAGAGACTGATGCACCAACCAAGGACCCTGCATGAAGAAGACCTAGAGCTCCTGCTCAGAAGTAGCCCATAGGCAGCTCAGTTTCCTTGTGGGTTCCCAAGTAAGGGGAGCAGGGGCTGATTTTGACATGAACTTGGTTGCCTGCTCTTTGATCACTTGACTCCTGCAATGCGGCCCTGCCAGGCCACAAAGAAAAAGGATCCAGGCAGTCCTGATGAAACTTGCTATGCTAGGGTCAGTTGGCAGGGGAAGATGAATCCATCTTCCAGTGGACTCCGGGAAGAGGATTGGGAGTGGGATAAAAGGAAGGAGGGTGGGAACAGAGGAGATGAGGGCTGAGGCTACAATCGGGATATAAAATGAATAAATTTTTAAAAATAGAAAAATAAATTAAAAAAAAGATTGAGGTTGCTGATAACTGTCCCTTGATGCTGTAAAGGTTTTCTCAAAGCAGAAATTATTAGCAAGTGCTGATTTGAGTCTACATGTGTTTCTTGAGAAGTTAAACAATTTAACGTGCTAACTTGCCAATGTTGATATAGAAACTTAAAATCAAGCATTTCACAAAGTATTAGCAACCAGCATTCTGGTGACTGAGCATGTTGACCTATCTCCCGCCCTTTGGGTATGTTGGAGAAGTTAAGAAGAAACATTGGCTGATGTTGATCCATGCTGTAAAGAGCAAATTTTGTAAAGAGCAACAATTTTCTGCCAAAAAATCCTGTTGTTTTAAGCAACTCAAAAAGAAAGGTAGATTAGATTAGTGTGTGTTCTCCCTATTTCAGTATTTCTGGTTCAAATTATTTTGTGCAACTGTCAGTTCTGGCAAGGGGGGGTGTTACATGCACTTGTATCAATATGATGGGAGTACAAGGCTGTTTCCAATTGCAAACTATATTAAAGAGTAATTATGTTCTACGGAAGAGATCCTTTCCAAGATAAGGCCAATGACATATTCTTTTGAAACATTTTTCATTATCAAGAATGTTTTCTTTTAAATGTAGTCCACTAACAATTTGTGGTTTGGTGGTGTGTTTCATTTCCCAAATTCTAACACTAGATGTTTTGAAGCTTATAATTTTTAATAGTATATATCTAACATACAAAATAGCAAAAGTAAGAGGTTTTGTGTTGCCAAATTTCCATACCTGAATATAATGCGCTTTGAACTCCCGTGTTATTTTGCATTTTCTTATCCCAAGTCATCCTTATCCATGTTAAAAAGAAAAACCAAAACTTACTGTTTTGCTCTCCTCTCTCTTTCTCTCCTTTGCTCCCTCCTTCTCTCCCTTCCTTTGCCCCTCCTTTCTTTTTCTTAAATTCGCTCTTTCTTTCTTGTTACTAGTTTTAAGACAATGTTTCATTGAGCCAGCTTGCCTGGTTTTGATCTCACTCTGATGACCAGACAGGCTTTCAACCTACTCTAGGATTCCCCTCCTGAAGAGCTGGGATTATAAGCCTATGGTACTGTGCTTAGTCTCTTGCTTCACCTTCACATCTCCATGCTACCAGCAAGATTTCATTTTGAAGGGGAAAGATGATATGAGTCTCTCTGGTGATGGCTTGGTTCATTCACCATGGTGATGTCCAGTTCCATAAATTCCCTGTTCTATAATGTACGTATATCACATTTTCTTTGCCTGTTTACCCATTGAAATTTAAAATAGGTATTTATTTGCAAGTGTAAAAGTATAACATTTTATTTGTATTTCAATGCACCGATGGACATAAATATTATACAAGGGCAAAGTACTGAATTTAATTCTATATTTACACACCACTGTACATTTTATACTGCAATTCATCTTTCTCTGAAAGAGAAAATTCATGACCTACTGACATCTTTGCATGACTGTCTTCTTACAAACAAGTTCAATGCTTAAACAATTAACATGCTAAATACAAATAATGTAACTTTTACAGTTTATATTTTAACATTTTCGTTTTAAAATTAACTAATTTATTTAGCAATGCCAAGTATACCCCAGAATTTTGTTATTCTCTTAGAATTTGATTCACAAAAACGTTAATGTTGTTAGATAAATACTTCTTTTTGACTGAAAATGTTGCCACTGAAATGTTGGCCTTCTCCTTATAGGAATTTCAAATACAGTGCTCTCACCTTTCCACCTGAAATCCTAATTAAAAATAATTAGGATATAGATTGCATGATTGATTGGTCTTCTGAAAAATTTTCTCATGATATCAAAATCATCTGAAATTATGTACTTCAATAAAGGCACAATATAACTGAAACACTTGCTCAACTATATTTATAGCAGCTTAATTCTGAAGAGGCAGAATCTAGAAACAACCTAGATATCCTTGAACCAAAGAATGGATAAAGAAAATGTGGTACATATATATAGAAGGAGGGAGGGAACTGGATTGGCAAGGGGGTGGAGAGAGGAACAAGGATGAGGACATAGGGCCTGCAGAGAGCAGAGAAACCTGTGACAAGCTGGAGAAAATATGACAGGGTAGGCTTCTGGGAGGATATGGGGTGCCTCTAGCTGAGACTCTTAGTAGCAGGAGTTGTGGAGAAAGGAGAGGCCACTTTAATTCTCATTCAACCAAGCAGGACTCATAGTGGAGAGAGAGAACACCAACCCACACAAATCTTCTACCCCAAATATCCCATTCTTACAAGATATACAGGGATAAAGATAGAGCATAGACTGAGGGGATGCCCAGCCAATGCCTGGCACAACCTGAGACCCAGCCTGTGATAGAGCCAGCCCCTGAGATACTCTGATAAGCTTGCAGAAGAGAACAGAGCACAACTGAGAGGCTCCACCCAGGAGCAAGTTGAGACAGATACTGAGCCTCACAGCCAAACATTCTGTGAAGCACAGGGAGTCTTGTGGAAAAGTGTGGGGGCGGGGAGGATAGAAGGACCCGGATGGGACAAGAATTCCACAAGAAGACAAATAAAGCCAACTAATCTGGCCTGGGGAGGGGAAGCTGGCAGAGACTGAAGCACCAACCAAGAACTATGCATAGACTGTACGTATACCCTCTACACAAATGTAGTCGATGGGTAGCTCAGTCTTCATGGGGGTTATCCAGCAAGGGAAAAGGGGACTGTCTCTGACATGGTCTCTGTTGCCTGCTTTAAGATCACTTCCCCCTAGTGGGGCTTGCTCAGGCCACAGGGGAAGAGATTGTGCTCAGTCCTGATAATGCTTGATGTGCTGTAGGCTGGTAGGGGGAACTCCCTCTTTCTGAGGAGCAGAGGACAGGGGAAAGGAGGAAAGAGAGGGACAGTGGGACTGGGAGAAGAGAAGGGAAGGGGCTACAATTAGGACATAAAATGAATAAATAGATAAGTAAATAAATAATTTTAAAAAACAGAGACTTTTCATTGAAGACTTTTGTTTGCCATTTTCTCCTTCCTTTCTGATTATTCTTGGATGCAAATACCTGTTGTGACGAAAACAATAAATTTCCTTGGGGGTTAGAAATTCAAACATTATTAATATCCTAATTTCTAGATCAGTTACCTTTTTCATCCCATGACCAAACACAGGGGAGAAGGTACTAAGGGAGAACAGATTTACTTTGGGCGTGGCTTGTTTACATCTGGGACTGTCAGGAAGCAGAGAGTAGACAGACCTGGGGCTGAGCTCTGTCAAAGGCCATTCTAGTGCCTCCTTCCACCAGGCTGGCCCCATCTCCTGCAGGATCTGCGGCCTCCGACAAAAATGCCAACATCTAGGAAGTGCATTCAAACACATTAGCATATGGGTGACATTTCACATTCAAACCATAACAAGTTTATTTGAATTATTTTTCTAAAAATAATATGACAAAATTAAGGAAAACTCGGAGCTAGAACTGAAATCTCACCCTCTTAAACACAATAACTAAAACTTAAAATACAAATGTCCTATATTTGAACAACTTTCACTTTGTGTACATCGTTACAGAATTTGTTGTGTATAAGCCAGCACTCCTAACACTACTTATTTTAGCATCTTGAAAGCTGTTCAGACTTAAGTCCTAATTCGGTGAGTAGACTAATATTTAGATGACTAATAACAGCAAATTAAAGAGTTGCTGTGGTTTCCTGTGGCTTTTAAATTTTGTGTAGGCAAACAAAGTGATAACAGACAAAATTCTGCCTGTGAAAATGTATGTCCACCTAAGCACTTGTGATTGTTCTTCTGAGTAACTGACTATTTAATTGTTTCCTTGAAAGGGCAACAAAGAACACCAAGTCATGTAAAGTAAAAGGCAACATAAATTTCATAGGTATGAAGAGGGAATGAGTACCTCTGCACGGCGGGACAGAATCTGCAGTGTGACCCACAAGTCTCCCCCTTCACATCTCCCTTCACTTGTTGTTCGTTCTATCTTTGTTTTCTCCCCAGATAGTGCCAATAATATAAGAACTGTTCTACCAACTCAAATGGCAAAATTAGGGTGCTGCTCCAACATCTGTCTCAATTACTGTGAATATGAAATGAATGGTCAAAAATACGTGTGTCTTCCTATTATAGTTTGAAGCACACGTTCACTGTCATCATTTGTTAGTAGGAGAGCTTTTTGGACACATCAAATGTGTGCTCTCTTTTTACATAGCATGTGTTCTATTACACTTTGAAGAGAGGAAGGGTGTGCTTAGGCACAGTATGGGTGCCAACAGGAATTGCCTGTGGCTGAGCACATTTTCCCACACAAGCCTCAAATGCCGGGGTGGCTGTCTCCACAGTAGGCCAATATGTGTCTAAAAATGCCGCATTGCTTCCAGTGCATAACATGGAATTTAAAGAGTCAGTGTAGGATGTGGGAAAGCAGCAGCAAGAGAAAGGAAGGAGTCCTGTGCACCGCCCACACTCCATCTGGTTTCAGATGCTTAACAAGTTTGCATTGTTTGTTTCCTTTCCAGTTTTTGATGTGGAAAAGGAAAATGGACTATCAAAGTAGTTCCTCTAATAAATCATTAAAAAAGAGTCACTCAGCTACTTTTTAATTGATGGTTCATTTTTCTTACCGTTTGATTGCTTCTCTCTCTGTGGGGAGGTGTATGTGTGTTTATGTGTATGTGTGTGCTTGTGTGTGTGTGTGTGTGTGTTTGTGTGTGTGTGTTTGTGTGTGTGTTTGTGTGTGTGTTACAGCAAGAGCACCTGTTTTTTTTTTATGGGTATGTGTTTAATTCATGTACTGCTATGAATCCATACTCATACTTTTTTCTTCTTTTTTCTTTTTTATCCACTTTACGTCCTGGCTGTAGCCCTATCCCATGTCCCCTCCCAACACCACCCTCACTCCCCTATTTCACAGAAAGGCAGAGCTCCTTGTCCCATCCACTCCAGCTCATCAAGTCTCATCAGGACTGAGCTTGTTCTTGTCCCCTGTGGCCTGGCAAAGCAGTCCCAGGAGGGGGAATGATCAAAAAGCTGGTGAGAGAGTCCTTGTCAGATAGAGTTCCCGCTTCCCTTATTTAAGGACCCACAAGGAGCCTAAGCTGCCCTTAGACAACATCTCTGTAGGGGACTAGGTCCAGTTTATGCATGGTCCTTGGTTGATGCTTCAGCCTTAGCAAGCCTCTATGGGCTCTGGTTAGCTGGCTCTGTTGGTCTTCTTGTGGAGCTCCTGTAACCTCCAGGTCCTTTTATCTTTTTCCTCCCTCTTTTCCCAAGACTCCTTACCCATCACCCAGTATTTGGCTGTGAGTCTCAGCAACTGTTTTGAGTCACTGCTGAGTAGAGCCTCTCAGAGGACAACTCTGATAGGCTCCTGTCTGCAAGCTTAACAGAGTATAGTTCATAATGTCAGGATTTGGCACTTTTGTTAGGCCAAGCATTGGATGGGCATTACCTCAATCTCTGCTCTATCTTTTTTATCTTTATCCCTGCACATCTTGTAGTCAGGGTGAATTTTGGGTCAAGGTTTTTGTGGGTGGGTTAGAGGAGGACTCAAGCAGAGACTCCTGGTAACAGAGGCCATGGAGAGAGAAGAGATGAGAACCCCCTGTCGCTACATTAGTCTCCTGGAAGAGGGAGGGGAGCACCAGATTTAAATGTAAGAAATTCTGATTCAATTGGACATAGTTTCTGGATTAGGGCATGAGTCCACGTCTCCTTTGAGATCTATGACCCTGGATTCCATCTGGTACTGACTGGTGTAGTCCTTGTGCATGCTGCCTCAGTGAGTTCATATGTGTGTCTTTCCTGTATTATTTCTTAGAAGCCTCTTTGTGTTCTAATGAGAGACAGAAAGGGGGTAAATATGGATTTGAGAGGAAGTCTGAGGAAACTGGGAGAAGTAGAGGGGAAAAAATCAGGGTATATTATGTGAGGGGAAAAAATCTATTTTCAATAAAAGAAAAATGTTAGAAGGAAGGAAAAAAGGAAGAAAGGAAGGAAGGAACTCAGTTTCTAGAATATTCACCCTCGCTCCTTCTCCTGGGTGATGGGATAATCTCTGTGCTGATTTGAGCCTCCTAACAAATCCTCCAGTGACATCTTCATCCCGTATTGGAACTGGCTCCCTACTGAAAAGAACAAAAGTGAGGGCGTGTGGATTCACAGTGATTTGCAAAGCTTTTGTTTCTTAGTCAAGCTTCAGCTTCTGCCACTCAGGGTTTTCCTATTTTTAAGGGATACAGAACAATATTGTTACTAATAATTATAAATGAAAGTTTTTATATCCCTGAGACTTACTAAGATTTTTAACTTAAAATATGGTAGACAGAATTAGAGAGAAGAGACTGGGAAGTTTAGATGTTTATGGATCACTTAATCAGAACTTTGAGTGAATCCTCTCAGGTTCTGTAACCAGGGTAGTCCCCAAACAGAAGCATTTGATGCACTTTCTCCACTAGAAACATTTCCTTCCATCACATTTCTTTACATACACACCCTTGCCATCTCAGGAACCCTTCAGTCACTGCTCCAATAGGCATTCCTAACAGGAGATGTCAGAAGACTCATCTCTGGATTCAAGAGATGAGTGTGATGAGAAATGGTCTAAGCTGTTCAGAATTATTTGGGGGGGGGGAGGGAGTGGATCTTGTTCTTGATGATAGTGAGTTACAGGAATGGAGTGGCTCAATTAATAGAAAGATACTGACTCAGTTTTGTAGGGACATAGTCCTTGAGTCAATGTGGTAGTAGAGTAGGTTCTTTTGGGGAATCATGAAAGAGAATGAGCCACAAATATCTCCTCTGACTGGTGGTGTGCTAACTTCTGGTCTTCCCAAACTGTGGTATCCTACCTCCTGTCTTCATATGGTATTCTCCGTGGGTTACTGTTTACATCGAAAGCTCCTCCTTGTAATGACTACAATAGTTATGTTAGAGTTTTTACGAACCACATTCTGATATAACCTCCTCCTAACATCTGCAATGACCATATTTCTAAATATGGTCACATTATGAAACAAGACACAAAAGATTTTCACTGTGTGGAGTTAAAAAAAAAGTGCTAAACCATGATTTTTTTTTCTGCTAATTATTCCTCAGTTCATAATTTGATCTTTCTGGCCTCTAGCCTCACAAAATTGTTTCTTTGTTTTTGTTACTAATTCATGTTTTGAATACACAAAGACCCAATGTATTTTCACCTTCTCTACAAAACTAGTGCTGTCATTTATTTATTTTTTAGGTAAACAAATTATTACTAGGAATGCCTAGCTCCTTGGGACAAAGTGCAGAACATTAAATGCCTCTAATTCTGATAAATTATCCTCAAATTGGAAAGAGTCAACAGAGACAAGTTTAAAGTCAACAAACTTTGGACATTAAAGGAACTAAACATTCTGCAAGGTACAGAACATTAAGCAAGAGAATACCTCACTTACTTTTATTTCCATGACTCCACCAAAGTTTAATTTTTCTTTATGAGTCTTAGTGACAATCTGACATCCCAGAAAGATTAATTCCTAGCAGGGCGAAACAGACTCTACCAGTGTACATTTCAACATCTCACTGAGCATCCATGGGCCTCAGCCACAGGCAGATTTTCTGACTTGGATCCGAACCTTAAAAATTTGAGCAACTATTACTCAGAAACATGAATGGAGAAGATTCACTCTAGATTTTTCCCTTATGCCTTGCTTTTTGCATTGTAAAACAACTGTTCAAGAAGCACAACAGGACAGTATTCAAATTGTCCAGAAGAGTGAGGTTAATTTTACAAATAATGAGGAAAAGGCAACAATCCGTGTAACAAGGATAATCAGTTCTTGAAGACACAGCAGCTAAGCATCACTTCTTCTGATTCAGTAAAAAACATCTACAGGAAATGCATGTTGTTAGTTTCAGATTTTTGTTGCCATTTAGAATAAATAACATCTGGCATCATAAAAAATGTAAAGTGTAGAAGAAAATGTTTTATTCTTTAAGGAAGTTCTAAAGTGTCCCAAATGTCTTGCTTCAGTGGTATTGACAATTCTAACACAAGGTTCTATTTCCAACTGCTAATACAGTGAAGGTTAATAGTACACAAAGCTGAAAGTCTGACAGCAAGCTTGGACATGATTAAACAGAAAAGGCTGGCCCAGCCTAACAGTAGGAAATGTTACAAAGCATCTAACAATGGGGGAAGAATGGGACTGCTCTCTACCCATGCACTTGACTAATTAAGGTCAGCTTGCTTAATGGCACAGAGGCAATTACTTTCAAGAACAAATATACAAGGATTCCCATTACTCTATGAAACTGAAGATATGTAGATATTCTGGCTGACTAAGGGCAGAAACGACACATCATCATTCATCTGTGGAAGTTCCCATGCTTGAATCCTCAGTCCCAACCTCACAGTCTCTCTCCAGATAGGGTTCCTTTTCCAGCCAATAGTGACTGATAGTGATATGTTCTATCAATTTAGACTTCTGAGTTCAGAAAACACAAAAATTCTATTAACTCTAAATGTAGCAATAAATAAACCTTGGGGGATTTAAACCAGTCCTTGTGTTTTTTTGTCTTAACAGTATACAATAACCTATCCAGACAGACAGATCCCACTATCATAACAACCTGCATCACTAGCTGAATTCATAGATATTTTTATTTAAATACATATATGATAGATACATATATGATATATTTAAATAAACATATGACAGTTCTTAATTTCTATTTTTGTGTAAATAAATATTCTGTGTATTTTATCTATGACTAAGATTTTTGAGTTTTCCTTTCAACTTTCTTGTTTATATGTGTTGACCATGTTCTACTTTTTTCTGATCCAATGTCTTTATGATGTGTTTATTTTTGTTTGTTTTGTTTGTTAACCTTTTTTAGTGTTCAATATTGAAAATGTTTTCTTCTATTCTAGCACTTGGCATCTGAGCTGTTCTTCATGACAAGGAGATGATTAATTATTATTTCATCAAAATGTGATTAATTTTATCCACAGTGCTTTATTTAAGAAATCCTTTCCTAACTCTAGGTCACAAAGATAATATTTTGCTTTTTTTAACTCTTTTTAAATATAAATTACTTTATTACAATTTAAAAAAACAAAATATTCAACATCCTAAAAATATTACTGGTAGTACACATTCCTATGAAGTTTTGTTTTTGCTACCATAAGAAATTAGAGAGGCCATTAAATATTCAGGAACATTCAACATCAAAAGACACTATAAAAGCTACAAATTTATTTTTTTTAAAAGTAGTTTTTCTACAAAGAATCTCATTAGCTATACAAAAATCTGTAGTTTTTATACTGGAGCTGATATTGGGCTGCACTTGAATTTCACATTCTTAGCAAAATAGTTGCCTGAGCACATAAGCACTACGCACATTTTAGGACAGCCATTTATTCTTTATCTTCATCTTCTTCCTCCTCATCTTCATCATCTTCTTCTTCCTCTTCCTCAACTTCTGGTTCATTCTTCTTCTTTGAGCCTGTTGACCTCCCAGGCCCTTTCTGGCTTCACTTTTACCCTTAGCGCGGTATGCAGCCATATCCTTTTCATGCTTTTCCTTTACTTTGGCCGCTTTCTGCTCATCTTTGGTTGTTTATCTTTGGCGGATTGTACATTGTTTGGACCCAGTTTCTTCTCAGTATCTCCAATAGACAGGCCCAGGTGTTCACCTTTGATCTTTGGGCGATGTTCAGAGCAAAACAGGAGGAAGGCAGACGGTGGTCTTTTGGGAGCATTAGGATCTTTATTCTTCCCTTTCATACCCTCTTTGGGAGGAACGTAATTCTTCATCTCCTTGTCATAATGAGCTTTGTCGCTCTTGGCCAACTCTTCAAACTTCGACTTTTCCTTTGCAGACACGGACTTCCATCTCTCAGACCGCTTCTTCGAGAACTCGGTGAAGCTGACCCAGGAGTCAGGGTGCTTTCTCTTGTGCTCCTCCAGGCAGCTCTGCACGAAGAAGGCGTCTGAGGACATCTTGCCCCACGGCTTCTTGGGGTCTCCTTTGCCCAAGCTGACAACCCGCAAGCTCCATCCTCAAAGGCTACAGAAAGACTTCCTTCCCCAAGCTCCAGCGAGAACTGGCTTCCTTTTAACTCTTATGTAGATGGAAGCTGTGCATAGTTACTTGTTCAGTCTCTCTGAAGTCTATATTTTTCTATAAAGTGTTTCTCTTTATATCATCTATTAACAATTTTCTGTTTTCCAGTGAGTTATAGAACAACTTTTATGCAACTTAAGTGCATGTATATTTGCATTATAATCACTGTTGCAACCTTTAAAAACACTTTTCTTATGTATTTCATGGTCCGTCATATTGGTTTTTGTATTCTATGAATCCCAAAGCTCACTCAAGAATAGAGATGAATACAGATGAATACCTGCCTCTCTGTCATGACATAGACAAAATCATTGCTTGACACCTCTCCATATCTACATTAGACAGATAAGACACCAAAGTTACATGAATCATCCATGCACATATCCGAGGGTATGTGGATTTGGGTTCCCAGAAGTATACACTGAGCCAAGAATTTGCTTATGGTCAGTTATTTAGAGGGGAAAAAAAACCATCACAAGAAAATTAAGAAGAGAGTCAAGACAAAATGACTAACAAAAAGTAGCCACCATTAGTGGCACTAACATTTACACCCATCGGAAAAGCTCTGGGATTCCACGCACAGCACAGATTTTACAATTCTCAGTTGAGTTGGATGGTTGCTTAAAAGTGATGTAATTGCCTAAGAGCTACATTCCTGGTATTATTCCACATTCAGTAAAAGATTTAAAAGGCAAGAGAAAGCTGCCCCGCAGAGTGAAACAGGCATTAGACATGAGTGATATTAAGTACACTGTTGGTGCTCAAAAGGCAAAGGCAATGGGAAGTGGTGGACCAGTCACTACCCTCTAAAGCTGAGAAAGATTGCTACCGAGTAACCCTATTTAATAAAAAATTAAATACAGCAGCTCTGGGAAGGCCATCTCAAGCTTAACCAATAAATAGACCAGCATGAAATCCTCATAAAACCCTACAGAGAAAATCCTATTCATGCTCCTCTTCTACACATAAAAATGCAAAAGCACAGAGTGGCTGCAAAATCTCCAGGGAGTTTAGATCCCCAAGTTTGTTTCCACTGCTTTTTTTTTCCAGGAAGTTAGGACAGTTGGTATAAATGTTTCGTTATTTTTCTTGACTTCCAGTGGCATTTTAAAATCTATCAGAAAAAAAATCTGTCTTTGAAAAAAATATACTTATAACCACTAATAACAAAAATGATTTGTTTTTAAAAGTAAGGGAAACAGTAAGTACAATATGAATTCCAAATGTTGGATTATTTTATGGTTGAAATGTAGGAACACAAACAGGAAACATTATCCAAGCAGGGAGTGAACCTCATATTTAATGTTCTCCCTTCTTATTTTCTCTTATTACCCACAGTGAAAACAGTACTGCAAAGCTCTGACCTGACAGGATCTTTACCACACTGACCCAAAAAATCTCTCATCTCACAACATTGGTTGTCATTTAAACTTTAAATACTATGAGAAAGCTCCAGTGTTTGTGTGCTCTGCTTACCTTTCTCTTGTGTGTACCCGTGGCCACTCCCTGTGCACTGTGTGCTGTGGCTTTGGATCCCGTGGCGGCTTGTTTTCAAAGCAACTCATGGTGAGGATTTGGCTGTTCTCTTCCTGTCCTTTTCCCCTTGGATTGACAGTGTATTCTGAAATTTCCTATTAGGATCTATCACTTCCAAGTAATGAAAGAAGATATACACTGCTCCTGTCCAGTAAAATCTCTTAAAATAGGACAATCTAATTAGTTATGTTTATTTCTGAAAATTTCTTTAGGCAAAGTAATATTTGTTTTAACACTTCATATAGAATTATCTAGGTTCACATAGCCTGATGTACCCACCAAAGTGTAAACTTGCCTTCATTTGTGACTTTATTTGCTCTGTAAAACTATATTTCATGAAACTGCCTCCACATTAGAACACAGAATTTGGGGTAACCTAAATCCTGGGCTATGGTCCCTCAAATTTTGCTCAAATAAAGTACTATTTCTTCTTTCCTTTAAGGGCAGAGCTGTGGGTTTGTTTGCTCTTGTTTGTTTGTTTCTTCATTGGAAACAGGAATGCCTGAATATACTACTATGTCTTTGTTCACAGAATTATTGGCACAGGAACACACAAAAAGCAAAGAAGACACACTGGAGAACACATACATCATGACAACATTTTTAACCTAGGAATACCTTTTAAATATATTGTGGTATGTAGAGTTTATTCATGTATACATATGAATATATATATATAATATATATATATCAGATATCTTATTCCTAAAAATAATAAATTTAAGCTACTATATTAAAATATTAAAAAATAAATATCATATATGTTTACTTCTATGGTTGATGAAATTACTTATTTCTTTAGTAAAAATATTTACAAATATACCTATTCAAGTTAAATATGTATCAAAACCTCAAATTAAAATAGTAACTAACAAAATTTGTAATCAGCCAGAGATAATTCATAAAATCAACACTTTAGTATCATTTTTAAGCATGTCAATAAAAAACAATATAATGCGAAATTTTGTGTAATAGTCAATACCAGAAAATAAATTACTCTTTAGAAACCTATTAGCAGGCAGGAACGTTATAAGAGCCAGTGCAACTGAAAGTTTGTTCTAAGACAAACTTGTCCTTGAAATGTCAGAGAGGCTACATTCATTAAGTATCATCAACGTGGCTGCTTAAAACAAGACCTGAACAATGATGACACCAACATAGGCAAAGATGACAGTCATGCTAACATAGAATGGGAGAAGGTTCTAGTGCTTCAGGCCTAGACCAAGAACTCAGAGGACTGGGGAATGCTAAAACTGGAAGAAACGGCCTTCCCCAGGGAAGAGCCACCAAATTTGTTATCCAAATATCAAGTGGTGAGCCTTGAGATCATACACAAGCAGGTATATACATACACATTATATTACATACATATGTATTATACAGACCAAGAGGTTGCATTTACATAGTTATGAAACACACAGATAACAATACCTACAATATACATACAACTACATGAATTTCAGGAAGAGCAAGTGGTTGAATGGAGGATTGGAAAATAGGAAAATGATGTAATTATATTATAATTTTAAAAATTATTTTTAAACCCCATTACAAATTATTATTTCTTTTTTATTAAAAGGCTTGTAAGACTATTTAGAAAGATACTTAGCTACAAGGTGACCACACATAGTTGAAGACTCTCACCCCTTTCCCATCTCATCTATTTGTTCTTCATCCTCTGCTGCGTTTTCTTCCTTGGCCAATAGGAATTATGTTAGCTTAGGATGAGCAAACTGGCATTAAACCTACAAATGTAGAAAACATAATTTCATCACTCAACTGACAGATTTAATATTCATATCCCTTCTCAGCACCTAATCCCTGATGAGATGAAAGCCCCATGAAACAGTTGGATTGAAGTCTGGAAACACTGAATGAGAGAAAACTGCTTTTCTAGGTGCTATTCCTGACCCAAAGTCATTGTTGGGTAATGTGTGAGAACTGTTTAAAGTGCATGAACATTTGCACATGCCCGGATAACTATTCCATTCCCCCTGTTACTCACCTTCAGTATTTGTGTGGTAAATATGGAACAATGACAGTTTCAGTAAAAACAACAGTGCCGTAGACTCAGGCTGAACTCCACACTCAAGATTTGTCTTGTGATTGATTGTCTGCCTGAAGGAGAAATGGCAGATGCCTCATTGCTTCAGCAAACCCTATTGCAACTAAGAAAAAGAGTCTTTTTAAATCTTAAAACACACTATTCCTCCTAAGTTATGTATTATTTAACTCCAAAGGGAAACTTTATACAAAGCAAAAAGCATAAATTTATACAAAGCAAAAAACAGTAAAATGACAACCAATGATTTTAGAAGAATTGGTCAATTTTAAAGTTATTGGGATGCAGATGGCTCAGTAGATAAGACAGACTGTTTTGCATGCATGAGGACCTGACTTTGAATCACCAGGATCCACATAAAAAGATTAGCATGGTTGCAGTATCTGTAATCTCAGCAGTTGAAGATCAGGACAGGAAGATCCTGAGAGCTGGCTCATCAAACAGTCTAGCTGATATGACAAGCCTCTGGTTCAGTAAAATACCCTGTTTCAAGGCTGTAAGGTAAAACCTGGTAGAGGAAGACAGCTGAAGTCATAATCTGGCCTCTCCATGCATCCATACTCACCCACACACTCATTTACATCACGCACACACATACACACACACATATCACCACACAGTCACCAGAAACTATTCACACAATAACTATCAATAAACCCTAAAACTATAGATCGAAACTTGATGAGAAATGGCATATTTGCAATAACATAAAGAATCTCCTCATCAAAATCTGTCCTCATTTAAAAAAAAAAAAACACTGTGACTTTGTAATGAAAGAGGTGATAACTGTCAAAGAACTCAGAGGACTGGGAAAATGACCAGGTGGCCGAATTTATCATCACCAGTACTGGGAGCAACTGTGGAAATGTTATTGCTGATAAAAAAAATACAGTGAGAACAGCATGCTAATTCTGTGAGATTCCTGCTAGGTACGTGAGCACAATCCTTAACAAAAACCAAGAAAACCTAAGTTTGTAGCAAAGGAGGAGACAGTCTCAAAAAAAAAATAAAAATAAAAATCTATTCTTTAATCTTCAAATGTACCAAGATCAAGACTGAGATACCTTCCAACATTGTTGGAAATTGAAGGCATGTAATAACAAGTTGAATGCATCCTTCATAAAGGGGAGATTTGCCTACAGGGGACATTGGAGCAGGGACTATGAAACCCTGAATAACTCTGAGGCTCCAGTGACTTGTTCTTGCTCATTCCTGACTTTGTAAGTACGGTTTGTTTATGTAGTCTCTGTGTTTGAATGATGCACTGAAAAACTTCAGAAGTTTGAGGTCATCTAAAACAATTCATTAAAAAAAACTGGCAAGAGTGAAAGAATTCTAAATTAAAAATCTTAAATTTTGATGTGATTTAAAAACAAACAAAAACATAACATCTAGTATGGTGTATCAGTTGGGAATTCTTACAATCCACACTTAAAAATCACCATTTGGAATAAGTTTAGTTACAAAGCCAGAATTCTTCTGAATGCATTCTGTTTCTAGTGAAGATTTATGTCACTGTCCATAATGGAGGTAAACAACTCACTTGAAAACAATCATGTCAGTCTTGCAAGTGGTAAATGTTTGTACATCACACAATTTGGAGCAAATGCAAGAAGGTTTTTTTTTTTTCTTAAAAAGAATGGGACTTTTGTGGTTAAAAAAATCACTTTAACTGGAATCATTCAAAGGGAAAATCCATGTTTTCATTTCCTCTTATTTTCCGTGTATTTGTAATTTTTAAAATAAAGCCATTTTTGATGCTCCAAATACATCACTGTGGTACACATAGAAGTATATACATTTTCATGAATCCATGACCTCAGTGATTGAACAAGATATCCCGTTGAAAACAGTAGCAGCCTTTGTTGGGACCCACTAGACCACTAATGTACTTCCATAGTTCAAACTTGAGATATAACAGGTTCCCAGACCCATATGGTTTTACAAGCCAGTGCCATCTGTTTACCATTGGCCATTTCCTATGACCCACTTCCTACCACTTTTAAGAGATCCATCAAAGAACATCCATCTGGGCTTCTAAGATGCAAATATTGCAAATTGTTCCTTTTTGGCAAAATAGTTTGTTCTTCAAGTTCCATGTTTTAAAATCTGCACATCAAGGGCAGTAACAACATCCCAAAAAGCAGTATCTTTAAGAAACAAATGGAGCATGTTTTCAATATTGATCTTGCTAACAGGACCCATGCATTGATCTCGTCTACTTTGCAAAGCTCTGGGTTGTAATCATCACTGTAATTTTTTTTCTCTTAAGGACCTTTATTTTAACCCCAAACAACATGGGCCTTTGAGTAAAAGCCCCTGAATAAACTAAAAGCCCTTAAAATTTACAGAAATATACCTTGGAGAAGTGCGAAGTGTCCTCATTGATGATATTTGAAGTATAAGGCTTCCCAGAAAACACATTCTGGAAAAGCACTCTTCCTTAAGTCCATCTCACTGAACAGCAGAGGTGCCCAGCAAGAAGGAAGGGGCCTGATTCCAGAGCTCATAGGAACTGGGTCTAACATATCTGTTCTTTGTTCTAAGCACAACCAGACAGGTGATTCAACCTTTTATCACCTCAAGATGTGCAATAAGAGA
The DNA here is from genome assembly GCA_028658305.1 of Pachyuromys duprasi. NCBI lineage: Eukaryota > Metazoa > Chordata > Mammalia > Rodentia > Muridae > Pachyuromys > Pachyuromys duprasi. The sequence continues at coordinate 97,029,266 of CM053753.1, read as the reverse complement.
GGGGGTTTACCTAGGGACTCTGTTATAACTGGAAATCTGACAAACAATAGACTTAATGAGTAGCGATTCTCATAAAGTTTTCCATTTGCATCCTTCTAATCACAACCATATGTCCATCAACGGAGGAGTGGATACTGAAATTGTGGTATTTTTACACAATGGAATAAGACTCAGCAATTAAAAATGAAGAAATCATGAAATTTGCAGGCAAATGGGGGAATCTAGAAAAGATCATTCTGAGTGAGGTATCCCAGAAGGAGAAAGACACACATGGAATATACTCACTTATTTAGACCTATAACATATGATAAACATAATGAAATTTATAAACAAGAAAGAGGACCCGAGGTAAGATGATCAATCCTCGCTTAGAAAAACAAATGGGATGGGCATTAGATGTAGGAGAAAACAAGTAACAGGACAGGGTCCTACCACCGAGGGCCTCTGAAAGACTCTACCTAGCAGTCTATCAAAGCAGATACTGAGACTCATAACCAAAACTTAGGCATGGTTCAGGGAATCATACGGAAGAAGGGAGAGTTACTAAGATCTGGAGAGGATAGGAGCTACACAAGGACCAATCTATCTGGGCACAGGGGTCTTATATGAGACTGTTACTCCAACCAAGGACCATGTATGGATATAACCTAGAACCTCTGCTCGGATGTAGCCCATGGTAGCTCAGTATCCAAGTGGGTACCCTAGTAAGGGGAATAGGGACTATTTCTGACATGAACTCAATGGCGGCCTCTTTGACTTCCCCATCCTGCAAGGGAGGAGCAGCCCTGCTAGGCCACAGAGGAGGACTTTGCAGTCAGTCCTGAAGATACTTGATAAACCAGGGTCAGATGAAAGGGGAGGAGGTCCTCCCTTATCAGTGGACTTGGAAAGGGTCTGGGAGTAGATGAGGGAGGGAGGATGGGATTGGGAGGGAATGAGGGAGCGGGATACAGAGTTAATAAAATGTAACTAATAATAAAAATAAAAATGAATATTCAAAACAAAACAAAACAAAAAGAAATGGTGACTATGGCTTAATAGTCTCCTTCCAGGATAGAAGATGGATTTAATATGGATGTAGCTAGAAAGTATTGCTGGACTGTGGGAGTCACTGTAGCTTAGTCATAATTTGCTTACCTGATGGGATCCCCAGAGTCCTTGGGTAGAAGGGGTTTTCTAGGTGTGCTAGTGTGCAGGTAACCCCAGTGCTGGGGCAGACAGATGGATCCCTGTGGTTCATTTAACAGCTAATCAGATCTCTGTGATGACTTCCAAACTAACAAGAGATCAAGGTTGATGGCTCCTAAGGAAGAACATCAGACACGTGATCTGTAGTGTCTAGCTATAAATGTCAAAATAAATGCTAAACTTAGTAATCTATTGTGTTCTTCTAAACCATGAAAAACAGTATATATTTTGCTCCATCAAAATATTGTCAGGTTTTCCTAGCAAGTTATACCTTCAAGATTCTGGACTTTTTAAAATCAGGTGGTGGCATTTCTGTGAAGAGAATTTTCACGATAATCAGTGACACATCATTTAACTCTGTTTTGTGTACCAGCCTTGTTCTATGTACCTGTTAGGTATTATCAGCTTGATTTCTAATAAGAGGAAAGCCTTTGTAATGTAAAAGACCTCTGCTACTGCATACCACAAAGTTAAAGCCAATTTTGAAATGCAGACATTGGACTCCAAAACCTTTGTTTTCCATTTAAAGGGTCATCATGAAAGTTCTGTGGGTCCTGTTCCTGCCCAGACAGGTTGGCCTCAGAAGAAATAGCACCTGTTCGGGAACTGAGTAGCAAAGCTGCCAACCTGCCATGGTGCCACAGTCACATAAGCTTCCAAACAGCTCAGGAAAAGGTGTCTGTCATCTTTGCGTCTGAAAAATACTCAACTAATAGGAATATGGTAACAGTGCTATTGTATACATAAATGATAGTAATAAATAAAAATCATCCTTTAAGTATTTCAAGGACATTTCTTTTTGGGGAGTCAATTGCTTAACTTTGCAGAGAAGAAAGGCATTGGTAGGACATTGCTTGCATCTATTTTATTCCTTTATTGCATACCTTTTGTAACTGAGGTGTTTCTGCTAATTTCTAGGGAATTGAGTGACATTTTCGTTCACTAGAGAGAAACTCTTAGTAGAATGTCTATCACCAGTGCTGCATAGATAATTTGGGAAGGGATGACAGATAAGCTCTCCTCCAGATCCCATCCTTGACAAAGAGCAGAATGAAAACCTTAGAGATCAGATGGGATTTTCTCTATGAGCTGACACTTGTAATTCCACAATTTGTAGAAAGCTTGACTTCCTGAAGTATGAAAGAAAACCTTTGTCATTAAGTAGGTTAGGATTCTGGGGTCTTGAATCTCTTCGTTGGAACAGTAAGTAGTTTTTGGCATGGCCTTGGCAAGAATAAATTGGTCAAAGGCCTTGGGAGAGCTGCCAAACCTTAACCTGAGCCTGGTTTGAGAGTGAGGCAGTGCACAGACCATGATGAGGCCAAGTCTAATGGTCTGTTGCCAGGGGTGGATAAAAGATGTCTCTTTTGGTTATTTACAATACTAAAAATGTGTGGACTAGTGATAGTTAAAATGTACTTCTTCCTGTGTGTTTGTTGACAATCCATAGACTCTAGTACTATTGTTTGGGTGTGACTGAGGTCTCTGACTTCCGTTTGTGGCCTCTTTGGCATAGGAATGCCATAGTTGATGTTGACAGCTGTGGCTTGGTGTCAGTGGCACCGTGGTCCAACTGATTCTTGGCCCAGAGTGATGTATCCTGGACAATCCAGTTAATCCCTTTCATGTGTTCAGAGGCTAGGAGTGTTTGAGCAATGTTTAAAAAGCTAATAATATTTTCTCTTGAGTTAGCCTTAGTTGGGTTCCAGTGAATGCATGCAGGCATAACTGAAGCTTGTAAGAGAATCTAAAAGAAACTTATTCCAATATTCCAAATAACAGAACTTTTAGGGTCCTGATATGAGCAACACATGGCTTTTAGATAACTCTGCTATTACTACTGGTAGCAGTGTTGACAGCCTGACCTGTTTTTAACCAATGATTCACGGAAGAGTCATTATTACCCACACGTGATGGCTACCGGATTCCTGGACCCAGTGCTCAAATTCCCATGATACTTTTTTCTCTACAGCTGATCGTTTATAGAGTTTCAGTTGGCCACTCAAACATGGCAGACTGAGGACACTTAGATGTCCAGAGGTAGATTGATAAAGCCCACACAATCATAAGGCAGCTATCACTTCCTGAAGAATTCTGTATCTAGTAATATATACATGTGTGGACTTTTATTTTGAAAGTGTAAAAGAAACAACAAAGAAAAGGCTGAACATTTTTCAAGGTTTACACCTATTCAAATATCACAACAAAGAATCTCTGCCATTGGATGAGCACTATCAGTGGCCAATGAAGAGGTAATGAGGATCTAATCACTGACTGGTGGTAGAGCCTTATTGTTGAGATACTGTAGGTGTAGCCTCCATGCCATGTCTAGAGAACCCTGTTTAAAGCAACAGGAATCTTGGTGCTCTATTTTTTCTTTTTTATAATTTTTATATTAATTACAGTTCATTTACTTTGTATCCCAGCTGTAGCCCCCTCCTCATTCCTTCCCAATCCTACCCTCATCTCTTCCCTGTCCCTCTCTAAGTCCATTGATAGGAGAGGTCTTCCTCCCCTTCTATCTGATCTTAGTTTATCAGGTCTCATCAGGACTGAGTGCAATGTCCTCCTCTGTGGCCTGGCAAGGCTGATCCTCCTTTGGGGTGGGGAGATGTCAAAGAGCCCTCCACTGAGTTCATGTCAGAGACATGGGTTTCCCACTTGGATGCTGAGCTGCCATGGCTACGTCTAAGCAGGGGTTCTAGGGTTATATCCATGCATGGTCTTTGGTTGGAGAATCGATATCAGAAAAGACCCCTGTGTCCAGATATATTTGGTACTTGTGACACTCCCATCCTCTCCAGGTCTTACTAACTCCCCCTTTCTTCATATGATGCCCTGAACTCTGCCCAAGGTTTGGTTATGTGTATCAGCATCTGCTTTGATACACTGCTAAGTAGAGTCTTTCAGAGGCCCTCTGTGGTAGGCTCCTGTCCTGTCACTTGTTTTCTCCTACTTACAATGTTCATCCCATTTGTCTTTCTGAGTGAGGATTGATCGTCTTGCCCAGAGTCCTCCTTCTTGCTTAGCTTCTTTAGGTGTACAGATTTTAGTATGTTTATCCTATCTTATAGGTCTCGTATCCACTTATAAGTGAATATATACCATGTGAGTCTTTCTGCTTCTGAGATAGCTCACTCAGGATGATTCTTTTCTAGATCCCACATTTGCCTGCAAATTTCATGATTTCCTTGTTTTTAATTGCTGAGTAGCATTCCATTGTGTAAATATACCACAATTTATCCATTCCTCTGTTGAGGGACATCTGGGTTGTTTCCAGGTTCTTGCTATTACGAATAAAGCTGCTACAAACATGGTTGAACAAATGTCCTTGTTGTGTACTTGAGCAACTTTTGAATAAATACTGAGGAGCTGTACAGCTGGATTATGAGGTAGCACTATTCCTAATTGTCTGAAAAAGAGCCAGATTGATTTCCAAAGTAGTTGTACAAGTTTACATCCCCACCAGCAATGGAGGGGGAGGGGTCTCCTTTCTCCACAACCTCTCCAGCATGTGTTGTCTCTTGAGATTTTGATCTTAGCCATTCTAGTGGGTGTAAGATGAAATCTCAGGGTCATTTTGATTTGCATCTCCCCCATGGCTAAGGATGTTGAGTATTTCTTGAAGTGTCCCCCTGCCATTCTATTTTCCTCTACAGAGAATTATCTGTTAGGCTCCGTACCCCAGTTTTTAAATTGGGTTGCTTGATTTATTGCTTTTTAACTTATTTACTGCTTTATGTATTCTGGATATTAGCCCTCTGTCAGACATAGGGTTGATGAAGATCATTCCCCAGTCTGTAGGCTGTTGTTTTGTTCTGATGACAGTGTCCTTTGCTTTACAGAAGCTTTTTAGTTTCATGAGGTCCAATTTATTGATTGTTAATATTAGAGCCTGTGCTGTTGATGTTCTGTTCAGGAAGTTGTCTCCTGTGCCAATGCGTTCAAGGCTCTTCCCCATATTTTCTTCTAACTGATTTAGTGTGTCTGATTTTATGTTGAGGTCTTTGATCCAAGTTGACTTTAGTTTTTTCAGGGTGATAAATAGGAATCTATTTTCTTTTTTTTTTTCATCAATCACAGGTTAGGTATTTTGCATCCCATGCGCAGCCCCCCCCACTCCCTCCTACCCTCCCCAACCCTCCCTCATCTCCTCCCCGCCCACTCTAAGTCCACCAACAGGGGAGGACCTCCTCCCCTTCCATCCAACCCCAGCTCATCCTGTCTCCCCAGGGCTGGCTGCAATTCCTCCCCTGGGATCTAGCCAGTCTGTCACTCCCCGGCTTGTATGGGGGAGGGTCAAAGAGTCAGCCATCAAGATCATGACTGAAACAGTCCCTGCTTCCCTCACTAGGCCCTCCAGTCCTACACCAAGCTATCCTGGGTCCCATCTGCACAGGGGTTCTAGGACACATCCACTCGTGGTCCTTGGTTGTAGAAACCGTCTCATACAAGACCCCTGTGCCCTGCTCAGTTTAGTCATTGTGGAGCTCTTGTTCTCTCCAAGTTTCACCAACCTCCTCCATTTCTATCATCACTTCTTGCCCTCTGCCAAAGGCTTGATCACGAGTCTTAATATCTGCTCTGGTACATCTTTATGTTGAA
>CM053753.1:96998915-97022973 GCA_028658305.1 Pachyuromys duprasi | reverse complement strand
GGATGAGCAACTCAGACACCACCCAGGACCAGATCCAGGGCTTTTAGTTGTCCCAATCCAACATGGACCCCATCTATGAACTGCTGAAGTACAAGAAGGGGTCAGCCCTACATGACACAGAGAAACAACAGGAAATTCGAGAGCATTCCAGGGAGGTTCTAGTATTGGTAGTTAGCAGAATCCAGAGGCCTTGCACGAGACTCATTGTAGTGAAATTTGCAAGCAAAGAAGTATGGACAAAAAGGTGTACTGTGGGACACACTGTGACATGCTACAGCTTTCACAATGAGAATTTTTTTTCTTTTTGTGGACGAAGGTTACAAGGACAGATGGCAAGTACGAAGAGACAGGGAGATGAGTGGGGTTGGGGTGCATGATGTAAAATCCACAATGAATCAATAAAATGTTAAATAAAAAAAAGAAGCATATCAAGTTGCAGTGCTGATGCAACTTGATATGCTGGGATGGGTGGGTAAAGAGGCTCCCTTTTCTGAGGAGCAGGGAAGGGGGATAGGGGAAACAGGGAGGGAGGGTGGGCCAAGGAGATAAGGAGGAAGGCGGGCTATGACCAAGATGTAAAACAAATAAATAAAAATACAATTTTTAAAAGAAGCTATGTAGGTGAGAAACTAGGATGGGGTCACACAGAAATCAGGAGCTCATTTAACATACACTGGCAACTATGTCCAAGGCACATACAACAGAGGTAACAAAGGCATGAACACAGAGCTACTTTTGAGGTCTGACTGTCAGGCTGTACTGACCAGATAAATATTAGGAATGTGAACTATTTCAAGGTTTTTCACTGCAACAGTAAAACAAGTTAGTGAACAATGCCATTAACTGAAAAGCTATGATAGAAGGGACTTGTGAAACGCTTACATAATCCATTGACTTCATAAATATTTACTATCCACCTACTCTGTCCCAGTTCTGGGCTTCTGGTGTTCAATATTATCCCAGACCCTTGAGGAGGTCAAGTGGTACAAGCAGAGTGAAGAGGGAAACTAGTCACTGAGGGACTGTTTAATTTTCTATTTTGTTTTGTTTTGACTTTTGAGTAGGTGTGTGGTGTGGAAAGGTGAGAGAGAGGGCACTACTTGGACAAGAAAGAGAAAACAATGTGAAGTAAGAAACTCTGGTATTAACACAAGGTAGACAGGCTAACAGCATTAGCTGCCCTGAACACAACTGAAACTTGCTAACTTTTATTATTATCATTTATTACAATTTATTCACTTTGTATACCGCTGTAGCACCCTACCTCATTTCCTCCCAATCCTACCCTCCCTCTCTGTCCTCCCTGTTTGCCTCTAGTCCACTGATAGGGGGGTCTTCCCTCCCCTTCAATCTGACCCTAACCTAACAGGTCTCATCAGGACTGGCTACATTGTCTTCCTCTGTGCCCTGACAAGGCTGTGCCCCTAAGGCAGAGGTGATCAGAGAGCCTGTCACTGATCAGAGATAGTCCCTGTTCCCCTTACTAGGCCACCCACTTGGAGACTGTGTCTATGGACTACATCTAAGAATAGGTTTTATGTCCTCTCCATGCATGTTTCTTGTTAACTTTTTAATGCTGACCGAATTGTCAATGCTGTATCTTTCACATGCAGATGGAACACATAAACATCAAAAGTATTCCTTCCTTTTCCTACTGTAAGCCTTTCAGCAGGGTGCTCTATTATCATTAAACACCTACACACAATGGTGATACTGCACCAAACAACTCCTACCCAACAGGACTGCTGCAAGCAAATATTGTAATTGATAAGAAAACTAATGTTTTCTCAGTTTTACGTAGAGTAGCTGGTGTTTTGGAGATTTTCATAGAGGACGCAAAGCTGAGGTTTAAAGCAAGACTGGGACTCTTATAATCCTGCTGGTCCCAGCAAAAACAAACAATTTAGAATCCTGAAAAAGTCAACAGCAACACACCTTTTGGTAGAGTTGACCAGACTCAATTCTTTGGGGAAAAAAATGAAATTTTCTACCATTATCAAATTTTGCCATATTTATAGAGATTGTCTTTTGTTAGTTTAAAGGAAATCAAGGTCCTCAACTAAAGATTTTCCATCTTTGGAATTCAATGTATAAGCAGTTATTTTTAAACAAGACATGAAATCAGACATACTATCAAGCTGAACAAAAAGTCATAGTAAGGTTTGGAGAGGTGGCTCTGCAGTTAAGAGCATTTCTGTTCTTGTAGAGGACCCAGCTTCCCTTCCTGGCACCCACATGATGTCTCACAGCAATGATAATTACAGTGCCTGCAGTCTAATAACCTCTTCACACCTCCATGGGATGCAAGTATGAATGTGCTGTATATATGCACATTATTATATGCATAAAATTAATAATTATCCATTATTTTTAAATTCATACTATACATAGTATAATGATCTCTCTGTCACTGTCCCTGTTTTTGTCTCTCTCTGTCTGTCTGTGTAAATTTGCATATATGAACTACATAGTGCTCCCCATATGTGCATGGGTTTGGGGCTACCCATTGGAGCTCCAGAAATCTACCAGTGGCGACATTTCAAAAGAATGATTATTCTCCCTCCAACTATCAACTGTCAACACTTCCTCAGCTTATGAGTTGGGATTATGAGTTCTTCATCATATGCATTTCAGTTTGGACAGTTTTTTTCACTGCTTTTGAGCATGCAAGGTCCATCTACTGCATTTTTCAATGTCTCTTAGCCTTACATGTGTACCTCAAAAAGATTAACTAACTCATTTACTTATCTTTATTTTTGACTTTTCATATATTCTTTCTCTCCTCCTATAAGATCTCACTTCTAGCCAATAAATTTGCTTCATAAATACAGAGTAAATAAAAACCCTCCTAACTACTGATATCTGTCACAATTCTTTCCATCCTTAATGGATTAAAAAAGGTCATCTTGTCCTCCCACAGATACAATATTACAGTAAGGAATAGCTCCTTAATATTTTATTCTTTTCATAAAATTATTACAGATTCTTTATTAAAATTATTGATTTGTCATTAGGCCCTAATATTACCAACTGAATAGTTTGAAGCTCTTAAATTAAGTCTACAAAGAATATAGTTTTATTGAAGATACTTCTGAAAGAAATATTTGTGTATAAAAGTGAGTACCAATGGGCTTCTTTAAAAAAGACTGTGTGCTTCTTAGAAAGGCAACAGAATTTTGGAGTCAGGAAATTTGAACAGTTGTCCCTACCCTGGCATAAAGGAGATCTTTGACTTTACTCTAATAATACATTATTTTCAAATCTAAGTGCACCTGTGAGCAAAATTAGTTACAAACACATAAGTGTGTAGGTTTGGGACTATCTATCAGTGTCTTGAACTGTATTTGGTCTTAGTACACGATACTTACCATAAGTATCTTGAAGGAGATGTATATGTCCTTTACCTAAATATACAATCATTGTTACCTTGTAAGTACCCAATGCATATTTAGTTATTAATGCTAGTGTGAAATGACCAAGAGGTGTACAGGGCTATTTTGCTGAGTTTTGGACAACAATCTTTATGTTGTTTTTACCAATTAGTATTTTAGCAGCACAGACTATTTAAGACCAAATATCCAAGAGAACCCTCTCTGAGGAAGCCATGTAGGCTTTCAGTAGGTCAACTGAAGTCAAGGACCCAGACTAGAGTGTCTTACGTGTCGGTGCACATTAGCAATAATGCAGCTGTGTGTGGTCTCCTGCCAGGGCTCTGAGGAGCTGGCAGAGAGAGAGTGAGTGAGTCATGAGTAGTCAGCTTGCTGTAAGTGAGAACCACCTGTAATTGAGACAAGTGTCTCATTGAATTTGTTAGAGTAGAAGAAGAAAATTCAGGGACCTCTTTGATGCAGAGTACATAGTCCTCTATGCTGGCTGGCAATGCTTTCGAGGAATTTCTTCCTGCCACACATGCACCTCATCAAACAGTCTTCTATGCTTCCTTTTGAAGGAAAGTGGAATCAGGAAACTGTATCACCATATAATAAACATCCTCTACTTAGTGCCTTTATTTTATTTTTAAAAGTGTGCCTTTGTGGATATTCATATGACTATGCATGCCTGGTGACACCAGAAGAGGGTGTGTGATCCCTTGGAGCTGGAATATCAGGAGGTTGTGAACTACCATATGTGGGTGCTGTGAACCAAAGTTGGGTCCTTTCAAGAGCATCAAGTGCTGCTACCTGCTATATCATCTTCCAGCCCTGATTCCAACTTTACAAAATGAAAGGTAAACTTTAATGCCTATGTAAACTGTAGACAACAAAATTCTGTCTTCAGTTCAGACATGCAAACTTAAATTGAATTTTCTAAACCATAACACTACTGCCATTCCCAGTTTATTTTTTTTCTTCATCATATCCAAAGCAAGTTTCTAAATGTCAAAGTTAAATTTGGGCCAGCAAGATACCTTAATTGGTAGAGGTGTATATCCATTAAGCCTGGACACTTGTGTTTGATCCAGGGACACAGGTAAAGATGGCAGGAAAAAGCAAATTTCATAAAGTTGTTTTCTGACCTCCACATGCATACACATTTGAATGCATGCCATCATGTTCATGCACACATAAACATAAACACACATATATATACATGCACTATGATAATAACAAAGTTGCAATATGTGTTAAAAATCTTAACTATTGCCACTTAAGTTTTTTGCTCTTTTTCCTTCTGTTAAAGCTGCTAAAACTTGTGGGTTATCTATTCTCCTATAACTATTTCTAAATAAGTTTTCATTTTCCCTTTTCAATCCCTTCTGTCTTTTCTATTTCATTTTATAAAATTTTATTAATAGAAAATAAGAACACATACACTATTTCTAGAAATGTAGATTAGTCTAACCACTATAGAAATGTATATGGCAGTTCCTTAAGTACTAGAAATAAAAACACATATGATACAGTTACACTATCCTCACTATACATCCACAGGAATCATTTAATATTCCGTAAGGACATTTGTATGTTTATGTATATCAGAACACAGCTCACAATAGCTAATTTGTGAAATCACTTACACGTCTATCAGTAAGTGAATGAACAAAAATATCTCTGTGATTCACTCACATAAACACATAACAGTTTATTTGGACACAATGACAACATTACATAATTTTCAAGAGAATAGGAGCAACTAGAGATCATCACGTTAAGTAAAATAAGTAAGACTCACAGAGACAAATAGCTCACATGTTCCCTCCCTTACATTATAGAGATATAGCTTCTTTCATATATGAAGAACATATATGAAAACAAAGGTCTTCGTTAAAACATGAAAATAGGAAGATGACTATTTCTATAAAGAAGTGGAAGAGTGGAAGAAAGGGACAATAGTGACTTTAAAGGGAATATTAGCAATATCCGTATAAATATACACGTACATGAATATGTCAAAACAAAGCCTATAATTCTATAAAATGGAACAGTGAATAAGTGAATAACAAAGTAATTGATAGTAAAAAGTGAAAGTATAAAACCTTAAGTGAAGTTTCTTTGCTTTAGAAGGGCCCTTCTAACTGTAGAAAAGGTCCCAGACATGTAGAGAGCCCAAGACTGGGCAAGTATTTGAATAACCCCCTGAAGCTAACTGAGTGATGTTTTTATTTGTTAGCTAATCGGTATAAAGTAATTAAAATGCTTGATATAACCAACATATAAAGAGATAAGATTTATTTGGGTTCTTATATTGCAGTGAATTGTTGCTTGGCTCCATTGTTTTCAGGCCGCTGGTGAAAGTTCACATAGAGGAGGCACATGCAGAGCACAGGCACTCTCTTCATGGCCAAGAGGAGGAGAAAACAAGAAGATAGGAGCACAACCCCTCAACACGTGGACGTTTGAGGTGCACTTACTCGAACCATAATGATGATTGTTACAGTATTAAATGTTCCAGGTTGGAAAATGCCAAACAGTGTTTGTCTTTTGCTTTCCTTGGTATATCCTTTCTCAGGAGTGAAATCTCTGTGGAGATGAAAACTAAGAAGCCAGTGTCTTTCTATTTACTAATGTTAATGTGCAGATTTAGGAGATCCTGTGAAAATGTGGCTCCTCCAGAAGGGCTAGGACTATAGCCCGAGCTTGCCAGTTTCTGGAGAAGAGGTTTATACAAATACCAGGAGGTATGCAAAACCACTGGGCTATGTGTGTGTGTGTGTGTGTGTGTGTGTGTGTGTGTATGTGTGTGTGTGAGAGAGAGAGAGAGAGAGAGAGAGAGAAAGGGAGAGAGGACCCATGAGTAAGCAAAGACCACAGGAGGGTGTCAGGTGACTTGCTCTATTTTAAAAGAATTTATTTTCTTTGTGAATTTCACATCATACACCTGAATCACACTCATCCCCGCATCTCTTTGTATTCCCCCTCCACCCTTACAATTCCCCCCAAATTAAAACAAAAAACAAAAAATAAAGAGGCTTACAGAGACTAAAGACAATTTTACTCATTTATCTTTTTTTAATTTAGAAAATATAGTTATTTTCATGATTGTTGTCTACATTACTATACAATAGATTTATAAATCACCAAATAGTCATATTTTCAGTTCTAAGGTTTTTTTTAAAAAATATGGTAAACATCAGTAGATATAACGCACAAAACCAATCTTAGGACTCTCCAGTAACTTTTAATGAAAGAGAGTCTAGAACCATTAATGATTTGCTGCTTTCTGGTTTATTTTTCCATTGTTTAGCAAAAGCATGAAGAAAGAGAAAGTATATGCCCCTACTTTATAACTGTTTTTTTTAAGCATTAGTACCATATGTTTTATAGGACTATGTTGACACAAAAAACTTGTGAACGTTTTTTAAGAAGAAGAAAAACAAAAAAGAAATTGGCTATGTCTGATGCTTTTTGATGGAAGGTCAATAAACATCTAGGGAGTTCTTGTTCGAGTCTCTAATGTTGGGAAATGACAGAACAGGAAACCAAGTGAGTACTAATCCCAAAATATGTTATTCTGCCCCCAAAGCAGATGAGTCAGTTCATCCTTGGCTTCCTTGAAGCCTCATGTTTTCTTGTTCATCTCATGCAGAGAATTTGGGAAGAAACTTTTCACCCAGTGCAGGTAACTATTTTCATCACTGAACATACAACTCACATTAGGCCATTCTTCCCTGCTCTGGAGTCTCCAGTTTAACCTCTCTTTATTCCACACAGACTCTTCTGCCTCTCCTTGTCTCTAATCTCCCCATCTTAGTTATGCCCAGAGCCTCCGGGTGTCTGGGGCTATCTCAGGAGAGCTATGCCCCACTCATGCCACGTGGCAATGGCCAGGGGAGGTCTCAGGCTTGCTCTGCTCTGTGATTTTTACCTTATTCCATTGAGACAAGATATTTCACAGAATCTGGCACTAGCTGGTATCCGTCTGAATACAAATTGGCCTTGTTCCTATTCAAGTTCTCTTCTCTCTGCCCCCCAAAATAATAGCTAGCATTCCTAGGAGGACTGTTTTTATAAAGTCATGAAGTAGTTGGCTTTTAGTGTTTGTTTTAATCTCTTTAGCTGCTTGTTTTATACTAAGAAGTATTACTGTTTTTCCAATACCAGAATGTCAGGCTTGAGAACACACTTCTAAATAAATTATAAAGACTGTACTTACTGACTTATAGGAAGAAATATATTGCATATAACAACAAGTAATGAAAAAGAAGCCATGAATTATAAAAAAAAAAAGAGCAAGGAGAGGTATGTGGGGAAGAAAGAAAATGGGGCAATGACATCATTATATTATTACTTCAAAAAAGATGTTTAAAGCCCTAGAACCAGAAATGCCAACAGCTGCAACATCCAGATACTTCAGGAGTTCTCTCAAATGCTGAGATGTATAAACTTCTAAGCCAATGATCCCGAGGACCATGCACACAATGCCAGCTATGTAGTGGGAGAAACTAGTGCATCACACTTATCTCAAGTAGAAATAGGCAATACTGATTCTCATCCTAAGTGGGACCCTTGACTATAAAGGAGTGTTATTAAACTGAGATACTGATTAATTTTTTAAGTTACATGGTTTCTGTCTTTCTTCAATTTTGAGCAAGATAAAACAAAGTATTTTGATGGTGATTAACTGCTATTCACTCCTCAGAAAATATTGTTATGTTACATGAGGTTGGTACATTAATTAAGCAAATATTTGTTGAAAGTCTGTAAGGTCAGTCATGCCATTGTTGGTGTAGACATGTATTCTTGTGCTCTGAAGAAAGTTGGTCTAGCATATACAGGAATTTAAAGTGCTTAAAAGTATTTCAACATCGTTTAAAAACTGTTGAAGATTCTGGGTACAAGAAGACATGAATAGAAAAGATATATTTTTTAAATTCCTTCTTTATATATCTCATGCAGGTCAGAGATAATGGCCATTAGAGGTGCAAATCTTCAAACTCTTTGAAAATACTACCTCTTGGCATCCATTTTTTTTAACTTAGTACCTAGAACAGAACATCTTAGTCTTAAAACATTTTTATTCTTCACAATGTTTATGATTCTCTTTTTAAAATCTCCTTGGAGGACCAAATCAGAGATAAACCCTGAAATAAATGTAAATGCACATGAGCACATTAAGAAAAAAACACTCAATACTGTAGTGGGTTTTCTCTTAATTCCTTATCTGCTTAAATGGGATTCAAATTATTTCATTGAATTATACAACAGGACAGTCTAAACACTGATGTTGCTTAATGATAATGGTACATTTGCTGGTCATTTGCACTACTTCATAGGATTCCCAACACTTCGTCCTCATAAAACTACAGCAGAATAAATGCTATAATTGCCCCTCATTTGGAAAGGAGGAAGCATCTAAATGGTTTTCAGGATATCACAGTGCCTGCGCAGGAATAGATCTTGTCTCTTAACTTACTGTTGCTTTTGAAAGTTATGATCAACCATATAGAAAGTTAGCACACAGGAAATTTTCTCAAAATTTGAGAAAAACCAGGAATGAGAGCTAATTACATTAGCCTTTATCAACCTTGCTGGATCCCAGATTCTGATCATTTCACTTTTGTTCTTTCTTCCTGCCTGCCTGCCTTTCTACTACTCTCCTTTTTTTCTTCCACCTTACATTTCCTCCTTCCTTTTTCCTTCCTTCCTTTCCACTTCTATCTTTTCTTTCATTCTTTTCTTCCTTTCTTGCTCCCTTGTCTTTCTTTTTAATTCACTTTTTTCTTCTCTCATATATAAATTCCTCCACTTTCTAGTTTCCCTGCCACTCTTTCTAGTACCCCCTCTACCTTCCTTCT
Source organism: Pachyuromys duprasi (assembly GCA_028658305.1). Taxonomy (NCBI): domain Eukaryota; kingdom Metazoa; phylum Chordata; class Mammalia; order Rodentia; family Muridae; genus Pachyuromys; species Pachyuromys duprasi. Next base: position 97,013,738 of record CM053753.1, on the reverse strand, counting down.
CTCCTAGGCCTACCCCTCCTCATTTTCCCTTCAGAAAAAAGCAGGCATCTTAGAGACACTAATTGAACATGGCATAAAAAGTTACAATAGGACTATTGTAACCAACCATCATATCAAGGTCACACAAGACAACCCTATAGGAAAAAAGGGTCCCAAGAACAGGCAATAGAGTCAGAAACAGCCCCACTCCTACTGTTAGGAGCTCCACAAGAACACCAAGCTATACAACCATTACATACGGGCTAGGACCAGCTCAAATCCAAACCTCCCTTCTTGTCACTTCCATCTTTGTGAGTCCTTGTGAACACTGTTTAGTTGGTTCTGTGGGACTTGTTCTTGTTGTATCCTAGACCTGACCCTCTCTCCAGCTCCTGTAATCCATCCTCTCCCCTCTTCTATGGGGTTCCCTGACCCCCACCTAATGTTTGGCTGTGAGTCTGCATCTGCTCCCATCAGTTCCTGGCTGAAGCCTCTCTGGACTAGGATTTAGTTTATGAGTTTTGTAGTATATTATTGGGAATCTTTCATTGACTTTTTTTTTTCCCTAGCAGTGTTTGTTTCTATCCTAAGTAGATGGGCTATCCAGCTTCTTACTTCTTTTTTTCTATTACACTTCTGTAAGGATTTATCTAAAGTCACATTTATTTTGTATTTTGTAGCATTTGGAAAATAAGATGATGGTAAGCAGAATTTAAGTACATACTTCTTCCATTTCTCTCCGTCTCCCTCTCTCCCTCCCTTCCCTTTTCCTTAACCAATGGTTAGAAAAAATGCATTTCCAAGGAAAAGACAAATAGAAAGTGTCCTTTCTTTTCTTTTTATCTTCCATTTCTGTGTCAGTCTTGGAAACAACAAGTTAGGAATTGGGCAGAACCACCATATGGAATAAGACGGTTGCTTAATGACTGCTTAGAGTAGAAAGATATCAGCTACTGACATACATTGGACTGTAATATGAGCTAAGAATATTATGAAACGACTGAGCTATTGGGAACTCAAAAGTGCTTGTTAAGCAGTTAGGCTTTCTCTCTTCTCCTTTTTTTTTTTTTTTTACAATTTTGTATGTTTGAGGTGGTTAAATGTACATATCTGAATACATGTGTGCAGACCTGAGTATGTGTGTGTGTGTTTGTGTGTGTGTGTGTGTGTGTGTGTTGGGGGGGGGGAGTTGTTATAGTCCTTAAATGCTATTTCTTGAGACAGGGACTTCCACTGGACTGGGAACCCCCAATTTGGCTTAGCTGGTTAGGTAATAAGCTCCATGTTTAGACTAACCATTGTTAAACTCCAGGGATTGGCCTTTTCCTTCCTTCCTTCCCACCACTGGAACTGCATATACACACCACTGGACCTTGCTTTTTAGGTAGGTGCTAAGAATTTAGGGACAGCTCAACTACCTCTCCCTTTTTGACTCATTTTTATTCCTATGAGGATTTTATTGCCCATCTGCCTAAAGGACTAGGGAACATGGTTTCATTCCTAAAAAAGGTTGGCAAGGGTCTTCATAGATGTAAATAAGATTCTGAAAAGAGAAAAAGAGAATCACCTAAAGCAAGAGGTTGGCTTTGTGGAACCACTAGCAAGGACTAATCCCCCAGCAACAGCTCAACAGAAACTGCTTCTTCTGATCAGACTTTCAAAGGTCAGAGGTGGCAGACTTTGATTCTGGAGCTAGTAATAAAATTAGGGAGTTTCAGCAGCACCCTATATGGCCAGTTAGGAGGAAAGGAGAGGGTAGAGTTGATGATGAACTTTTTCTTTTCTAGAACTTAGTGCAATTGTTATTATTATTATTATTATTATTATTATTTAGCAAGTAGGTGTGTATGGTTGCATGTGTATGTGTGCATGAGGCAGCTATGTGTGCATGAGGCAGCTATGTGGTTGTCCACTCATCATCCCAAGGAAGATGGGCTGTAAAGATTGTTCACCGACAACCTAAGCAATTTGTGGGGCCAGCACACTGACTAGGCAGCTTCTTTTTCCATGTCTTTATCATTTCTGGGTGAATAACCAGTTGATGATCATCAGCTTTATTTGTACTGTCTTCAGCTTCTTCTTCAGTGGGAAAAGCTATTCCTACCACAGTCTCATTGACATTTGCAACTACTACTGGTTGGGCCTTGGAAGTACTTTGGGATTGGATTCCTGAAGGGGAAAGAGAAAGAAACCTCAAATGTTTCAAATTACTCTGGGAGGGAAATTCCTGGCTTTCCGTGTGTTTCCAGTAAGAACTGATGTTTGAGATAATTTCTAGAAAAGAAAAGAATTTGTAAAAACTCATAAGAGCGACTAGCATGTGCATAATTATGTGAGAAAGGCTAACACAACACTTTACAGTTGGTCAGCATGAAAGAAATAACTTGCCAGTTTTCTTTACTGCTAACACCTGTATGTTTTGAGTAATATGTATGTGTATTTTTCATTCAAAGACTTTTACACAGTAAAATTCGTCTGTATAAGGAAATAAAAATCTAGCTTTTCTAAATATGTATTTTTATAACATTAAGTAGAACTGACTTAAAAACACATGTAGTCAGTCACAATAGATAGATCATTCTGACATATGTCCTATTCAGACAGCAGAGAAAATAAATTTGACTTCTTTCATGCATGAAGCAACTTCTTTGCTGAGGAAAAAAAAATCTCTACAGGACAAGTCTCAAGAATGTTGTCTCTGCAAGGGAGGAAGAGAAAATGACACAAGTTCTTCTATTTATGTGAGCTCTGAGCAGGGTCTTGTATCACCCATCAGTGTATTCAAGAGAGGAACATGAGTTGGGTGAGTGTGTCAGCACACATATGCATGCCAACATGTATTAAGTTAAGTAATATGCATTTGTTATGTGTAAAATTCTGGGACTTCACTAGTCATCAGACATATGTCTGCATTGCGGAACTGAGGAGATGGCAAAATTGGAAAATGAGGAAAGGAAGATTATTCAGCAGCAGATTTTCTAAAATCCCTCTACAGACTTAGGGCGTGTGTCCATGCTGGAATAGTGAATATGAACACACACACACACACACACACATACACATACCAATATAAATACATTCCTTGCCCTACAGCCATAGTCTAACTTTGGCTTTGAACTGGAACTTCTTTTAGAATGCTACAAATCACCGTGACACAGGAAGGAGAGGCTCGCTTCGCATTATATAAAAAGGGGCCATACACCAAGATGTTTCCATTGCCAGCATCCATGTTCCCTGCACAGAGGGAGAGGGTTCCAAACACAGCAAGGCCTAGGGTAGAAGTCTTGATGTAGGGAAGCAAAGCAAAGTTGAGAGGCTGTGATTCCTCCACGTGGGAGGTAAGAAGCAGGTGTTTGGCTGGAGGGGAATATTTTACTGTCAGGTATTTCCTCAATCTTACCATTAAAACCATAGTTTGGGGTAGAAGTGAGGATTTGACACTTTAGCAAATGGAAATTTGAGAAAATACTACTTAACAGGGTTCCAAAATCCTGTGGAGTGGAGCCACACTGGAAACGGCGGAGCACCTGTACGCGGTATTCTCTTTCTTTCCCTCTGCAGTTGTTTTCCAGGTTGCCGTCCAAACACTTATTGACCTCCTTGGCTCCATCTTTGAACTGTGAATTCTTTGCAAACATTAATCGTGGCTTGTTCACCTTCACAAGTCCCAGAGTGTCTCACAAAGCCTTTACACCTTGACATATATTTTCTTAAGCTGTGTAGGTTTTAAGAGGTGTTGTGGATTGAATGTAATTACGAGTAAGGAGATTTTAGTTTGGGGAGAGTTGGTCACTAGTAGGCTTTTTCTCCACAGGCAATGTTGGTGGATGGTAGATGCCTTACAAAGTCCCAAGGATAATTTCGAACATGTGCTTTTCTGCACATACTTCTTTGAGAAAAATATAACGTTTCTATACCTGTGACTTTGGACCATTTATTCAATTAATGAATTTAAAAATAATTTTTATTGCCTATGTATGTACAAAATAGCTGTTAGAGCAATAAAGTAATAAATGGCCCTATGTAAACATGGTGGGCAGTATATTTTGCCTTCTTATTACAAAACTAAAGACTGTTACTGTCACTTTGAGTTAACATGGATAATTTCTGTTATGGAACATCTCGGCTTGCACTGTTTCATAGGTGCAATAGCTTTGTTTCAAATAGTAATTAATAACAAATTAACTTTCATAGTGTACAAGTAGCTTCCATGTAAAATATTTATAACCAAGGGAAAAATCTCCTTCAATAAGAATTTACTCATTGTATCTCAAGCTCTATCTGCCCCTTTCCAACTGTGACAAGTATTTTCAATAGATACTTACTGTTTTATGCTCATTTTTCAAAACAGATCTGCTCTTAACATATTTCCAAACATTTGGTTAATTTTTATGAAATCTAATGTCATTAATTTATCAGAGTTGAAGGCATGAAATTCAGATTAAGTCCTGTTAGGAGAACAGCAGCTTTTTTTTTTTTTTTTTTTTTTTTGAGATGACAAAGGCTTCAGTGAGAACAAAGTCTTTGGGAAATGCCTTAAACTCATAATGAACCTGAACACCACAAAACAAAAAACAAAACAAAACAAAACAAAAAAACAATTGCCGTTAATAGCCTTAGCCCAGTGTCGTCTAAAATACCTGTTTTGTAAATGAGCTGTTGAAATACAAATGATAAGCAGGTTTAAATGTTTCAAATAAAAGTTGTTGTGTTTGATGCCAAATACAGGACTTTTTGATTTTTTTTTCTGAAAGTGACATAAAAGAAATAAATTTCCTGTCTTAGTTATTTACCAGTCATGACAAAACACCATGATCAGGACAAAAGCAAAAGTTTTTTTAGATAGTTTAATTGGACTTACGGTTTTAGAGGACTTGAATCCATGATGACAGGAAGAGCTGAGAGCTTACATCTTGATTCAAACGTTGGAAGCAGAGAAAACTAACCCCCCCCCCACTTCGTTAGAGATGCACCTCCTCTAACAAAGCCACACTTCCTAAACCTTCTCAAATAGTTCCACCAACTAGAGACCTCACATATGAGCTAATGGAGGCCATTCTCATTCTAACCACTATTGATTACACAAGGTAATCGTGCCTGGGGTGACTATAGTTGTCATAAAGCTGAAGGCTACAGGGAGACAGAAACTTGCTGGTACCTCCATTCTCTGCCTCTAATGCCTGTTTGTTGCCTCATGTCGCTGAGGACTCCACAATGTTATAACACATATAGGAGTGATGGGCATCACAGCTTAGTGTTTCTTTTGTTTTAATTTTAATAATTTTAAAAAGTAAAATATAATTACATCATTCTCCCTTCCCTTTTCTCTCTCCAACTCCTCCCGTGTACAACCCACACACACATACACACACACCTGTCTGTTCGCAGTTTCATGCCCTCTTTTCCTTTAACCATTTTTTTTTTTTGCCTTCCCCAGTCTTGGGCCTCATGGTACCTTCGCTGAGAATGGACCCCAAGCATCCCTCCTCCCCTCTGAAGCCATGAAATCAAAAAGGGTGGAAATGTGTAAATCATATGGCTTGTGTTTGGGGACTAGCAGTGAACCTGCCTCAGCTTGCTGTGAGAATGTCACTGTGTTTTGTTGTTTTTTTCTTTTTTAACCTTCTTAGAATTGATAATTAGAGGAAACAAAGGAAGGAGAATCTGAGTAGCTGGGACCATGCCACCTGCTTACTAATAAGCACCAATATACCTCCCTTAAAGTATTCTTCCATCCTAATGGGAACTTTTTTAAATGGGCAGGGGGTGGAGCTGGCAATGAGTGGCTTATTTAGGAGAGACATAGTAAGTAAACAAGGAGTGTTTGCTATTTAATTACATTTTAATAAATAAGTGTGAGCACAAAATTCAAAAGTCTGAGAGGGGTTGTAGAATTCCCTTCAAGAGTTAACTCTTTCCTACCCTGATACTCTACAGCCAAAAAAGTTCCAGTGGCCGGAATAAGTGACAGATTGTGGGCACTGACCAACTACGCGCTGCAGAGAGCTGGGAGCACAGCCATTTATACACAAAGCCAAGGACTTCCAGGGCGCAGCCGGCCCTGTCGGGGTCACCGCAGCGCTGCCTGCCCAGAGACGCGCCAGGAAGCACCGTGGCTTCCCGGCCTGGCTGCTCAGCTGGTGGCCGGGTGAAGTTAGTCACCCCTAGCCCGAAGTCACCAAGTGCTGGAGCTTCACAGCCTAGGAGATGAGAAGGCTGGAAACCAGCTACCGGGACCGTCTGGAGGGAGCCAGGGAAAAGAGAGCCGCACTTCGGGGAGCAGCCCTGGCCAGTGCATGGAATTGCCTACCGGGTCTAGGAGGCCAGGGCGCTCTGGCCAGCTAAATGAGGCAAGAACTTCATATCCTGCGCAAGGATAGCAAGCGGAAGGAGGCAGGGAGAGACTTTAAAAACACACTAAAACACCCCTTCAGGAGATGAGGTAAGCCGAGGTTAGCCAACCCCGATTGGTTGTGAAATATCACACAGACCCGGAGTTGCTGCGGCTTTAAATGAGGCCAAGGGATTTTTCTTGTTTTCCTGCCCAAATACTTTTTCTCTCTCAATCTCCCTCTCACAGTCGTTCCCTCCTTTGTCCCTCCTTCCACCTTGCTTACTCCTGGTCCCTTCCTCCTTCGCGGTCACCCTTTCCTCGATCACCCTCCTTCTCTCCCTGCGCCCTCCCCCATCGGATTAGGCGCGGACAGGGAAGGGTGGGAGTGGTGGGGGAAGCTCTCCCTTTAAGAGGCAGCGTGCAGTGACGAATTGTTGAAATTGCCATTGCAGGATGGCACGCCGCTATAAATTCATTGTCCCACCTCCTCGCATCTTCACAGCGCCTGAGCCGCTCTCCGCGCCCACAGCAGCCGACTGGGGATGACCGCGGGCGGGAGGACGCGGCAGCTGAAGGGACCCGGACGCGCAGCCTCGCTGGCTCGCCGCTGGCCGTCTCCTGCCTTTTGATTTTAAACATTTTAGGCCTTTTACCCCCCCCCCCCCGCCCGTCTCTTTTCCCCCTGCCTTCTGGTTCCAACAGAGCCGAGGAAGCCCACCAAATAAGAAAGGAAGTGGGTCAGAGCTTGGACACTCCGCAGCCGGCGAGCCCCGGGCTTCGAGGGGGCGGGAGCAGACGCGCACCAGTTGCCGGCGGGGAGCGCGGTCGCCTTCCTTACTCTCTTCGCTCTTGTGTTTAGATCTGTTTGTGCAAAGATCTTGTCTGCATTGGGCTTCTCTCCCTTTTTGTATTTGGTAGCTCTCCACCTCCTGGCTTTTGCTTTTTCCTCTCCCCATCCCCCTTTTAAAATTCTTCTTCCTCGGTCTCTTGGAGCACAATTCCAAACGTTTTCCAAACCAACAAAGAAAAGTTCGCACGCTGTTACCGCGGCCAGGACAGGCTGGCGCTCGGCTGTGGCTTCCCCCTACCCTTCCCTGGACACTTGACTCAACCTTGCACGCAAGTGTGTAGAGTGCGGGTGGGTGGGAGGGTGGGAGGGTGAGACCCCCACCCCCGCCCCTGAAACTTCCATAGCAAATAGCAAGCATCCAGCTAGACTCAATCGCGCAGCCCCTCCCGGTGGGCAGCGCACTATGCGGTGCAAGTGGGCGTCCCTGCTGCTGCTGCTGCTGTGCGTGTCCTGCCTGTCCCTGGCCACTTACAGCCCCACGGCGGCACCTGCCCAGGATAAAACCAAGCAGCCTCGGACTGCTTCAGGGGCTGCCCAGCCCGGCCAGCTGCAGTGGGAGGAGGCGCAGGAGCGGGGCCGTCCGAAACCCTTGGCCGGGCAGCGTAGGAGCAGCGGGCTGGTGCAAAATATAGACCAGCTCTACTCTGGCGGTGGCAAGGTGGGCTACCTTGTCTACGCGGGCGGCCAGAGGTTCCTGCTGGACTTGGAGAGGGATGACACAGTGGGTGCTGCTGGTGGCATCGTTACTGCAGGAGGGGGGCTGAGCGTATCCCCTAGCCACCGGGGCCGCTGCTTCTACAGGGGCACTGTGGACGGCAGCCCTCGATCCCTCGCTGTGTTTGACCTTTGCGGGGGTCTGGATGGCTTCTTCGCAGTCAAGCACGCACGCTACACTCTGAAGCCGCTCCTGCGTGGGTCCTGGGCACAGGCAGAGGCTGGACGAATTTACGGGGATGGGTCTTCGCGCACCCTGCATGTCTACTCCCGGGAGGGCTTCAGCTTCGAGACTCTGCCACCACGCACCAGTTGCGAGACTCCAGCGTCCCCATCTGGGCCCCAAAATCGCCCCTCCGTGCACAGTAGTACTAGGCGACGCTCGGCGCTTGCCCCACAGCTCCTGGACCAGTCAGCTTTTTCAGGAGCTGGGGACTCAGGAATTCAGACTTGGTGGAGGCGGAGGCGCCGGTCCATCTCGAGGGCCCGCCAGGTGGAGCTCCTTTTGGTGGCCGACTCCTCCATGGCAAGGATGTATGGTCGGGGTCTGCAACATTACCTGCTAACCCTGGCCTCCATCGCCAACCGGCTTTACAGTCATGCTAGCATCGAGAACCATATCCGCCTGGCCGTGGTGAAGGTAGTAGTGCTGGCCGACAAGGACAAGAGTCTAGAGGTGAGCAAGAATGCGGCAACGACCCTCAAGAACTTTTGCAAATGGCAGCACCAGCACAACCAGCTAGGTGATGACCATGAGGAGCACTATGATGCAGCCATCCTGTTCACCCGAGAGGTAGGTGCAGCCGGTGGGTGCCCAGCTGTGGATGGAGTGCAGAGGAAGGTGGATGGACAGGACTTGCTGATGTCTCTGCTTCCCCCAACAAACTGCTCCCCATTCATTATAAATTTGCTTAACTGTATCTTGCAGAACACTGAACCTCCAGCTCCACTCAGTAGTTCCTATTAGCCTTTGCAGTAACTCCTGCTTTAAGTGAGGAGACCTGCTCAGGAAGTCAGCATTCAATAAGGTTAGATGCCATGCAGCCAGACAGAACAGTACGGTGTATGAGCATGACAACTAGGCATGTTCGTGCTTGGGGGAAGCTATACATTAAGTGGTAAAAGGGGAAGGTAAGATTGCCTTTGAAATAGTGTGTTTTCCACTTCCCAGTGAAGACAAAAATACTGCTTTGTCCAACTTAATGGGAAGGACTTGAAAGTTGGCAGTAGCTTTTATCTGATTGATGATGTCCCTTGTAAATGTCCTTATACGAACCCTTCTGCAGCACTAGCCCTTTCCAAAGGACTCCTTTTCTAATGTGGCTTCCAAATGGGCTTCTGACGTGTCCACCTTGGAATCTGAGTTCCTGAGAAGGAAGGAATGTGGTAGGGCCAGGAGAATATAGACGCCCAATCAGCGGTGAGGATAACAATCCCCCACCCCTACTCCCCACCAGCCAACCACCATCACCGGGGTCCTTTAACAAGGCCCTCTACCAGCACATCACAAGCCCCACCCTCCAACCCAGCTGCCAAACAAGGGTCAAATCCAGTTGGAAGGTTGGGTTTTGGAAGGATATGTTTCTGAAGGTCTGGGCAGAGCTTCAGGATGTGGGGAGGAATGTGTTCCAAGGACTTCCCCACGTTAAGGAAGATGGTTACAGAGAAGGAAAGAGATGGATCGTTATAAGCCCAGACATTCTGGGAGGAACAAATCTATTTACACAGTTACCAGACCACCGTGCTAGTATGACATTTCAGACAAAAAGTCTTGCTGGTAGTTGGGAGCCTAAGAGTTCACAATGCTGCCTTGGTTGGCAGTATTTTCTCATTACCTTTTCTTATCTATCTCTCTAGCATCCCTGATTCCGAACTACTCCCTGTTCTGCTGTGTGTGTGTGTTCTATAGATGATTTCAGCATCTATATGCATGTGTATGCAAGATTGGCACATAGAAGTCAGCATTTTAAGTACCCTTCACATGCCTGGCTGACACAGTCCTGTCCCCCACTTCTTCTTCAGCTTTCCTTGAATCTTTGAATTCCCTTCAAGAGTTAACTCTTGCAAGTTGAGCACTCAGTTGTCCATCATATTCTTAGCATTTTGATTTAAGCTTTGCCAGTTGCCAAAATAGAGTTTTTCGCCTACTTTTGCCTCTCACATGCCTGCGAAGGACTGGTGTTTAAAAATTATTCTAGGTATATGAGATGCATCCAGTATAAATTAAGCAACTACTAGTGTTTTTGTTTGTTTGCTTGTTTGTTTTTTATTGTTTAAAATTATAAGCTCTAACCAGAGTAAGGATAGACAATTCGATTACACACTTCAAAATTCAGGGGCACTACAGTTTTGCTACCTAATTTTTCTATTTTTACTAAGGTACCCATGGTATGAAGGAAAAAGTGTTGATAAATTCAAAAGAGAAATAGTTCTAGTTTGTAGGGTGGACATAAATGTAACCCCACAAACAAAGACTCCAAAAGAAGCACTGAGGGAGAAGTAGGTACCACAGCCTTTTGCACAATGGAAAAGCTTTCATCTCAATAAGAGATGTTCTGGAAACCATCCTTTAATTCCTCTTCCTAGCATTAGTTCAACATTCATTTTGTAGGCTTCTCTGTGAAATTCTTCTGTAAAACTATCCTCTCTCACTTTGTTTCCAAGTCTTTTTTTTTTTCATAAGCAACTTTCCACGTCTGGGTTTCCTTGTGCTGCTATAACATGAATGTCTGCCAAAAAAGAGGCTTGGGAGAGTTTGTAGAAGGAGGTTCCCTAAAGAAAGAGGAAAAAAATAATTTTGTAGGCAGACCACACCAAAAGGCAGTATACTGCCAATTGTAATAATTTTCTTTCAGTTTCAATACAAAAGTGTAGTCCATAATTCTAAAATTAACTTGAAGACCACTCTCTCTTTGCCCCCTTCCACTTACTTTCCCTAATTATTCACCAGCTAAAAAGAAACCAGTCAGTGATTCTAAGTGATGTCTTTTGCTTTTTCCAGGAAGATTTTGTACTTGGATAATTGACAGTCATTGCTTTCAGATCTGGGAAATGCATCACTATGTTTTAAGTAGACAAAGGTAAAATAGAAGTAAATTTATTCTCTAACTTCTTTTTAATTAAAAAAATTAAGTACATTATATTAATGGGGCAGGGAATGTGCCAGAGCACGTAAGTAGGGATCAAAAAGGACAACCTTTGGGAACTGGTTCTTTACCTCTACTATGTGGGTTCCAAGAACCAAATTCAGGTTTTCAGGGTCTGTGACAAGTACTTTTACCGACAGAGCCAGCCACCTTGCCATCCCTAACCTAACTTTACTAAGAATTGCAACAATAACAACAAAAATTCAAAGCTGGTTTGCACATGGGAAATAATTTACTTAAGTCCTCCCTGGCCTCCAAGCCAATTAGAAGCATGATTAAATAAAGCCAATATAATTTGTCTCATGGTTGGTCTCTAATATATTCATTCAACTTCACAAAAATTGGATCTTTGTAAAATACTTATAATACTTATAATATGAACATGTTATTCAAATTTAAAAGAGGACTATTCAGGTGGCTTGTGAAATGATCTCAATACTGGGCAATGCTCACTTGAAAAGACTCAGCCTGTACAGTTAACCTCTACCTAGTGCTTCAAAAAGTAGAAACCTAAAAGTCTAAAAGAGAGTTCAGGATGCCCCTCTACCATGGAAGTCAGCTATTTTTCAGGCTAGCCATATGAAAGAAATAACTTTCATAGTTATTTCTTTTCAATGAGAAATACCCAGAGTTGGCAGCAGGACTTTGCTTTTACAACTATGTTTTTAATGTAAGATTGTGTGTTGCTTAGCAGCCAGACGCTCAGCCATCAAATCCATGTTTTGATGGCCTCTGAGCTCTGTTCAAATTCTGTGTCCAGATGTCTTCTGCTAAATTGCTTGTTTTTCAGGCGTGAAACAAATGTGTGAGGAAGTGCTTTCCTTCTGTTTACTAGCCAGCAACACCTTGAATGTTGTGTCTAGGAGTCAGCAGAAGCGTGTTAATAGTTCAGCTATCAAGCTAGCATACTTCGCTGCACAGCCCTCAGGAATGTTCTAATTATAGAGACAGCACCCATCACTTTTTTGGTACAAAGCCACTTCCATTGTGAAAGGCATTCCTGCTGGAGTTCACTCTACTTCTGTCACCAAACATTAGAAATCTAGTCCCTAGGGGTTTACTCTTTCCTTCCCAGAGCTATTTCATCATTCTGACTCTCTAACTCATTGTACAATAATTTTTAAAAGGCAGCCTTAAGCTTATTTTCCAAAATATTTACTCCTCTTTAGAAAAAACATCTTTCTTACTGATGTCATAATCAGAAATTATTCCACATCCTTCTCTCTGCATCTGAACAAGAACAGTGAACTCTTTTCTATTGCATAGACTGAAAGCATTGGGTTGAATATGAACCAGCTAAGAGACCCTACAATAAAAGTTCCATTAATTTTTGTTAATTACTCATGTGTGTTATAATAGCTATTATGCTGCACCTAGACTCTCTCTTCTCCCATACCTGTCTTAGGATGCTTGATCCAGGAGTCAGGTATTTTTTTCTCTATATTTGGTCTCTTAGGTTCTGCAAGTAATGAGCACTAGAAGACAAAGCCTTGGGAGAGAGAGAGGGTTGCACTCTGTCATTGATTTGATGACTGAACCAACTAATTTGGTCACATATTTGAATTCAAATCCACTTCATGCTTACAGTCAAGGAATCACAACTTCAGATGAACATTAAAAGAGGCTAAACAATCCAGAAATGGGGAGAATGGTCACACATTAGGCAGCTCTAGATGATCATGTGTGGAAAAACTTGAGCCACAAAACAATATATAAGACAAGGATGAATTGTCTCATAGTAGGCACTATGCATGTGCGCACATGCTGTTCAGAAGGGAGATGAAGGCAGCTGTGCCATCAGTAGGATTATCACCAGCAGAGATGAAGTGATGCATGAATAAACTCCTATATCAGGAAAACAAAGTCTGTGACAAAGAAAAGAAGAAATCTACAGATTTTTCCTTGGTAACTCCATCAGGTCTCATGGCAAGTGTATAATTTCAGTGTATCTCAAAGTGTTGGTTGATTTGATTTGGATTCAACTACTTGTTATTGAGCATTTCTTTAGTACTACCTGTGGTGTGAATCATTTTATCTTTAATAACTGGGCATTCAACCATCATGTTGTTTTGTTTTGCAGGCAAAAACATATATTTGAAGAGAAACAATCTCAGGACATAGACATGTCAGTTTTTCCCCAAATATACTGTGATTAATTTATTTAAATTCTCAGTATTTATCTTTATAGCCAAAGAGTTTTAAAAGTCACTACTTTACTAAATATTTGTTCCAGAAAATACACAGCCTTGATATTGAGTGGATTTACCACTATGGCTTTTGGCAGGTTTGGATATCCTCGGTAGCACTGAGGTTGGTAGGCTCCAGTTTTGGAGAGTACAATGCTAGCCAGACTCATATGGATGAGTTAATATAGCAGACACACCAAAATGTTATGTGACATGGCAAGGCAGTGTGGAAATTCTATATATTGTAGGGAGACAGTATAAGAAGACAGGAAACAGAAGGGTTGAATGATTAAGTAAAGAAAGAAGTAACAATCAGATTACAGGGGAAAATTGTATGTTGTGTATATTTGTTTGCGTGTGCTACAACAATAATTATTGGAGGAAGATATCTAACAATAAAGAGAAATTCTGACTTAGTTCTGGAGACTGGAAAGTTTAAGATCAGAGATCGACCGGCTGTATCTTCTGAAGAGATCTCTCTGGTTTGTAGGAGTCCATGATCTTGCTGTGTGTTTACATCGTCTTTCCTTTCTCTGTATCTGTCAAAGAGAAGGATGTTGATTAGGGTAAGAAGAGAGAAAGGACAGGACAGGTAAGAAAGCACAAAGAAGAATGAGGTCCTGAAGTGGTCCCTCTTATCCGAGCTCAGTTCCGCCCTTCTTTCTTATTGACCACTTTTCCAAATGCAGCCACACTGGAACAGTGGGGATGGAGCTGAGGAATTTAGGGAGGAGACACAGCTCAGGCAGTATCATCATACTCCCCCATTTGGTAGTGAGAACTAATGTCAGTGGAAAGCAATGGAAAGAATATTAGTGAAGGAAACAGATCTGTGGGGTGATCTAAAATGATCATTGTGTGTTTCCTAAGTGGCCAGCTGGCTCCTGTGGGCACAGTGGCATTGGGAATTGAAAGGCGTGGGTCAAGAAAGGTTTATGAAAAACAGACAAATATGGGCAAGTTGATCTTTTCTAATAGACTATTTTAACTTATTGTTTGCGACCAAAATACAATCTCTTTAGGAAATGGCTACCAGGATGGGGCAGAAGGGCTCACTGGGGTGTGAAGAAGGTTGGGCTATACTGTACAGAGTTTTGAATGCCAAGTTGCTACCAGTATGGAGGAATAAAGGTATCTTATATGACCTATACTCTGAGAAATTAATTGATCATATAGATATGAAAATTGCAGATGTCAAAAAGGTCAGTTGGAAATCTGACATGGTAGTCTAGGTAGGAAGGGATAACAGAAAACCTAAGAAATAGAGGATAGTTATCATGACTTAAATAGTTAAATGTTGTGTGCATGTTTGTTTGTTTTCTTTAATTTATTTATTTTTATCTCAATCACAGGTTAGGTACTTTGAATCCCAGGCGTAGCCCCCTCCCCCATTCCCTCCTACCCTCCCACACCCTCCCTCATCTCTCTCCACCACGCCCCCTCCAAGTCCACCAACAGGGGAGGACCTCCTTCCCTTCCATCCAACCCCAGCTTATCCTGTCTCCTCAGGGCTGGCTGCAAAGTCCTCCCCTGGGATCTAGCCAGTCTGTCACTCCCCTGCTTGTATGGGGGAGGGTCAAAGAGTCAGCCATCAAGATCATGACTGAAACAGTC
>CM053753.1:96966194-96998415 GCA_028658305.1 Pachyuromys duprasi | reverse complement strand
TATTTGGGGCACACACAGTGGGTTTGGGTTTTTGTGCATCCACTGTATGCAGGGCTGTCAGAAATGGTGCCTGAGGCCTTCTCTGTCTGGCCCGTGGACAGACACCCGAACTGGGGTTTTTGCTGGCGGATGCGTGCAGCTTTCACCCTCAGTGTGTGGTCTGGTCAAGATGGTCCCAGGATCCTTTCAGCCGTGGGTTGAGACAGAACTCGGGTTCTTCCCAGATCCGCCGGCGGACTCACACACTGACTGAGTTTTTGCTGGCGGACGCGTTAGGCTCGTGCCCAGGCAATGTGAGGACTGGTCAAAATGGTCCCCCAATCCACTCAGTCTGGTGTGGTTCAGATGATCGGTCCGAGCCTGCAGCACACCTGTGGGTCGAAGCAGAACCCAGGTGCAGTGTGCGCTCGTAGGGCACAGTTCAGTGAAAATGAAACCGGGGTCCTCCTGAGACTGCCCGGGAGACAGTCTATAATGGCGGGTGTGGGCACCCAGCTGGCTGCTCCTCCAGATCAGAGCTGTGCGCTGCTGGTCACAGGGAAATTTCTCCAGGTAATAACTGGGTGTCCCTAGAGTTTTCCCACTTGATTTTCTCACCGTAGGAGTTCCGCTCACCTGGCACTCACAATGCTGGCGTTTTAGGTCCCAGAGTTCAGTCTCCTGGTCGCTGCGTTGTTTCTGCTCTCCTACTCCTCAGACACAGTGTTCACTCATGGCAGCCATCTTGGATCTCCGAGTGCATGTTTGTATGTGCACTTGTGTGTGTGTGTGTGTATTCATGAATGTGTCTGTGTGGAGGAGAAACTAACTATATCAGAAAATTTCTTATCTCACACACCCATTTTCTTATTATCTAGAGCATCTTCCTCCACGCATTTTGTGTATTTTCTATGCATCTAATTGTTTAGCTTCATCAACATACCAGACATGAAGACCACCATGGTTGTTTTTGATTTGATATAAGGAAATAATTTTATTTAATTAGGTATAGATGGGGAATGAAAAGATAGTATTGATATCAAGAATAGGATAGAGATATAACAATGCCAGTCTATGAAGTGGGGGAGTGCAGTGTTTAGCTCTGGTTAAAATTTAACATCAAGCAGAACACAGTGGTACAGGCCTTTAATTCCAGCACTCAGGAAGGCAGAGGCCAGTGGATCACTGTGACTTCGTTGACAACCTTATCTAGAAAATGTGAGTCCAGGACATCCAAGGCTACACAGGGAAACCCTGTCTGGAGAAAGAAAGAAAGGAAGGAAGGAAGGAAGGAAGGAAGGAAGGAAGGAAGGAAGGAAGGAAGGAAGGAAGGAAAAAAGAAAAGAAAATAAAAGAAAAAGAAAGGAAAGGAAAGGAAAGCTTCCCTGTGCAGAAGCTTGAGACTCAGGGACTCACCACTCCTGATTTCTTTATCTATATATGAAAAGGTTTTATGTCAATACAAGCACAGATGTAGCTGGACAGAATCATTAGGTGAATGAGGAAGAGCCTTCCTCCCTAAGTTGGTAAATTGTTTACAAATGTGTCTTACAAAGTTGGGATCTCAGAAGCAATCCCTCTTTCATTCACCAACTTTAATAGCATAGTTCCCATCATCAACCAGGACTAGAACAAGTATCTGTCCCCCTCAGCCCATAATTAGCTCTGCCTCTTATTCCCCTATGTCCCCTCTTTTTACCTAAAATGTATCAGAGTCACTTTCTGCTGTTAGAGTGCTGGGTCCAGATTATCCTTCCACACTGTTAGTCCATTCCAAACTCTGGGAGCTCTAGCCTCAGAAAATGCCATGTCATGCCATTCCCAAGTCATAGCTCACTTTTCTGAGTCCTGCCTCGTTAGGTTGTCTTTTCTCTCAGAACATTATACCCAGATCAGGTGCTTCCAATCCTGTGAAAACCTTTAATGAGTCCCCAAAGGAAGGCCCATCCACACCTCTTTGTACTCACAAGGATGTGTTCATCACAGCATGTCACTTTTGTTCCCCTCCACACTTCTGTTTTGCTCACTCCCTAGATTATGTTTCTTTTTCTTTTTTTAAAAAAATTGTAGTTTATTACAATTTATTCACTTTGTATTCCAGCTGTAGCCCCCTCCCTTGTCCCCTCCTAACCCTGTCCTCCCTCCTTCTTCTCCTCCCATACTCCTTTCCTCAGTCCACTGATGACACAATATAGGCTAAGGGTACATTATATTTCTTGAAACCAGTATTATATCCTCTTTTACTGTGGTGGCAGAAATTTTAATAAGAGCTGGCTGGTTGTAGACACACAGTTATTGCTATAGAAATGAATATATTTGTGTTCTTCAGCTTCTAACCCCACTGGACTCTATTATGTTCAGAATCACTTTGTTGCACAGATGCCTGCTTAGAGATTCTACAATAGAGACTGCAATGATCGGCTTAACATTCTAAATTAATAAAAGCTCTGTTTGAATACAAAATAAGACAGTGTTACTGGAGATCGCTGTATCGGTGGCTAGAAAGGAATATGGTACCACAGGAATCAGATTCATGTTGTGGAGTGATGGTAGATAAGAGAAACTTGATTTGATGTATGCCTTCTGGATGCATGAGTGAAACTGTCACACAGAACTCATTTATACGTATCCTCAATACATGTTAATCAGGGTCTTAAAAATCCACAAGTCAAATCTGTATGTATAAATGTAAGTATACATGTATGTGTATGATACTTGTGATTAAAATGTAGGTCCTAGTGTTAATTCTTCCATTACTAGTTTCTTTTCAGTAGAACTGTGTGGGAAGAAGAGTAAGCATCCCAAAAGTTGTGATGTCTCACACTTTCCTTGAACACTACCTTACCAGGACCTAATTCCATATAAAGTGTTCTTCAAAGTGTTCATATAAAGTGTTCTTGAGCATTTGCTTCTGCTGCCATTAGGATAGTCCCTGCCATTATGAGAATTTATGTCTCCTCTAATTCCTTATCCTGGGACATTTTTGCTGCATGGGAGAACAATCTCTCAATCAAGACCAGAAATTCTCTCAACTCCTCTGACTTTCTTTGCTTGGATATTGCTGTCTGCTTATTGCTTGACTCCTTTTCCCATCTGGTACTGACCACTGGTATTTTCCAAGCTATCATCTGAGGACCAATGTTTTAGGCAGCATGCTTGGCTGGCTCCCCGTCCCCTTTTCCATCCCTACGAATAGGTCTGAGATAACTCTAGCACTTCTGAACAGCATGATAAGTCACAAAGTTCCTATATTCTTAGTTTCTATGACAGCAACAGAGCTAGTGTCCACCCCATGGAAACTTTTTGGTCCCTCATCTATACCTTGGAGTTAAATCCACTGTTTCTGCCCTGTAATATGATCAACACCATACCATGGGGCCACAGTTAACTATCTTCTATGTTCTGAAAACTTGTATTTTACTTAGTCTTCCACTGCAGCACTCAACACCCAATGGTAACAAGGTGTTGGTTCTACAACAGTCAATCATTGCCAGAAAAACAAATATATAATTTGCCTTCTGATGGACACTGAATAAGGAGACAACCACTTGTCATCACATTTAATTCATTTATGTTCTTTCATGGACGTTGAGCTGTTTTCTTTAGTGTCTCCTACCTCCAATGCTGGAATACATACACACATATATATGTATTCTATTCATACATATATATGTATGTGTTGATAATGTATATACAGTAATATGTGTATTACTGTAGAGCACTATCTCTACCCCTACTGTGAACTTTAAAATCCCTATAAACTTGAAGGCTAATATTTGTAAGCACTGTTATAAAGTGTCACCAGAAAAGACATAAATTCAATATGTTATATATTAATAATTTGATATACAATCCTAATACCTTAAGGAGACCATTGGGTTACAATGTTCACATGTTAATTGTACATCTTGAGGGTGAAATCATAACTACTCTAAAGTGGCTTGAAATTGCACGAGAGAAATGGAAAGTTTGCCAGTTTATAATTACAGCTGTGGAAGTACAATGGTGTGGCTATGTAGCCAGGGTGCTTAATCAGTGCACTTAAAAATAACAAGTGCTTCTGTTCAAAATTTAGTCACATGCACAATTTCTATGGCAAACGGCCAAATGCATTTAATGCAATTCAAAGCAAACAAGGAGGGTTGATGGCCTCTAATGAGCAATTGATTAACAGTAAACAGAGATAATAAGATTCCGATTTCAACTCCATTGGGAACAAGAAGGCCATATCCTTTTGCAGTAGGCTCCAAGCTGATTAGGGAAACAAGGAGTGCAAGTCAATTCTTAGCTTTTACTACTTGAAGATAACTCCAAATTACAATGAGAAACACAAACCTTGGTGTAAAACCAAATATGTGTCTAGAAATAACCTACTGTGTGTGAGGATTCAACTGTAACCTGGGATCTGGTCCTAAGATTGCTAAAAATGATGAAAGGGGACATTAAAAATGTATTGTACTCTATTATTATCCTAAATCATAATTATTATGCAAAAGTATACTTGAATTTCAAATTTTTAAAACTGCTAATTTGTTCTTAGCAGCTGTAATGTGGGATCTCATAGGACACCATAGAAGGATAGCCAAGGAAGCTTGGAGGAGTTATTGTTGGCGTGAGGTCTTGGCTAACACTTTCATTATCTGAAGCTGTAACAACATGGTAGCCACTGGGTAGCTCAACACAGCTGGAAACCACAATGTAAACAACAGTAGATGGATCTTAAAACATAATAAAGAGGAGGGAATTGGGTCTAGTTTTGAAGTCTTGCTCACCTTTCTTACACTTTTATACAGCAAAATAGAGAGAAATAAGGAGTACCTCTTGGTACTGAGTCTGTACACTGGGTATGTATAGGAATACCACCTTGTACCTGTGTGCAAGGCTACTGAGGTCCTACCAGCAGGCAGCAAAATAAAGACATATGGACCATCACATACAGTCTGCTTGGATCTCAACATTCAGTTAAGCAAATGTCCGTTAAGTCCCTACAGTAAGACACATGTTGTGAACAGACGACAGGCACAATAAGAGCAGTACTTATTTCTCAAACTAATATTTTCAATTCCATTCCAAAGTTGGTTATTAACATATGGCTTACTTGGGAATGTTACATTGCTCTTTTGGTTTGAATATATATGTTGATTTTTAATGAAATTCATAAGAAAGCACAAAAAACTTCATATCTTCTTAACACTTAAATTAACATTTGAAGGGAATGTTATCATTACAAATTCAGCATGTCAATATTGTAGCTTCTGTTATCTTTTTAAAGCTTCGTCTCTTCAATATCTTATTGGTGTTCTTTAAGTTATTTTTAAAAATTAGTATGATGTGATCTTTTTTTTTTGCTTTTGATGGAGTCTCTTCAAAGCTCTAGAATTTCTCAAGAAAGAAATGAATACAGTCATACCTACGCATACAATATAATTGTGTCACACATATTTTCTCATGTGTCATCAGCTTGAGGCATGCTACATTAAAAGCTGTGAGCAAGATGGCTCAGTGGGTAACTGGCACTTGCCATCAGTCCTGACAGAGTTTCAGCCTAGCACTCATGTGGTAGAAATGGAAACTTGACTTCCACAAGTTGTCCTCTGACCACCATGTGTGTATTGTGGCACATATGTGTTCACACATCCAACAAATAAGTGTAAAATGATTAACAAGCTATGTGTGACCTTTCATAAGTTTCTAAAGACACTGTGTATGGAATTAAAATTCAATTGGGAAGTTCAAAAAATGATGTTTTTAAGTAATAATAGACATATGAAAATTAAGTTTTATCTAATTATACATACAGATTCAAGATTAGTTTGTTTCTTGTATAAATGACTAAATATAAGTACATACACAAACATGCTTAAAACTACAAATATCTCAGTAATATATGTCTTACCACAAAGTGTGGTTGTAGTTTGGCTCTAACAGAAAACAAATTGTTTGGCCTCTCTTCCAAGAAGTTCAGCCTGACCTTAGGTCAGAACATTAGGCTTTCCTATGCTGAACACAAGTAACCCTTGACATCCCTGTAGGCACTACAGCTTTGTTAGGGCTGTCAGGCTTGGATTGCAAAGGACAAGTTGTAATCATGGCATCTTTCAAAATGTCACTGAATTTCTTTATCCTTCTGTGCTTCTCAGTTGCAAAGTAGCTGAGAAGAGCTCCTGCTTTGAATTTGTCTTTGGAAGGTTTCCAGCACGGAGCAGGTGACACCATAAACATGTCTTACTCTTGCCATTTGCGGTGGGCAAGTGGCTGTCCATGGTGGCTCCTTCTGGATGTAAATTGATTTTAATGATTTCTTTCTTTCTCCCGGGCAGGATTTATGTGGGCATCATTCATGTGACACCCTGGGAATGGCAGACGTTGGGACCATATGTTCTCCGGAGCGCAGCTGTGCTGTGATTGAAGATGATGGCCTCCACGCAGCTTTCACTGTGGCTCATGAAATTGGTATGCAGTGCCTTTTCTCTTCCCTCGCCAAATCAAACACTTGTAACAGCTGCAACGGGACCCAAAATACTTGGCAATTAATTCCAGATTTCTTCTGGTTCAGATGTACCATTGGGGATTACATTTGTTTATATTTGAACCTTCAGGGTTAACTAAGGAGGGAAAGGGAAGGCAGAGTCAGCAGCATGGTAGACGAGACATTTCCTTTGACGGTGTCATTTAGAAGTTAAGGAGAAATTTGCTACTGTCTCTCTCTCTCTCTCTCTCTCTCTCTCTCTCTCTCTCTCTCTCTCTCCTAAGCATCCCTAAATGACACCTAGACAGTATTTGTCACAGATGCAGAGGTATCTCTTTAGAAGTCATTCATGACACTGTTGACTCACCCAGGGATAATCAGTTTGCACAGGAATTTAGCATGTTTTGCCCCGTTGTGAGTGATAATAGTGGGTTTCTGACCCAGGGAATCAGTAGCTTGTGATGAATATCGCAGCCTCCCTACCAGTAGTGAGATGAACGGAGCCAAGCTGACTCTCAGCACAGTTTACTTAATAATGTCACATTTTCAGTTCACTTAAATGTATGGGGCACTTACATACCCTGCAACTGTAAACCCAGGGCAGAGGGAAACAGTTAAACTAGATCTCTGGGAAAAGGAAAATGTGCATCCAAACCACTGACCTAGGAGACTGGTGTCTGAGCAACTGATTTAACATGTAGGACAAAGTATTATAATCAGACACATGCAACTTCACATGTTACCAAAGTAGTGTCCCCTGTTTCAAGTCATTCTATTATTAAACTCTTTGAGGCTATGTCTTCATTCCTGAAATAGAGGGATAACACCGCCTTTTAAATTACAAATTAAATGGAATTGCTTTAGGAGCAAAACTGAGTGGAATGTAGGTGGTGGATATCATTTATTTTCACATCCACATACTTCAGTTTTCTTAGTTAAATATTTCATTCCTTTTCTTAATTTCTGTATAATCCCTTTGCATATTCATTAGTGGCACAAGGCATCATTCTATCACTACTACATTTAGATTTTTTTCTGTATTTTTTATTTAAAAGATTTACCATGTTAAAGCTACAGTCTTAACTATTAGGTAAAAATTAAAATTTCCACATCACATTCCTAGTAACCTGTGTATTTTCAAAAGGGGCCTATTTCTAATTATATTCCTCTGAGGAACAGAACAACTTCCAGTTATGGGGACAGTTTTGTACATCCAAATATGATAGCAACAAACAGAACTAAGTTGCATTTCAACTACTGTATTTCAAGTCCTAATCCTGACATTGACGTAGTGGCACTTTTGTTTGAGTCAAACATAAAACCTTGATGTAAATAACCAGCCAGCAGCACCATTGATGTTAATTCAGTCTGAGACACTTAGGATCATCTTTCACTTAAGCCAGGGTGCTGAGGTGAAACCAAGTCCCTGTCAGTTCCCTGTGGAATTTTACTCAGGTCATTTAGACAGCTTGATCATCTGTGCTGTCTCTATATGGTAGACCAATAATAAGCCGCTGTGAATCGCACATTCTGGCTACTGCTGCCTTCTGACATCCTCTCCTTGGTGATCTTTACATACAGTGACAGCACAAAGAAAATGCTGAGCTTCTCCATTGCTTGACTCTCATGCCACCCCACCTGGACTGGAATGTCTAAGTCTAGCAAGGTGACTTTCCCTATCCTCCTAAATTTTTCAACAAGGACTCGTGTTACACAGACTGATGGACCAGGAGGAGGTGTGAAGTAGACAGTACTATGCAGAACATGACAATTGGACACACAGAAGAACAACTTAGGAAGATAGTGAGCTCCTATATGCAGAGTCAAGCCAGTGTCTTTGCATATGATTACATCCTGGTGTTTGCTTGAATTTCTTGGTTAAGTTATCTCTCTTCACTTCATTAGAACCCTTTTTGGTTTATTTTCCAGCCAAGTGGTGTATGCCTAATTTTTCTTTCTCTGTTGCAAATGGCTTAAACAGAAACCTAAAGTCCCAAAGTAAAAGAATATGCACTTGATTTCTTTATCATAAAAAGCTATTATTAACTTCATTTGTAATTGCTTTCATATTTAAATATTGCCCAAGTGTTATGAATATATGTTACAAAATGTGAGTCCTAAGGTTTTGAAAAGATAATCTTACTTAAAGTTTTATCTCTATGGAAGATGAAAGTCTTGTCTCTCAAGCATATTGACATTAACTCACTGATCTGTTCAAAGTATTTATTTGTAATTATTACATGAAGGGCCAGTTCAATCTAAGCTCATTGTGAGTTGGATTTTAATTCTACTTTATTCTCTTTTTAATTAAATTTTTATTTTTATATTGATTACAGTTTACTCACTTTGTATCCCAACTGTAGCCCCTTCCTTCATTCCCTCCAAATCCCACCCTCCTTCCTTCATCTCCAACCATGCCCCTCTCAAAGTCCATGGATAGGGGAGGTCATCCTACCCTTCCATCTGATCCTAGCTTATGAGGTCTCATCAGGACTGGCTGCAATATCCTCCTCTGTGGTCTGGCAAGGCTGCTACCCCTTCTGGGGGAAAGAGGGAGTCAAAGAGCTCACCACTGAGTTCATGTCGGAGAGAGTCTCTGTTCCCCTTACTAGGAAACACACTTGGATACTGAGATGCCACGGGCTACATCTGAGCGGGACTTCTAGGTTATATCCATGAATGGTCCTTGGTTGAAGTATCAGTCTCAGGAAAGACCCCTGTACCCAGATATTTGGTTCTGTTTCTCTCCTTGTGGAGCTCCTGTTCTCTCCAGGTCTTACTATCTCACCTTCTTTCATAGGGCTCTCTGCACTCTGCCCGAAGTTTGGTTGTATTTCCTTCTTTATCTTTTATTAGTATTTGTTATTTTTAGATATGTAAATTATATATATATATAATCTATATAGTTATAAAAATAACATTTTGAAGCTTTGGCTTCTGAGTATTTGGAATCTGCTTGAGTCTCATGCCAAAATATGCAGATTCCTTCATTCCAAAAAAAATACTGTCAAGGAGTTACTGCACTCCAAACACAAACTGGGAGGAAATATCCATGATTTGCTCACAGATTGCCTACTTTCCTTTTCTTCTATTAGAAGAAAGGAATTTGATTGGGAATGGCTTCTATTAACTGAAATAGGGTCTCATGGTTCAAATACAGGGTCAAGTATGTATTATGCCGAAAGAAAACGAAGCGTCCTTCCCACACATACCCCCACATTCTCCAGTTTAAAAAAAAAACTCTGACATTAAAAATTAACACATAAGCTAACTAAAGTAAAGATAAGAATGACGTCACACTGGAAGTGTGGACTGGGAAGGCTGACGCAGAAGGATTATGAGTTCTAAGCTAGCCTGTGTTACATAATGAGACGATGTCTCAAAAAACAAATATAGAAACCCTACGGTATTAAATTGCTGGTTGCAGGATGGCATGGATTAGATTATATATAATGAATAAATTGTGAAAAAAAGAAAAAAAGAAAAGTTCCTCCCCTATGCCCACTTGTTTGCTAGGACTCTTCTGTCATCCGGATAACCCGTTCAAACTCAAAACCAAATGAACAATGAAGTGTGAGGTGCTTAAGGTGCATGGTCACCTGATGCCAATACAAGCTTCTGCAAGCGTAAGAAGTCCATTGATATAGATTCGACCATAGGCAATTGTAAACTGCCTTGTCCTTTCTAGGCTAGGCACAGTAAACACGGACTCCATTGCTAGAACATTTCAAACCATCCATGTGCTTTGGGTGGAGGCAGGTGTTTACAGCTATTTTATGATCCAAACGAGAACGGCAGAAAGTTTTCAAGTTGGTGTAAGTTTACATTCTGAGTTTACATTTTTTTAACTTGTCAAGCTTTTATTATATACTTGTAATAATAAAAATTTCACCTGCTGCACATATGCTCATTAAAAACAACCCTTTTATTGATGTTGAGCCAGCTTTTAATATTCTGAGGGGAACAATAGGATTTTATTCAGATTAATGAAATCCATAACTTCCAAGCACAAGAAAGGTTTGTGTTATAGTAGTTAATTATAAAATGTGCTAAGTGAATTTCTTCATCAAGAATCCTTCAATGTGCTTCCTAAGTTAAAGCCAGGCAACTTTAAAGAGCGGGACCAAATCCTCAGCCAGACCTTGGAACTGGTTGAGACACAGCAGGGGGCTGCCTGTGCTTTGCTGTGGTTAGAGGCCTGTCTGGTTGCCCAATCAGTGTGTGACTCCGCCTCAGAGATGATTAGAGTAAACAAGTCTATGTTGTGAAAAACTACAGAGAGAGACCCCACCCCACCACAAAAATAAAAATAAAAATAAATTGGTGGACCAAAGGCATCCCGGCGAGGCAAGTGAGACAGAAAGAGGGAGGGAAGCTGGGATTCAACTTGTTATTTATCTTTAATCCACGCAAACTAGGCATGTTTCCTGTCAAACTTGAAACACCATGTCTTTCTTGGATGGAGGATGAAAGGTAGGAATAGGTTCCAGTTACACGTTTCATCATACTGTGATATTTGGCATTTATATGACTTTTAAAATAAATTTAATCCCAATCCATGTTTCTATAGAGAAGGCCTGTTGATTTTTTTGCCACACAGATTGACACCAGCTAGTTCATCATGGCATAAAAAAAAAGACTGAAATTGTAATGTGCTGTTTGTTTCCCTTTTCAAATTAGGAATTTGTTCTCTCCCTCTCACTTCAAAGTATTTAGTGATGTTAAAATTTATTACAAATAGTAACAGCTGGAGAAATAGCTCCTTGGTAAAGCGCTCACTTGCAAACACAAAGGTATGAGTTCAGTTCCCAGAATCCACATGAAAACAAACAAACAAACAAACACAACAAAACCGGGCATGGTTGTGCACATTTGTAATCTCAGTGCTGATGAAGCAGATGCAGCTGTGTCCCTGGCACTTGCTAGAACTCAGAGCATTCCCGGCCAGTGACAGGCCAGATATCTAGATGGATGGATGGATGGATGGATGGATGGATGGATGGATGGATGGATAGACAGATAGACAGATAGGAAGACAGACAGACAGATAGATGTAGATTGTGCCTGAAAAAGAGCAGCCAAGCTTCTCTTGTAATCCTTCAAGGCTCAGGCACATATACATCTGCATACACACATGCACACACAAACATGAACACAGGCACACCATAAAGTAAATACTATCATGAGGTACCCAAAAGAAGAGGAAGCTAACAAACAAGGACAGTTCTAGATTTCCCTATGATCCATAACTAATATATTCTAGGGGTCAGATTCCAATGCAGTTGATCAGTTGCAAGAATGCAATACTTTAATAGTACTGTGTAATGGGGTTTGGTAGATTATTTGGTATGAAATTGATTGAAAAGGGTAGATTATCACAAGTAAAAGAGTTCATATTTTTTCTCATTCTAAATTTCATACTTACTACACACTAACCACTTACTGTTTTTTATTAATTATAATTTATTCATTTTGTATCCCCCCTGTAGCTCCCTCTCTCCTCTCCTCTTAATCCCACCCTCCCCTTCTCCACTCATGCCTTTCCCCAAGTCCACTGATAGGGGAGGTCTTCCTCTCCTTCCTTCTGATCCTAGTCTATCAGGACTTATTAGGATTGTCTGCCTTGTCTTCCTCTCTGGCCTGGTAAGGCTGCTCCCCCCTCAGGGGGAGGTGATCAAAGAGCCAGCCACTGAGTTCATGTCAGAAACAGTCCCTGTTCCCATTACTATGGAACCCACTTGGACACTGAACTGCCATAGGCTTACTGGTTTTTTTTTAGAGGAATGTTTCCGTGTGTTATCACCTCTACATAAAGGTTTGTTTTAGAAAGAGTATGTCCCACCCAATTATTGGGGGTCATGAGTGCTATCCTTGGTGTCTGAATTCTGATCCCCTGTGTGCTGTTGACTCACTTTTCAACCCTTGGCCAGACCTTCTTGCACCTCCATAATCCCGGCTGGAAAATTAGGTAGATGAAAACCATGACCTCATTAAGCAACAGATGCCTCTTCTGGGCTGTGCTTTCCCAAGTAAACACATTACAGTCCTTCTTGGGACGTTTTTGTAGGATGTGGTGCTCTGTCCTCTTGACCATTGGTTAGTTTGGGATCAGGAGACAAGAACTCGAAATTCTGTTTAATTTGCAGACCAAAGTTTAGCAAAACACTCAATTTCCTTCCTTGGGCTAGTACTGCCCAGTAATACCTGAGTCCAATGAGAAGCTAACCCCATGGTTCTCTTGCATGGAATGTGTCTTGGCTTGGCATGCGGCAGAGTTGGTGTAACTTTTCTTGCATGCATGATGCCTGAGTTCCATCTGCAGGGCTGGATAAAGCAGTTATGAGGTAGCATTCAAGTGGCAGGAGAATCAGAAATTCAAGCTCATCCTTAGCTATGGCTGAAGTTCAGTGACAGCCTAAGATAAATACAGCATGTCTTTAAAAAGAAAAATAAGTCAGTCTTTCCCTGGATAGACATATTTTTCTAACTCCAGATTTACTAAACAAGAAAGTGAGAGCATGTTTAACCGTGTATTTGAAATATCAAAGGTGAATATCATTAAATAAGTTGCCACACATTTGCAGTTTTATTTAAAAAAAGCTTATTGACAAAACTGCTCCAGCAGTTTTCTTTGGGTTTTGTGTGTGTGTGTGTGTGTGTGTGTGTGTGTGTCTATTGACTACAAATGGCTGTAAATACAAATGCTAATGTTTTCCTTATGTAAGAGTTGGTTCTTTAATGTGACCTTTAAGAGTCAATGGCCACCTCTGAGTCTGTCTCCAACTCTTGTTCATTAGTTTGGGTACCCTATTTGACTAAGGGAGCTCCCTCAAAAATACTTTATTCTTTCAAATTGCCTTGAATCTACCTTACTCTTCCATTCCTGTATTCTGACTCCTAAGAGAGAAATCCATCTCCACAGCTGCATGACAAAGGGATGGTCTTTCTTCTCATCCCTGTAGTAACTTCACTGTCCTGACACTCTAAACTCTCCTCAGAAAAGACACTGTGATGAGAACAAGGGCTGTCGGCCTTGTGAACACTGACTGCATCACTTCCACAGATGCATCCTGGGCTGTTTCACCCTTTAGGTCATGAATATCTAAATCTCATCTGATGTTCATTGTCAGCATCTTTTTAGTTATTTCTACACTAACATCCTCTGAAAAGGCAGTTGTCTGAAGAAATAAAATCTATCCTGGTCAGTCAGATCTGCATGCATTTTGTGCCCCTTCACAGCTATTTGAAACCCATGATTGTCAGTTGTGATGTTATATTTTAAATTTCCTTGAGTCTGTATTTGCAGTGTCCTACTACATCATCTGTCATTATCATTCCAGTTCTCAATGGTGCTGGCAAATTGCAAACTGACATTAAATGGATCTTCACATAAATGTGTTTGCTGTTTGTAACCTTCAGTATTTTTGTCTCTTCTTCCCTGCAGAGTGTGCAACACCCCTCACACTGATCTTACTTTTTGATTCCTGCCCAGCTCTGGAGGGAAGTCATATGGGTTTCTCACTATAAATTGATTCCAGCTACTCTGAAGCTATCTTCCTGTTTGTGGGGTTCATAAATGCTCCATGACTCTTGCTGCCTCGAAAGAACACGCTTTCCCCACCCAGGCAGCTAACAGATTTTCTCCATGTAGGATAGTTTTTGCCTTTAAGAGCCAGTCTTCCAGCTGATCCCCAGGAGTGTTTCTCTCCAGTTTGAGCTATCTTACAAAATGGTCCTTTACCCTGCAGCAGAGGTGGAGCTAAGATTTGCTCAAATGGGAAATCTTTTCTGGTTGAATTTGCATATATGTGTCTTTGGTGGCAATTAAATTAGATAGCTAAGTTTAGGGGACCATGAAATCACACTATGATATGAAATAACCCACTAAATAGCTTATCAAATTGTGCCAAAATATGTTAAAATAACATGCCTGGTTGACATAATTTTAAATTTTAATTTTATAGGAGTTACCACTGTATGTGACAGAAACAAAAGCAAGACACTTTCTTCAGACCCTCGAAGTGAATTTGACGTTTGCCATACATACTATATTTAAAACCGTAAATCAAAAGTACACCCTCCAAATGAAGTGAAAATCCCTTGATGCAATAATAAAAATGCCTTTGGAAAATTCTATTTATATCAGTTTGGAAGGAAAGATCCTGGCTCCATTAAACGTGTGAATATCTTAGAAAATATAATGCAAAAAGCACATATTGTTAAATTTAAAACATAAATTGGACTAAATATCCTGTTACAGATATTTCATTGGGCACCTTTCCCCCTTTCTCTTCTCATGACACAATATAAATTCTCACTATGAAACTTCCAAATATATTCCATTGTGTTGGCTGTTAAAGATTCTACACTGGAAAAGTCCAGGGACTACAGGTGAATTTTCAGCAAGAGCAGAATAGATTAGGTAATTTTCAGTTATCTTAACAAACATGCTTTCCAAGAATTGTGATGCTCCTTAAAAAAAAAACAAACTGTGTATAGCATTCAAAAATTAAAGAGGCCCTTACTGATCTTGCTTCCCATGTTATTTGGGACACACTTCACAAACTGATAAATACTCATGCTTCTGGTCAAACTCATCATGACTTGCAATGGAGAGGCTTTTCAGAGAAATCTTACTTGCCCAGTAATTTCTGTAAATGCTGTTGAAGTCAATAACCAAATAAATAGAACAAATATGTGGAGAATTGTAAGGTCATTGAACTGTAGTCACTTCATTTCAAGCATAAGTGGTCAGCTGCACAGTGAATAATTTTGTTATGAGGTGTCAGTGATTTAACAAGTTGGCCCAAAGTAGCTGGAATGTGCTGTGAAAGATTGCATCTCTGTTGGGGTGTACTGCTCTGCACTGACGGGACTCTTGATCAGATGGCCAGCATTCCTGCATTTGCCATATAAGAATCTCGGGAAAAAGTGATGAGTCTGTTGCATTGTCTTAGACATGATCTTGAGGATTTTATATGATTCTGAAAGCTTTGGTGAAATAACTAGCTACTTGAATTTTTAAGAGCCTTTTGGATTTGTAGAAGAAGGTTGACAAACCCCTTAGGCTATGGAAAAATTGATATTGAGTAACAAGAAGCAATTTACTCAGATTATAAGACTGAGGATACTGACAGTCTGAGAATTAATACCTGGAAAGATAAGAGGGCAATAGTTTCCCAGCAAGTATGAGAGGGTTAAGTGCACACACATCCTGGCCATATGTCTTAGAACTATTACTCATCTTCCTGGCACCTGGTTCCTCATCCATCTCTAGCTCTTTGTAACAACTATGTTGACTTTTTTGATTCATAATACAGTAGAGGTGAGTATATTTTCAAAATAGGTTCTTTGTAAGACTAGTAACTATCTACAATTCACTAAATAACTATAATAAATGGAAACATGAAGAGGGCTGATATTTCATGCAGCAAGAAAGCATGTAAATATTATTTCTATATGGTTTTGTCTTTTGGGTCATTCAGAGAATGACTTATATACTTGAAAAAGAAAGCAGAAGTCACTGCCATTCAGAAAGCATCTACTGTTTGCAGCTTGCAAAGTGTTACATCCAATACAGAGGCTTTAACAGTACATGTGAGAAATGCATTTTGATCTGCTGGGGTTTGTAATTGATCAGAGAAGACAGAATACTGACAATAAAAATAATATGTGGTGAGGCTATGACATAATCCCACAGAAGCTTCCTAAATTCATGATGCTAAATAAGGTTTTACATGTCAGTGAGCATATGTGATCCAGATGGACATTGGGATTATCTACTTTTTTATTTACTTTTTCAATTTTCATCCAAATGTTCGCCCAAAGCAACCACTTCACAACAGCATGCAGCTTACATATGCCTGGGGTTTCAGTCTGGATATGTAGACTGTTAAACTCAACTTTGATTTGTTGCAATTTTTTAAAAAGTGCTAAAGCATTTGCCTAGTGGAAATAGAAATTCAGGGTAAATTTTTAAGTGATAATTCTCTACTTCTTTCTGTCATTTGTACCCTCTCTTCTCTTCCCTAGGACATCTACTTGGCCTCTCTCATGACGATTCCAAATTCTGTGAAGAGAACTTTGGTTCCACAGAAGACAAGCGTTTAATGTCTTCGATCCTCACTAGCATTGATGCATCCAAGCCCTGGTCCAAATGCACTTCAGCCACCATCACGGAATTCCTGGATGATGGTCATGGTATGTAGCTTTCTGGACAACATAGGCTCACAAAAATAAAGTTTAGATTCTTAGGAGCTTTGCACCATGATGGCCTCATAAAGCTCAGCTTGCCCTGTGAGACAATGGTTGTTTTGACAGTGTCAGAAAAGAAGCGAGCAAATTGATTGTCTCTTGGCATGCAATGCCAGCATCCTTGGTGGCATTACAGCTATGGTATTTTTGCTGTTGACTTAAAAAGTTCAAAAGGGAAACAGTGTGGGAGACCACACAGAATGCCTAGCAGTGGGTGCCCTGAGAGTCTGGCTTTTATTTCCTCTTTCACCACTAAGTTCCTGTGAGAACATTGGCAGACATCTTGGTTTGCATGATGTTAATATGGCTCTCAGAATAAATTGCTGCATATCTATTATAGGGCTTTGGTGAAGGTGTAGGACATCATATTACTGGATTCTCTTTATAGCAACCGAAAACCAGGAAAGGAAGCTCTTTAGATATTCACTGACTAGAAGAATTTGATTTCATTCTGACAGCAGATTCTCCTGGAAGTGGAATAAAAACTACAGAACAAAAATAGCAAAGCCATGGTGGGAAAAGACTTCAAGAACTTCAAAGGAAAATTGCTGGCTTTATCCTTTCCAGGCAGTTCAAGAGCATAGCATACTTTATTAAATTCTGTAATACTAGGATTAGTGCTGTAGTTCTTATGAAACTACAGAGGAAGTCACAATTTCTAGAAATAATAAATCCTACTCCCTAAGTAGTCTTCGAAACAAACTGTTGCAAATTTCCTCTCGTCTTTTACTGTTTTAACATCATAGAAATATGGCAGGCTGGACATGCAGAGTTGGAAGGAATCCTTGGGAGCATATACATCAACTTTCTCATCTTTCAGAAAAGAGGGTCTTTTGTCTTCTTTCTGCTGAATTAAAACGTGTCTCTTTTAGAAACAGGAGGATAAGTTTCGGATTTTGGAGATAACATTTTTTAATAAAATGATCTTATGAGTTATTGTCCAAAGTAGGATTAAGGGAATCAGTGATAACCATCTTTACCCTGAGTTTCACAAGTTTTGATTTATAAAAACCTAATTTCTTAATGTATTAGGCATTTTGAACTTTGACTAAACAGTGTCAAAGCAATTAACAAATTAAATTCATCTCAAACATGGGGATGTTTGCTTCAAAGTGAATTTTATAAGGTGTAGCCAAAGTGCATTTGTTACTTCATGATTTCCTATATTATTGTCAAAATGGTAAAGCTCTTGTTGATACTAGAATTTGCATTTCATAATATTGGGACTAATCTAGTTCCAGCCCTGTTTGAATGTTCTCAACCCTGTTTAAATGCAGCACTCTGCATGTTCAAATACAAGGATTGTGAAGTCCCTACAGCCATCAATGCAGAGCACAGTCATGCCTCAAAGCAAATAAGTAAACAAATATTTTCATCAATAAAAAATAAATATCTCCAATAGAAAAGACACCTTATATCATAAGAGACTTAGAAACGTTACTCAGAAACATAGACCTTTCCCTTAGACTAAAATAGCATGGCAGTTCTCGTTACTTTGGTTCTAGTACTGGCCAAATGCTGAAGTGGGTGGGTCCCTGTATCTTCCTCTCAACACTGAGCACATCAGTACCTGAAAATGTCTCTCTCTGGTAGCATTTAAGCTCTCTAATCATGACACTACCTTTGCTGTTTTATTTTTTAAGAAATAGCATGAATATTTTATTTTAAAATTATATATTACACATTCCAAGAGGCTGAGCTCAACCCTGAATCTCTAAGTAAAAGCATCAAGTTGCTAAGGCAGCAAATTCTTATAGCAAAAATAGGTCAGCTTTTCACCCTCCATATGTATGAGCTCAGCTACAATGCTGTATGGAATTATATTTTTTGTATGTAATTTGAGAATGATTCCTTTATTTCATGTATGCAGAATGTAAGATCTTATTTTAAGTACAATTGCTATGCTTCCAGCATTGCTTAGGCTTTTAACGAAAAACAAGACACAGGTTAGCTCAGAGACTAACAAACTCCATCACACCATAGCATACCCCCTTTTTTACTGCCTTAATAGTAACAAAATCAGCAAACTGCTTACCTAAATCCAATAATAGTAACATGTAGTGACCTGATCGCATTTTCCTAAATATCAACTATGTGACATCTGTCGTGCTAGTGCCTAGACAGACCCATGGATGTTGGCCAAATGCAGTGATTCGTACAGAGAGAAAAGGGACTTCAGTTACTTAGGAAAGTTAGATTGAGGCAGCAACACATGCAGTGCTTACGCAGGTTTTATTGCAAATGCGTCCAGCATTTTGATGATGCTCAAAGAGCACATGACTTGATATACACATTTAGTGTGACATCACCTTCTTCCTATTTGCCCTTCCAGCAGAGTTAAAACAAAGCAAACCTAGAGTCAAATTAAACTCAAAGCATTTGATTTAGTTCTTAAATTATCAGCCACAAGTAGCTGGACACTTGGCGCACCCTGCCACTGGCAGTTTTAATTCGTTAATTCTGAGTGTTTCCTGATTTAGGTCAAAGGAGAAATGTGCAGTGGTTCTATTATGGCTGGAAAGCCAAAGTGCACACTCCGAAGTAACTGTATCTGGAGACTTGAGATTGGGAACAGGAGTAGCTCTGCCTCATGGGATTCCCCAACCTCTGGCCAAGGGCTTTGCAGAAATGTTGCAGTAGTTATACAAGCTAGCTGGCTGGGAACACAAGCCTCTGAAATAAGGGTAAGCACAGGCAGAGAAACTGTGCAACGAAGGCAAGTTATTGAATTTCCTTTACCAAAGGCTTCCTAACCTTCCGTGAGGCCCAGGGAAATAGCTTTACTTGCTATGTCCAGAAATCCTTTGCCAGATGATAAGAAGGACCAAGTGGGTCCAACTCAAGAATACCAACAACCTGAGCTGTAAGGGAAATGTACAGATGGTTATCGAAAATATTTTTTCTCTTATTTAAATAGCTGAGGTAATGGCAATTCAACAATCACAGAACATTGAACAGAAAATAGTAAAGGAAAGGTATATGTCTCGGTTCTTAACTTCCAACTCTAGGAGTAGCAATCAAAATATAAAGTTAGCTTTTAAAGTGATATTAAGAACATATGGGTATATCTTGATTTTTCATAATAAATGTACTTTTTGAAAATATGAAGCAATTAACTCTAAGGGAATGATGAGCTGTGATTTTTTAATCTCACTCTCTTATTGTTATATATGATGTTAAGCATACAATGTTCCTACCAAATGCAGACTCCTAGAATCATATTTGGTCACCATCATCTGCTCCCTTGACAATATTCTTGCTCCTTCATCATTAGATCAAAAACAGAAAATGAACATCTCACTATTTATTTTAGTCATTCATCCAAGGGCTTTAAAGAGAGTATACACAGTCAGGAATATGAACCTAGAAACAAAATGAGAGCAGAGAAAATGTTCTGAGATCTCAAGTGCTTCTTTAGGATCATTCATTGAGTTTTTTCAACCTATGGATATTTAGGTCAATGTTCAGTCTTATACCTCAGTGCCATAAGAAAAGACAAGGTGGAAATAACTGCGGTTGCAAAAACAGAGAAAGATTAAATCATTTTTTTTAAAAAACCCTGGTTCTATAATTTCTACTTATCATTAACATGGAAGACATTCTGAAAAAGCTGAGCTTTTTAAGTTTTATTTCTGGAGGCAGGTTGTATCTTCCTTCATTTACTGGTGGGCTGCAGAGCCAAAGGAGAAAGAATCATATTTTTTGCCCATTTCAAATGACTGTTTTGGCTTTTATATGTTGACCATATTTCAGAATTTTATCCTTGCATATATGAAAAAATATGCATGAAATATACATATGTGCCTGCTGACTTGTTCTTTTTTTGTAAGAACTTATATTGTCTTTATTGGAAGTAATATAAACAAAAAATTCACCAACATGAAACAGTCACATTTAAAGTTTACAACTTATTTAAAGTTTACAACTCATGCTTATAGAGATGTCTCAGTGGATAAAAGTATTTCTATTCACAAATACAATTTATTTTTATTTCTTATGTTCATTGATACTTTTAAATTATTTTTATTTTTTATATTAATTACAGTTTATTTACTTTGTATCTCAGCTGTAGCTCCCTCCTTCATTCCCTCCCAGTCCCATCCTCCCTCATCTCCTCCCTGCCCCTCTCTAAGTCCACTGATAGGGAGGTCCTCCTCCCCTTCCATCTGACCCTAGCTTATCAGGTCTCACCAAGACTGGCTGCAATGTCCTCCTCTGTAGCCTAGCTAGGTTGTTTCTCCCACAGGGAGAGGGGAAGTCAAAGAGCTAGCCACTGAGTTTATG
Source organism: Pachyuromys duprasi (assembly GCA_028658305.1). NCBI lineage: Eukaryota > Metazoa > Chordata > Mammalia > Rodentia > Muridae > Pachyuromys > Pachyuromys duprasi. Next base: position 96,977,429 of record CM053753.1, on the reverse strand, counting down.
TCAGAGACAGTCCCTGTTTCCCTTATAGGGCACCCACTTGGATACTGAGTTGTCATGGGCTATGTCCGAGCAAGATTCTAGGTTATATCCATGTAGAGTCCTTGGTTGGAGAATCAGTCTCAGACAAGAGCCCTGTGACCAGATATATTTTGTCCTTTTCGAGCTCCTGTCCTCTCCAGGTCTTACTAACTTCCCCTTTTTTTTGTATGATTCCCTGAACTCTGCCCAAAGTTTGATTAGGAGTCTCAGCATCTACTTTGATACACTGCTAGGTAGAGTCTTACAGAGGCCCTCTATGGTAGGCTCCTGTCCCGTTTCTTGTTTTCTCCTACTTCCAATGCCCAACCCATTTGTTTTTCTGAGTAAGGATTGATCATCTTACCCAGGGTCCTCCTCCTTGTTTAGCTTCCTTAGGTGTACAAATTTTAGTATGTTTATCCTGTCTTACAAGTCTAGTATCCACTTATAAGTGAGTATATATCGTGTATGTCTTTCTGCTTCTGGGATAACTCACTCAGGATGATCTTTTCTAGGTCCCACCATTTGCCTGCAAATTTCATGATTTCCTTGATTTTAATTGCTGAGTAGTATTCCATTGTGTAAATGTACCACAATTTCTGTATCCATTCCTCCTTTTAGGGGCATCTGGGTTGTTTCCAGGTTCTGGCTATTATGAATAAAGTTGCTACGAACACTGTTGAACAAATGTCCTTGTTGTGTACTTAAGCAACTTTTTCTTATATGTACCCATTTTATGTACGCCAGATGTGAGAATGGAAGAAAGGAAGGAAAGAAAGGGATAAAGAAAAGAAAGGATGAAGGCACAATTTGGCAGTCTAGAACAGAACCAAGACCATGTAGGAGTTCAAAATAATATAAGCTTTTTAAACAGAAAGTGGTTATGAAGGAGTCACTAAAAGTAAGAATAGAGACAGTCAGAAGAAGTAGACAGTCAGTTGGATTCCAATAAAGGCAAAAAATTAAAATGCCGAAAGAGTATTCATTTCCTAGTTTCAGTCCACCTCCATACCATATGCACTTCTAAAAGTGAAAGGCACGGATTGGATAACCCACTGTTCCATTAGTTTTAAATCCTGTGCACTGTGAGCTTCATAGTCAGGCACTGTAATGATTCTTGTCATTTCCTGGTATAAGGTTTCCATGTGGTAGAGATGTCCATACTATTTCGTTATGAAAGAAAATCATTAAATATAAAAACAAAGTTACTAAAGTGCAGACTACGTAGTAAGCAGAAATGAAAGCAGAGACCAATTTTTCTTTTAAAAAAAATAGCAGTGATTTAATGTCAATCAGCTGATGAAGGAAATAATTTCATTTTAAACAAGAAACTGTTACTCCCACATGACTTCTAAAGAAAATGTGTTCTTTGCAAAGACACTTTTCATCTTGAAGTGTCCTTATCAAAGATCAATTCCAAATTGCCTGCATTCTACAGTCTTCCTCCTCCTCATCTCCTGTAAAGTGGGGTGGGTGGGAGTGAGTGTGTGTCCATCTTGAGATGACAACTTATTTTGGTTCACTGTAAATGAGGTTGATCTGGATACAAGCCCTCCGTCACATATAGAGTTGGTGAAGATCCTTTCCTAGTCTGTAGGCTGTTATTTTGTTCTGATTACAATGTCCTTTGCTTTACAGAAGCTTTTCAGTTTCATGAGGTTCCATTTCTTGATTGTTGATCTTAGAGCCTAAACTGTTGGTGTTCTGTTCAGGAAGTTGTCTCCTGTGCCAATGTGTTCAAGGCTCTTCCTCACTTTTCCTCTAATGGGTTTAGTGTGCCTGGTTTTATGTTGAGGTCTTAGAGGACTTTATTTTTGTTGGGGTGATAAGTATGGATCTATTTGCATTTTTCTACATATAGACATGCAGTTAGACCACCACCATTTGTTGACTATGCTGTCTTTTTCCCATTGTATTGTTTGGGCTTCTTTTTAAAAAATCAGGTTTCCCCTGAAAGACTCCATCCAGCAGGGGGTCTAAGCAGATGCAGAGACTCACAGCCAAAGTTTGTAAGGCGAGCAGGGAGTCCTATGGAAGGATAGGAATAGAGAAAGACCTGGAGGAGACCAGAGCTCCACAAGGAGGCCAACAAAGCCAAAAACAGCTGGACCCAGGAGGACTGCAGATACTGATGCATTAACCAAAGACTATGCATAGAGAGGACCTAGACTCCCTGCTCAGATGTAGCCCACAGACACTCATTCTCCATATGGGTTCCCTAGAAAGGGGAGAAGAGACAGTCTCTGACATGAACTCAGTTGCCTGTTCCTTGATTACTTCTCTCTGGTGGAGAGACCTAGCCAGCCCACAGAAGAAGAGGATTCAGGCAGTCCTGATGATACCTGATAGGCTAGGGTCTCACAGTGGGGGGAAGAGGACTTCACCTCTCAGTGAACATGGGGAGAGAGAGAGAGGAGGAAGAGGGAAGGAGGATGGGGCTGGGGGGGGGAGATGAAGGAGGGTGCTATAACAGGGATACAATGTAAAAAATTATAAGTAATAATAATATAAAAAATAAGGTATATCTGTGCCCTCTTTGTCTACACATAGTTGAGTCTTCCCAGCTAATACCTTAGTACACAGTCTATAGTCTATACTTTTTAGGGGGAAAACAAACAAACAAAAAAGAGCAGTGAAATAGCAGTTTTGAAGACCTGAAAAGCTTTCTTGCTGATTCTGAGGTTTGTTGACAGTGTCCTAACTCAGCAATCTGCTAAGGCTTCTCCGGTTTACACAGCAGCCGGTTTATGTAGCGATGAAGATAACATTTTTTCCAGCGTTCCAAAGTGCCTGATCTTCCTCTGTCCCATAAAGAATACTTAGTGAGGTTTTACAATCACTTTTTCCTTTTCACTTGATGTTAGTTTTTCTTTTAACTTGATGTTTTTCTCCCTAAGTTCTCTTTGGCGAGATTCTCATTTTTAATGCTTTTTCTGGCTGGCCTTAACAAGCTTTACCTCTTCAAACACTCTGGCCCAGTTAAATGGGAACTTTGCTATTTATTCATTTTCATATAATGGCTCTATCACAGATGGACAAATAGAAACTTGAGTGCAGTTGTAAAAAATTTTGCAGTTCACTTCAAACATGCTGAATTGTTATTTTTTCAGTGTAAGGATTTGAATGTGGAAGAGATTTTTTTGCGGGGGAGGTAAAAGGTATTGACTTACATATCTGAATGGCTGTTCAGTTCACTTGAACATAGAACCAACTATCATTGTTTCATCTATTTCTGTTGTTTCTAAAATTTTTCAAACCTGATTCTATCCTTACAATACATAGTGAAAAACATAAAAGCATCTCATAGATCCCATAAATAAATTAGGGAGAGGTTAACTCATTTGGCTAGGAGCACACAAACATGCAAAATTTTACCGGGGTTAGACTTAAGGCCAGCTGTGTCTAGCATTAGGCGCAATATCTATAACTTAAGGGATATCTACATGAGTCGACTCCTCAGAAAGAAAAAGAGACGTCTTTTTATATGCCTGATGAAGACAACATGATATGGCAGAAGGATGGCAACCCCTGAGCCCTAATTCCTATGTAATATTGGGCGGCGAGACATTTGCAGTTTATATTTCCTGATTTGTCTTTAAGATGAATAAAAAGAGCACGTCGACCTCCTATGAATTAAATAAGTTGATACATGTAAAGAATTCGGAATGGATAACTAATGTTAGTAGTTATTGCTATTATAAACAGTGTGTGAATTATATAATCAAGTGAAAATAATAATTAAAAACACGGAAGTAGGGTCCTGTGCCTGAGTAAAAAAAAAAAATCAGCCCCCTGTGACTGGGTTCTTAAGGAAGCATTCTGAATGAAAAGGAGAAGTCCCTGCTTTTGTGGATTCTCCACAGCTTTCCTGTCGCCTGACCCCACCACCTCCACATAGGACATGCAGCATTCCAGCTGCTTTTGGCTGCTGCTGTAGGTATTCAACAAGCCCATGATAAACAGACTAACAGAAATACAAAGGTGAGGATTAGGGCTTTTCTGGTCTAATTCACCACAGATTTGTGCTTAAAAAAAAATCACTGCTTTATTCTATGGATGTTGAAAGACTTAAAAATTTTACCAGTCTGGGAGAAATAATTATTTAGCCTCACTTTCACTTTAGTGGCATATTGAGGCACAGAACAGGTTGTGCCTTTATTATTATTATTATTATTCTTTACCGCCTTATTTGTGTTCAATAAGTTAGTGATGGGGAGATAGGTTTCTGGGAACATGCCTACAAGGGGAGTCAGAATTGTTGAGTGTGGAGTATCATCAATGAGTTGCTGCTTAAAACTGTAAATATCGTGGTTACTATGCATTTCCCCATTAGAGTTCCTCCAAGCCCCTCCTCATTTCCTCGGTGACTAGTTTTACAACTTATTACAAAATAGTCCATTGTTATAGCCATGCCAAGAGCGCACCACTCTAAGAATTTTAGAATCTAAATAGAGGGTCTGTCCTGCCTATTGCATGAAGGAGACCATTCTGCAGACTTGTAGGTTCATCATGTTGTGACACCTCCTGAAATATTTAATTTTAGGACCCTGATTATAGATATTTGATACCTAAACCTAGATTGAGATTCTAAATCTTTCTTATTCTCTTAGGAAACTGTTTGTTAGACCCACCACGGAAACAGATTCTGGGTCCTGAGGAACTCCCAGGGCAGACCTACGATGCCACCCAGCAATGTAACTTGACATTTGGGCCTGAATATTCTGTGTGCCCTGGCATGGATGTCTGTGCCCGGCTGTGGTGTGCTGTGGTACGCCAAGGCCAAATGGTGTGTCTGACCAAGAAGCTGCCTGCAGTGGAGGGCACACCCTGTGGAAAGGGCAGAATCTGCCTGCAGGGCAAATGTGTGGACAAAACTAAGAAAAAATATTACTCGGTAAGTGGTTTTCTTATCAACTAAAGCCTAGAGACTCAACATAGTAGGTGATTTTTCCAGGCGTGCGTAGTCATTGTCATCAGAAGGCTTTGTCCTTCAATGGTTTTGTCCTCCAATAATTTATTAAACTTCATCCCTGCTCATAGCATCCCTGATTGTAACCAAACAAAGGAAAACATGTAAGTAATGGGATTTTTTTAATTACAGGATTTCACAAATAACAAGACTGACAGATTTTACTAGTAAAATCAGATTGACACTGACAGCAGGGCCTCTGTGGTGTTTTCAGAATTCACTTTTAAAATCTTATTAACATTATCAGAATCTGTCCTCTGAAAGTCAGAAAGGGAACAGTAACAGAGCAGACAGTAGAGTCCTTGTATATATCTTGAACAATTCCAAATGCTCACTTTTTCCCAACAGAAAATTCATGTAATGTTGGGAGCTATGGTGTCTTAGAGGCTGTCCCCAAGCATATGTTTACAATGCAATAGACAGTTCTCATTGCCCATGTCTTGTCTGATATTGTGAAACAGGTGACCAGGAGCTCATATTTCCTAACCAAAATAGCTTATACAATTATACCTATATAGTCTCTCAGCTTTCTTCTGCAGTGCCTCCATAGGGAAAAAAAACCTGAGAGTTTGGTCAGGCTTGTCTTTCCATGTAGAGTATGTGAGCACATAGGCTGAACACCCCTTTGATTGTCTGTCACATCTAGTTGGAAATTTAGTCGAGTGCAACTCAAATGCCTTCATGTATAAGGAAAGAGTCTATCATAGGTAGAATGTGTGATCTCAACTACGGGACCTCAGAATTTGAAGACTAAATAGAAGGAAGGAAGTATAAATGGCCAACATCATGGGAATGCATCAGGGTGACAAATGATTTCCATTACTGCTCCAAGATGAAAGTACAAAGAATGTTAACGGGTGTCTGTGGTTATGAACAAGACTTTAACAGTATCAGAAGGCGGGATATGCAATGGCTGGAGAAAGGGATGTAATCCTTGGCATGTGCTCATTACTGAGGGTGACACTTTAGATACTCTGCTATTTGAAACAAGGTCCTAAATAAAAGATGACTTGCTTAGCACTGGGAATGAGCTGCAATCCCTTTGTTAATTGGATCATACATATGCTTCCACTGGGATCATATTTGCAAGGGGCTGCAACAACATATGGGATTCTTTTCCAAACAGACTTAAAATACCTTCTGCTTTCTGTTTCAGACCTCGAGCCATGGAAACTGGGGGTCGTGGGGCCCCTGGGGCCAGTGTTCTCGGTCATGTGGGGGAGGAGTGCAGTTTGCCTACCGCCACTGCAATAACCCTGCACCTCGGAACAGTGGCCGCTATTGCACAGGGAAGAGGGCCATCTACCGCTCCTGCAGCGTCACACCCTGCCCACCTAATGGTAAGCTGCAGCAAGGTGTGATGTGTAGCCCCTGTACTAATAGAAACAAACAAGGGAGACGGAGAACTAACATTAATCTCATACTGGAAAGAGACAGTCATTTGTAATTTAGTGACAAATATGGGGGAGATTTTTAAATTGTTGTCAAGGACAACAGTGTCTCCAAGCAACTAGGAGACAACACTTCTGTTTTCAATTCTGTTTATATGAAGGCACTTTAAACAGTGGTACATAAAGTGCTCTTCAGTACAGGAATTAAGGAGTTTTGAATGTCACACGTTTTGTTTTCTAGGTAAATCTTTTCGTCATGAGCAATGTGAAGCCAAAAATGGCTACCAGTCTGATGCCAAAGGAGTCAAAACATTTGTGGAATGGGTTCCCAAGTATGCAGGTGTCTTGCCAGCAGATGTGTGCAAACTTACCTGCAGAGCCAAGGGCACTGGCTACTATGTGGTCTTTTCTCCAAAGGTAACTACCTTGATCTGTCCAGAAGAGTAGTCATCCTGGGTAGAAATTAATTCATAGAATAAAGTCTGTAAATGCGAAATGTACACAGTGATTATTTTCAGGATGGTTAGATTTTGGAGAGGTGTTTTTTTTTCTGCAATGTACAAAGTTTTTACCATTTTAGCCACATTTGTCTCATCACAACTTTAAACTGACATTCATTTCAAATTAACCTTAACCCTCCCCTGAAAGAACATAATGTTTTTAAATGCAGATGAGCTGCAGTTTTGAGGGAGTGTTTTGTGGCTAATGAGTCAGTCCCTCAGAAGACATCAGGCCACCCAGGGACATCAACCAAACACAACATGACAAGCAATAAAACCAGGCACATACCATCATATCAAGGCTGTATGCGGCAAACTAGTTGAAGAAAAAAGGTTCCAGAAGCAGGCAGAAGCAGGCAAGAGAGTCAGAGACAGCACCTGTTCATACTGTCAGGAATCCTACAAGAACACTAAGATAACCAGCCACAACATAGATGCAGAGACCTAAGTCAACCATTCAGACTCAAAAACCTCTGTGGGGAAAAAAAATCAAATAGATTTTGTAGATGGACTAGGTGCAAGATGGTTTGGAAACAGGAGGGGTCAGGTGACATAAAGAAGAGAGGGAAAACTACTAGGAAAAATTACTGGAGTTGGGGGGCATTTCTGTGGCAAGGCAGAAACCTAAAAAGAAAAAAAAGAAAAGAAAAAATCCTCTATAGGCTTGCTCACAACCCAAGACATGTTCTCAGCGTAGGTCGCCTTCTCTCAGATGACTGTAGTGTGTGTCAAGTTGACAAAAATAAAAATAAAAAATCTGGCTAGCCATGGTAGCTCAGTATCCAACTGGGTACCCTAGTAAGGGGATCAGGAACTATTTCTGACATGAACTCAATGGCTGGCTCTTTGACTCTCCCCCCACCTGGGGGGGAGGAGCAGCTTTGCTAGACCCCAGAAGAGGACATTACAGCCAGCCCTGAAGAGACCTGATAAGCTAGAGTTAGATGGAAGTGGAAGAGGTCCTCCCCTATCAGTGGACTTGGAAAGGGGCAGGGAGGAGATGAGGGAGGGATGGGGAAAGTGGGAGGGAATAAGAGAGGGGGCTACGGCTGGGATAAAAAGTACATAACCTGTGATTAATATAAAACATTTTTAAAAGACAAAAAAACAAATAAAAGGGAAAAATATGGCTAGCACAAATATGGTTACAGAGAAGTCGTGTCTTGTGCTGATATTTTGTAGAATTGTTTATTTTAAAGAGAAGAGCTCCTAACTTCACTGTGATTGTTAGCCCTTCTTCTGGTTAAGAAAATATGCTTCCTATTTCTTTTTTTAATTAATTTATTTTTATTAATTACAATTTATTCATTTCGTATCCCAGCTGTAGCCCACTCCCTCATCCCCTCTCAAGCAAACCCTTCCTCCCTATTTTCCTCTCCCCCAGTCCACTGATAGGGGTGGTTCTCTTCCACTTCCATCTCACACTAGCTTATCAGGTCTCATCAGGACTGGCAGAACCCTACCACAGAGGGCCTATGAAAGACTCTACCCTGCAGTGTATTAGAGATGCTGAGACTCAGCCAAACTCTGGGCAGAGTGCAGGGAATCTTAAGAAAGAAGGGGAAGATAGAAAGACCTGGAAGGGGCAGGAGCTCCACAAGGAGAGCTACAGAACCAAATAATCTGGGCACAGAAGTCTTTTCTGAGACTGATACTCCAACTAAGGACCATGCATGGAGATAACCTAGAACCTCTGCACAGACATAGCCCACGGATGCTCAGTGTCCAAATGGGTTTCCTAATAAGGGGAACAGGGGCTGTCTCTGACATGTACTCAGTGGCTGGCCCTTTGATCACCTACCCCTAAGTGGGGAGCAGCTTTTCCAGGCCACAGAGAAGAGTTTTATTTTTATCTCTATAATTTCTGTATTTTCAAATTTTATGCAATAGACTAAAAACATTTTAACAGAACAAGTACATGTTTTATAAAGCAACTTTTAAAAAAGTATAGTTCACTGTCTGGAAAGATAAATTATGATATTAACTTCAACCTAGCCTAGGAAAGAACATGCATTTCCGGGCAAATATTGTGAGAGGATGATTGGGAAGAAATATTTCTATGTCCCAGATATTTACTTAAGAACTTATATGGTCAATCTTGAAGATAAGTTTTAAGGTCATTGTCTCTGACACAAAATTTTGAATAGATCTTGTATCTTCATCATAAATCAAAGTCCTTCTGGTCACTTACATTACAAGATACATATGTGGTTGTTCGATGTTTTCACAGATAAACATTTTCTAAATATACTAAAGGGATTTTTCATTATTTTCTGTATCATGCAGCAATTTACAATCACTATCTAATTATCAAAACTATGACACCTGAAATCAGCCTTCAGCTGTGTCTGTATAACTATGTCTCTACATCAGATACTATTAAAAAAATCAGCCAGTGTCCAATTCATGTATATTTTATTTTTTAACATTTTTATTTTATATTAATCACAGGGTATGTACTTTGTATCCCATCATGTATATTTTAATATAACTATTTAGTTATGAAGTAATGCATTTTCCTTAGAACATTATACAGAAGTAAAAAGAAAAAGCTAGAACTATGAGGAAGAGAATTATTAACACTTTGAGGGACATTCTACTTTAGTCTACAAATAAAAATACAAACTCACATACACACATCTGAAAGAATCACATGCATACAGATTTAAAATGCATATTTAAATATGTATGGACATGTACGCACACAAGCACGCCATAGTTTCTGTACATGCTATGCTTTAAAAATGGCTTTGAAAGAACAATTTCCTGAATTCAGAACCAAGTATTCACTCTATTTCCAAACCTTTCGAAAACACCCCTGCCCAAGTTTTATTTTGTATGTGAATCTGTTTGTCTTTGCTTTGATGCCTGAAGGTTCAACAGACCATGACAGGATTTTAAATAGGTCTGAATTGTATAATGTGCTGCTAAACTAACAATTAAAGAAAAAAGAAGATTATTTGTAATTTTAAGCCTTCTAATGTTCCGATAGCTACAGGAGTGAATCTCCCGATGAAAAGATTCTTTTCATCAATGTGAGAAGCGAATGCAATACATTGGGACTGTGCTGTGAAGACAGAAATAGGGCTTAGTGAATTGGATCGCCAACCCTATTAGGCAAGAAGTTCAAGAGAGAAAGTACAAAACCAGATCTTCCCAACAAAAATACATTATGAAATACATTTAGAAATTAAATTGTTGACAACTTTGTGATGGCTTAGCTTTAAAGATTTATTTTATTTTTTAACTGTGTGTATGTGGTGTGTGTGTGTGTGCATGTATGTGTGTTGGTATGCGCACATGAGAGCAGGTGCCTGGGAAGGCAAAAGGCAATGGATCCCCTAGAGCTGGTGTTACAGGTTTCTGTGAGCCACCCATCATGAGTGCTAGGAGCTGAAGTTGTGTCTTCTGTGAGAGCATCACATGTTCTTAACCTCTGATGAATATCTACCTTATTTTTGAATGTGCAATTTATTAAAATAGAGGTCACAAATTACAGCCTTCTCCTTAATTAAAAGAACCAAAAGTTCCAGAAACCAAGAATCCCTATTGCTGATATCTTTGTCTTGTGCAGGTTACAGATGGGACTGAATGTCGACCATACAGCAACTCTGTGTGTGTCCGAGGAAGGTGTGTGAGAACTGGCTGTGACGGCATCATTGGTTCAAAGCTGCAATATGACAAGTGTGGAGTGTGTGGAGGGGACAACTCCAGCTGTACAAAGGTTATTGGAACCTTCAACAAGAAAAGGTAAGGCCATCGCATCCTAGCCCTCATGTGAATTAAACCAGATTTTAGAGGCCTGCAAAGCTGAAACAGGAGACACGTTGCCTCATCATCTCTTTGTAGGAGAAGGTCTAAGGTGGTCTTGACAATGCATGTGCTTATGAGAAGGGTTGGGGAGAAGAGATGGATAGGTCCCTGTGGCTGATGAAAACTTTCAATGCCTCTGGAAGCAGGTAACCTGCAAGAGCTGTGAGGCTGAGAATTTAGGATTAGAGAGCAAAAAGAAGTATGCGTTGTTCCATAAAGTGTTACCCAATAAAGCCGTGTTTCCTAAAGCCTCCTGTGCGGAAGCCTTAGCTTAGTTTTATTTTATGTGTAAGGGTGTTTTGTCTTTGTGTATGTCTGTATACCATTTGTATGCCTTTTACTGGAGGAGGCCGGAAGAGGGCGTCTGACCTCCAGAAACTGTAGGTATAGAAAGTAATGAACTGCTGAATAGTATTCCATTGTGTAAAAGTACCACAATTTCTGTATCCATTCCTCAACTGAGGAAATCATGAAATTCGCAGGCAAATGGTGGGACCTGGAAACGATCATCCTGAGTGAGGTATCCCAAAAGCAGAAAGAAACA
>CM053753.1:96920084-96965694 GCA_028658305.1 Pachyuromys duprasi | reverse complement strand
CGGGGAAGAAGGAGATGAGGGAGGGAGTGGGAGGGTAGGAGGGAATGGGGGAGGGGGCTATGCCTGGGATTCAAAGTACCTAACCTGTGACTGAGATAAAAATAAATAAATTTAAAAAATAAATAAATAAATTTTTAAAATAAAAAAAAAAAGAAATGAACTACCACATGGGTGCTGGGAATTGAATCCTAATCCCCTGGAAGAGCATACATGATGCTCTTAACCACTGAGCCATCCTTTGGCCCCTTTCATGATATTTTAAATCTATTCTTTGAATATTTTATACATGTATACAAAATATTTCACTCACTCTTCCAACTTCCACTGAACACAGGATGTTCCCTTCTCAGGTCCACAAGTTCTCCTTCCTCTCTCCCTCCCTCCTTTGCTTCTATTGACTTTTTTTCTTTTTGACACATGGGCTTGGCATGTAGACCAGGGAAACCTTGAACATCAAGTCACCATCTTTTCTCTGTGCTGGGATTTAAGGTGTGAGATGCCACACTTAGCTTTCTTTATTATTTTTGTAGCAAACAAATTCTCACTAGACTCTGTGCTTTTCTTCAGAAAACATTTCTGCCTACACAATGTAAGTTAATTGAGGTGCTGCAGCAACAATCCCATTTTATAGGGCATGAGCTGGTTTCTGTCCGTTCCAGAAGGACAGACACAGCACTGTCTTCCTGTTTTCACACTTTTGCTTTAAACACATGAGACTAGAAAGTGCAACTTCTGGTATCAACTGTAATACTGTCCTTAGAAGGATGAGTGACTTAGCTAAAGGGTCTGACGGACCTTTCCCATGCTGAGTGTATAGGTGGAGTGTGCCTGCATGCCGATGTAGGTGTTCGTTTCCCTTAAATTGTCAGTGATCTTTAACCACACCAACAAGAGATCTTTAAAAGCACTAAGTATCACACTAATTTGATAAGCTGAAAAATGATGTTTGATATGATTTTAAAATGCATAGCTGAAGAATTATTCTGACTCTAAATACATATTATTTTTCTTCCTAAATAATGAAATCAGAATAATTTGGCCATGTTAGATCATCCATACAAGCCCTGAAGATCCAGTTAGATTTTGTATCTTTTCACATTTCAAATATGCAAGACAGCTTACAGACTAGCACCTCAAACTTTTATTTCACAAATGAGGACACTAAAGTTTGAAAGTTTAAAACTTATGTAACTCACCATAGTAAGTGAATACCAAAACAAAGCAGAGGCTATCTTGAGGTCAGAGGTGTGAGGGGCATTTTGTGATATAAGAAAAGAAAGAAAGAGATTAAGGAAAAGAAAAGAGAAAGAAAAATACAAAAGAAGTATAGAAGGAAGATGATAAAGAATGTGACTTACAATGACAAATCTAGTTTTTAAGGTAATATCTCACTATTTGTACCCTGTGTGTTCTTCAATATAAAGTTAAAAACTACTTTTTAAAGTGCTAAATGCAAATTTTAAGTTTTCTGAATGTTTTATTAATATGTATTCTTTTGAAGTCACATGCTGTGATAAAGGCATTCATAATGACAACAATTGACATGCATGAAATCCCTTCCCTCATTGGTCATATTTTATAACAGTTAAATTTATTTTGACACAGGGTCTCATTTTAAGACCAGCACTGACAATGAGGTGCTCTGCAATATCGTCACTTAAAGATTTTTATTATATTCTTACTTCCTGGTCTTCTATGTAAAATGTGACATCATCTCTAACTGTCATTCTGACCTTGAAGCACTTGTAGGTTTATGTGCCATCTATCAATATTAGAAGCTACCAAAAAAAGAGGAACACAGTCTTATCTTAGATAATGTTACAAAAATAAAAATCATATATCCAGGTAGACAGAATCAGCAATATCTCCAAGTAATCTTGCTCATTCCAAAACTCAGAGGTTCTGACACATGTATGAGGCAGACACTACAGATCAGATGCCTGGTAGACACAGACTTCCTTTGAGAATGAGCTTTCTCTTCAAGACAGGTGATATGAACTTAGATTTTTAACATATAGTCTTGAAACTCAACTAAGAATAAGAAATTAGTCAATTTAATTTCATAAGTCAGTCAATCTGCATATGGAATGCTTCTTTTATTTAAGTAACTGAGAAATATTTAAAGTTACATTAATTAGTACTAAATATTTGTGCTTTATTGTGGCCTCTTAAAAAACAGAGATTTTGGCAAAAGATGAGCTGTTCTTATTGGTGTAGTCTCCTGGAATTTAGTTCTCATTTGTGCTAGAGTTCAACAAGGTTTGTGCATATTAGAGATGATCTCAGCTGATGATGTATTGTTTAAGGCCTGCTTAATTTTTACTCAATAAAACACTTCATTCAATTTATCATAATTTTGGGTGAAGACTAAACATTCAAAAACACATATGCCATTAAAGTTTAATTTTCTAAAAATAATAGTAAGTACTCATGATATAGTGACAAAGTTTTACTTTTCATTTAGCTTCTTGACCCAAAAAAATCTAGTAAGGCTTCTAGGGGCAGAAGCTCAATTTGTCCTGATACCAATCCAACAAGTAGCTGAACACATCCTCTTAAATAACCCTGTATATTGGAGAAGATCTCTAAGAATGACTTCTGTAGCCCACCTTGAAATACAAAGTTTTACCTGGCCTAGGGTAAGGATTAGGGAATACTAAAATGTTTGCTAGTGAGCTCACTATCAAGATTTTAAAACATTAAAAATTTATATGAGATTGAGACAGATTTGTTTATTTATACTCACATATAACCTATCCTATTTCTGTATTGAAAGAACATAAAATATCTTTGTAAATGTAGTAAACATGCAAAAATATGGTACAAATAAAGATGAAATGGTCATATGAATTTCTAAATCCATTTTTAAATAAGTAAAGGTTGTTAACATCATCCTAATTTTGAATATCACAACAAAGGCAAATGTTACTGCAATTTTATTTTGTTATTTGAAAAGGTTTAAAGCCAATTTAAATTTAATCGCTTAAACACATTAGCACTAGCTCAGTCGCCATGTGGGAATTCCCTAGTAAGGTGAACAGAGACAATCTCTAACAAGAACTCAGTTGTCTGCTTCTTGATCACTTCCCCCTAGCCAACCTACAGAGAAAGAGGATCCAGGCAGTCCTGATGGGACCTGATAGGCTAAGGTCAGAGAGTAGGGGAAGAGGACTTTCCTTATCAATGGACTAAGGAAGAGGGATATGGGAGGAAGAGGAAAGGAGGATGGGATTCAGAGGAAATGAGGGAGAGAAATACACCTGGAATACAAAGCAAGTAAATTGTAAATAATAATAGTAATAATAATAATAAGATGAAGAAGAAGAAAAGAAAAGCTGTGTGTTAAGATGAAGGAAAACTTAGAAAAGTTCTACATGTTTTTCCATGTGTAGGTATATACTAATTCTATCTCATTGCCCCTTTCTCTTTTTTACCTCTCATGTGAACATTTCTGCTTACAGTAAGGGTTATACTGATGTTGTGAGGATCCCTGAAGGAGCAACCCACATAAAAGTCCGCCAGTTTAAAGCCAAAGACCAGACTAGATTCACTGCTTACTTAGCTCTAAAGAAGAAAAATGGCGAGTACCTTATCAATGGCAAGTACATGATTTCCACTTCAGAGACAATCATAGATATCAATGGCACAGTCATGAACTACAGTGGGTGGAGCCACAGAGATGACTTCTTGCATGGGATGGGCTATTCAGCCACAAAGGAAATTCTGATAGTACAAATCCTTGCAACAGACCCAACGAAAGCACTAGATGTCCGTTATAGCTTCTTTGTTCCCAAGAAGACCACTCAGAACGTAAACTCTGTCATTAGCCATGGCAGCAACAAAGTGGGACTACATTCTCCACAGCTGCAGTGGGTGACAGGCCCATGGCTGGCCTGCTCTAGGACCTGTGACACGGGCTGGCATACCAGGACCGTGCAGTGCCAGGATGGAAACCGGAAATTAGCAAAGGGATGCATTCTCTCTCAGAGGCCTTCTGCATTTAAGCAATGTTTGCTGAAGAAATGTTAGCCTGTGGTTTGCTCTCATGCACAGAGATAACTGGAGGACATCATAGATACAGATGTGCTGAAGACGAGGCCTATGCAAAGCACAGAAAGGCAGGCCTCCATGACATTGTCACCAGGAGTCAAATTATGGGCAGAATCTGCTCTTTGTGACCAAAAGATGTGTACTACTTAACATCATGATGGTGACCTTCAAATACAGAAGACATGGGAGTTATGGAACATCTTTGGGCCTACACAAAGGAGACATGCAATTATGAATGTAGAATCGGGACATTTGAAGATGACAGAGAAGTCTTGCCACCTACCTCTTACAGAATGTCTTCAAAGGCATCATGTCAGCCATGACATACGGTTTATTTTTACTGTCTGTAAATGCATCCATTCTTGGAATGTCACTTTATATACTTGGTCCTACTAATATATATACATATGTATATTTCAATAACGAAGTATTTGACCAAAGTAGGTCTGCAGCTATTTCATCTATTGGTTTCCAGAAAGAGCTGTGGAAGATTTACTGGAAATTAAGAACTTGCTGCTGTTAATTAATATTTTGTAAATTGTCAGTCTGCAGGACATAATGTTTTAGTTAAAAAAAAAAAAACATCGACAGCAAGCATCTTTTGAGAAATTCTAAAAAGGGAAAGGATCTATGTGTGTCTGGTCATTTAATCACGTACTCTGGTCCATGTACTCTGACCTTTGACCATCTGTACTTTTTTTCAGGCAGCCAGCCAAATCATTGTAGCATTGGGGTGCAGAAATTATCTTTTCCTGTGTATATGTGATCAGTATCCAAGGGTCTAGAAATTAATTTGCTTGTATTGGAATTTTTTAAAAAGTATGTCACTGTTTTCAGTTTATATTTTCACAGCTAGTACTGTCTATGCCTTCCAGCTAATATCTCACCATGTACAGTAAACACACAGAACACACAGAGTCAAGTCGTCTGTCACTACCAGCACCTTCAGTACCAGCAGACCTCTTCTCAGCCAACCTTTAACATGTTTGTGTTTGCTTGTTTGCTCTTCCTAAAGGTTGGGAAAGACTTACGTTCTTTATTGATTGGGTCTAATATTTAATACTAATATTAAAATCAGTTCATGTGTAGCCTCATCTAGAAGGAGCAATCAGTATTAATTCAATTAGCTCAAGAAACCAGACTGGTTAGCATTAATAAGACTGTTTCCACACCATAGGTAATCATCTCATAATTTAAAAAATATATAATAATATACCTACTGCATTAGAGAATTTTACCAATTGGAAAGTGTTTAACTATACCACTGAGTTTATAAGTGATGAATGTAAGGGTTTTCAGGAAGTCTTTCACCTGCATAGGAAGGCTGAATATTAAAAATACTTAATAATAATCAGATACAGAAAAAAATCTCCTTTAGACTATACACTGCACAACCACCTCTAATAACTCAAATAATAAGGTGTTTCGTTCCACTGGGATTTCTTTTTTGTTTGTGAAATACTGCAAAGTGTTTTATGTAAATTTTATAGTGATCATACCAAATGTGCCTACTGTTAAAGATTTGCATATAAGGACTTTAAGAAATCCCTGCTGGAATTCCAATAAATGTATGAGAGTTTATTTTTATTATAAGATATTTTAATATAAAGAATTATGTAATTAATGACTCTATATCATCTTTATCTCAGCTGACCAGAAAAAAAATGAGACTCTTACTTAGTTTTTATTGTTGTTGTTTGTTTGTTTTAAGAGATTATTTTTGGAAACAGATCAATGCCCTTCTAAAGCAATCATCAACCATTAGATTCTCACTGCATGGTCTCTTTACATCAAGAAATTCAGCCTGTACCAAACTGGTAGCCTATATATGTTGGAAGTCTCCAAACAGAGCAGGGAATGAATCTAGTCAAATTGGTCATAATACAAAAGATTAAAGATCACATTGATTATTTAACAGTATAGAGAGAATAAATAATTTAATGTACCTTTTTTCCAGTTTTGAAAACAATATGAACAAAGTAGCTCAAACATGACAAAAATCCTATTTTATCTTTTGTGCTTATATTAAAAGAAAATAAATGTAAAGTAAATGTGATTGCCTCCTACTCTGCCTCCCTATATGATCTTCACAGTTTTTAATAGTATTTTTCTCTAAAATAATGAAGTTTTACACGTCACATGAAATAAACCTAGAGAGAATAGAACAAATAAACCACTATTCTATGTCTGAAGGGAATTCTCTACTCTTTAAAATGACTACCCTACATTGACAAAGGAATGTGAAAAAAAACTCCTAAGGAAAGAGAACACAGCAAACTGAGATTAAGAGAAGTGGCGTTTCAGACAGGGAATGAGTAATAAGTGAGGAGGAAACCCATAATGAACTCCACTTCATTCCAGTCTGATTTGTGCTGTGTCTTCCAACTTCCCATTGTATATCTTGAATTTTTTTAAGACCTTGGATTTGGGATAATGGATGAAGGTGGGTGACACAGAAAAAGTTAATGCCTCGGGTTTCAAAACATCTATCTCACTTGGGTAAAGAATCACTCCAGAGTGATTCAGTAAGTTTCAGTAAGTACAAGAGAACCCAGAATAAAACAGCACCTTTCCCTTTTAGAAAAGCAAATGTCACATTAGCTCTTCTTATTGCTTGGAATTGTAAGACCATTGTTATAATGTATCTAAAAGATTCAACATCTATTGCCTTCCTGTGGAAACAGTTTTAAACTAAGAACTGAGGGATGAATCACAAACAAACAAAATAAAAAGTTGCAGCACTGAAAAAATAAGTAACTTATTGTTTTGCAACTACTATGTGAATTTCTGTGATGAGATTATTTATTCTTATTTAACAAAGATTATGTGCAAATTCCTTTATATTTATATGTTTTGCTATTGTCCTATTTTTTAATTTATGCTTTTTTGTTTGCGTATAAAGTGCACTTTTTGATTTTATATTCTATACAGCTCTGGTGGCTTTGTATTTTTTTTACAGAGGGCTTTCTGTGTGAAACAGGTGTATGTGTATATATTATGCATGTTGTTTTTACTCTGCCACACTCTTAAATTTAATCTTCCACGGCTAGTATATTCCTTACTTATCACTTTGTTAATAGGTCATTTAAATGCCCTTAATATTGGCTTTTTCTGGTCACAAGATCTAAAAATGTACACTTAATCAAGCAAGTTGCAAGTTTTTAACAAGAGGACATATAAATCTTACAAGCACCCTGCAGAAGCTAAGACACAATGGATGACATGCCTGCAACCCGAGAACTTAGGAGGCTCAGCGAGGAAGAACATGACTTTGAGGTCAGTCTTTGATACATAACAGATCCCTATTTTGGGAGAAGAAACAGAATCAGTTTCCTTCACATCGCTGATAAATATATTCAGGGTACTGTTAATATATCATATGAAAGCTATGCACACTTCTGTTATTTGACTTCTAAGTGAATTAAGGAATGATAAACACAAAGACTTCCAACTTCAAAAACAGCTGCCCCAAATACTGTGACTTAGTCCATGCTATCTGTAGAGAATCTACAGATTATCTCAAACAAAATGCATTTGTGTAATTCTGATAATGTGTGTCACAACTTTGGCTATGGGTGTAGATGTACACTATAGAATGTGACCTCTTAGTACTACTATCAAATGGTCGAGAGTGAAAGGATCTGTAACTAACAGGGACAACTGTGGTAACAGCAGCTCATTTGCATTATGTCTCCACAGTCCAGTTCTAGCAATAGGTTCAAGCACTCTTGTACCCAATGTGCATCTCACTGGGTCCATCCCTGGCTCCGATGTTGCTCCATTAATAACTACCTTAGCATGTTCACAGGGTCAGTCATCATAACAAGTGAGAACTATAGGAAGGTTCAGAAGCCCATGGTGTGCACTACGACTACAGCTAATGGTTAGCAGTATAAGTGTGGTACTTATGTCTATCCCCAGAGAACTCTGCAAAATAGCATTGCCAGCACACACTACTACCACATCTCCTTATAGTGAAACATAGGGTCAAACGAAAGTCATTACATTTTTTGAGTCTTTCATGGCTACAAAACAAAATAAATGACCACAAGAACACAAAGGGTCCTTAAAAGCAGATGCAAACCATATTAAAAGAGGTTTATCATTGAACACACAAAAAAGGAACTTGTGTGGTTTCTGTATTATTTTTCTCTTTGTGCAACAGTCCACAGTTCTAAAGAATCAAACAAGTAGATTAGCCTGACTGAATAGTCCTGTAAAAATGTGATAACAATATCTTAATATTAGACACACACATGGCTTTTTAATCATATTACCACAAATCACATAAGTCTACAATCAATTCATAAATTCTTCTCAATCAAACTGAGAGTACATTGTAATATGGGTCCATGCACTATTAGTCACTATTAGTCAATAAACAGGATAAAAACATTGAAATCAGTGTAAAAAAATTTCCACCTAACAAATTCTTGCTGTGGGATATAATTCTAGAGCAAGTAGTATGGGAGATATAATAAGGCACTTATGTATGTAGAAAAAGAATGCAACTTTGACATACATATTTATTGTGATCTATTAATATATCAGCTCATTTTAAATGTTTGTTCTCTGGCCCCTACCTTATGACTCTACTAACCAGCATGTGTAGACTTCATAGGTTAAGAGAAAAAAATAACATTGCCCTATCCAATCCATGCCCCTAATAGGCAACACCCCCAGTGACTCAGAATTCCAAGGAGATGTAACCTTAGACCTCAGTTTTTAACTTCACTTTTCTTGGCTGTGTCCAGTGAGAAGCTGTTATTGTAGCAGAAGTGTTGACATCTTTATTGATGACTGTCAAATATAGTATTTCTGACTTCGTTTTTAGTTTCAATAATATTCTAGAGACCTCCACTCTTCTTGTCAAGGCCAAACACAATTTAATCCTCAGAGTTTGAGAAATCCGCCTTCCTCCTGGCCATTCTAACTGAAGGTATAGCTGAGGGCACTTAAGATGTCATCAAAACCTGAAGAGAGGCAGGTGTGAGCTTGGTCTCCGTGTTTCTGAGTTCCTAAGCTGTCAAGAGTCCACTGAAACTTCTGTGTGTAGATTATCTTTTTATTTATTACAATTTATTCACTTCCCAGCTGTAGCCCCCTCCCTCTCCCCCCCCCCAGGCCCTTCCCCTAGTCTACTGATAGGGAAGGTCCTCCTCCACTTCTATCCAACCCTAGCCTATCAGGTCTCATCAGGACTGGCTGTATTATCTTTTTCTGTGGCCTGGTAAGGCTGTCCTCCCCCAGGGGGAGGTGATCAATGAGCCAGAACTGTAGATTATCCTTTTAAACATTGTAATATTTCATGTCATACTCAACATTCAGTGCCTAGATCTCAACCTCTTCCGAATCCTTACATTGAAGTATTCACACCTATACAGAAAGTATATTGAGAATAGGGATTTCAGTAATGTGTAAGACTGGTCAGCTAGACTTCTGACAGAGAAACGCATGGTCTTTGTATACCAGTACTTCAGTGTGCACTCAGATGTGGCATGGACATTGCTGTTTCAGCTTCCTATTGTCAGGAGCTATGTAATAAACACTGCTTATATTTAAGTAGTGACTTATTGATTGGTCAGTAGGAAGTACACATAGTTTTGAGAGTAGGTATTTCCAAGCAAAATCAGTGGCAGAAATGCAACCCATTTGGCATAAGCAGTTGAGTGGTACCAATACTGAAACTTATACATTAGAATCTATGAATAAGGTCAAGTAATAAACTTGAGTCAGCAAAACTCACACTTTTGAAGTCTTAAAACACATTTCGCTGGTAAGAAAAAGAATAGGGCTTCATTTGCCTTCTCTTTCTGGAAATGATGGCACGTGATGTAGTTGAATGACCAAACAATCATGGGAAAGTGAATGAAATGTCACCTTAGTTTTGACAAACCGGATTGGAACTGGCTCCTTTTAGCACTGCTGTATCTCAGCCTACAGTCCACACCAACTCTTTGATTCAGGAAAACACTTGACTTGGGCTGTTTTTGATGTACTGTAATATTTTTTCATTGAGGAATACTATCCTACTTTGTAAAGCATTTTTCTATGTAAATTCGACTGTAACTCTAAATGCTGTTTTGGTGGGCCTAATAAATAGAACTTGTAAACTAGGTTAAGGCATGTGCTGTATATAATATAACTTTAGAGTTGGACACTATTGTTATTTATTTTTAAATATCTCATAACACTTGTAGCATAAAGTCTGTCTCTGTTATTTCTGTCATTCATCATCTGAGCACAGACAGTTTCTCTTAGCTAAGCAGTGGCTCTCTGACATGTAACGTCTAGTCAGTATACCAACTCCTTAAATATGCTAAGTACTGACACATGAACACAGCATCATAGCTGGATTTAGTTTTACATAAGCTTACTACAGGTATAACCTTAAGAAGTTAAGATTATAAGTAAGCCTAGATTCTTTTTTTCTATTTTTTTAAATTTATTTACTCTTTTATTAATTACAGTTTATTCACTTTGTATGCCAGCTGTAGCCTCCTCCCTCATCCCCTCCCAATTCCCCCCTCCTTCCCTCTTTGCCTCCCATGCCTCTCCCCCAGCCCATTAATAGGGGAGGTCCTCCTCCCCTTCCCTCTAACCCTACCCTATCAGGTCTCATCAGGACTGGTTGCATTGTCTTCCTCTGTGGCCTGGTAAGGTTGCACCCTCCTCAGGGGGAGGTGATCAAAGAGGAGCCCCTGAGTTCATGTCAGAGACACTCCCTGTTCCCAAGCCTAGATTATTAAGAGAAATTTTCTAGAAGTTCCACATATTTCGTAGTAAGTTTAAGAATTAACTTTCCAGTGCACATTGATTTTTAAGGTGCATTTATTATTACTCAAGTGAGCATTTACAAGCACAGGATTTCCTTCTGATATCAAGCAATACTTTAGAATTATGACACTTAAAATGTGTTTCAATGTTTTATTAATGCTTTTTGACGATTTCATATGATACATTTTGAATCTCCTCTCCCTCGATTCTTCCCATTATCACCCTCTCAGCCCCGTCGACATTCCTACCACATGATTTTGAGATTTCTTCTTTTTTTGTTTTGTTTTATTTTGTTTTGTTTTGTTTCCCCATTGAGTCAAGTTTGTGTTATCCAGCTAGTCTCCTGAGTGAGGCTTGTCCCAGTGTGTGGTCAAACTACCAGATGGGTGTCACATCATTAAAGATTCTTCTTTTCCCAGCAACTATCAAATGCTAGTATTTCTCCAGCTATTAGCTATGGCATGACCACCTTCCTTGCTTCCTGCTGGGATTTTGTAAGGCTGGAGCCTATGAAGTCCCTATACATGCTGTGAAGAGTATGAGTTCATATGTGCATGTGACCTGCTGTATCTGGGAAACCCTGTTTTCTTGAGGTTATCAAGCACCTCTGGCTCCTGCATTCTTTCTGCCCACTCTTCTCAGAAAATCCCGAGCCCTTCAGAAGAAGGATTGTAATAGGAATGCCCACTTAGAGCTGCGCACTGTACAGTCTTATTTTTACACTGTGACTGTCTGGGTCTCTGTTAAATGCATCTACTGCTAAGAGAAGCTTCTCTGAGGAGGGATGAGAAATGCTCTGATCCACAGTTATTAACAAGTCATTAAGAGATAACTCAATACTGTTACTTTACTAATGGATAGAGTAGTCATATTCTTAAACTTTATCTTTATTAATTTTTTCTAAAACAACATAACCAAAAAATCTCCTACAAATATATACATATTTATATTTAATATAATTATTAAATATATATTTATATTTAATATATTTATATTATAAATATATATTTATATATAAATATTAAATATATATATAGCTTGTTTTTGACACAGGGTTTCTTTGGGTAGGTTTAACTGTCCTGGACTCACTTTGTAGACAAGGCTGGCCTCAAACTCACAGAGATCTGCCTGTCTCTGCCTCCCTGAGTGTTATGATTAAAGGCCTGTGCCACTGCTCCTGGCTTCTCCTAATGATTTTATGTAAAGGTGGCATAAAATTTAGCCATCACAATATGGTTAAATTTTCTTGAGCATTTGGTTGACTACAGCCCTGAGGCAGTTGCTTCCTGAACGTTCTAATGTACTTTATCTCTATGACCTGATAAGGTAATCTGAATGTTCCAGTATTGATGATCATCATGACAATATGATAACAATGCCCAAAGCGACAAGTGCCACAGAGTACTGCCAAGTAACTGTTGTCTGATGGCAGCTTCTTTATAGGCAGGGCTCCTAACTGTGGGGCTGAGAGAGAATCTGTGGTATGAAGAGTGAACCCTTTAGATTGGAGCTGTCCCTACAGCCTCTAATGTGTGGGTTTCCTGGGTATGTCACAAGCAGTCACATATTCCAGTGAAATAGTGAAGAAACTACGGAAGTCCATGCAGGTTAGAAGGATGGATTCATAAGCCCTATGCAGCACGAGGTCTTGCTGTTTCAGGAATGACTTGGAAAACTAATAAATGGACACTGGACATTCTAAAATCATTCAGTATGTGACCTTCAAATCTGCTGTGTGACCCACAATGAGCGGGGTCAGATGAGGTAAAAGGCATAATAATGGCCTGAAAGGACAGCTTTTCTTCTGTAACGAACAAAAGAGAAGCTACAGATGCTTGAGACAGGCTTAGATACTGTCATGTCTTTTTATTTACTTTACTGCTTTACCTGTGCAGTTACAATGAATATTTTCCACACACATGAATGAATAATTATGGAGCATGGTGGAGATACACAAATTCTATATCTAGGACTCAATGTAAGTTCCTAGAACCAAGTTAACTAACTGGATAAAGCTTTTGTTCAGTAGATAAAGGAATAGGGCAAAAAGAACTGCACTTATTAATTGCTATAGTGTCTATTACATAAATAAAGAGAATGAAATCCCAGAATGCTCATCTACCTGGGGCAGTTCCTGTGGGTGAAGAAAACCCAGCAGACCCAAAGCCACTGTAGTATGCATTTATTCAGAAATACAGACTTCTGTTTCTTCTACATGTCAACAACAGTACGTTTTCTTTTTAAATATTTTTTATTTATTTTATATATATGAATGCTCTATCTTCACGCACACCAACATAGTGTGAGCATCACAGAAGAGAGCATCAGATCTCAATATAGATGATTATGAGACACTATGTGGTTGCTGGGAATTGAACTCAGGACCTCTGGAAGAGCAGCGAAATGCTCTTAACCACTGAGCCATCTCTCCAGCCCAAACAATGTGTTTTCATCTGACTTCATCTTTCATCAAGTTTTGACTTGCATTAAAATTACAGTTCATTTGTTGCTACTTGTGTTATGATTTAAAATATCTAAACCTGGGCTGGATTAAAGAGCACTTGTTGCTCTCACAGAGGAACAAGTGAGTTGCCAACTCTCACATAGCAGGTAACAAACACTCATAACCCCACTGCCAGAGTATCCAACGCCCTTTTATGACCCTGTGGTGTACATACATATATGCAGACAAAATATTAATTAACATAAAATAAATATAAATTTTTAAATAACTAAACCTTAGAGAATAAAAACAGTTGATTTATTAATTATAATTACACTAAACCTATATAGAGTATGTAGATTTGAGATAAAAAATATATGAAATATTGAAAGATACTAACATATTTTTTTTCTTTGGGATATATCTCCCATCTATTGCAAATAACTTACTAAGACTATTTCTTTACTTTGTGCTCCTGTACTGTCCTCTAACTATGCAAAGATATTGTCTTGCGCCAGTTGCAGATAGGAATCCAAATCTTACTGTAGGGAATAATCAGGAAAAAGAATCAGCCTTTATAGTCAGAGACCTAAAGAAGTTCTTGGGTGAGTGCACTATACAAAACCTTAGACGATGAGAATATGCAAAAGCTGTCCCTTCAATCAAGTTTAGGTCAGAGCCAGGCTCACACCTTCACTTCTGCCAGTCTTGTCCAAACCACCACATAACTGCTCCACCTGAACAAGAGCAAATGCCTCCTGGTGAAGCCTTCTGATTCCATCAACAAGACTGCTCCAGGAAAAACATCTACGCCAAATCCTCTCACTCTTAACTGAAAATTCTCCAACATATTTCTGTCCTGCATAAATGCAAAATCAGTGTATTCTCATGGTCTTCAGGTTTCCACAGGATCATATCCCACAATCCTCTCTGATATCCACTGTCTTTTCCTACTATTCCATTTTGTTGCACCAACTATTTTTCACTGTATCAAATATGAAATATGTCTAAAATTCTTGCCCAGAATTGCTTTTCCAGATACACATGGCTCCTCTTTAATCCCAATGAACCCTAAGAAACATAGTCATATTCATATCATAGCATGTTACATAGTTCATCTTAATTAGGCAAATTTTGACTCCTGGTAAATATTTGGTAAGGTTTGGAGATATTTAGAGTTTTCACTTTGGTGAAAGATATGCTACTGGAGTCAAATGTGGTGGAACTGAGGAAGCTGTGATGCATGAAACAGCATTTTATAGGAAGGAAGGACCTATTCAGAGTGTCAAGGGAACTCAAGTGAGGGTGTCACCCTTGATAAATCACTTCTTCCTGTTTGGTCCTGTTGATAGAATTTCTTCTCCAAATAGTACTGTGATGCCTTCAAACAAGATGTCAGCCATCCATGGCTGAGTCCTTTCTCTGTTCAGCTAGAGATCATGGAGCAGCATAAGCTGAAAGCCAAAGCCAGCCCTTCGTTCTTGGAACATTGGCACCAGGTAAGTGTTTCCTGAGAACTAAATCTAAACAGATTAGGAGCTTGGCATTGTTCATGCAACTGATGGATTATGCAGGTGACTATGACATAAATGTAAGACAAGTAATTATTGTAAATTACTGTTAGTCTGATTTTTACAGCTGATTTCAAGAAGTCTGAGGAAACCTCTATGGACCAATAATTTTATAAAATTAGTATTATGTCCTAAGCCAGAATCTCTACAGCTTTTGAATAAGCTAAGTAGAATGTTTCCTGAGGAGCCAAATGAAAGACTTGAGAAGAATGGATGTTTTGTTTCTTCAAGAACATTTTAAAACAATATCAGATTTTCATGCAAATGGCATGTGTTTTTAAATAGTAACCACTTTAAATAAACTTACTCTAGTTTCTAGGGAAATCTAGGAACTCTGAAAATGCAGTATTGCAACCAATAATCTAAGTTCAGGTTCCAAATTCCAAGGCATCGTTAACCTTTCATTTAAGAATCATTTGTTTAAAATTTCTTGAACTTGTACTAAGGAATAAGACCTCTACAAAAGGTTGAAGGTTGATATTGTTGCCAAAACTTTTTGTTTTGTTTTGTTTTTAAACTTGATCACAAAGCATGGCTGCAATGATGCTCCTGTTAACTGAAGAAGATAGGTACAGGGTGATTTTCCATTTCATTTTATAAACCATAATATTCTAAACTTAAAAAGATGTTATCAATAATATGTTAGCAGGGAATT
The DNA here is from genome assembly GCA_028658305.1 of Pachyuromys duprasi. Taxonomy (NCBI): domain Eukaryota; kingdom Metazoa; phylum Chordata; class Mammalia; order Rodentia; family Muridae; genus Pachyuromys; species Pachyuromys duprasi. Next base: position 96,950,198 of record CM053753.1, on the reverse strand, counting down.
TTGCCAACCACAGCAAAAGAACTACAGTAACAACATCTTACAGATTAAGGGTGAGGAGAGACATGGAGAAGAGGGAAGAGGAGTCAGTAAAGAGAGAGAGGGAGGAGTAGGGGAAAGACAGAAGTAAAGGAGAGCATGAACATGTGCGCTAAACAGAATTACAGATAGATCAGACAAGATCATAGGAGATACTATGAAATAGTGCTAACATTTCCATGAAGATATATATATATATATTCAATATACTTGCCACTGGACTCCATTCTGCCAAACCAGAAGGATTCCTGAGGTTCTCATTTATTTCTGCTGTCTAAAGCCATTACCTTTCACCTCCTACAAGACATAGTACCACAACTTTCAAGTGAATGCCAAAGATCCTACATCTCCTAGACGGCAGTGTTCAGTTTGAAAAATGACTGAGCTATGATGCATTTTGGTCTTGACCCATGGAAATGATTCTCAATCACAGACAATATGGGCTACTTTCTACATCTGATGCTGTGTTGGATACATAAGCGTTGAAGACCATCCCTAAAAATACATTACCTTGGTTCCAATCCAATGTTTATGAGATTCAGAGGGCAAGTGATTAATTCCCTTTCTTGGGTCAGAGCCAACTAGAGACAGGTTGTTTTTCTGCACACTTAACAAAATTCACCATCCGCCTTCTCCTAGACCGGCATTTAAAGCTAAAATAAATCTTTTAAAAGAAAAATATCAAAGTTGTACTTCCCACCAATTAAGTTAGATGTTCTGGTGTTGAAGGCTGAGTGTGGTTACATTTTTTTTTTACTTTCCATATTCATTTATTATTTATATTTATACATTACTTTTCTTTTTAATTTTAATTTTTAATTACACTTTATTCACTTTGTATCCCCCTATAAATTCCTCCCTCCTCCCCTCCCTCTCTCCCTTCCTTTCCCGTCTCTACTCATGTCCTTCCCAAAGTCTACTTCTTATGAAAGAAGTGTGAAATAGTAAGTCCTGGAGTGCTTACATTTTTAAACTTCTTTAGGAGAGCCCCCTAGGAAGCCAATGTTTCTAATATCCTTACATTCAGTGTGCATTCCTTATCTCCTATGTTTCTTGAATAGGCTTATCTGCTGTGATTCATTTGATGTTCAGACTGAATCGCCAACCAAGAGGTCTCATGGGACCTCTGCACATATAGAACAGTCATGTAGCTTGGTCTTCTTGTAGGACTCCTAAGAGTGGGAGTAGCAGCTGTCTCTCACTCAGTTGCCTACCTTTGGGACTCTTTCTTTGTACTGGGTTTCCTTGTCTAGACTTAATAGGAGAGGAAGTGCCTATTTAATGTAACTTTATATGCCATGACTGGTTGATATCCTTGGGAGGCATGCCCTTTTCTGAAGAGGTGTAGACATGGGGGATGAAGGTAGGGACTGGGAAGAGAAGAGGGAAAGGAAACTGCAGTTGTTACCAAAATAAATAAATAAATATTTTAAAAGTAAAGAATGAAAGCTAATCAAGATATTAGTTTTTTTTTTAATTAGTAGGGTCAGTTGCTCCCATCAGTATACAGGTGAATTAGAGGGCACAGTCCTTGAATAAAGGTCTAACATGCCCCTGATGGTCTTGTGTCACACAGCAAGCACTGCCATAGGAAGCTGAACTTCAGCGTTGGCAATAGAGTACTCTGTCAACAGTCTGCAAGTGCTACACTCAGACACAATCCACAGCTCCTTTTCCAGTCATCGCTGTTCTGCACTGAACATGTATATCTCCATTGTACAGCTCTTTTGTCTTCTTAGTTTTTGCTTGCCCAGGGTACTGTTCACAGAATACCAAAAGAGGAAGTGGTGTCTGGAGATTGACTGAGTGAAAAACCTGGACTCTGATTAAATTATCAGATTTTATTTGCACAATTAAGGGAAGAAGGGGAATCACACAGGTCACCCACTTGATCTGGTAGCTTCTCTCTTTTCTGTACTTGGTGACTGGAACCTTGTTTGTAAACCAAGACCTTTCTATTTTATATTATACCAAAGACACAATTAAAATGATGCTCTGTCTGTGTTTTAATATGAAGCTACTAGAAAGTACTACTAATACTAGAAAGACAGGGTATCCTAGAGTTTGATGGAGGAGTTTCCTCTACCATCAAGTGGGAGTTGAGGTACCAGGAGCTCATAGTCACAAACATCTGAGTCAGTGGCCTCTTGGTTCTCTTATTAATTTGAAGACTGAAATTCATAAACAAGGAAAGGCAAAGTTGAAAATGAGTTTTATGACATATTCAGAGGCAAGAGCTTACTAGAAAGAAGGCAGAGATCCTATATAGCATGTGTGAGTTCCCGGAGATTTACAGAATAGAAACTAGCTAGAAATAGAAACACAGGGGCTAGAATGAGAAGGTCAATCCAGCTGGGCCAACCACAAGGTGATCAGGGCCCTTCTCTGAGTTTCAGGCACATCCTCCTTCAGGATTCCAGGCAGCTGTGTTCATGTGATGTGAAGACAGAATAAAAAAAAGAAGAAGAAGCAGAAGAAACAGAAGAAGCAGAAGAAGCAGAAGAAGCAGAAGAAGCAGAAGAAGAAGAAGAAGAAGAAGAAGAAGAAGAAGAAGAAGAAGAAGAAGAAGAAGAAGAAGAAGAAGAAGAAGAAGCAGTAGCAGCTAGAGAACAGGATCCAGAGCCCCTTTCTGGCAATCCTGGCCTCCAGACATGGCAGGAATGAAGAACAGTTCCATTTGCTAGCTAGGGATAAGGATCTGTTATGGTCCCTGCCCTACACTGCCTGGCCAGTTTCTGTCTCCTATTATTACTTCATGTGCCTAATATGGTAACTAGGAAATCTGATATAATTTTTAATATTAATAAAATTTGGGTTCTGGTGCTTGTCCTACACTCTGGAACATTGCAAGCAGTTTGTGAGCACTGTCAGGATGCAATTTAGAATCTCTGACTGGTTCCTCTGCTGTGCTTTTCTCTAGCCCTCCCATCACAAAACATCCTTTGCAACCTGTTGCTGTCAAAGCTCACATTCTGTTCACATAACAAATCAAATACAGATGTTCAGCCTATCGATTTGAATATATGTTCACCATCTCTGAACCATATTTCCTCAGTCTGCATGCTTGAAGAATAGGGTAACATGACCACACAATACACACCATAGAGGAATAGCTTCATAAATATCCAACCTTTCTTCATTGCTCCTTTCTCTTTAGTTTCCATTGATGGAACTCCACTACAACTGTCACTGTTTACCAGGAACCAATTACTTGGAAGAAGGACCTGGTCCTAGTGTCCCAGACTGTGCACAAGATGGCTACTCCATGCCACCTTTTCCTCCACCTACATACTGGACATAGGGTTATCCTCACTTACTTTCACCATCTGATTCTCTTCCTTACTTCCTCAGCTGTATATTCCCAGAATCCGTTCCTTCTTTGTAGAAGAGTCTTCTCAGCATTTTAAGGTCAATATTGCACCTTTTCTCTAAGGACCAATTTAGTTGCAGCTTCCTCTATGAAGCTAGGGAGGCCTCACTTAATGACATCCTTCCACATTTAGAGACTGAAATTCATTCCCCTAACCTTTTAAATAAAAAGTCAAATAAACAAGAAACACACCAAGAATCTACTTAAATCAATGGTGAAGTCAATAAATGAAAGAAAATAAATAATCCTCAGGAAAAAAAGGGAACATCACATTTTAAGTAAAAGGACTAATTTTCATTCATACTTTTTATTTCTCTTTTCAAAAGACAGATAGGCTAAGTGTCTTCTGTTTCTTTGCAGCGTATGCTTTCTGCCTTCATGACAGGGGTCTGTGTTTACACTCATTCTCCATGTAGATGAAATTCTTTGATTTCTAAGGAGTCTGGTGTACTTCCTGTTTGCAAACTAAGATTTCTTTATGAATGAAGAATAACACGTGTGTATATGCCTGTGACAGAACCTTGGTTTGAGGCATTGCTGTTAGTTCCAGTGTCTGTAACCGGCATCTCTGAAATGTTCCATAGCAGAGCACAAAGCCTGTTTTAATAGCTCCCTCCTAACCTGTTTCCCTAATGCACTCAGATAAACTTGATGCCAGTGAGCATCTGCTGTGTTTATTTCATTCTGTGTTCTCTGCACACAGAGAGGCCCCCACCTTCAAGTCCCACATTGTGAGCAAGCTTTTGCGCAACCAAATGTTGTTCGAAAATTTTTTCCAGCAAATAGTTTTTTTTTCCACTTTTGGCTGATGGGTTTTCCCTGAAGTAAACTAGTCATGTTTGTGCTCTAGTTGTCATAGGACTTCACTTCCACTCATATGAAATGAACAAATGGCAAATTGAGTACAGCAAAGTCAAGTCATGAATACAAACAAGAAGTGATGGGGAGGAGAGTAAAACAGGAAGAATGCTAGAGACAAATGTGTAGAGAGAAAACTGATGTTTATCCCTGTGACTCCTTGTAACAAAACATCACAAACATCATTCCAATATGAGCATGCAAACATCTGAGAGAAATCATTTTAGAAGACATTATCTCCATTGGATCTAGTCCATAGCCATTGGCTTCCACTACTGGCATCTACATGTTGACAAATGTATGGCTGATGTAAGTGTTAATAGTCCCAAAGAGAAGATGAGATCACAGAGACCTGCATTCAATTACTAACTCAGCTTAGCTAGGTGAACAAAGCACCACACAACAGAGCTTTACCAAAACGCCAAGCCAAACAAAATCCAAATCCCTAACCCAGGAGCAGCCCCTAAACTCATCCGTAGTCTGAGCTTTAGGTTTTTATCTTTTTTCTTGCCCTTCCTTTTGTCCTGCATTTCTCCCTCATTCTATCCTTCCTTCATTCAGCCTGCTTTCTTTCCTCTCACTCCTTCCTTCTTTCTTTCATCTTTGTCCTTTCTTCTTTTCTTTGTTGTTTATGTCCTTCCTGTTTTCCTCATTCCTTCCTAACTTCGACCTTCCTTTCTCCCTTTCTTGCCCCCCCTTTCCTCTCTTCCTTCCTCAGTTTCTTACATCCTCCATTCCTTTCTTCTTTTACATGTACCTTTTCATTTGATATATTTTACTGTTCCATTTGCTTTTAAAGATGGGTTAAAAGCATGAGCTTTCAACAGTGACAGAACCAATAGGGAGCAAATGACCAAATCAAAACTGCTACTTCAGGGTGGTTACACTTAAAGTTGTCACAGGCTTGGAGGTAAGAGAAGGTTACTTGGGGAAAGGAAAGAGCACAAAGTTTGTTTGCAATAAACAAATGGAACCAGAGAACACTGTGGTTAATGAAATAAACCAATCCTACCTGGGCAATGCTGTTTATTTCCTTTCATATGTCAGCTGGGAGTGGGATCTGCCACTGGCAGTGGAGGCACCGGAAATAGAAGGAGGAAAGGAGGGAGAACAAGAAAGGCTGACAGATCCAAATATGAATTGTGTGGAGAAAGATATCTTAGCTAAATCGTTCACTTTGTATAGTCAGTGTATGCTTTAAAACAAAAATTAAAAAGAACAAGCCAGTGGATCCAAGATGGCAGTGACCACCACGCACCATATCTGAGGGGCACAGGATCCGAAACTCCCAAAATTAGTGAGTAGAGGGGTGGCTGAAGACAGAACATCCACATTGAGGCTCTGTGGGTGAGAGGGACAACCTGTGAGCAGGGACAGTTTGGATCCAGGTCACCAGTGGGCGTCTCCAGGGTCTGAGAATGGCGAATACTCAAACCCCCAGCACTTCCCCTTGCCCCAAGCGCTGGCCTTCCTGATTGGAGGAGGTCCAAGTGGTTGCCTCAAGCACAAGTCTCCCTGCTCAGTGACTGTGACTGCAGAGGCAGCAGCAGTACTGGCCCCCCAGTACAGCAGATAGCCACTGCCCCAATCAGAAGCCTCCAGGCTCAAAGACTGCAGAGGAGGCTTCCCCAAGTACGCTTCTCCTTGCCCCGGGGCAAAACAGCAGGCACCACCTAGCTGACTGATCTCCTACACTTTCATTTGCCCTTTGGAGAACCAGGGGGATATCTGTGCTTTCCCCAAGGCCTGCCAGCCATTGAACGCACCTTCAAGGGAGTGCATGCAGATCAACAGATTCAGGGTCCCTCTGCTCCAGGACCCTGCTCTCCAAACATCGGATCCCTCCCTCCCACATCCCCACTGTAGACAACATAGGGATCCTATGGACTGAATCCTCAACATTGAAGTCCCTGGTCTAAGGGTCTCCCAGTAAAGTCCAGGCAAACAATTCCTGGAGCCAAATTGGTGCACCCAAGACAGATAGAGTGCCTGTAGGACAGTACAACAGGCCTGTGGGCCATAGAGGCATTCCATGCACCAGTGCATGCTCACTGCACTGCATAATGCACCAGCACCACCACCTGCACTTACACTCCACTCATCCAGGCATTTCACACTCTAGCACCCTGTCCTTCGAGGCACACTTCCACATATACTACCATGTTTCCTCACATTCACCTGCAACCTTCTTCCCTTTGCTGAGCTGAAATATCAACATCCACTCTCATACCAGTGGATCACTCTCATCTTCCTGAAGAATGCTCTAGACTCCAGAGACAGACAGACCCAGTCTGAAGTACAGACTCCAGGAACAAACAGCAAAGGTTACAGATAAACAGATTGCTAGAGGTCGACAAAAGAACACATTCAACAAAAGTCAAGACATCATGGCTTCACCAGGAATCCCCCAAAACAACAGATATTTTTATTCACTGAAAACACAGGAAAATGGTCTCAAATCTATGCTTATCCAGTTATTGGAGGCACAAAAAGAGTAAAGGAAGAAAGCTCTTAAAGAAATAAAGGCAAACACAACCAGACAAATAGATGTACAGGAAGAGGCACAAGTAGACGCAAATACAGAGAAAACAAAGAAAAAAAATAGAGGACATCACGGAAAGACAGGAATCCACATTCAAACAGATGAAGAAAATAGTAAAACACATGAAAATAGAGCTAGAATCAATAAAGAAAACACACACAAAAAAGTTTACATTCCTACCAGCAATGGAAGAGAGTTCCCCTTTCTCCACATCCTCTCCAGTATGAATTGTCATTTCAGTTTTTTATCTTAGCCATTCTGATGGGTGTAAGGTGAAGTCTCAGGGTTGTTTTGATTTGCATTTCCCTAAAAGTTAAGGATGTTGAGAATTTCATTAAGGGTATCTCTGCCATTCAATATTCCTCTTTTGAAAAATCTCTGTTTAGCTTTGTACCCCATATTTTTATTGTATTACTAGGTTTGTTGTTATCTAACTTCTTAAATTCTTTATATATTCTGGATATAAGCCCTATGTCAGATATAAGGTTGGTGAAGATCCTTTCCCAGTATGTAGGCTGTCGTTTTGTTCTGAAGATAGCATCCTTTGCTTTACAGAAGCTTTTCAGTTTCATGAGGTCCCATTTATTGATTGTTGAACTTAGAGCCTGGGCTGTTCTGTTTAGGAAGTTGTCTCCTGTGCCAATGAGTTCTAGGCTCTTCCCCACTTTTTATTCTAACACGTTTAGTGGTTTAGTGTGTCTGGTTTTATGTTGAGGTCTTTGATCTGCTTTGACTTTAACTTTGTACAGAGTGATAAATATGGGTCTATTTGCATTTTTCTATATGTAGACATCCAGTTAGACCAGCGTCATTTGTTGAAGATGTTGTCTTTTTTCCATTGTATGGTTTTGGCTTCTTTGTCAAAAATCAAGTGTCTGTAGGTGTGTGGGTCTATTTCTGGGTCTTCTATTCAATTCCATTGATCCACTATTCAATTTCTATGCCAGTACCATGCAGTTTTTGATTACTATTGTATTGTATTACAACCACTTTGGAAATCAATCTGGCTTTTTCTCAGACAATTAGGAATAGTGCTTCCTCAAGATCCAGCCTTAACACTCTTAGACTATATCTAAAATATGCTCAACTATACAACAAGGACATTTGCTCAACCATGTTTGTAGCAGCTTTATTTGTAATAGCCAAAACCTGGAAACCACCCTCAACTGAAGAATGGATACAAAAAATGTGGTTCATTTACACAATGGACTACTATTCAGCAATTAAAAATCAAGGATATCATGAAATTTGCAGGCTAATGGTGAGAACTAGAAAAGATCATCCTGAGGGAGGTATTCCAGAAGCAAAAAACCACACATGGAATATACTCACATATAAGTGGATAGTAGACATATAATACAAGACAACCATATTAAAATCTGTACACATATAAAAGCTAAGCAAGAAGGAGGACCCTGGGGAAGATGATCAATCCTCACTAAGGAAGGCAATATCAAGATAGACATCAGAAGAGGGAGAAAACAGAGAATAGGATAGGGGCCTACCACAGAGAGCCTTTGAAAGAATCTACCCAGGAAAGTATCAGAGCAGATGCTGAGACTCATAGTCAACTTTGGGCAGAATACAGGGAATCTTATGAAAGAAGGGAGGGATAAAAAGACTTGGAAGGGAAAGGAGCTCCTCAAGGAGAGCAACAGAACCAAAAAAAGGGGGGGGGACCCAAGGGTCCATTCTGAGACCGATCCTCCAACCAAGTACCAGGCATGGAGATAGCCTAGAACCCTTGCACAGATAAAGCCCAAGGCAGCTCAGTCTCCATATGGTTGCCTAGTGATAGGAACAGTGACTGCCTCTGACATGAACTCAGGAACTGGCACTTTGATCACCTCTCCATGAGGGGAGAGCAGCATTACCAGTCCACAGAGGAAGACAAAGAAGCCTGTCCTGATGAGACCTGATAGGCTAGGGTCAGATGTAAAAGGAGGAGAATCTCCCCTTGGGGACTTGGGGAACATGGGAGGAGGTGAGGAAGGGTAGGATTGGGAGAGTTGAGGGAGGGGGCTACAGCTGGGATACAAATGAATAAACTGAAATTTAGAAAGAAATAAAGAAAATACAAACAGAGAAAACCCTTGACCTCAAGAACTTAGAGAAAAGATCATGAACCAAAAAAGTAAGCACTACAAACAGAATACAAGAGATGGAAGAGAGAATCTCAGGTGCTGAAGATACAATTGCAGATATCTGTACATCTCTCAAAGAAAACATAAAATCAGAAAAGTTCCAAGCATCCAAGAAATCAAGGACACCATGAAAAGACATAATCTAAGAATAACAGGAATAGACATAAAAGCAGATTCCAGGTTCCAAGATCCAGAAAATATTTTCATCACAATCATAGAAGAAATTTTTTCCCAACTTAAGGAAAAAGATTTCCATAAACATACAAGAAGCCTACAGAACACTAAATAGACTAAATAGGAAAATAATTGCACTTACAGAGGTCCTAAGTCAAAAGGATCTAATAGATGTCTATAGAACTTTATACCCAAACTCAAAAGAGTATTCCTTCTTTTCAGCACCTCATGGAACCTTCTCCAAAATAGACCATACGTTTGGTCACAAAGCAGCCTCAACAGATACAAGAAGAGCGAAATAATCCCTTGTTTCCTATCTGACCACCATGGACTAAAGCTGGACCTCAACAACAACAGAAATAACAAAAAGCCTACATACACATGAAAAATAAACAGTCTCTACTCAATGACAGTTGAACCAGGGAAGAAATGAAAAGGGACATTAGATATTTCCTAAAATTCAATGAAAATGAAGGTACATGTTACCCAAACTTATGGGACACAATAAAAACAGTGCTAAGAGGAAAGTTCATAGCACTAATTGCCTACGGAAAGAAGTTTAAGACATCTCATACAAGCAATTTAATGGAAAATCTAAAAGCCCTAGGTGGGCGGGGGTGAGGAGAAACAGACACACCCAAGAGGAGTGAATAATCAAACTCAGAGACTGAAACTGAAGAGTTTTAAGTTAGCATGAATATGACTCCATTTTGAAATAAAGATCTTGACTGGGAACTGAATTTAGGCACCAGGGAATATCACAAAATGTGCACCTGGCAGAAAACAAAGTTAACTCTCCTAGCAACAGCCTCCAGGAAATAATACAGAATAAATGCTTCACAGAAAATAGAGACAAACTCCCTGGCAATAATCAATGGGAATCGGTTGAGAATTGGGTGGGAAAGTTCTCCCCAATGTTTCAGATATAGTTTTGAAGAATAGTGATTGTCCCTCAAAGAGGCATATGCCTTAGGTAATTGTGATTCAGAGAAGGTCACCTCGCCCCTCTAACTTTTACCTAATCCTGTAACATCAAGGCATATGCCCCTCGTTTGCTGTCATAGAAACATGTGCCCCCTGCTTGCTGTCATGGAAACCCCCTTATCACAGACTTTCCCTTTAAAATTCCTCTTCACTCAGAGCTTGGGGTCCCACTTCTCTACTGCTGTGCCAGTGAGACTTGGGTCCCAAGTTCGAGCACTCTCGTAATAAAGCTCTCTTGCTAGTGCATTGAGTTGTCTCATGGTGGTCTCTGAGGGTCCCGTGAACCTGGCATAACAAATTCAATAAATAAGAAACAAAGAAAATAATTCAAAGAATCATTGAAACCAAGAGCTGGTTCTTTGAGAAAAAGTCAACAAGATAGACAAACCCTTAGTTAAACTAAAAGGCAGGGAGAAACTATGCAAATCATCAATATCAAAGACAAAAGAGGGACATAACAACGACACTGAGGAAAACCAATTGATTATTAGGTCTTTCTACAAGAGTCTATATGCCACAAAATTTGAAAAATCTAAATGAAATGGAAAATTTTCTTGAAAGATTCCATTTACCAAAATTAAATAAAGATCAGGTAAATAGATTAAATAGTCCTGTATCATCCAAGGAAATGGAAGCAGTCACAAAAAGTCTCCTTTCCAAACAAAGGGTAGGGCCAGATGTTTTCAGTTCAGAATACTTAGCCAGAACTTCAAAGAAAAGCTAACTCCAATACTGTTCAAACAATTCCACAAAAAGAAACAGAAGGAAAATTACCAAACTCATTCTATGAGACGATATTCACGTTGATACCTAAACCACACAAAGGAGAATTTCAGACCTATCTCTCTTATGAACATAGATACAGAAATAGTCAATGAAATACTTGCAAACTAAATCCAAGAACACATAAAAGATATCATCCATCATGACCAAGTATGCTTCATCCCAGGCATGCAGGGGCGGTTCAAAGTATAGAAATCCATCAATGTAATCTACTATATTAAAAAAAAACTAAAGGAGAAAAAACATATGATCATATCCTTAGAAAGAGCATTTGACAAAATTAAACACTCATTTATGTTTAAACTCTTGGAGAGATCAGGGATACAAGGCACAAACCTAAACATAGTAAAGACAATATGCAGCAAGCCTATAGCCAATATCAAACTAAATGAAGAGATCAGGGATACCAGGCACATACTTAAACATAGTAAAGGTAATATACAGCAACCCTATAGCCAACATCAAACTAAACTGAGAAAAATTTAAATCAATCCCACTGAAATCAGGGATAAGGCAAGGCTGCTCACTCTCTCCATATCTCTGCAACATTGTACTTAAAATATTAGCTAGAGCAATAACACAATTAAAGGAGATCAAGGCAATACAAATCAGAAAAAAAGAAGTCAAAGTATCACTATTCACAAATGATATGAGAGTATACATGACTGACCCCAAAAATTCTACCAGAGAACTCCTTCAGCTGATAAACACCTTCAGCAAACTGGCTGGATACAAAATTAACTTAAAATAATAATAATCAGAAGCCCTCCTGTATTCCAAAGAGAAAAGGGCCTAGAAAGAAATTAGAGAAACTACACCGATTACAGTAGCCACAAATAACAAAAAGTACCTTGGTTTGACTCTAACCAAGCAAGTGAGAAACCTATTTGAAAAAAAGAAAAACAAAAAACTTCTAGTGTCTGAAGAAAGTAATAGAAGAAATCAGAAGATGGAAAGATCTCCCATGCTCATGGATCAGAAGGATTAACATAGTGAAAATGGCCACACGTTCATCTTTGTAGATGCTGAAACATCACTTGATAAAACCCAACAATTGTTTATATCTAAAGTCATGAAGATTTCAGGGATACCAGGCACTTACCTAAACATAGTAAAAGCAATATACAGCAAGCCTAGAGCCAACATCAAACTCAACAGAGAGAAACTCAAATCATTCCCACTGAAATCATGGACAGAGCAAGGCTGCCCACTCTATCTATCCAAAAGATGCTCAAGTACACAAGGACATTTGCTCAACTGTGCTCAGAGCAGCTTGTTTCTTAATAGCCAGAACCTGGAAACCCTCAAGTGAGGAATGGACACAGAAATTGTGGTGTATTCACACATGGAATACTACTCAGCAGTTAAAAGCAAGGAAATCATGAAATTTGCAGGCAAATGGTGGGATCTAGAAAAGATCATCCTGAGTGAGGTATCCCAGAAGCAGAAAAACGCACATGGTATAAACTCACATAAGTGCATATTAGACATAACATAGGATAATCATACTAAAATCTGTACACCTAAAGAACCTAAGCAAGAAGGAGAACCCTGGGTAAGATGATCAATCCTCATTCAGAAAGGCAAAGAGGATGGACACCAGAAGAGGGTGAAAACAGGGAACAGGACAGGAGCTTACCTCAGAGGGCCTTTGTAAGACTCTACCCAGCAGGGTATTAAAATAGATGCTGAGACTCATAGCCAAACTTGGGGCAGAGTGCAGGGAATCTTATGAAAGAAGGAGGAAATAGAAACACCTGGAAGGGATAGGAGCTCCACAAGGAGAGCAACAGAACCAACAAAACTGGGCACAGGAGTCTTTTCTAAGACTGATACTCCAACCAAGAACCATGCATGGAAATAACCTAGAACCCCTGCACAGATGTAGCCCATGGCAGCTCAGTCTCCAAGTGTGTGCCCTATTAAGAGGAATTGGGGCTGTCTCTGATAATGAACTCAGTGACTGGCTCTGTGATTACTTCTCCCTGATGGGGGAGCAGCATTACCAGGCCACAGAGGAAGACAATGCAGCCAGTCCTGTTGAGACCTGATAGGCTGGCTGAGGTCAGGTGGAAGGGGAAGAGGACCGCCCCTATCAGTGGACTTGGGGAGGGGCATGGGAGGAGAAGAGGGAGGGTGGATGGGAAGAGGAGGAGAATAGGGAGGGGGTTACAGCTGGGATGTAAAGTGAATAAATTCTAATTAATAAAATAATAGGTAAAATTTTAAAAAGAACAGGCCATCAGAATGACTATAAAAACAATATTGTCAATGTGTTTATAAATGCTTTTCAAACATTATTTTGTCTGGCTGATGCAAAAAAAGTGCTGACTGAAAGTTTGCTTGGTTGGATAAAAATACATTGGAATCATACAAGTAACTTTCATGTGTATTACAGACTTAGAAAATAAAAAGTAAAACTAAGTGTTGGTTAAGACAGGATATGGTTTGTTTGCAGCCAAATCAGAGGGAAGGGCCATGCTTGCTAAAAGTGTTGACACACCAGAACAGCTGGAGTGAATTTATTTACCCGTGGGAGTAAACACATTCCCAAAGTGGTGACCAGGAGCCAATGACGCAAAAATTAATTAGAAAATTTTTGGTCACCTGCCCCATTTCATTTTTACTGGTGAAGATCAATGGTTCATGACTAGAAATCAAGTTGCCTGCCAGGACTATTACAGCACCCTTTCGTGTGCTGAGCCAAAGAGACCTACTCCACACTCATGTCCTCACAACACTTCACATTTCCATGTCACGCGATGGCACACCTTTCCACAGCAAGCAGAGTTCCACTCCCAAGCTCTCCAGTGCCTTGCGCTCCCACCATGATGACTGAAACCAATGCCTTTGAGATTCATGTCAATAAACACATAGAATCTTCCTTACTAAGAAACCCAAGACTGTCACACTTGCAGATCTCTAGGCTGCCTTTGTGATAAGGAATCTGACTTAAAGCAAGGGCAAACAGTTCCTCAAGGGGAAGACAGAAGATATAGGGATCAAGGTGCAGTTGTGATTGGAGTTAGAAGTGTTGATAATATATGAGGATGAATTGACATGAATAGGTCTAACTAGAGTACAAAATGTTATTTGTGTGTTCCAAGACAAACACAGGAACTCAACTTCATGCATTATATGCCAGGAGACAAACACTAATATATAGTTTCTCTTTTGTATATATGTATTCAACTAATTAAATAGTTTAGAAAAAGGAAAAAGACTCAGATTAAGTATAAAATATTTTCTGAATCTGAGGCAAGAACATGATTCTAATATACAAAATAAGAAAAAGAAGGAGGAAATACCTACCATTAAAAGTACATTCTAAATATATAGTCTAAAGAATGTGAAATTTGATGGCAGGGCTGTGGCTCAGTAGTAATGGATTACTTGCCTCTGAGTTCCATCTCCAGCACTATTAAAAGACAGGAATTTTATCCTTAAAGCTATAAATATGGGGGTTAGAGTAAGAGGATTCATTCTCTAATATGGTTCAGGGGAGAAGAAGGGTAATACCAAAGAGTAATGAGTGATGAGTATCAGTACAATTAATAGCCTGAATATATGAAAGAAAAAAACCTTAACAAGACTGTTGCCAGGGCCTGTGACATAATCATAATCACAGGAAATGGATTTCCCACTAACAGTTAGAAACTGGCTGCATTTATAAAGTATCTATTTTCAATCATTAGCAGTTTAGGACTGTGATGGCTAAAAGTTACAAGGGAGCAGATGACAGTCACTGCAGCATTCTCACTGAAAGGATCCTTAAGTTTCAGAGCCAGGAAGGAGAGTCCAAGTCAATGAGAGAAGTCTTTCTGAGTTAAAGGGACAGAATTTGCAAGGCTGAATGATAAAATGAGAGTGTGAGAGCAAAAGGCTGCAGCTGCAGCTCCTGCAGTCTAATTGTGGTGGCTTTGGCGCAAGGGCTGAGCAGTAGGCAGTGTATGCACAAATTAAAATAAACCTAAGCACTTTGTGCACTTGAAAAAAAAACTTCAAAGTTAGCGGGGAAGTATAGGCTGACTGTTTCCCAGCATTTACACGCTGGAAGCATCAGGTTTGTACTGGCTAAGGGAGCTACAGACCCTGTAAAAGGCCTGTAATAATAGCCATCATGTGAGGAAGCTACACTGTGAGGCTTATCTACATCAACCTTATAAAGCTAAAAAATAATTTTAAAATAATACACCTCGGAAAGACTCTACCTAGCAGTGTATCAAAGCAGATATTAAGAAACATAACTAACCCTTTAGCAGAGTGCAGGGAATCATATGAGAAAGAAGAGGGAGTTAGTATGACCTGGAGAGGACAGGAGATCCATAAGGACCAAATATATCAGGGCACAGGGGTCTTTTATGAGACTGTTTCTCCAACCAAGGACCATGTATGGATATAACCTAGAACCCCTGCTTGTATGTAGCAAATGGTAGCTCAGTATCCAAGTGGGTACACTAGTAAGGGGAACAGGGACTATTTTGGACATGAACTCAATGGCTGGCTCTTCGACCTCCCCGTTCCCCAAGGGAGGAGCAGCCTTGCTAGGCCACAGAAGAGGACATTGAAGTCATTCCTGAAGAGACCTGATAAGCTAGAGTTAGATGGGAGGGGAGGAGGTCCTCCCCTATCAGTGGATTTGGAAAGGGGCAGGGAGGAGATGAGGGAGGGAAAGGGGGGATAGGGAGGGAATGCGGGAGGGAGCTATGGCTGGGTACAAAGTACATCACCTGTAATTAATATAAAATTAAAATGTTAAAAAAATAATACATAGTAATTAAATGTTCTGCCAAAACTCATGTCAGTACTCTAAATGAATTCTATAGTTTCTATAGACATATTACCATATCTATAATATCCAAATTCATATAAAAATTATTGAAGAAGAATTCAGGAAAAAATCTAGTTTATTGTGAAAAAACATGCATCAATAGAAACAAACTGAGAAATTGCAGAATTTATAAAAAGTCAGATAATTATATTTAAAAATACTATCAAAATTATAAACATTCATGCAAATTAAAAGAAAAAGAGCATAATATAAGATAAATGGAAGATTTGTAAAAAAAAAAAAACATACCTTAAAGAGTAGACAAATAAAATATCTAAGGAGATATCCTACCTGAGTATACTAAGAAAATGAATAGTAAAAGACCAATGAACTATAGGACAGAGAAAGTGATTATGCAAATTAAAGTATTACTGAAGGGGAAAATGATATAAAACCTCAACATTAAGAATGAAGACACACACAATAAACAAAAAGCATATGAGTGTTTTCACAAATAAATTCTATTAAACATGTTAATTACAAAAACTAAATCAGTTTAATTATATAATTACAGAAAACAGCTTTATTTGTAATAGCCAGAATCTGGAAATAAACCAGATATCCCTCAAAAGAGGAATGGATACCGAAATTGTGGCACATTTACAGAATGGAACATTACTCAGCTAGTAAAAACAAGACAATCATGAAACTTGCAGAAAAATGGATGGAACTAGAAAAGATCATCCTGAGTGAGGTAACCCAGAAGGAGAAAGACTAGCATGGTATACAATCACTTATAAACAGATATTAGCCATATTATATAGGATAGCCATACTAAAATCTATGGACCCAAAGAAGCTAAACACTAAGGAGGACCCTAGGGAGGATGTTTAAATCTCATTCAGAATGGCAAACAAGATAGACACCAGAAACAGTGGAAGAGAGAGAACAGGATGGGAGCCTGCTATAGAGGCTCCTCTGAAAGGATCCACCTAACAGGGGTTTTAAGCAAATGCTGAGACTCACAGCCAAACTTTGGGCAAAGTGCAGGTAATCTTATGGAAGAAGGAAGGGATAGAAGGACATGGAGGGGACAGGAGCCCCACAAGGAGACCAACAAAGCTAAAAACCCTCAGCCCAGGGGGTCCTGCAGAGACTGATGCACTAACCAAGGACCGTGCCTGGAGAAGACCTAGATGTCCTCCTCAGATGTAGCCAATAGGCAGCTCAGTCTCCATTGGGGTACCCTAGTAAGGGGAGCAGGGGCTGTCTCTGACATGGACTCAGTGGCCAGCTCTTTGATCACCAACCCTGGGGGAATGCGCTGCAGCCTTGCCAGGCCACAGAGGAGGATCATACAGCCAGCCCTGTTGAGACTTGATAAGCTATGGGCAGATGGCAGAGGAGAAGAACTCTCCCTTTCTTTCACTGGACTAGGGAAAGAGGACAGGAGGAAAGCAGGAGGGAGGTGGACCAGAAGGAGTTGAGAGAGGGGGTTTCAATAGGGATATATAATGAATAAATTATAAAAAAATAAAAAACAAAAGAAAAAAGAACCATATTCAACTCATTTTATACTCCTGGATTTGCTGAGAGACCCAAACTACACATGAATATTTTAGAAAAGAGTGCTACACACTTATCTGACACTCATACACAAAAAGCTTCTTACTGGAGAATATCAAACCAAATACTGCAACAAAGTAAAAATAGCATATGGTCCCTGGAAGTTTGTCACAATATCATCAATTTGGCTGCTTTGAGACAGGAATCTAGATAGATTAAGATACTATCTCAATAGTAGAGGAAAAGCAATATTCAGCCCCTACACAAAAGGAATGCTCTTTGTACCTTGTCAATTACAACAAAGCCTATCTTTATCAAAAGAAAATGATAGTGTATGTAAAAGGCAACTTAAGGAAGCTAAAAAAAATGCCTACTTATACTATGAAATTTAAAAGGTCGTAGTAGATCCCTAATGTAAAAAAAATCAAATATGACTTTATAAATTAGTAACAAATAAAGGACTGTCTTAAGTTTACATTTTCTTTTTGAAGTATTTTAATTGAATTTGTTTTACATGTGAATATATGTGGACACATGTGTGCCATGGTAAGTGTGGAAGTAAAGGAACAATTTGGGTAATTCGTTTTCCTCTTCCTAAATATACATCCCAAATCATCAATTGTGTTTAACTGCTGAGCCATCTCACAGGCCCTAAATAAAATTTTAATAACATAAAAAAATAAGATATATAACTGTTCATAGGAATCAATGCAAGATTTATGTACTAGATGTTTTAAATACTTCTGAATGTAGAAATTTATATGAGGAGATATGTAACATTGTTATTGAGGGGCTGGAGAGATATATAGCTCAGTGGCAAAGTGTACTTATAACTCTCGAGGATCTGGTATCCTCTTTGAAGAACCTACACAGTGGTTCACAACTTCGTTCTGGTGCATCCCATTCTAGGGGTCAGCACACTCTTCTGACCTTCCCTGACTCCTGTGGTTCACATAGGTACACTAAACACAAACATAGCATAAAATAAATTAATAGTTCTAAGAAGATATAATATTTAAATTGAATATCAATTCTACCCATTTGATGTATTGATTACTCTAGCTGATTTTTTAAATTTCTATTCATTTATAATTTATTACAATTTATTAACTTTGTATCCCAGTTGTAGCCCCCTCCCTCATGTCCTTCTGATCACACCCTCCCTCCCTCTTCCCCACCATGTCCCTCTCCTCATCCACTGATAGGGTGTTCCTCCTCCCCTACTATCTGACCCTAGCCTGTAAGGTCTCATTATGACTGGCTGTATCATCTTTGTCTGTGACCTGGGAAGGCTGCACCATCTCCCCAACCCAGGGTAGGTGATCAAAGGGCTGGTCACTGAGTCCATGTCAGAGATAACTCCTGCTCCCCTTACTAGGGAACACCCATGAAGACTGAGCTGCCTATGGGCAACATCTAAGCAAGGTGTCTAGGTCCTCTCCATGCATGGTCCTTAGTTGATGCATAAGTCTCTGCAGGACCCCCTGGACTGAGGGATTTTAGCTTTCTTGGTCTCCTTATAGGGCTCCTGTCTCCTCCATTTCCTTCTATCCTCCTCTTCTTCCATAGACTCCCTGAACTCTGTCCAAAGTTTGCCTATGAGTCTCAGCATCTGCTTTGATACCCTGCTAGGAGTCTTTCAAAGGCTCCTGATCTGTTCCCTGTTTTCTCCCACTTATGATGCCTATCCTGATTACCTGCATAAATGAGGATTAAGCATCTTCTCTATACTCCTTCTTGTTGTTTACCTTCTTTAGGACTATAGATTTTAGTATGCTTATCCTATATTATATGGCTAATATCCACTTATAAGTGAGTATATACAATGTGTGTCTTTCTGATTTGGGGTCACCTCACTCAGAATGATTTTTCTAGTTCCAGCCAAATTTCATGATTTGAATAAAACTAAAAATTTCATGATTTCCTTATTTTTAATTGCTGGTAGTATTTTGTTGTGTAAATATACCACAATATCTGTATCCATTCCTCAGTTGAGGGACATCTAGGTTGTTTCCAGATTCTGGTTATTACAAATAAAGCTACTATGAACAAAGTTGAACAAATGTCCTTTTTGTGTACTTGAGCATATTTTGGATATATGCCTACCAGTGGTATAGCTGGATCTTGAGGAAGCACTATTCCTAATTTTCTGAGAAAGCATCAGATTGATTTACAATGTGATTGTACAAGTTTACATTCACCACCATAAAGTTCCTCTTTCTCCACATCTTCTCCAGCATGTGTTCTCACTTGAGTTTTTAATCTTAGCCATTCTGATAGGTATAAGGTGAAATAGCAGGGTTGTTTTGATTTGCATTTCCCTGAAGACTAAGTATTTTGAATATTTCTTTAAGTGTTTCTCTGCCATTCAATATTCCTCTATTGAGAATTCTCTATTTGGCTCTGTACCTCATTTTTAAATTGGATTACATGGTTTGTTGTTATTTAACTTCTTGAATTCCTTGTATGTTCTGGATATTAGCCCTCTGTCAGAAGATCAGTGAAGATCCTTTCCCAGTCTGTAGGCTGTCATTTTGTTCTGACAGTGTCCTCCGCTTTACAGAAGCTTTTCAGTTTCATGAGGTCCCATTTATTGACTGTTGATCTTAGAGCCTGTGTGCTATTGTTGTTCTGTTCAGGAAGTTGTCTCTTGTGTCAATGGGTTCCAGGTTTTTCACCACTTTTTCTTCTAAGATGTTTAGTGTGTCTGGTTTTACGCTGAGGTCTTTGATCGACTTGGACTTTAGTTTTGAGCACGGTGATAAATATGGATCTATTTGCATTTTCTACATGTAGACATCCAGTTAGACCAACTCCATTTGTTGAATATGCTGGGTTTTGTTTTCCATTGAATGGTTTTGGCTTCATAGTTAAAAATCAAGTATATGTAGGTGTGTGGGCTTATTTCTGGGTCTTCAATTTGATTCCATTTATCCACCAATCTATTTGTATGCCAGTATCATGTTGTTTTTATTTGCTCAATGCTTAGATGTATTGCATTCTGTGAAGTTCACATCACAAAGGTGTCCAGCCTCGAGATGGAGTATTTCTGTTCCTCTATGTGTCAGTCAGTGACTAAGGATACATTTCAGAAATTTTGCCATCATGCTTGCAGGAAATGCTTTGTCCAAGCTCTCTCTAAAATAAACAAAATATTCAGAAGTCAAGACTGGCCAATATATTATCTGAGGACACAAAATAGCTATCCACTAAAAATAAAATAAATTTCACCCCAGAAGTGTTATTTCATCAAAAGCACAAGTAAAAACTTCATCACATGGTTTGGCTGTTAGCCTGATTGACTTGGAGAATTGTGAAAGAAAAGAAAGAATAAGACTGTGGAACATTAAATGTCAACTATTGGACATTAATTAATTTGTTCACAGCAAAGAGAAGATTCTGTCTGCAAAACTAAACTGTTTCTCCAACCAAGGACCATGGGTGGATATAACCTAGAACTGCTGCTTGCCTGTAGCCCATGGTAGTTCAGTATTCAAGTGGTTACCCTAGCAAGGGAAATAGGGACTATTTCTGACATGAACTCAATGGCGGACTCTTTGACCTCCCCACCCAGCAAGGGAGGAGCAGCCTTCCTAGGCCACAGAGTACTTTGCAGCCAGTCCTGAAGATACCTGATAAACCAGAGTCAGATGAAAGGGGAGGAGGTCCTCCCCTATCAGTGGACTTGGAAAGGGGCAGAGAGTAGATGAGGGAGGGTAGGATTGGGAGGGAATGAGGGACTGGGATTCACCTGAGATACAGAGTTAATAAAATGTAATTAATAATAAAAATTAAAAATTAAAAAACTAAAACTTTATTATGGAATAAAAAGTTGTTCTGAAAACACTTATTAAATCAGTTAATGAAAACAAGTATCTATCATCCTTATAAAAAGGAGAAAAATGAGAACATAGAGCAAATGTGAGTAAAGGTAACACCTCTGAACCACTAAAAAGAATATCCTCAGAGAGACCAGAGAGATTTAATCCAGCAGTTAGGGGTGCAGATGCAGTGTCCCACAGCCCAACTCTAGGTGTTGCTATAGCAGTCCTGCAGAGGAATGGGAGGACGTATCAGAAGAACCAGAAGGGTTGGGGAAACCATAAAAACACAGCCCACAGAGCACACTGACGAGGATTCATGTGGCCTCTCAGAGATTAGGACCCTGAAGGGGTCTGATCTAGGTTCTCTGCATATACATAATGGCTGAATACTTTGCTGTTCTTGTGGGATTTCATACAGTGGGAGCAGTGGTTGTCTCTGAGTCTTCCTGGCTTGTGGGACATTTTTCCTCTTACTGGGTTTCATAATCCAACCTTGATGTGATGGTATGTGACTGGTCGTATTATAGCTTGTCATACCATGATACCATGTTTGTTTTATGTCCCTGGGAAACCTGCTCTTTTCTGAGGGGAGGTGGAAAGAAAGTGGTTCTGGGGAGGTGAGGGGGTGGAGAAGAGACTGAGGGGAGAGGAGGGAGAAAAAACTGTTGTTGGGATGTAATATATGAAAGAAGAATAAAAAATGAATAAAATTTGTATTCTAAATATAGCAAACCCTGAACAAAACACGAACAGCTCAGGCCCTAAGAACAATAATTAATAAAAGGGACCTCTTGAAACTGAGAAGCTTCTGTAATGCAAAGGACACTGTAAATAGAACAAAATGGCAGTCTACAGATTGGTAAAAGATCTACACCAATCCTTCATCTGACAAAGGGTTAATATCCAAAACATATAAAGAACTAAAAAAAAAATTAAACACCAACAAACAAAGCAATTCAATTAAAAAATGGGGCACAGAGCTTAACAGAGAATTCTCAACAGAGGAATCTCAAATGGCAAAGAAACACTTAAAGAAATTCTCAACATAAACGTAAACATACTTAGTCATCAGGGAAATGCAAATGAAATGACTTTGAGATTCCACCTTACACCTGTCAGCATCTTACACCTGTCACAATGGCTAAGACCAAAAACTCAAATGACAACACATGCACATGCCAGCAAGGATGTAGAGCAAGAGGAACACTCCTTCATTGATGGTGGGAGTGCAAACTTGTACAACCACTTTAGAAATCAACCTGGAGGTTTCTCAGAAAACTGGAAATAAATCTACATCAAGAACCAGCTTTTACCTCCAAGATGGTGGCAATTAGTGTGCACCATATCTGAGGAACAGAAGATCCTAAACTCCAAAACTGGTGAGTGGAGGGGCAGCTAAAGCCAGAACATCGACATTGAGGCTTCCTGAGCTAGAGGGGGCAACCCATGAGCTGGGACAGTTTGGATCCAGGCACAGGCCTCCCTTCTCTGCTGCTGCTGCTGCAGCAGCTACTGCTGCCCCAAGCATGAGTCTCCCTGCTCAGTGACTGAGACAGTGGAGGCCGCACCAAGAACTGGAGTCCCTGCTTGGCTGCTCTGGTGGGCAGCCACTGCCCCAAGCACTAGCCTCCTTGACCCCTGACTAAGGGAGCAGAGGCAGCCCCAACTACAAGCCTCCATACAAGGTGGCCAAACAGCAGACACCACTGACAGATCTCCAACACCTTCATTTGCCCTTGCAGGCCCAGATCTGAGAATAGAGAACCTGGAGAACCTGAGACCCTTGTGCTTTCTACATAAGCCTGCAAGTGAGTGAGTATATCTTCAAGTGAATGCCTACAGAGCCCAAGAGCCCTGTTTGTTGCACCTTTATTTGTAATAGCCAGAAGCTGGAAAGAACCCAGAAATCCCTCAGTTGAGGACTGGATATAGAAATTGTGGTACATTTATACAATGGAATACTGCTCAGCCATTAAAAACCAGGAAATCATGAAATTTGCAGGCAAACAGTGGGAACTAGAAAAGATCATCCTGAGTGAGGTGACCCAGAAGCAGAACGACACACATAGTATATACTGACTTATAAGTGGATAATAATTATATAATATAGGATAAAATCTATAGTCCTAAAGAAGCTAAACAAGAATGAGGACTCTAGGGAAGTTGCTCAATCCTCACTCAGAAAGGCAAATGATATGAACATTGGAAGAGGGAGAAAACAGGGAACAGGACAGGAGCCCACCACAGAGGACCTCTGAAAGACTCTACCCAGCAGGGTATCAAAGGAGATACTGAGACTCATAGCCAAACTTTGGGCAGAGTACAGGGAATCTTAAGAATGAAGGGAGAGATAGAAAGACCTGGAGGAGACAGGAGCTCCATAAGGAGAGTAACAGAACCAAAAATTCTGGGCACAGGGGTCTTTTCAAAGACTGATACTCCAACCAAGAACCATATATGGAGATAACCTAGACCCCTTTCTCAAATGTAGCCCAAGGCAGCTCAGCCTCCAACTAGGTTCCCTAGTGAGGGGAGCAAGCCCGTCTCTGACATGACCTCAGCGGCTCTTTGATCACCTCCTCCTAGGGGAGAGCAGCTGTACTAGCCACAGAGGAGCACAGTGCAGCCAGTCCTGATGAGACCTGATAGGCTAGGGTCAGAGGGAAAGGGAGGAGGACATCCCCTATCAGTGGACTTGGGGAAGGGCATGGATGGAGATGAGGGATGGAGGGTAGGATTAGGAAGGGATGAGGGAGGAGGTTAGAGCTGGGACACAAAGTGAATAAACTATAATAATAAAAAATATAAAAAAATAATTTTTTTAAAAAGAATCAGCGTTACGACTCCTGGGCATACACCCAAAAGATGCTTCACCATATCACAAGGATGCTTGCTCAACTATGCTCATAGTAGCTTTGCTTGGAAAGAGCCAGAAACTGGAAACAACCTCTAGGAATTTTTTTACAACTACTTTATTTGAGGTTCCTAAATGCCTCTACCTCCCTTCTAGGGACCCCTCCCCAACCCCAGGTAAGGGAAAAAGAAAGTAGGGACAGGGGATGTAGACTTCTTTAGATGACTTCCTTGAGGCGATGCCACTCTTCAACTTCAGGATTCCATCAGTCCAGCCATCAGCAAACCACCAAACCACCAAACCAGCAATCCAAAAATCCAGCAATCCAGTAATTCAGCAATAGCAAAAGCAGCAAAAAGGACCAGCAGCAGCAGCATGGGCAGCAGCAACCTCCTTGAAGCATTTTCCAAAGAGCTTCTCTGTGAGAGAGCAGTGAAGTAGAGTCCTCTCTCTCTCCGGGCTCCTGTTTATTCCTTCTCAGAGTCTGCACCAAAATGTTTTTCAGCTAGGAAAAAAACATGCCTCCTGCATGTTTCCACCTGACTAGGGTCACACACCCTTGCACATGGCTATTTATCAGCTGACAAAGGTTACAGGTCTCTCACAAGAATGTTATTGGCATTCCCACATCCCATACCTGGGATCACAACAAAAACATATTTATATAACATAAACAAAACTTCCACTGTAGTTATCAATATTTATTTATTACAATCCTTTTCCATTCTTCTGTTCTTAAAAAAGAACTAACCATGCAAAGGAAATTTATTACAAACTGGGAAAAAGCTATAGAAACTTTTTACAGTTAGGAAAACATTTTCTATTTTAATAGCAGGATCAGTGCTTCCCATGGAAAATGCATCAAGCAAAATGATCAAGAACATGGTGCAATTTTGTAGGGCCTTTATACGCAAATAAAATTTTAAAATCTTTTCATTAGATAGCTCCACATGGCTTCAACCCCAACTTTTATTTCAAACCACTCTTGAAATAATCTCCCAATACCCAGAAAGTCAAAAAATGTTTCCATTGTCATATGAATTGATAAAAAGTGTTTTCTCCAAATAGCCATGTATGTTCCACTACTCTGTAGACATAATTGGCTGAAAGAAAAGTAGCCTTAACTAAAGGCATGCTATAAGAATTCCTTGCAAAAGTAAAATTCCAAGGAATAACTATTAAGTAAGTGTTCATCTGCAACACATGGTTTATATTCCATATGCAAAGAGAAAGGTATCCCTGTTTATAGGGCTGCATTTCAACTCTCAGCCACTATCATTGCCTCCCAAACTGGCAGAAAGGCTTACAGAGTCCATGTCTATCTTAAATCCTGCTCTGCCTTCACCTCCCTCGTTCATTTCATCTTTTCCACAAAAATAGATGATAGTAAACAAAACAGTAAGATAAAAATGATCAGATCTTTGTAAAACTTAATGTGAAGTGGACTTAATGCTATGATCCTCAAATATGGCTTTCCTTTCATGTTAGTTTTGTGGAATTAAGACTATCAACTAACTTTGTCATTAATGCTGCTAGCTCTTTGTTGGTGACACACACTCAAAATACCTTTTCTATAACCATGTCTTTGTAATTTTATGTGCATGTATATATATATATATACATATGTATATATATATACAAACATTCATAAACACTCTCATAATGAACTTGAGGCCTCATCAATTCCAACTCACAACCTTATGTTGAATGGAGTTAATACCATCCCTGAAAGTATAAGAATTCTCCAGTTTATAAAAGCAAGAAAGCATTTCCTACTAAGAAGGAATGTTGGGTATTTTCTATAACAGATTAAAATCATCTCATTTCTCCTAGAGATACTCTGCCCACTGAAGCATGACCCATTTTTGTCTGTTCCTCCATGACCTTTTTTATTTCTCCTTACAGGACCAGAAATCAACTCATAGTCACAGAAGTAAATACTAAATGTAAGGGGCACACATCACAGACATTGTACACCTTCTGTCGTCACTGTGACAAAACACCTGACGGATGCAACTCAAGGAAGGAAAAGCTTGTTTGGATTCAGTTTCAATGAGGCTCATAACCAGGAAGCCATGGCGGAAGAGCCCCATGGTGGCAGAAGTTCCTCACACTTCCGCTGACCAGGAAACCAGGACTGGACTGGAAACAGGGATTGGCTATAGCTACAAAAAAAAAAAAAAAAAAAAAAAAGGCTTGCCCCTAGTGCCTTATCTCCACCAGCTAAGTCAGACATCCCTATGGCTCCAGAACCATCCACAGCAGCAGAGTTAGGGAACAAGTTGGTGAACACATGAGTCTGTGGAGCATGTATCACAGCCATCTCATAGGAAATGTCTCTCTAGCTTGGAAAAAACTGAAGTAGACACTGAGAATGTCTAAGGTTCTGCACAGGTCTTGACTGCATGTGTGTAGTGGGACAGACTACAGTTTGTCAATGCTTACAGTAAAAGAACAGTATTGCTGGAAGAAAGCACTAATTACATTTCCGAGCATCGCCTTCCCCTCTTCCTGTCTAATGTTTCATGTTACCCTGAAAAAAATGTCAACTTTCTCAGTGTTGACCTCTTACTTTCACACATACAAACAAAGGAGAAATTGTTATGCAAGGGAAAAAAGTATTAGAAATGGAAAAATAAAAGGTGACATCAAAACTGTGATTTGAAAAATAGCTCTGCTTAAAATCCTTACACGGGCTTCAGAATTGATCATCAAAACAGTGTTTTTTACTTATTTTCTCAGAAAAGATTTTTTTAAGGGAGTCTTCACAGAAATCTCTAAGCAAACTCCTGACCAAAAGGAATCCTGCTCCCCACATTTGCACAAATATCCTTCCAGTGGACTCACTTTGTAGCACCAAGTCTGCCTGGCAGAGCAAACAGAGGCTTAGCTGGCACAGGTTCCCCTAGCTCTGGAGAGAGATTAGATGGAAGACATATCAACATCTACTGAAGCCAAGGGAAGTAAATGTAAGCCCTCTCCTACCACCAAACAAACAAACACAGCCACATCTTACACCCTGCAGGCAGGATGAGGGGCTTGGGGCCTCACAGCCCTGAAGTGGCTGCTTGCATATCTTCATCCTGTAATTAGCGGCTGGTGTTCCCTGAGGATGCTCAGGGTTGGAGATTTGGTTTGAGCGTTTTTTCTGAAGTTTATCCAAGTTGTGGTGGAGCTTTCTTTGTGCTTTTTCCTTACTTTCCTCATATATATCCTTCCCTGCCCTTCCTGTTACCTGTTCAGTTTCTATCCCATAGAATCTAAATCTTCTTTTTTTTTTCATTTTTTAAATTTATTTATTTTTATCTCAATCACAGGTTAGGTACTTTGCATCCCAGGTATAGCCTCCTCCCTTATTCCCTCCCACCCTCCCACTCCCTCCCTCATCTCCCTCCTCCCCGCCCCCTCCAAGTCCACCAACAGGGGAGGACCTCCTCCCCTTCCATCCAACCCCAGCTCATCCTGTCTCCTCAGGGCTGGCTGCAATGTCCTCCCCTGGGATCTAGCCAGTCTGTCACTCCCCTGCTTGTATGGGGGAGGGTCAAAGAGTCAGCCATCAAGATCATGACTGAAACAGTCCCTGTTTCCCTCACTAGGGTCTTCAGTCCAACAAGAGCTATCATGGGCCCATCTGAGCGGGGGTTCCAGGCCACATTCACACATGGTCCTTGATTGCAGAAACCATCTCATACAAGACTCCTGTGCCCTGCTCAGTTTGGTCTTTGTGGAGCTCTTGTTCTCCCCAAGTCTCACCAACCTCCCCCAGATCTATCATTACTTCTAACCCTCTGCCAAAGTCTTCATCGCAAGTCTTAATATCTGCTCTGATACATCGCTACATTGACCCCCCCAGAGGTCCTCCTTAGCATGTTCCTGTCCTGTTGCTTGTTTTCTCCTCCACTCAATGTCCATCCCATTTGTTCATCCAAACAAGCATTGA
Organism: Pachyuromys duprasi; assembly: GCA_028658305.1. Lineage (NCBI taxonomy): Eukaryota > Metazoa > Chordata > Mammalia > Rodentia > Muridae > Pachyuromys > Pachyuromys duprasi. Next base: position 96,922,352 of record CM053753.1, on the reverse strand, counting down.
TCATACCAACCTGGGTCCTCCTTCCTGTATATCCTCTCTAGGTGTGTAGTTTTCCGCTTGACCTTCCTATCCTATAGGTCTATATAAGTGAGTATATACCATATGTTTCTTTCTTCTTTTGGGATACCTCACTCAGGATGATAGTTTCCAGGTCCCACCATTTGCCTGCGAATTTCATGATTTCCTCCTTTTTAATTGCTAAGTAGTATTCCATTGTGTAAAAGTGTTCTTCACATCTTTTTCCCTGTACTAAAGCACGTGAGAAAAAACACTTTGAAGAAAGAAAGGTTAGTTTTGGCTCACAGGATGAGAGAATTCAGTCCATGATTTCTAAATCTCATCACATTATGCCTAGAATGACAAAATACATGGCAGAGAACACAACTTTTCCACATGGCCCAGGAAACAAGGGCCAGAATTGGAGTCAACCTATGTTCATCAAAGGTTTGCCTGACCCAGTAGGTCCCACCTTGAAACTATTCAGTGCCTCCATGAACTAGTCACCTTTTGATAGCACCACCATCTGGGAACCAAACTTCCAACCCTGTAGCCTTTGGTGGCATTTCAGAACCAAACCTTAATAAATGAGAAGCAGTTGGGACTGTGGATGATCTGATGTATGTAACAGAATGTTTATGCAAAATAGAAGATGAGGTAGGGACTTGAAAGCCGAAAGGCAGAAGAAAGACTGTCGGAAAAGAAGCAATAGTGAAGAGAATGAAAAGACACTAATAGAAAAAGAGAAGTAGAATGTGGTAAATGAAAGTAAGAGAAAATGTTAATACCCAAAAAGCTCTGGACACATGAACTCTTGTCACTAGAATTATCTAAGTGATGAACCTTATCAACATCTGAACAAGGCAGGTTGAGCCACACATCCTCAATAAGCCAATCAAACTCGTAATGGTGAAAAGGCAGAAAAGAATAGCCAATGTGGCCACAACAGAATGAAAAATTAAGAGGTCCAGTGACCGTAACTTTTTCTTGCAGTGTTACTATAAGGTTTAAGTTTGAATAGAGAACAAGAGGTTTGTACAGGTGGCTGTTCTAGGCCAAGGTGTGGCCCTGCCTATCAGCATTATCTGTGCTACTATCCAGACTCTCCTGCTAAGGGGTCTGACACATTCTCAGCACTGGGTGAAATTGTTTTCTGCTAGACAAACCCCCCTCTGGTCAGCACCAGGCTTTAGTCTTTTGCTGTTCCCAGCATTGGATTTCTTGGAAACAAATATTGCTCTTTAGAATATCTTCAATCCTGCCAGAATGGTTATACTAAGATTTCCTAACAAAGAAAACAAACTGTTTAAGCCCCAAAATAATCTTACCACCTTTTATAATCCCCACAGTAATATATGGAAAGATTCCCAAAGTGACCTTGTTTATCTCATTCACAGGTGAGTGCCCCTGGTCAAAAAAGCATACATCTAAAATACTAACAGACAGTCACATGTAATGCATGACTACCCAGTGTTCAAAGCCAGGTTACATCACAGGTTTCAGACCCATAAAGCACAGCGTCTCCATTTACTGAAGCTAACACTTACAGGACTTACTTTGGCTTGGTGATTTTCTAAGTATTTGATGAGTATTTATTGTTTACCTATAATGATTGCTTTATGTGCTGAGTAATTATTACCTCATTTTCATGTTGATATATATGAGTGCATACCAAACTTTGAGGTCCTTCTCCTTGGCAACTTGTCAGCCTTTGCTTCAGTAATGTTATATGATAAACACATCTGAACTCTAATGCTTTATGTGTTACACCCATACAACCATCAGCTGCTGCTTAACAATGGCTCAATTAGGATTGCCTGATCTTGACTCCAGTATGGGCTTATGTCTGCTTCATATATCCTTTCTTCTAGAATTGAGGATGAGAAAGTATAACCTACCTAAGAAATATTGATGTCAAGTGCATTGGGGTAAGGGCACACAGAGACTCCAAACACACCCACCAAGACTGGCTTCCTGTTCAGACCATTGGTCAGAGAAGGTTACATGGGCCAAATTCAACACCAATGGGACAACTTTATTCCACAGGGATCATTTAAGGCAAGAAGGAAGATTTAGAATGAAATTATTTAATCTACTCAGCCTGAGAATCTAACTTCTAACTTTTTAAATTTATATTGTAACAGATAGCTGATGTAATACTATTCAACAATTAAAAACAAGGAAATCATGAAATTTGCAGGAAAATGATGAGAACTAGAAAAGATCATCCTGAGTAAGGTATCCCCCAGAAGCAGAAAGACACACACGGTA
>CM053753.1:96902232-96919584 GCA_028658305.1 Pachyuromys duprasi | reverse complement strand
GAGAAGTAATGATAGATCTGGGGGAGGTTGGTGAGACTTGGGGAGAACAAAAGCTCCACAAAGACCAAACTGAGCAGGGCGTAGGGGTCTTGTATGAGATGGTTTCTACAATCAAGGACCATGTGTGCTTGTGGACTGGAACCCCTGCTCAGATGGGGCCCAGTGATAGCTTGTTGTGGGACTGAAGACCCTAGTGAGGGAAACAGGGACTGTTTTAGTTAAGAACTTGATGGCTGACTCTTTGACCCTCCCCCATACAAGCAGGGGAGTGACAGATCCCAGGGGAGGACATTGCAGCCAGCCCTGAGGAGACAGGATGAGCTGGGGTTGGATGGAAGGGGAGGAGGTCCTCCCCTGTTGGTGGACTTGGAGGGGGTGGGGAGGAGGGAGATGAGGGAGGGAGTGGGAGGGTGAGAGGGAATGAGGGAGGAGGCTATGACTGGGATGCAAAGTACCTAACCTGTGATTGATATAAAAATAAATAAATTTTTAAAAATTAAAAAAACCCCACAGGAAAAAAAATAATAAATAAAAAAATTTTCCAAACCACATTAAATAATGCATAAAAATACTATTCACTATGATCAAGTTAGCTTCATTATGTAAATATGCAGTTGGCCCAAGCAGTATAAAGCAATCAATATAATCCAACATAAACAGAATAAAAGACAAAAATCCTATAGAATTATACTACCACAAGAGCTTCCTAAGCTACTTACACTGATAAAATAACTTAAATGGACTTTACCTACAATGGAGAAAACCAAGAGCCAATTACATATCTTATGCTAACTCCAATAAAAACTCCAATACCAGGAATGGGTTATATGTTGCTGAATCATTAGCCAAATAAGCTTCTACAGTAGTAACTTGCTGGCAAGATATACTACTTGCAATAGTGGCACAAATATTATGTGATTAATCAGCCAACATTTTGCTGAATTTAAGGCCCACTTCATGAGCTAGAACTCATACCTGACACTTCGAAAGTGGCCAAGAACCTGAGACCAGATATTGCACAGGAACTGGGCGTGATCTATCTCAACCTTAAGCAAGAGGTTATTTGCAACTCATGGCTACTGTGAAAGAGAAAAATCTGTTTTCTCCAGTCTAGTGGCAGTCATTCCGGGGCAACCACACTACAGGCAAAGGACCATGATCAGAAATAGCTGGCCCATACAAAATGGATTTGTGTGAGTGTGTGTGTGTTCTTTTGTTTGGGCTTGGTATTTTTTTACCTTTTAATTTTGTTTATTTGTTTCTTTTTAAGAGAGAGAAGAATTTGGGTAATAGAAGGGTGGGGAATATCTGCAAGGAGTTGGACAAGGAGAAAGAATATGATCAAAATATATTTTAAAAGTTGAAATCCAATAAATATAAAACATCAACAAAAAAGTCTCATGTGATAGCGAATGTTTATAATCCCAGCTCTAGGGGATAGATGGTAGATCTCTGGGACTCATTGGCAAGCTCCAAGCCAATGAAAAACCTTAGATGCAAAAAGAAAGAGGAATGGCACCTGAAATTGGCCTGTGGCCTTCACAAGGAATTGCACATATGTACACTAAAACATGCACACCTACACACACACAGACACACACATGCACTGAATATATGTTAAAACATTCTAATTAAGAACATGGGAAATATCTTTAAATAGTTAGACTTTAGCGAGTTTTGAGATTCTCTAGAACCACTAACCATGAAGTACATAAAGAGCTAATGCCACAGGAAAGCAGCCTACAAAAGATTCTAAAAGACAGGAGCCTCTGAAAGACTCTACCTAGTAGTGTATCAAAGCAGATGCTGAGACTCATAACCAAACCTTAGGCAGAGTACAGGGAATCATATGAAAGAAGGAGAAGTTAGTAAGATCTGCAGAGGACAGGAGCTCCACAAGGACCAAATATATCTGGGCACAGGGTCTTTTCTGAGATGGATTCTCCAACCAAGGACCATGCATGGATATAACCTTAAACCTCTGCTCCGATGGAGCCCATGACAGCTCAGTATCCAAGCATACAAGTTCCTAGTAAGAGGAATAGGGACTGACTCTGACATGAATTCAGTGGCTGGCTCTTTGACCTCCCCATCCTCGAGGAAAGAGCAGCCTTGCTAGGCCACAAAGGAAGACATTGCAGCCAATCCTGAAGAGACCTGATAAACTAAGGTCAGATGGAAGGTGAGGAGGACCTCCCCTCTCAGTGGACTTAGAGAGTAGCAGTGAGGAGATGATGGAGGGTGGGGAGATTGGGAGGGAGGAAGGGAGGGGGCTAAAGCTGGATACAAAATAAATAAACTGTAATTAATAAAAAATAAATAAAAAATTTTAAAAGTGAAGTAAAAAAAAAAAAGAGCTAATGCCAAAGAGCAAACAAATGTTTTAAGTTCCAACTCAATTTCTGTTTGCCCAACCTCTTATCACCGCTAGAAACACTGCAAAACTACAGCTGTGGATTTTGTGGCATAACGCTTAATATTATGATTCATGAGCTAGCCCAACAGAAATGGTTTCAGAAAAAAGGATGAACCAAGACAGACCAACTGCGTCCAAAATGATATACTGCAACATTTGCTCTGCATTGTCTCTGCATACATGAATGATAGAAATAGCACAAAGCTGAGCAAGCAACCACAGAATGGCCAGACCATGGCAGCCAGGATACAGTCAAAGGGAGGATTTGTTACAGCATGGAAACATGGTTTTGTTAACACTTGTAACAAACAAACAAACAAACAAACAAAAACCAGCATTAAGAATGTGCGGATCAAAGGACATTTGGTATCATCCTTTATGAACTTATCTCCAGTCATTAAGCAGAAGGTATCAGGTCCACTTGCCCATATGGTCTTTGCAAACTTATCTGTTAGATGAGCCTCGCAGTGACCCCACATGTTTGTGATTAAGCACAATAGTGAGGGAAGCCGGGAGTCTGGCATCAAAGGAGTCCTCCTCGCACAGAAGAAATGACAGGGAAGAAAAGCACACCTTCTCCTGCTCACAAATGTTCCTTTTTGAGATTATAGAATAATTACAACATTTCTTTCTTCCCTTTCCTCCCTCTAAATGGTGTCTCTAATGAGGATCTTCCTGCACACTATAAAATAGTGTTGTGTATCTTCCCATAATAGGACACGGGTATAGGGTAAATTTATATTCCATGATATCTGCCTCAAAGAAAACAAGTTCTTACTAAGTATGAAATATGCCTGCACCTTAATTTTGAACTTTCTGTCCTGTAGAAATAGGTTACATTTGTATATAAAACAACCCATTAATGGTATGTTTGTTATAGCTACTTAAAGAGACTAAGACAACACAACTAAAATTATCTATTTTTCATTGTCCTCTGGATGCTAGTAATAATTTTGCTTTATTATATCAGGTTTGATCTAGAACATTTTTGTTAGTTGGTTTACTTCATCAGTAAGTCAGGGCTGTTGATTTGTTGAATCTTTTAATGAGTCTTCCAGATGTTCTGAAAGGAGAACCATAAGTTGAACCATAGACCGTGAGTTTTATTTCCTTACGGAAGATTTAGCAATGGGCAATGATAGTCTGGTGTGTGTGTGTGTGTGTGTGTGTGTGTGTGTGTGTGTGTGTGTGTTTGCAAACATTGTAATGGAGTAATATGAAGGAAGTAATGAACTATGCCTCTTTCTATGAATCACATGGCCTGCCTGCAATGAGGCCAGACCATGCAATGTCACTTCTCATGAGAAACATGAATGTTCCCTGCATGGTTCCTGCGATTGTTTCTTCCCCTGCCATAGCCACTGGTGATAATAGAGCAGAATACACACACACACACACACACACACGCATATGTTCTAAACTTCATTTGCTGAGTGTGGTGGCTGATCTTCATTGACTGGACTTAGGATCTCGAAGGAGATATAAGCTTGCGTACATTTGTGAAGGTGTTTCCAGGGAGCCACCCTGACTGTGAGTAGTGCCATGCCATAGGCTGAATAGGAAGGGATGAAAGATAATGCCATCAGTGTGCTGCCATTCCCCTTTGGCTGCTTCTTGATATGTCTAGATGTGAGGAAGCTCCCACAGCCATGCCTTTCCTGCCATTATACCTGCAAACTATCAGCCAAGGTAAACATTTCTCCCTTAACTTTCTCTTTGTCAAGTTGTTGATCACAACAAGAAGAAGAAAAACACAAAAATACAAATACAAATAATTAGTACTAGGAAGTAGGGACATTGCTCTTGTTCTGAGAAACCTTACCACATAGTCTTTATGCCTTTTAACCTGATATACAGGAAAGAGTTGAGATTTGTACACCAGGAAAGCCCTAGAATACTTGAAGCAAAATACAGCAGTCGTTCCGAAGGGAGAGCGCTAGAAATGCAGCAGTCAAGGCCTGGCTCATGATGCTTCAGAAGGGAGTGGGACTCTTGTCAGAATCTGAGTTAGAGATAATTTGCACAATATTCTGCCCAGAATGCCAGTTCAAGTTAGAGTGTGTCAGAAGCCACATTGTGAATAGTATAAACTGAGGAAACATTCATTATTGTTTAAATCTCTCACCTAGTTTAGAAATCTCAGCTGCTGCCTTTCAACTCCTCTCCACTGAGCCCGCATTTCCACATTCTTCTGTATCATCACAGCTTCCCTAGGCATTGTTGCTAAGAATCACCTTCTACTCAGGGTTATTTTTCATTACTCTTTAAAACTAGAATAATTTTTATTTATCAATTTATTGTATATGAGTTCCTTCTAGTTATTAATCACATTCTGTAATATATACTATTTTGCTTATTTGCTTATTGATTCTTCCCATTTGAATTAAAACTATATAAACTAAGTGAGAAAAGAAAGGAGGAAAGACAGGAAGAATCTGTGTTCTTTCTTCTCAACTTATTAATTTAACCATGAAAATCGACCAGCATTCATGATACATTCCCTATTAATTGATAACACATAAAAGTGATTCATTTAAAAAGAAAGTTGTGCTTTTCCCATATTCTAAAACCTTAAGCAAGACTCTATTCAGAAACAATAAACTGTTGCTTGGCAGAGGAAACTTGACCATACTAAAATATCTAAACTGTGGTTTGGTTGTTGCTCAGTACATTTTCCCAACTCACAATGAGAAGGAGCATTGAGTAGAGCAGGAAAAAAGAAAAAGTGCAGATATGCAGTCTAACAAGAGAAAAAGAGCCAAGCATTCTTAAAGTTAAGAATAAGCTGGGTTCCACAAAAAAGTAGCTGTAATTGATAGAGAAGTTAGAGCTAGGTCAAAGCACCTTTTAAAATTTTAGTTTGAACTGAAGAAGAGCAAGCTAACCTTTTGTTTTCTAAATGTCACCTCACTTACTATATTACCTGGTGGACAAGTAGAGCATATATGGGTGTTTTAACTTACTATACTCACAGCTTAAGAAGGTGCTTCAGTCAGTAAGGTGCTTGCTTTGCACGGGCAAAGGCATCACACAGTGACAGAGCATGAGAGAGGGAGACAGACTGATCTGAACAACCCACGCCCTGACAACATTACACATTCAGAGCCCTAATGACCCCTTACAGCTCTACCTCGCACTGCTCTGGGATGCCCAGGAAGTTTCAACATAAATTTTAGAGAAAATATTTAAACAAAAGCAACAGCATATTAGTCTATATTGTATTTTAGGTATGTAAATATTGTCTTTCTTTATTGACGAGCGACTTTTTTTCTTAAAATTTTTATTATACCTTACTCTAAGGAAAACTAAAACATTTCAGTGATTACTAGAATGTTTAGATACTTAATAAATGTTTTGTAGAAAACTTTACTATCCATTTGAAAGCAATTGTATCATTATACATGTATATATACTTTTCATATATCGTTTATTCATTTATTTACATCCTGACCACTGTTTTCCCTCCCTTCTCTATTCCCAGTCCTTCCCCTCCACTTCCTCTCCCTCATCCACTCCTCTTCACTTTCTCTTCAGGAAAGGGGAGGCCTCCCATGGATATCAGCCAGACTTGGCCTATCAAGTTCTTGATAAAGTGCTAAGTTGCACAGAAGTTATAATTTTATACATATGCATCCATAGTTATACATAACATTTATAAAACATAACATAAACACATACATGTCAAATGTAACATTTTCAACAGGTATTTCCTATAGCCTTATGGCATGAATAGCATGCATTTGAATTCAGATAATAGTATCTGTTTTTATCAAAATCTATAGTAAAATTTCTGCTGGCACTATTTTGTGATGGGTGAGGTTTCTGATGATTCTTTTAAAGCATGCGCTAGGCTAGTCATGTAAGCTGGAAAATGTCAAGCTAAATATACACAATTAAATTCAAGTGCTTTGTATCTAGTTGAAATTGAAGCTAGGATTTAGGACATCTGCTTACTGTTTAAAAGTTTGCTAAGAAAACAATTTAAAGTTTTTAAAATTAAAAAAAAACAAAAACAAAAAAACTGGAACTGAAATGTTTTCCCCCTCGATAAACTTTTCTGAGGGTCACATGACTACCTGGTTTTTTAGTGTCACCTTTTGGGTTGTCTTGTTATTACATAACAGCAAAATTGAAAACTGTGAATCTGATGTGTGTCTGTGCATCTGTGCATGCTTAAGAGATTGTATGTTTTTTGTTGTTATTTTGATTTTTTATTTAATTATTTTTATTAATTAAAGTTTATTCACTTTGTTTCCCCCCTGTACCACCCTCCCTCCTCCCCTCTCAATCCCACCCTCCCTCTTCCTCCCAGGCGTTCTTCTCCCAGTCCACTGATAGGGAGGTCCTCCTCCCCTTCCTTCTGATCCTGGTCTATCAGGTCTCATCAGGACTGGCTGCATTGTCTTCCTCTGTGGCCTGGTAAGAGCAGGCCAATCAGTTCCTGTCAGAGGCAGTCCCTCTCCCCATTACTATGGAGCCCACCTGGACACTGAACTGCCATAGGCTACCTCTGTGCAGGGGTTCCAGGGTCTCCATGAGTGGTCCTTGGCTGGAGTATCAGTTTCAGAGAAGACCCCTGTGCCCAGAATTTTGGTCCTGTTGCTCTCCTTGTGGAGCTCCTGTCCTCTCCAGGTCTTACTATCTTCCACTTCTTTCGTACATCTACACAATATGACTCAACGATAAAAAAAAAAAAAACAAGAAAATCATGAAATTTGCAGATAAATGGTGGGAACTGGAAAAGATCAGGCTGAATGAGGTATCCCAGAAACAGAAAGACACACAGGGTATACACTCACTCATAAGTGGATATTTGACTTAGAATATAGGATAAACATACTAAAATCTGTACACCTAAGGAAACTAATCAGGAAGGAGGACTCTGGCTAAGATGTGCAATCCCCATTCAGAAAGGCAAAGAGGATAGACATTGGAGGAGGGAGAAAACAGGGAACAGGACAAGAGCCTACCACAGAGGGCCTCTGAAAGGCTCTAGCCTGCAGGGTATCAAGGCAGATGCTGAGACTCATAGCCAAACTTTGGGCAGAGTGCAGGAAATCTTACAAGACTGTATGTTTTAATTGAACTTCAGCATAATACATGTATACCTGCTGCTATTTTTCACACACACACACACACACACACACACACAAATGTCTGCGTGTCACTGACTTGACCGTAAGAGAAATCTGAGAAGCTTCCTAATTCCTCAGATTTGGCAAGAGTGAAAGAAAAACTTGAAATTAGTCTTAAAAATTTAATTGCAGAAATTGTGTTCACCTGTGCCTGATTGGTGCCTTCTAACTGACATCCCTGTTCACCTGTGCCAGAAGAGATCCCTCGGAATGACATCCCTGCCATGAGCTGGTCCAGGTGAAATGAATTCCTGCTTCCTAAATTTCACAGGACAGTAACAGAACTGTCACTCACATCTACTATATTAAAACTGACAAGGATCAGAATCTTACCAATAGCAATTTTTCTGTGTAAGGATATAACTATTAAATGTGGCTGACTCAAGTGTGACACCTGTCATAATATCATATAAATCATTCATCAGAGTATCTAGTTGGCATATTACTAACTCATTTATCTGAGTTCTTGGGGTGCTATTCCTATAATTAAAAACAAGAAACTGACAGCCAAGGCTACTCAGAGAAGCCTTGTCTTGAAAATCAAGCAAATAAAAAATACAAAACTTAAAACAATAAATGAAAGAAAGAAAAAGAAAAATGAAATTATTTCAACTATTTGGGACAAAAACCCCCACAAAATCCTTTATAATTTTAGGGTCTCCTTTTGTGGCAAAACTAATAAACATCAAGGAAGCAAACAACCACTTTCTGATTGGATGCAAATCCTGTTGCATAAGATGAAACCCATACCTAGTACCATTATTCAGTGAAAAATTTGTGGCTAGACAAGGCACAGGTGTTGTAGAAAATTTGGGGCTCTTAATGTTTACTAGTTATATAATTATTGCAGTAAATGATTATTCAACCTGCTATTATATCAATAAAAGACACAGAAACCTCTTATGTTTTCAATATGCCTACATACTGGAGCTGGGCAGAAACTATTTCCCTAAGATAATCTTTTACATTGAGCCTCACATCCCATGATAATTGCTGTAATAGTTCCTAACTGGGAACTTCCCATTCAATATCCCATAAATACTTGCACATGTTTCTCATCTGGGCTACTTTCTCATCACCAATGCTCAGAGCAGGCTCCTCCCAGCCACATAGCTTTTTTGTTCACCCTAACTTGGGCCTATCTCCTCTATCTGTCTCTCTCCTTCCCATGATCCTTCTGTTCTCCAAGCCTGTGAACCTTGCCTCCACCTACCTCACTTCTGCCCTGCCCAAATGTATAGGCAACTTTATTTAGCCAATCAGGGATAATTTTGGAGGCAAGGTTTCATAGCATCATTTTGGGTACATGAGTTTCTACTCATAAAATACAGCAAGTACACCTCATGGAGCAAAATAATTAACATTAGAATACACAGAGCCATACCAACCTCCAACACATAGTCCTACAGGAGAACGTACTACTATTATTTTAAATGGCCAGCATATTAGACTCCCAACGGCTTATCCTCATGTCTACGGCTTAGTACATCAGTCAACTCATATCAGAAAAGCTTTATTTGTGGTCTATATGATTAACACAGAAATCTGCACCTGGCCTAAGATCAAAGAACAAAACACTGTGGTTGATTATCAGCCATAAATGAAACATCTGCACTGTACTCCTTCTTCACAAGGCTCAGGCAAACTGTGGAAGAGAAGATAGAAAGAGTGTAACTAGCGGTGGTGGATGAGTACAAGGAACAGCAGGGCAGCTACACATATGAACTCTTAGAATGTCCAACAGCATGCACAAAAACTGTGCATGCCCAAGCCAGAACAAACCCAGAATGGAGAGGAGAACTGCACATGAAGTCCCAGCCCTGGCCAAGAAGGTATTTTCAACTGTTACCTGCTGTAGGGGAGCAAGTCAATTTTCTCTAAGAGTGTAGACCCTGGCCTACCAAAGTCCAGAGGAAGGCATGGCCAAGAATATATGGACAACACAAATTGGACTTGGTGACTAAAAAAAGAAATAAATGGAGTACAATATTGACATGTGTCCCTTGTTGGTAACCAACAGCCTCTAACTGAATTGAAGATCACTCAACAAGAGAGAAAATATGCCTAGAACTGGAAAATTAGACAACCCAGGGCTGGTGTAGCTGTGGATCTTGGAGGAGAACCTAGATCCACTACTTTACCAACTCAGTATGATCTCTAACAACATTCCCAGTATTTGTCCATATACCCACACATAAGTTTAGTCCACACCTCTCATCAAGACAACTTCTCTTTGATACAGACAGAGACTAATACAGAAAACATCAACTAATCAAAATGCGTACAGAGCCCAGGAAAACTGACACATCCTTAATACAACTCCTTCTCAGTGATCATTTCATAAGAGGGTGGAGAGAAAGACTGTAAAAGCAAGAGGAAATGAAGTTTTTGTGAGATTTTTGTCTTTTAGGAAGCTACACCATAAGTATCACTAATATGGCCATCTAAACATGACCTGAACAAGGGCACCTTGTTCTTCCTTGTTCACATAATAAATATGCAGGCATCAAAAGGAGAAAGCTCATGCAGCTTAAACTCTAGACAGAGAAATATAGACAACAAAGGAATTCTTGAGAATGGAAACGGTAGTCTTACCCAAGAAAAAGTATATCAATAGGTTATCCAATACAGAATGGTCAGCCATGAAACCTTATACATGAAAATATAGACTGAGCAGATTGTATTGTGTATTTAGAAACATATATGTGTATGCATACATATACATATGTGTACATGTATATACATATATACCTATACATATATATACATATATACACACATACATAAACAAATATGTATATACACACATCTGTCTCTCTCTCTATATATATATATATATATACATATATATCAAAAATAATTAAAGAAAAGAAGACCATGAATTTTAAAAACAGTATTGGTGGGAGTGAGTATGTGGATGGGGATTGGAGAAAGAAAAAGCAAGGAGGAAAATGATGCACTTATACTATAATTTCAAAATATAAAACAATTGTAAAAAACAAAAAGGACACAAAAATTGAATGCATATGCAAAGGGGGTAACACTGCTATAGCTTGTAATTCCACAGAGAGCTCAGCATGGGGAGTAAAGAGCACCCACTTCTCACACTCAATAATGTTTAGCACTGCTGAATTATGATGATATTTCAAACTAAAGAGTAGAAAAAGTCAGAGAAAAGCAGCAGAGTGAGTTAATGTGGTTAAACAGTTGAAAAATGGCATCACTTGCCCTATAGAAAGAAAGCTAAGCTCAATCTTCAGTTTTAACTTTGGCCACTACCCACAGGATGGAAACACCAGAGCTGCTGGAAGTAATTGGAACCAACACAGCTGGAAGTAATTGGAACAATGTAAAGATGTGTGCGAGATAAGGAAGGAAAATCTTCCTGGTGGAGGATGCAGTTAAATTGCTGAGCAAGTGATTGTGTAAATAAGGAAAGCAGAGTTCTCAGCTCTGTGTCTTCATTCTTACAATTTCAACATCAGTGTTTACAGTCCTTAACAATGACACTTCTGGATATTTCTACACTTCACAGATAGAATCATGATGCAGAAGCCGTGCGACATATTGTTCACTATTTTTTCATACATTCTTTTGTAGACATCTTTGCTATTTTAATTAAATCATGATTTTAATTTCTTGGTGTAACATTGTCATTTCCTAATCCTCTATCCTGCTTTGCTTAAACTTCCGAAAAATAAAATACTTTCTAATTTCGGGCACATTATTTTTTAGTTCTGAATTAGCTATTTCTTTTCTTTTTTCATTGACTTTTAGCACATGTAATTCTGTTTGCTTAAATGTATCTATTATAATGGTGTTCTCTATGTTATTGTCTAGTAATCCTATGTGGATGTGATTCTGAGTTTTGCTAATTTTTATGCTTACTAAGAATTATTCTTGCATGCTCAATCCTAAATATTTAGGCAGTCATCAAAGATGTCTAGTCAAGACATTGGTTCTGACTTCACGTCCTATCTTTTACTGGGAGTATACTGTCCTCATCTTCAGTCCCAGAAACTATCTTTTTAACAGCTCTAATTCTGTGTGATTCTCTGTTTCCCATCACTTTACCTCCTCATTCAGATCAAGAACGATCTCCTGGCACAGAGCATGCTATAGTTAACATATGCTGGCTGAATTTTTATTTTGAATGTAAAATTGCTGAAACTCAGGTATCATCTGGTCTCCCCAGAATTTTAATAAAAGTATCTTTAAAAATTAAAGAAGTATTCTTAATCTTTCACGTATAATATAATTTATTTTTTTATGCTAGACATTGTCTGTAAGGGAAATAGAGCCAGCCTTGGTGATACATGCCTAGAATCCTCATACTTAGAAAGCAAAATAAAATCAGAGAGAGAATGTGAATTTTTGGTCCCCCTGGCTTATGTGGCAAGGCTCTTTCTCTTTCCTCTGTAAGTAAGATTCAGGGCATGTTAATATTTCAATCCCCATCCAAAACAGTTTTTTCTAGGACAAGGTTTATGCTCAAATCACTCGGGTCTACTTACTTCTCTGGAAGCAACTCTCATTTATTTAGTGTACCCTTCCAAAGACATTTTTGGTGTTTTCATATTTTTTTTCTATCTAAACTCTTCCATCCCAGTCTTCCAGAATTCAGGAATAGTACTGCAAAAGAAAACGCAAAGGGCTGGTGGACTGGCTCAGTGAGGGACTAGCGTGTGAAGGACTCTAAGTTGAAGAGCTAGTACCACACAACACAGACACACATAAACAAAGAGGAAGAGAAAAGAAAAAGAGAAGAAGTTTATAAAGAAAAATTTAAAGCACTGGTTCTCAAACTTATTGCTGTGACCTTTTAATACAGTTCCTTGGGTTGCAGTGACCCTTAGTCATAAAATTAATTTTGTTGCTACTTCATAACTAATTTTGCTACTGTTGTGAATTGTAAATATCTATACTTTCCAATGGTATTAGATGATCCTGTAAAAGGGATTGTGACCAAATAGGTTGAAAGCCACAGATTTGGAGTCCTTCAGGCTCTTCTGTACTCATAATGAAATATATCTCTATGTGTGTATGTGTTGTATGTACATCTGTTTGTGCATATGTTCCCATATTAAAAAACAAGAAGCCAAAAAAATAATAATTCCTTCCTTTCCTCCAATTTCACAAATTGGGTTCTTAAATTTAAAAAGTTCTACTATAGCAAAGAAATATATTAATGAAATGAAAAGGCAGCCTACAAAAATATTTGCCAAATATATACCAGAAGAGGCTCTGGGGAAGAAGAATCTTTATTTACTGTTGATGAGAGTATAAACTTGTGTAGTCATGAGTACTGAGGCTTTTCAAAAAACTGAAATTAGAACTTCCATATGACCCAACTATCATTCCTGGGTATATACCTGCTTCCAGATGTACAGGTAATGGAACAGTTGATAAAGTGATTGCTACACAAGTATCTTGACATAAGTTTGATCTCAAGAACCATTTAGAAGCTGGTATATACCTGCAATTTTCATGATGGGGAGGCAGAGGCAGAAGGATCCCTAGAATTTGCGGGCCAGCTAGTCTAGCTAATGAGTGAGGTCTAGATTCAGTGAGGGACCCTGTCTAAAAAACTAATAAGGTATATGTGCATGGTGGTCAGGGAATCACTGAAAAGACTGTGTCTTAGTTAGGGTTATTATTGTTATGAAGAGACCATGACCAAAGCAGGTTGGGAAAGAAAGGGGTTTTTTATTTTGGGTTTTTTTTTTTTTTTTTGGCTTATACTTCCTTATTGTGGTATATCACTGAAGGAAGTCAGGACAGGAGCTCAAACAGGGCAGGAACCTGAAGGCAGGAGCAAATGCATAGGCAATGGAGGGGTGCTGCTTATTGGCTTGCTCCCCATGACTTACTCAGCCTGGTTCCTGATAGAACCCAGGACTACCAGCCACGGGATGGCCCCACCCATAGTGTGATGGGCTTTCTCCCATGAGTCACTAATTAGGAAAATGCCTTATAGGTTTGCTTACAGGGCAAATTTAATTTTTAATTATTTATTTACATCCCAATCACAGCTGCCCCTACCTTCTCTCCTTTTAGTCCCTCTCTCTTACTTCCTTTTCCCCTTCTCAAAAAAAGGCCTCCCATGAATATCAACCAGCCTTGGCATATCAAGTTGCAGTACAACTAGGTGCAAAGAAATGATCACTGATTTCACTACTCATCCACATTTAAAAATAAAACAAACAAACAGAGAGTATGGTACTAGTACAAAAGCACACACTTAAGTCCACCCACAGAGAGAGTTACCTAATTTTTAATAAAAGTGTCATATATGTATCTATGTACACACACATATTTCTATGTATGTATATATGAGAAAATACAGTATCTTTAGCAAGTGCTTTGGGGAAAACTTAAGTACCTACATGTGTATGAATGAAAGTTCATCCTACACACAAGTCATTTCCAAATTTATCAGGTATTTCAAGGTTAGACCTGACACTTCTAGAAGAAAGAGCAGGAAGTACAATTCAGGATAAAGTCTAAAATAAAGATTTTCTGAATAAGACTCTCGTCACCCAAGAAATAAAAGAAAATCTCAATGTCAGTCATAGGACACCTCCCTATGAGTTGTTCATCAGAGAGTTCTCAGAGGGTCACAAAACCATACAGACTATTGTCATTGTTCTTAGTTACCCACTAGAATTGATTGATAAGATCCTACTACTGAAGAGTCCAAGTGTTTTGATTATAGTTCACAGAAAAATGAAACTGGACCTGGGCTAGCAGCTCACTCCTTGCTCACTAGCATACAGTGTACCTGAAGGGATTGCATAATTGTGGAAGCACCTGTGAACGCTGGGTGCTACCATACTGATCTTCCAGATAAGGTACGCCATGTGTGTTAATGGCATGACTGTTCATGGGGTAAACAACTACGTTTTTAAAAAATATGACTTGAGGCCTGTTCCACTGGAGGGAATATACACCTGATACTATAATCCAGGTCAAAGTCTGTAGCTTAGGAGGACACAGCTTTACAGAGAAGCTAGTATTACCATATGTCTTGCTAAATGACATATTGTCAAGTTGCCTTCTATACACTCATGTTTCTACTCATAGACTAGTGTTGCTGTCAACCTTGGGCAGAAATGTTCCTTTTCAGCCAGAAATATACATCCATGGTCAAGATAAATGTAAAAACTTAGATCTGTTCAGTGCACTGAGAATTGGTGATTGTTGAGAATGTAACGTGGACTAGACATTCCTATCATACCCTCTGATTTAGTAGAGTTTCCATCGCTGTGGTCAAACACCAGAAGCAGGACCAAAAACAACTTGGGAAGAAAAACGTTTATTTCAGTTTACATCTTGTCTTTCCATCACCCATGGAAGTCAAAACAGGAACTCAAGCAGGGCAGGAATCTTGAGGCAAAAATTGATGCAGAGGCCATAAAAAAAGAACTGCTTATTGGCTAGCTCTTTATGGCTTGTATAGCCTGCTTTCTTATAGTATCCAGGACTAGCCCAGGAGCTGTGCCACCCACAGTGAGCTGGACCCTCTCACATCAATTATTATTCAAGAAAATTCTCAGTCTTGCCCACAGTCTAATCTGATGGTGTCATTTTGTCAGCTGAGGTTCCCTCTTTCCAAATGACTCTAGCTTGTGTCAAACTGACATAATCCCTGCAAGGTCGAGACACCATTGCTGAAGAGATGGCAGTAAGAAATTTAACAGCTAGAGAACGAGGAGGAGTCATGGTGTGAAATACTGCCACCCGTATGCCACAGAGTCATTGCACTCATAAAGAGAGAGCAGTTATCCATACCAGCAGAAGACCCGCACAAAACCAAGACCTTCATCATTCTATCATGGATGGACTAACCACCCACGTGAACCCACACCCCTTACTAAGAAACTATTGACAATAAAGGAGGTGGTATATTTTAGTGGTATAACCCCTACTGAGTTTCCCTTACTCCGACAAAGAGCTCCTTGCCCATTCTTATATGAACAGCCCTACCTAAACTCACTGAACCTAAAGAGAAAGAAAGAAAGATCATTAACATTAAATTGAATTTAAAACATCAGATTTCAAATGTGGATTTATCTCTCACTTTCTCTCTCACACTACAAGTTTAGGCCACATCCCCACATTTGGACATGGCACTATTAAACTTTCTTTCCCCAGCTCACTGGATAACCCAAAAGCTATTTGGGACAAGAAGGCTTTCCAGAGTAGTACTTCCAGAAGTGAGCATGAGAATCTGTTGATCTGGGTGTGTTGGAAAACATGATGGCTGCGGGTGGGAAAGATGAGAAAGCACGCCACGGCCCTTTAAAGACAACCAAATGTCAGTGACTTTGAGCAGTTGCCATTTCTCAGCCCTGGAGTCAAGGACCGTATCAATCCTCAACTACCAGTCATCAGTAAGAGGGTGCACTCCAAAGTGACAAGTCCTCCTGGGGTCACAGGCGCTCGCAGGTTTACCACTTTTAGGTATGAGGGGCAAAAGCCACTAATAACAAATTTGGAAATTTGACTTCCACCCTCTGGCTGTAATGGGCTCTAGGGGATACGTCTGCTCTCAGCTGCATGCTTCGCTATTGGAAAAGGCTCCCACAATATAATTCAAACATTCTATTTCAAAGCCTTGGATGCCTCCTTCTGACTGCCATCTGCCTTTAACCTCAGTGTTTATTGAGCTAATTGAATTGTGCTACTATATTTTACATTTAGTAATAACACATCTTCAGAGTATAACTCTGAAATCAAAAGGTCCTGGGAAGTCACATTTGGGATGCTCGAGCATTGCAGGAAGAGCTGGCAGCTAAGAGTTTGGGGCTTGTTTTTTTCTTTTTTTATTCAGATTTTTTTTCCATTTAAAAAAAAAAATTCAGTTTCTTTACTTTACATCCCAAGGGTGCTCCCACCCTCCTCTCCTCCCAGTCCCCCCATACCCCTCCTTTCCCCTTCCCGTCTCCTCTTCCCCCCAGAAAAGGGGAACTCCCTTCTCCCCATATCAACCCTCCCCAGCACAACAAGTCACATCTGTACTGAGCATATCCCCACCCCGTGAGTCCAGGCAAGGCAGCCCTGCCAGGAGGAAGTGATCCAAAAGCAGGCAACAGAGTCCATATTAGAATCAGCCCCCACCCCGCGCTCTTCCACTATCCAGGGCCCCACACGAAGGCCAAGCTGCCCACTGGCCACATATGTGCAGGGAGGCTAGGTCCAGATCTTGCATGCTCTTTAGGTGACACCTCAGTCTTTGCAGGCCCTATGCAATTGGGTTAGCAGTCTCTGTTGGTCCGCTTAACAGCTATTTTAAAATTTGTGTTTTGTTGCCACCTGGTGGCTGAACATTTTTTCCCACTCCCCCCCCATCCCACTCCACTCCCAAACTTTTTTTTTTCCACTCCCAAAGTTTTGTTTTGTTTTTTCCACTTTTAACTTTTTGTTGTGGCCAAGGGAAGTACTGTGGACCTGGAAAAGTGACTGAAATCAGTGCCAAGCGTCAAGCAGCGGTGTACACTGAAAGACTGTGCACAGTAAGCGAACGGACAAAACTGTAATCTGTCCGAATGGAACGCATACCTGTGATTTCTTCTTTTCATCTGAACTGCATGGAGCGCTCTGCTGTGACATATAAAAGCAGCCAAGGATAATTCTCTCTCCTTTTTTTTAAATTCTAACTAATATTTGGATTAAGCTAACAAAATCACATGATTAAAAATTACCTGGGGGCTTGGAAATATGTGAATACAATTAGCATTGAAATGTTTTTAAATTACTTTACAGGACCCTTAAAACGGTAAGAGAAATCTGTTACATGTA
>CM053753.1:96842232-96897232 GCA_028658305.1 Pachyuromys duprasi | reverse complement strand
CGAGATCCTGCCAACCAGCGACTCGGGACCAGAAGGCCGGAACACCGAGAACCATTGGTCACTGCGGGACCCCGCTCCACAAAGCGCGGGAAGGCCAACAGGTATGAGTGTCCCCCTCCCGTCCACCCATTCCCATTTCTAGGAAGGCTCCAGGCACACCACGGCTCGCCTCTAGACCTAAAGGATTCAGACCTGCAGTGAATTGAGGTTCTGGGTCGTGACACCCAAAATAGCCTGGCCAAACCCTGGTAGAACATTTGTTTGCCCAATAAGTTAATGATTTAAGAGAGAAGAATCAGAGTTCCTGCAGATAAGGGCGAACGTTTCCTCCGGGAAGCCTGTAACCCGATTCCTGACACTGAAAAAAAAAAAAAATCTCTCCCCATCCCTTTAATTCCTTCAGTGAATGTATGAGTTCACTTTGGCTGGGTTGCAGCTTCGCGCTGAGTTTTGTAACCTCGGCCACTGTGTGCTCGCAGCGCTCTCACGAGGGCGGAGTAGTGGACGGAGGGTGAACTCCATGTGTGTTCAGGAGACCAGGCAACGGCGCGGTGATCTCAGTTCTGAGGCCTTCTGTCCCCTTCCCCCATTAGAAAGGCTGGCCCGGGTGGCTGGCGGCGCTGGGGCCCCTGTGCAGAACCTGCTTGGGAGGTCTTTGCCCAGCTCGCCCCGCCTCCACGCCCTCCTACCTTCGCCTCCGGACTAGCACTCCCTCTCCCGGCCCAGGTTCCGCTCCCCAGCGCGGTGGAATGTTAGCCACCGCTGGTCTTCCCTGCTGCACTTTCTCTCGGGTCTGCTGTGTTCAGTACTCACTAACCAGTTATTTCATTTTATCGCTCAAGTTTCTTTTTGCCCTCTTTCACTTCCGTAAGTGTCCTGTTCTAGATTTCTCCCTTTTGCCGGCTGGCTGGTAGTGATGGCTCATAGCCCACTTTCACTAGCCAGAGAAGGGCTATTTTCCGAACAGGCACTTCTTTTCCCTGAAGCAATGGGAGCGAGAGAAGGCAGGAATAGACTGCTGGGCAGAGTGGGTGGTCCTAGGGGCTGGAACTGGATAGAGCAGGAATCCCCAGGGACCCCCTTGACCGAGAGAGCTGAGCCTTGCAGATTAAGAGTCCTTAAACCCCGCCCCTTGGTAGACCCCTCCTCCCCCGCCCCCACTCCCTGCCCTGCCCTATGCCTTCCACGTGGAGCTGGATGATCTCATTCAGGATTTCAGCCTTGGCTTCAGTCTTGAAAGGGTGACTCAGGGCCCTTTGCCTGCTTCTCTTGCCAAGTTTTTACTACAGCTGGGTAGGATGATATCCATACTGCCTTGCTCGGACTGTGGAGTTTTCAAAGGCCACAAAAGAAATCCTTTTGACACTTACATAGAAAGTTTGATCACTTGTTGGGTTTTGTTTTGTTTAAAGCAAACGAAAACTTTTAAAAATAACGTTCACGGTTTTTAGAAGACGCAAATATTTGTTTTATTGTTGTTCCAGGTGTATTTTAGTTTTATTTGCTTGGACTTGCTTGACTTTCCTAATATACCCTAGGACAGTCATTATTATGAGAGCAACTGACCATGAGCAAACTTCCTTTTCTCTTTGCAGGACCTGGAAGTGTAAGGAAAAAGCGATTTGTGTCCAGCCCCCGTTATGTGGAGACCATGCTCGTGGCTGACCAGTCCATGGCTGACTTCCATGGCAGCGGTCTGAAGCATTACCTTCTAACGTTGTTCTCGGTGGCAGCCAGGTTTTACAAGCACCCCAGCATTAGGAACTCAATTAGTCTGGTGGTGGTGAAAATTTTGGTCATCTATGAGGAGCAGAAAGGACCGGAAGTTACCTCCAATGCTGCCCTCACCCTTCGGAATTTCTGCGGCTGGCAGACGCAACACAACACTCCCAGTGACCGGGATGCAGAGCACTATGACACAGCGATTCTTTTCACCAGACAGGTAGGGCACAATGCTGTCAATCACTTTATCACCTCGGGCGGACTAAAAATCATCTCATCCTTATTGCCTAGCTTCGTTTTGTTCTATAGAATACCTTGCTTATTTAGAAAAAAATAGAATAACAGAAAATAGAATTAGCTTAGGTATTTCTATTTCAATTTCAACATCTCAAGCTGCAGAGCTGTATTTTAAAAGCGTTAGAGGAAATCTTGCTTAGAATGGCATGCAGCCGGTCTTTTGAGCCCAACAGTAATGAGTGGATATGCTCCAAAGCACATGTGAAGAAGACATGCCCGCATGAAGAGCTAAGTCTCAAGTCCATTCTGTCCTACTTAAAAGGGATTTCCCTTCGTTCTTTGTAGGATTTATGTGGCTCCCACACATGTGATACTCTCGGGATGGCTGACGTAGGAACTGTATGTGACCCCAGCAGAAGCTGCTCAGTCATTGAAGATGATGGCTTACAAGCTGCCTTCACCACAGCCCACGAATTGGGTAAGTTGGGTTCAGTGTGAGTTAAGACCACGGATACAACCCATTAAGACAGTACGAGTTGAAAGAGAGAAAATGTTGTTGCTTTGACATCAACACTGTTCGATGGAAGGGAAGGAGGTCCTCCCCTGTTGGTGGACTTGGAGGGGGCGGGGAGGAGGGAGATGAGGGAGGGAGTGGGAGGGTAGGAGGGACTGAGGGAGGGGGCTACACCTGGGATTCAAAGTACCTAACCTGTGATTGAGATAAAAATAAATAAATTAAAAAAGAAAAAAAAACACTGTTCGAAATGGTAGAATATATTTTCCACTATTTCAAATATGGTCTCATTAGACCAAGAGAGAGCATTTGAAACTTGACATTTTATTATGTACCCTGATCAAAGTATTATCCCCAAAATAGGTGTCTGTTAAATATTTCCCTTCCTGTAGAAATGAGTCCCTCATAAATGAAGGACTGGCTGTGTGTGACTGTATCTTAAAGTAGGTCTGGTTTGCTTCCCAGGCCACGTGTTTAACATGCCACATGATGATGCAAAGCACTGTGCCAGCTTTAATGGTGTGAGCGGGGATTCTCATCTGATGGCCTC
This sequence comes from Pachyuromys duprasi, assembly GCA_028658305.1. Classification (NCBI taxonomy): domain Eukaryota; kingdom Metazoa; phylum Chordata; class Mammalia; order Rodentia; family Muridae; genus Pachyuromys; species Pachyuromys duprasi. The sequence continues at coordinate 96,894,209 of CM053753.1, read as the reverse complement.
CATGCTCTCCAGCTTGGACCACAGCCAGCCCTGGTCTCCTTGCAGTGCCTACACGGTCACATCATTCCTGGATAATGGCCATGGTAAGATGCCAGCTACTCTCTCTAGATGGTGTCCAACCTTGTGTCGGGTTCTAGTTGAATGGTTCCTGCTCAGCTCCTTTTCCCTCTTTCAGGATTACTTTTCTCTCTCATGGTTATAAGTTACACATCTTTACTTCCAGCGCTTCCTGCTGAGTAGCTCCCAAAGTCTATTCCGTCAAGTTTTGGATAGAATGATAACTTCTCACCATATTGAGGATATCTTGATAGAAAAGTTAAATCTCCCTGGCATTGGTTTTCCCAAAATGCTAGAATTCATGAGAATATTGTTTCACATAGTAAATATCTTGTGACACTGTGATTAATTCACTTTACATGTTTTCACATGTTGCCTTTTTTCCTCAGGGGAATGTTTGATGGATAAGCCCCAGAATCCAATCAAGCTCCCATCTGATCTCCCTGGTACTTTGTATGATGCCAACCGCCAGTGTCAGTTTACATTCGGAGAGGAATCCGAACACTGCCCTGATGCAGCCAGCACATGTGCCACCCTCTGGTGCACTGGCACCTCCGGGGGCTTGCTGGTGTGTCAAACAAAGCACTTCCCTTGGGCAGATGGCACCAGCTGCGGAGAAGGGAAATGGTGTGTCAGCGGCAAGTGTGTGAACAAGACCGACATGAAGCATTTTGCTGTGAGTTTTTCTAATGAAACACATGTTTACAACTCGGAATTGGAAAGAACAAAGTGCTGTTTAAGGTTCTTACCCAAACAAGCTCCTTTATCTGTGTCCCATAGTGGGAATACAAGAGAATAGCATATTTCGGGAGTCGATTCTCTGTTTTACGTTTTTCTTCAATTCCCTGAAACGTCTCATAAGAATTCTAACCGTTACATTCCTATCTCCATTTAGACTCCTGTTCATGGAAGCTGGGGAATGTGGGGACCCTGGGGAGACTGTTCAAGAACCTGTGGTGGAGGAGTTCAGTATACAATGAGAGAATGTGACAATCCAGTCCCGAAGAATGGAGGGAAGTACTGTGAAGGCAAACGGGTGCGCTATAGGTCCTGTAACATCGAGGACTGTCCAGATAATAATGGTGAGTTGTCCTGGACTTCAGCTCCAGGAACAGGGTGAAGGAGATGAGCCCACGGCGTACAGTTGAAAGCTAGAAACTGGTAACATCATCATACCCTTCTCTTTTCAGGGAAAACTTTCAGAGAGGAGCAATGTGAAGCACACAACGATTTTTCAAAAGCTTCCTTTGGGAATGAGCCCACTGTGGAATGGACACCCAAGTATGCTGGCGTCTCCCCGAAGGACAGGTGCAAGCTCACTTGTGAAGCCAAAGGCATTGGCTACTTCTTTGTTTTACAACCCAAGGTAGGTTCTTTTTCTTTCTTTACATTTGTATCTTTGCTAAGGGGTCAAAGGCCTGGGCTTGCTGCCTTTTCGTACAGATGTTTCGGCTCTCTTTCTTGGTTAACCTGTGTTCCTTTTTGTGTTAGGAATACTTCTAAATGCAGGACCCACTCCCTGATTTGGGATTTGTGTTGCTTTCAGTTGGGAAGGAAGCTTAAATCTAGCTAGCACTTAAGTGTCTTGCATGTGTTTAACACTGCTCCTTTATATTCAAAGGAATAAAGCCCTTTGGAAACTCAAGGGCCTCCTTGTGTAACTAGGTGTCACATACGAAGATTCATGGTTAGATAAATTATATATTAACACTGCATCCAGGAGTTTTAGAAAGTAGTCCAAAGTACTTGTTACTGGGTACCTAAGCAGCTGCACATACAAACATATTAATTAATGTGAGAGTCAGAGAATTAAAAATGCAATTTCGTTGTTGGAGCACATTCTTTGAACAAAGCAACTTACCATTTCCTTTGTTGTTTTGCTGAGGAAATAAATCTTACTTTGAAGTAGAAAATGAAATTATATTTGTTTAAGGTTGTCATGTGTCCTCAGCATTATAAGATAGGAAAACATATCCAAGTTGTAGATGGAATATTTAACAAGTGATTTTTGAAGCACCTTCTACTGTGGCGTATTCTAGGCACTGAAGAGGGAACAATAGTCAAACAGAACAGTGAACACTACTTCCAGCAATAGGGGAGATAGGCCAGCCAACAAGTAAAGTCAAGACACTTAAAACTTTGCAGATAGCTGTACAAACTATTGAAAAAGACACCTGTGGCATGTGAGGAGAAGAACATGCATCTCGTGGAAGGAGAGCCAAGAGGAGAGCATTCACACTTGCCGTCACATGCTTTTTTCCCATTAGACATTTAACAACTGTGTGTTGTCTCCATAGGTAGTAGATGGCACTCCCTGTAGTCCAGACTCTACTTCTGTCTGTGTGCAAGGACAGTGTGTAAAAGCTGGCTGTGATCACATCATTGACTCCAAAAAGAAGTTTGATAAGTGTGGTGTTTGTGGAGGAAATGGCTCCACATGCAAGAAAATATCAGGATCAGTCACTAGTACCAGGTAAGTTTCAGAAAACAACGCTCATAAATAGGCATGTGGCTCAGTCACTACAGAGTCTCCACAAGACCCTGGATCCATTCCCAACCTTGAATAAGGCCTGCTGAAGGGTCATGTACCTGTAATCCCAGCCAGGGCATGCTAGGTAGATACCTGAGGGGCAAGAGGGTCAGATGTTCAGGTCCTCTTTGCCTACACACATCACCTTGAGCTACATGAAATGCTGACTCAAAAAACAAGCACACAAAAATCAAACAAAAAACCACGGTACTTCATGTGATTCCAATGTTTGGGAGACTGACTTGGGAGGGTGTTTGCTATAAGGTCTAGATCAGCCTGCACTGTAGAGTGAGTTCCAGTGTAGCCTGGCCTACAAGTGAATCCTCATCTCAAAACCCTAAAATTAATTAATCAACATATGAAAGAAAACACATACTTTAGAGACCATGTAATTTTTCGCATACCATTTCAAGAGGACTAAGGAAAAGTCACATTTAGAAGCATATTTGAGAGCATCATGGTTGATCAATCAGTAATTAAAAGACATGCACCTGTTTTCTTTGTCCACAGACCCGGATATCATGACATTGTCACAATTCCTACTGGAGCCACCAATATTGAAGTGAAACACCGGAACCAAAGGGGGTCCAGAAACAACGGCAGCTTTCTGGCTATCAGAGCTGCAGATGGTACCTATATTCTGAATGGAAACTTCACTCTGTCCACACTAGAGCAAGACCTCACCTACAAAGGTACTGTCTTGAGATACAGTGGCTCCTCAGCAGCTTTGGAAAGAATCCGCAGCTTCAGTCCACTTAAAGAACCCTTAACCATTCAGGTTCTTATGGTGGGCCACGCTCTGCGACCCAAAATCAAATACACCTATTTTGTGAAGAAGAAGAAGGAGTCATTCAATGCTATCCCCACTTTTTCAGAGTGGGTGATTGAGGAGTGGGGAGAATGTTCCAAGTCATGCGGATCAGGTTGGCAGAGGAGGGTGGTCGAATGCAGAGACATTAACGGACACCCTGCTTCTGAATGTGCAAAAGAAGTGAAGCCCGCCAGTAGCAGACCTTGTGCAGACCTGCCTTGCCCACGTTGGCAGGTGGGGGACTGGTCACCGTGTTCCAAGACTTGTGGGAAGGGTTACAAGAAGAGAACCTTAAAATGTCTGTCCCATGATGGGGGAGAGTTGTCAAATGAGAGCTGTGATCCTTTGAAGAAACCAAAGCATTACATTGACCTTTGCACACTGGCACAGTGCAGTTAAGCAGTTTGGAGAATGAGGTAGCATAAGAGGGCTGATACACTGAGATCCAAAGTGCTGGAAGCATCAGCCAAACCAGTAACCAGTGAGGTGTGTGTAAAAGAGGTCGATCAGGACACTATCCTGCCAGTCAAAATTTGATAAGGTAGTTAATAAGGAATATTAGCAACTGAGAGACCATACATAGCACAACGAAGCCCCAAAGTTATTCAAATTCCTTTTGTTACATCGATTGCTGAAATAACTATCAAGAGTCTGGTGGAAAAATTCAAGCCCGTTGCATGGTACTGATTAGATGCTTGTATCATAGGAGTTCGGGAAGTCAAAGCAGAAGGAGGGTGCGGTTGTATATCAAACATAGCTTACTTTCTATCACTGGCAATGGGGCCAGGGAGAAGGCTACAAACAAGATTATTCAAAGTTCTGGTTGCGGTGGTTTCAAGGAGTGTTGATATATCATTTTTATCAATAGTAAAAAATTCAGATGGCTCAACATGAAAGTCTCACCTCTGAAATGGCCCATGGTTTTTCCCTATACGATCTCAGCTTTTAACTATAATTCATGTTGAGATAGAAACAGCTCACTTATTTATAAAATGTACATTGATTCTAAAAGGAAAAAAAAACAGTGACATTTATGAGGTGCACAAAAAAACTGAAGGAAACACATGAGTAACACAATGAGTCTTCTGCCTTGCTTTTTTCTAAGGTTAACCTTCCTGGTGACTGTGGATGTTAGCAATAATCTGTCTCACAAAAGGAGGCAATATCACACTTGTGCCAGACAGAGTAAGAATGGGGTGTAAAGAATAGGGTCCCATGCAATTGGGAACGTGGAGATTGCTTGTCTCACAGGGGAGGCTGCTGCAGGGTAGCAGGTCCACTCCTGGGAGCTGGTCCAACAGTCGTATCCTGGTGAATGTCTGTTCAGCTCTTCTACTGAGAGAGAATATGACTGTTTCCATATGTATATAGTAAAATATGTTGCTATGAATGATATGTACTTTATAAGTATTGGTTTGTTTATTCCTTCTAAGAAGGACTATAGATTATAATAAATGCCTATAATAACATATTTATTTTTATACATTTATTTCTAATGATAAAACTTTTAAGTTATATCGCTTTTGTAAAAGTGCATATAAAAATAGAGTATTTATACAATATATGTTAACTAGAAATAATAAAAGAACACTTTTGAATGTTTATGCCTATTTTCTGAAGTGGGATTTATTCATGAGCAAGAAATCTGATGAGACACAAACATTAGATTTCAAGAGAGTGTTCAAACTTTGGGTGAACGAACTGTATTTCCTGTTTGTAGATGTACTAATTAAAAAGAAGCTGATGATGTCTTTAGTGATAAGATTATTACAAATGTGGTTGGCAAATTACTGTAAAGAGCCATATAGTAAGTATGACAATGTGGGCTATATTTTCTGTCACAACCATGACAGTAAGTGCTTTTTAGGAATGAGAGCAGCCATAAATGACATGTAAATGATTAACCATGGCTGTATTTTAATAAAACTTTATTTACAAAAACAAATGGTGGGCCAGATTTGTTCTGTGAGCTTCTTAGCCAATCCCAGATGTGATAAAGTAAATAGAAAATGACTCAGCTTCTAGATGCATTTTGGATTTTTGTTTCCCTCAATTACATCAAGTAAGAATGCATAAACATGTTTAAGCTATTGAGTACAGACAGTGCCTCACATTCGAGACAAATATGAGTGGTGACTTAATACTTTGAAATTTTTGCCTACTTCAACAGTAATAGCAAGGTGTTTGGGAGAAGCCCTGGAAAATGTAGGACTCTAGAGTTTTATAGATCACTGTATTTTGAAAACTGGAATTCAAATTATTTCCATTATGATTTTCCTTTCAGAAAACTGACAATGTGCTCAACTACTGACATGTCTAACTTTACATTCACTTTTTATTCTCAGCATAATTTTTCTTACATATAGTAACAAAGTGCTATGTTCAGCTTCAGTTACTTCGTCTGTTCTCCTCAGCAAATGAATTATCTATGTCTGCACAGCTAGGGTGTAGTGGAAGTAGAGGCATTAATTGGGTTGACATTTCATATTGCCTACTACAAGACCCAAAGGTAAAACTACTCTTCTTCCATCATGGAGTAAGTCTTTACATGCAGCAGCCCATGTTGTCATATGTACCAGCAGCCTTTATTGACATTAACTTGCCTCTTACTATGGCTCAAATTCTAATGGTGAAACTGTTTAGAAGAAGAGACACCCACAAGCCCTGACTGATATCTGCTGTCTCCTATGATACGAAAAAAAAAGGTTAATATATTGCAGTGAAAACCTGTCATATAAAAAAGTTCTTTATTGAACATTACTCATTCAGCAAGAGATTTTTTTTTCTTCAGCAGCCTCATGAGACTCGAGTATTAGCTTATTACAGGAGCCGGATGTGGTAGCGCATGTCTGTAATCCTAGCACTCTGAGACCTACGTGGTAGGTTTATGGTAACTTCAAATTAGTCTATGTTACAGCAAAAACATGCCTCAAAACAACAAAACAATACATAACTACATAAATAAATACACATAATTTATTGGTGGGAGAAGGTATTTGAGTGTAGAAATAATGAAGCTTAGTTTACAACATTTATTATAAATTATAGAGAGATAAATAGATAAATTCAAGTAATCGCTTGAAATGTTTACATTTGTTTATTAAATATACTTTGGAAATATTTAAAAAATTCAAGAAATTAAATACCAACAAACCAAATAATCCAATTTAAAAATGGGGTATAAAGCTAAGCCAAGAATTCTCAACAGAGGCGCAGAAGGATTTAAAGAAATGCTCAGCATCCTTAGCCATCAGGGAAACGCAAATCAAAGTGACTCTAAGATTCCATCTTATACCCTTCAGAATGGTTAAGATCAAAAACTCAAGTTATAGTACATGCTGGCTAGAATGTGTAGCAAGGGGAACAGTCCTCCATTGCTGTGGGAATGCAAACTTGTACAACCACTTTGGCAATCAATCTGGTGTTTTCTCAGAAAACTGGGGATAGCTCTACCTCAAGACTCAGTCACACCACTTCTGGGCATATATCCAAAAGATGTTCCACCATTCCACAAGGAAATTTGCTCAGCTATGTTCGTAGCAGCTTTATTCATAATAGCCAGAATCTGGAAACAACCTAGATATCCCTCAACCAAAGAATGGATACAGAAAGTGAGGCACATTTACACAATGAAATATTACTCATCTATTAAAAACAAGGAAATCATGAAATTTTCAAGCAAAAGGATGGAACTAGAAAAGATCCTCCTGAGTGTGGCAACCCAGACCCAGAAAGACATAGATGATACATACTCATTTATAAGTGAATATTAGCCATATAGTACAGGTCAACCATTATACAATCCACAGACCAGAAGAAGTTAAGTAAAAAGGAGGACCCAAGGGAGGATGCTTACATCACCCCCCCCCCAAAACAAAATATAATAGTCTTTAGAAGTGTGATGATGAATGAGAACTTGGTGGGAATAGGGGTGGGAAGGGCAACAAGGGTGGGGATCAGGTGTGGGGAGGTCATGTGTGGGAGATAAGAGGTTTGGGAAACTGGTGGACGGGGTATCTTTGGGACAAGCTGGAGACCCTCAATAAGGTAGGCTCCTGTGAGGATATGGGGATGATTCTTTCTGAGACTCCTGCATGCAGGGGGTATGGAGACTGAAGTGGCCAACTCCTATAGCCAGGCAGGCCTTCCAGTGGAGAGAAGGGGATACCAACCACATACAAAACCTTCGACCCAAACAAGGTATGCTGGGATAAAGATGGAGCCAGAGATTGAGGGAAGGGTCAAACAATGACTAGTCCGACTTGAGACCCACTGCATGAGAGAGAGCCAGCCCCTCAAACTATTATTGATACTCTGCTATGCTTGCAGATAGGAGACTAGCATAGCTGTCCTCTGAGAGGCTCCACCGAGCAATGGATCAAAACACACACAGAAACCCACTGCAAACATTAGGTAGAGCTCGGAGAGTTTTGTGGAAGAGTTAGAGGAATGATAGAGGAACCTTGATGGGACAAAAACTCCACAAGAAGACCAACAGATCAGCTAACAAAGGTCCATGAGGGCTCACAGAGACTGAACCACCAGCCAGAGTGCAGGTATTGACTTGAAGTAGGTCTCCTACACATATGTAGCTGGTTGGCAAATTGGTCTTCATGAGGATCCCCTAGCAGTTGGAGCAGAGCTGTCTCTGACATGGACTCTGTTGCTTGCTTTTAGATCACTTTCCCCTAGCTGGGCTGCCCAGCTGGACATCAGTGGAAGAGAATGTGCTTAGTCCTGATGTAACTTGCTATGTGGGGTCCCCTTTTTTAAAGAGAAAAGGAGGGAGAAAAAGGTCAGAGTATGAGAAGACTGGACTGGAAGGAGAGGAGGGAGAGATTTCAATAAGGATATAAAGTGAATAAATATAAAATTAAATAAAAAACATTTTAAAAATGAAAATAAAAATAAATTACTTTAAAAAGAAGTTTTGATTAACATAAAAGGCACAGAATTATAAATTGTTATGCAGAAAAACTTATACCAATAGAGAATAAAAAAAAACAAAAACATACACAGAATAGTGTCAAAAGGTATACATGACTAAAAATGAAGTCCACATATACATTAGCTTGGCATAGAAGGATCAGTGTACAGGAGCCTTAGCCTATAGCAACACATAACTAAATCCTGGTACCAAATGTTTCCATTGCTGAAAATAATTGTAATAGAAACTTGCAGTAATATTTCATTAGTTTCTGAAAGCCCTATCATACTCTTCTAGTACAAACGTAAACCCTAACAGTCTTATTTAAAATAGCAATTTCAAACCTAAAAGCCATATTTTCAAGAGTAAAGTCAGTCTCAGGACCTAGACAAAGAGATCTGCTGCTCCTCTCATCTTAGAATGCTGCAGAAACAGGGATCCAGGCTTTACCATTGGGGCCTCCCCTTGCAAGTCCTGCAAGTGTTCCCAGAGAAAGCTTATATGCCTCAAGCACCTGCTTCCGCATCACTTATGCCCAAGTCCCAGGACTGGTTTCTCTACCACCCATGGGTCTGTCTGCCTCCTGAGGGTAGAGTTGTATTCCTTTTCAGGCTCTCCTATGAATACATCCAGCTCATCCTCTGGCTGTCTTGTGTAGTCAGATCCAAGACCTTCATCAGCCGACAACATCCATCTATGCTGGCCCTCCATGTCAAGGCAGGGGGTTAGGGAGCAGCACGTCTTTGGCACCACAAAGATCTAGCTCCCTTGGTGAGTCTTAATAATTTGTTTCTCCTACCTCTCTGCAAACACAGTCTCAGTCCCAGAAAGGAGCCAGAAAGACTCGCTGAGTCAGACCTACTCTGAGCCACCACTGCCTTTCCACTGTACTCCTCCACGCACAGACCCAAGCCTACTACTCTGCCACGGAATTATCAGTGCGCACCATCTCTCCAGGCATCATCAGGAACCCATCCCCAGAGTCCTCTCGGCCAGGACCCAGTCCAGAACCACACCCAAGTGCTCTACCATGACTCTAAGACAGTGGTTCTCAACCTTCCTAATACTGTGACCCTGTGATTCAGTTCCTTGTGTTGCGGTGACCCTCAGCCATGAAATTATTCATAACTGTAATTTTGCTGTTATGAATCATAATGTAAATATTTCTGGAGATAGAGGATTTCCAAAGGAGTTGAAAACCACTGCCTTAGATTGTATGGTTCATGGATGACACTAGCTACCACTTTACTGGAATCAGCCCAGTCTCTTCAATGAATAATCAACACTGAGTACATAAGGACTGGCCTCCTCACTCCTCCAACCTGGTCTGAAATAAAAACTAAGTTTAGGCAACAGCAAAACAGAACCAAATTTCCACTCAACACAGACAGGCTACAACTTCACATCAGACAGATAGCCAGGGATGCAATCCAGACAACCAGTTCTTATCTACAAAAACACAAACAGTATTGAAAATCAAGAGGACACACACACACACAAACGACCACTACCAGTTTACAAATGTTTTCCAGTTAAAATTACTCAGAAAAATCTCAGGACACAGAATTTACCAACTATAAACAAGATTAAGAACTTAAAGAATTTAAATAGGAGACTGGAAATCACCTGGATGAAATAGGATATAAATTAACACCTAACTGAAGACAAAGAAAATGCAAGCCAAACAGCTAAGTGAAATGACTAAGACAGTACAGGATTTGAAATCTGAACTTAATGAAGAGATAGAAATCTTGAAGAAAACTCAAGCTGAAATAAAGATAGGACTGAAATATTTAATATTAGAAAACTTATCAGTGAACCCCACTAGCAGAAGGGATCAAGTAGAAGAAAGTGTCAGGAATTGAAGAGAAAATAAAAGTATATGTGTAAAATTAGTAAATAAAAAGTTACCCCAAAAAGTAGAATTCAAAGAAAAATCAAAAGGAGAATATAAAGATAAAACTACATCAACAAAACAACTACTTTTTAAAATGAGTGATAGACAAAAACTTATTGTATTTTGTTCTATCCCCTTATGTCATAATTTTCATTCTATTGCTTGATAAAACAGCACAACCAGAAACAACTTGTAGAATGCAAGTCATGAACTCAGGCAGGGCAGGAACTGAAACAGAGTTCATGAAAAACTGCTTTTTCTGGCTTGCTCCCCTTCTCTTGCTCAGTCTGCTTATGCAACCCAGGACTAACTGGCCAGAGGCAGGCGGCACTGCCCACAGTGGACTGGGCCTTTCCACAACAATCACTGACCACGCAGACATGTTCTGCAGGCCAGTCTTTTGGAGGCAACTCCTCAGCTGAGGGCTCCACTTCCTATAAGTAGTTATATCGACCTCACAAAAGCAGCCAGCTAACCATTCCACAGATTATGGAATAATCCCGTGGTGAAATTTTGACTGTCTTATTTTTTCATCTTCTAGACCATTCTTTAGCAACATGAGGAAGAAAATTTCAAGGAGAGAGAAACAGAGACAGAGGGAACTGAACGGAAGTGAAGGTACAGAACAGGGAGTAGACAAGTTTTAACACATGGACGAGGACAGGACGTCGTTGTTGTATGTAGCTCTTTCTCTATATGTGTTGCCTTATTTTCTTTCAGGCTTTCTCTTTCTCTTACATTTTTTTTTCTTTACAGTGACTTGAGAATTTACCAGCTCCCCTCTGCGTTTTACATGAAAGTAAAAAATTGTATCACAAAGAACATATGAGCAGGACAACTGCTGGGAGCGAGAAGCATTAGAATGTCCATCTGGCGTTTCTTTTATTTCCAGGCCTGCAAACATAGCAGAGCATCACTAATCGGGTCAGGGCTGGCTCTCTACTGTGGGGTGGGTCTCACGTTGGACCAATTATTCCCTCAATCTTCGTTCTCTCTTTATCCCTGAACTTCTGGTAGGCAGGGGATTTGGGGATCACAGATTTTGTGGGTGGGTTGTTGCTCCCCTCCTTCCACTAGTCCTGCCTGGCTAGAAGGTGGTCACATCAGTCTTCATGTTCAGTTCCCTCTCTTCATCCACTTCCGCTGTCTATTCTTTTTCCACTTCTGAGTGACTTTCCAGCACCCTCCCTTGGCCCCTCCTTGTTCCTTAACTTCTTTGGGTCTCTGGATTGTAGTATGGTTTTCCTGTACTATAGGTCTAATATCTGCTTATAAGTGAGTACCTCTCCCTTTCTTTCTAGTTCATTTTTTCTTTCTATTTCTTTCTCCTTTTTTCTTTCCTTTCTCTTTTTCTTTTCTTCCTTTTTAAATTTTTTTATTGTATCCCCCCATAAACCCCTCCTTCCTCCCCTTCCAATCTCATCTTCCCTCCCTCTTCTCCACACATGCCCCTCTCCAAGTCCACTGATAGGGGTGGTCTTCCTCTCCTTCCTTCTGATCCTAGTCTATCAGCTCTCATCAGGAGTGGCTGCATTGTCTTCCTCTGTGGCCTGGTAAGGCTGCTCCCTCATTAGGGCGAGGTGATCAAAGAGCAGGCCAATCAGTTCATGTCAGAGGCAGTCCCTGTTCCCATTACTATGGAACCCACTTGGACACTGAACTTCCATGGGCTACATCTGTGTAGGGGTTCTAGGTTTTCTCCATGCATATTACTTGGTTGGAGTATCAGTCTCAGGAAAGACCCCTGCGCTCAGGTTTTTGGTTCTGTTGCTCTCCTTGTGGAGCTCCTGTCTTCTCCCTATCTTAATATTTCCCACATCTTTCATAAGATTCCATGCACTCTACAAAACAGATGGCCATAAATCTCAGCATCTGCTTTGATATTGTGCAGGACAGAACCTTTCAGGGGGCCTCAGTGACAGGCTCCTAGCTTGTTTCCTATTTTCTTCTTCTGATGTCAATCTGCTTTGCCTTTCTGACTGGGGATTGAGCATTTTACCCAAAGTCCTCTCTCTTGATTAGTTTTTTTAGGTGTACAGATTTTAGTAGGTTTATCCTATATTATATGTCTATATGAGTGAGTATATACCGTATGTGTCTTTCTGCTTCTGGAATAGCTCACTCATGATGATCCTTTCCAGTTCCCACAATTTACCTGCAAATTTCATGATATCCTTGTTTTTTATTGCTGAAATATTCCATTGTGTAGATGTACCACAATTTCTGTATCCATTCCTCAGTTGAGGGACATCTGGGTTGTTTCCAGCTTCTGGCTATTACAAATAAAGCTGCTACAAACATGGTTGAGCAAATGTCCTTATTGTGTACTTGAGCCCCTTTTGGATATGTTCCTAGGAGTGGTATAGCTGGATATTGAGGAAGCGCTATTCCTAGTTGTCTATACTAAAATTGATCACCCAATTGAAAGACCTATTTTACTTATTATATCTGTCTACAAAAGCTTCTTATTGTATCTAAATAATATCAGTCTTCAAGGAAAGACTTGCCATCACAGAACATATTTCAAGAATATACTGTAGGCTCTTAAGGTGATTGAAGCTCATTTCAGAAGTATTTTATCCATGGCTACATTACCGAGAAAGAAATGTTAACTTTTGAAATGATAACCTTAAAAGGCTAGAATACATTTGAATGTCGACTTCGGTTCATCTGTTCCGGTCATATTGAGAAGTTGTTGACAAACTGGCTGACTTTGCAAACCTGGTGTCAGTGATGAGGGGATACACACAAAAGGATTTCAGGCACAGTCAGTTTGAAATGGGTAAGAATGTTATGAAAGATGTAGTATAGGCTGAAAACTTGAGGAGCAGGAGATGAGGTTCCTTATGCAAATCAGGACACACCCAAAAGCATAGACTTGGGAGTTTCTAAGAGAGCCATAGAGAGTAAGACCTACCCAAGTACAGGTACAGGTTCCTCAAGGAAAAGTCACAATTAATTTTCTTAGAATGGGATATATATATATATATATATATATATATATATATATATATATATCTCCAATGGGTATCTCTCAAGTTACATCACAAAAAACTACTGAAGAACTTGTTTATTTTTGTTTTCTATCTCCTTTGTAGGTGAAATTACAGGTGACTCCATGGGTGCTTTGGTTGGAATTATGTGATAAAGCTGAAGCCAGAAGCCACTAGGATTGCACAGGAGTTCAGTACTAGACTTTCTGTGTAAATGGGGCTGCTGGTGAGATTCCTAGGAAACTGCAGCTTTTCAGCTAAGAAGGGACATTAAGACATTAAGCAGTTGTTAATTGTGCTAGAATTCTGGCTGCTCAGCTTGAAGCCTCATCTGAACTCTAGAATAAGGGGCCCTTCTTCTTAGTCGTGTTCACAGGATTTTCACTGACTTTCTGCCCTGTCTTATGGAGAATTGGACTGCCTGGGCTATAGTCCTGGATTTCCCATTTGCTTGTTGTGCTCAATGCCTTGCTCCAACTTTCTACTGATCAAACCAGTGCTTGATATACAGCAAATACTACCTACTCTGCTATGATGGTAGATGCTAAGGTAACAGATTACAGTGAGATCATTTTTAGAATTTCTTCCAAAAAATATTTATATGGAAGCCAAGGGTGGAGTAATGTAGTGTTTATTCTATCCCTTTGACATAAACCTTTGAAGCAGATAGAAGGACTAGGGAAACTATAGGGATGTGTAAAAGACAAGAAGTCCTTCACCATGGAGTCACCTAGCCTCCAGCCAGCTGAGTAGCAGAAATTCCAAAGTAGTTATCAACATTTGCTATGAAGCTTGAGAATTTTGAGTTAATATTCCTTTTATATACAGATATTTTATATTGAAGTAGCAAAGATCTAGGCGTAACAACCTGAATGTACATGACCTTGGGTAAGACCTCTATGCCTCACACACATTCTCTTAGAAACTCCAATTTTGTACATAGTGAAGATACTCTGCCTTCTGCATCTCTCTGATCTGGAGTCCTGCCTGTGTCTTAGCTTTTCCTTGGCAGCACCGCCCCCCTTTTTCTTGGCCATTTTTCTTAAAATCTATATTAAAATCCTTTTAATACACTCCACACCCTTACAAGGAAGTTCTGGTGGCGGGAGTGGAAGGCACCTGGCCATACTGCAGCCACAGTCAGGAAACGGAGGACAGCGAGTGTCCACGCTCAGATCCCAGTCTCCCTTCCCCTTGTGTAGTCAGCAGCTTCAGCCAGGGTACAGTACTGCTCACATGTAGGGTAGGTCTTCCCACACCCATGAGCTTGCATCAATGTGCCTGGAGACTTGTCTTCAAGGTGCCTCTGGATTTAATCGAGTTTTCAGCTAAGATTAAGTATCATGTCTAACTCATTTCGTACTTATTTTAGAGAAACATTTAAATCTCGTGACTGTTAACTTCACAATCACTGCTGTGTTTCAAACTTCATACTGTAAGATGTGTATTTGGTTCTATCAAATGAGCGCAAACAAGAGACAGGGAGAAGATACTTGCCTGTGTGCAATATGCGTGTGCATCACAATGTCTTAGAAATTGCTGCATTTAAGTCATGATAGTTAAGACTTATAACACCAAAGAACCCAGAGCCCTTTGGGGACTCTGCCAATGCTTATATTCAAGGTCTTTGTGCTGTTTAAAGGTCTTCAAAGTAAACCCAGTTCAAACAACCTTAAAATCTTACTACAGAAAGAAATTTGGTCTGTGGCAATTTGATTTGTTGTCGACTATAGTTTCTCAGCATGATTTTTCTCTGACATGGTAAGAAAATTGGTTTATCGTATCTTTACGGTGTGAGGTCTTTTTCTTTTTTTAACATCTCATGTCAGTTTTGAGATAACATGGAAAGCTAAAACAGCATGTAATTGATTAGATCCTGTTGTTGGGCTTCATCACACAGAGTCACTCAAAGACAGCCCTCTCATCTCTGCTCTAGCTGAGGTTATCTCCTTTAAATGATATTGTTTTCCATTCGTTTCATTTACCAAAAAAGAAAAGTGCTGGTTTCAAATGAGCTTTATCTAGCATAAAATCACTGGAAGGATTTTACTTTGAACTCTGATGTTTTTATATGCTAAGCCTTCTAGCAGACAAGTTTCCCATAGATATATTTAGAATAATTTTATACTCTTTGTTGTCTCTCTAAGTACACTTTATGTTTCTTAATAATAACAAAACAATGTCTTTTTTCTATTACAGTATTGCTTTCTATCAGGTTTCTAGAATTATAGTTGATACCCAGTAAAAAAAAATCAATAAAAGTTTTACTCATTGGCCAATATGTAGGTTTCTTGACAGGATCAAGCACAAACTAATACACTACCCGAGATAAAGGTGTGGTCACGAAATCAGTGCCATAATCCCTACCAAAGTTAATAGACTGTATTAGACTGTAAGAGACTGTAAGAGACTGTGACTACAGTGGTAAATTACTTTAGAAAGCTGAAAAATTACAAAAACATTCTGAGTTCCTTTTCAAGTTTTTTTTGTTTGTTTTGTTTTTTGTTTTTGTTTTTTGTTTTTTGTAAACTGAGGAGCTCCCTTCAAGGAACACTGTAGAGTGAATGAGCTATTATTTATGGAGTTGCCAGTAGCATTGGAGAAATCCTACTGCTGTGCTTCGTATAATGTCCAGGCTGCCCAGCACATAAAAAACCATTTTATAGATATTGGCCATTGTCCTCACCCCAATTCTGCAATTCTCATTTACAGATATGACCTGCTGCTTCAGAAGGCTTCTCGGTAAAAAGAAACTGCATTCCATTAGCCTGGAAGCTGGTGAATTATCAACTCAACAAAAGTTTAGTCAGGCTGATGTTATCCATGTGCTCAGAGACTCCACAAAAGCAGCTAGTATTGGGAGTGTGAATCCCAGCCAAAATAATTAGTGTTTTTCTAAAGTACTGAATTAAAAGTACAGATTTGTCTATTTTTTTAGCAATTAAATTTAACAAAAACTCATAGACACACTTGGGGGGAATTCTGCTATTGGGATAACGAGGCTAGACATGGTTAACGGTGTTAATGGTCTCTTAGCTGATTGTTATGGTTTTAATATGAAGTGTCACCCACTGATTCCTGATTTAAACATTGGTCCCTAGCTGGTGTTGAAAGGCTCTGCAAGTCTGGGAAGGTGGGGTCTAGCTGCAGGGACTAGATCATTGGAGTAGGAGTTCCGTGTGTGTGTGTGTGTGTGTGTGTGTGTGTGTGTGTGTGTTAATCCAGGTTTCTCCTAGTCTTTCCAGTGGTCCTGTGTCCACAGGAATGTTATGAACCTTCCTCCACACTTCCCACTTCTGTAAACTGTGATGTTCCCCTTGCTTTCCCTGTGGTAATGGACTGAAACTTCCAGAACCATGAGCCAAAACAAGTTGTCTCTCAGACATTATAGTCACAGCAACTAAGAAATAACCAATACAGGGGTCAAGGTCCTGACCTACATTATATCTTGCCTAAACTCTTTAAACCCAAAACCATGCCATTTCTGTCTTTGGTTCACATTTCAGAATAACTTATAAATCAATTATGATTTAAAACACTTATAAAACTTATAAAACACTTATGATCAGTGAGGTCCATGATGAAAAATCAAGAATTCTAGAGCTGTGTATTCTTAATCATAAGAACCATCAAGCACTTAGTTCAAAAATTCGGAAAGTCTCTACCTAGCAGGGTATCAAAGCAAATATTAAGAAACATAACCAACCCTTTGGCAGAGTGCAGGGAATCATATGAAAGAAGGGGGAGTTAATATGACCTGAAGAGGACAGGTGCTCCACAAGGACCAAATATATCAGGGCACAGGGGTCTTTTATGAGACTTTCTCTCCAACCAAGGACCAAGTATGGTTATAACCTAGAACCCCTGCTTGTAGGTAGCAAATGGTAGCTCAATACCCAAGTAGGTACACTAGTAAGGGGAACAGGGACTATTTGGGACATGAACTCAATGGCTGGCTCTTTGACCTCCCCACCCCCCGAGGAAGGAGCAGCCTTGCTAGGCCACAGAAGAGGACATTGCAGCCATTCCTGAAGAGACCTGATAAGCTAGAGTTAGACAGAAGAGGAGGAGCTCCTCCCCTATCAGTGGACTTGGAAAGGTGCAGGGAGGAGATGAGAGAGGGAAGGGTGGGATAGGGAGGGAATGCAGGAGGGGGCTACGGCTGGGATACAAAGTATATAACCTGTGATTGATATAAAATAAAAATGTTAAAATTAAAAAAAAATTAAAGAAAAAATTGTTTTGAACTAATCTCTTAAGGAGATGAATATGCATTGTGTAAAACAATGAAACTTTCAAAGAATTTTTTTAAAAAACGACTTAAAATATTCAATAGAAAACACCTCATATATACTTCCCACTAAAAAATATTGACTTTCTTTGTGTTGGTGTAAGCAAAGAATACTGTACGTTTAGAAAACTTTTTGTAAGTGATAAATACGATTATAACAGAAACTATACAACAAAAATTAGTATTAATTAAAACCTGCTACTACAGTGAATTCACAGATAATATTTTGTTATTGAGGCCATTTTTGGCAATATTTTGCTATCAGATGCATTCACAGTAAAAATAGTTTAGCAGCTTTCAAAAAAAAAAAAAGCCACATACATACACATACAAATTGAGACCTCTAGTGGATTTAAGTGGTAAGTGTTCCAACTGATCACGTTCAAACTAATCACAAATTCTTAGAAAAAGTTCAGTGGTTTCAATAACTTCAAAGCATGCAAATTTACCTTTCAAGAACCTATTAATGCTTTATCAGATTTTTCTATTAAAGCGATTATCTGTAAAACTTAACAGGGTTGATGTAATTCTCAGTACTTTAGAGAAGCAACACACAGTTTGAAACATGAACATAAAAACATTTGGACTGAAAACTCTTTTATTCTCCAATGAAATGACTCTAGGAGAGTTTGGGTGTGGGGGCAAAATATACCCTGGAGTCTGGGATCCAGCAACAGTGATAATGTAGTGACTAAAAATACTGGAAATGTATACAGAGCTTGACATACTGGCACAGGAAAGCAATACTGAAGTGATATATCACTGTCCCAAAACCAAACAACATGACAATCACTTCAAGGTAGTCCTTAAATATGAAACCCAGTGGGAAAAGGAAAACGACAAAAGAGAGCTTTTACATAAATTAGTAAGAGGATTATGAACAAACTTCAGTGTCGGCATTGATTTAGAAGCTGTTAGCAGCAGGAATGCCTTACCTCGTGTGTTTTCCATGTGCCTTTCTTTATGGTTTTATTTATTTGCATTACACAGGGAGAACAAGAATGAGTTGTAAAGAGGGCCCCTCAGTGTCATTGTAGATAACACTGTTTGGAGATTTTCCAGGAAGAGAGGCTATTGCTCATCTTGGTAAACACTGTTCAAATGAAACACTTAATTCAAGAAGAAAACAGGCCCTAAAGAATAGTGTCTACATTATCATTCAAGTATTCATGTTAGAATTAAAAAGTGTTGTTTCTAAACACATGAACAAAATGAGAAATATATACATAATATTCATAGATTAACTATAAATCCAAGGTAACGTTCAGAAATAGTGACTAAGATCCTACTACCTGTTTACTAATTTGGTTTCTTTTTCATGTATTTATTAATTTTTCCCTCTATGTAGAGATTTTTATTTATTTTGTGGCAAAGATAATCTGGATAAGCACATGATTATTTCTTCCTTTTTATTCTCCACAGGGAAGTCAAGCCCCTAGATAAGATCACTGGTCAAGAAAGCACAAAGTATGCTCTGCTCAACACTGTGAGCCTCAGAGATAAAAACAGCCAGGGGAGCAAACAGAGAAGAAAGCCAACTGAGAAACTTGGGAAATGCTTGCAGAAGAAAAAGAATTTGAACTATGGATGAAATGATTAGTGGAGTTTGGCTAGGTGGAGAATGGCATCCCTGAAAATACACAGAAACTTACAAGTAGGAAAGGGTTTAGGATAAAACAAAATAGCCAGTTGGACCTTTTAGACTTGAGAGAAAATGGTGATGACAGCTGTGAGCAGTAGGGATTCAATATAGCCTATGGACAGAAGGGAGCATGCTGTGATATCAAACAGGAAATGAACACTGACTTTCCTGAGTGCGATAGGAGGTGACAGGCGACACAGGTACAATAATAAATAAATCTTGCTGCAGGCCCTTTGCTGTGTAAGACAAAACTACCTCAATGAAACAACTTCTCAGAGGAAAGAGGTTACTTTGGCTCACAGTATCAGAGATTGGACTGCATTGATTCTGAGATTGTGGACAGTAAGGTAAATATCGGGGCTGGGAGTATAATGGGGCAAGTCGACCATAAGGTGATGGACAGAAAGTGGAGAGTGCAGAACACATTCCACAGTTACTTCCTCCCACTAGAACTCCCACTTCTAATAGACATTCAATATAAACTCATCAATGTCTTAGCCCATTAAGTTAGAGCTTCATGATCCAGTTACCTCTCAATAACACCATCAGCTGGGGACCAAGCCTTCAGCAGGTGACTTTGTAGGAGATACTACATATTCAAATCATAAAAAGATTTTTTAAAACCAAAATACTCATTTTGTTTTTAAGAAAGTACATTATTGTTAACTTGGCTAAGCAACAGTACAAAGATAATTCTAAACACACACTCGTGTGCATGCGATACAATATAATACAATTCGTTAAGTTTTGGGGAAAACTAAACATGCTGTGATAAAGACAGCACCTAAGTTCTGGCATTAAAAAAGTTTATCTGATTGTTTTGATCAAGTGTTTGGGGTTTTTTGTTATTTTTAAATGAAAATTTCATTTAGAAGTATGATCAAAATTTCAGTTGGAAGTAGAATCAGTGGCAATATTCTTTAAAGCTCTCCTAGTGTCAAATTATGCATTGTATTGGTATGAGCAGATTGTTCATTAGCATATGACAGAAGACACATTTTTTTCTCACCAAATTATACACCCTGTATGTTGGGTGCTCATCCTTTGAAGTACATTCTCCCAGGTATAGCACTTCCTCAAAGAGTTAAAAGAAGATTAAAAATGCTTGACTACCTGATCCAACAATTTTACTTGTAGGCACTGGAAAGAGCAGATAACAGAGTTTCAAACAAGTATTCATATATCAGTGTTCAGTGAATCATTCACAAAAGCCAAAAGCATGACAGCAGCTTAGGTGTCTATTAGTGGATGAGTGGAAGAACAAATTGTGGTGTTTAATAAAATGGAATACTACTGAGCAGAAAAATGAGAACAGCCTTCTATATGCTACTATAACACAAATGAACTTTGGGCATTATGCTGAATTAAATAAGGTAGAGGCACACAAGATGCAGGTAACAGTACAGTTCATAGAATTAGAAAGCGTATTATTAGTTATCAAAGTCTTGGTATATAATGAGTCATATTTAATGGCTACAGATTTTCTGGTGACAGCTGGTGGTAGTGGTTACACTGTAAAGTGAATATACTTCAGTCCATTCACTGGTAAGCTTCGGTGATTACAATGAGATGTGAAAGTAGCCTAGCATGCTCATGGCAATGGGTTCAATGGGAATACCACACTCATACAAGTCAAATCACTATATTGTTAATGACATGCATATTTAAATACTACTTCTGTACTCTCTAAACAAGTAATTCTGGAAAGGAGAACAGAATTGTGAAAAATCAGTATGTTCTAGCAAAGATATCCTGAATTTAGAAAGGGAAAACAAAGATTGCCCTGGGAGTGACACTGGAAGGAGATAAAGAAATCTGCTGAATGTGAACTTGGGGGTCTCAAAACAATGGTAGTATCCATATCCTGAGCCAGGAAGACTCAAATGAGCCAAAACACACAAAATAGTAAGCAACATAAACCCTCAGAGGATACACCCCCACACAAAAACACATGCAGGATTTTCCATCCGAAATCTTATTCGCGAACAGCAGAGGTGATTACAAACAAGCCCTCTGAATTTGTTCTGAAATAGCTGTATGATCAAAGGCAAAACACATCTTCAGAACTCCAAGAGAAAACATGGGAATCCTATCATCTCCATTTGTTTTCATGTCATACAGACAAGCAGCAAAATAGTCATTTCCTAATTTTTTTATTACAAGAATCAGAAATTGTTAAGAATACTCAAATCCTAATCTTCAAATGTCATCTGTTTCTATAAGAAATTTTGGTTATCTACCACTACAAACTACTTAAAAACATACTAGTGAACAGCAGCCATGTTGAGAAAATACAATACCGCCAAGAAATTGTACAGGAGAAAATCAAATAACTTCCAATTTCCAATTCATTTAAGTTCAAAATGAATACCATATTTAAACAAACAGATTGAAGCACAGACAACATTATCATGCCTTTTTCTACTCTACCCACCTCTTGGGATGTTGAATTTTCTCAACATTGATTCTCAGGGCTTCGATATCTCTGTCCCACAAGGTGGTTTTTGGTAATTTGTGGCTGATATGTCATTTTGCCCTCTTATCTTTATTGCTGTGATGTTTACCTTAATCCTTAGTCTGAACTTATCATATAACAGCTGTAATAACTTAGTATCAGTGACAGAAAATTCAGAACCTGCTCATTAAAGAACACATTTTAAAAATAATTTTTCATGACTTCATACATGCACATAAAATGCACAGGTGCTGATGATTTTCTTGAAATCATTAATGAATGAGGGACCCAGAAATATGTAATAACACACTGAAGATCCCAAAGGGCTCAATTCAATTATGAAATGAATTCCCAAATAACTACACAAAGTTCTATAATCATACAGCTAGTAAACACAATTTATATTTTATGGACAAGAACTGCTTCTATTTCTTCCAATTTTCTATCTGTTAGATTCTATTTGTACAGAGTTATAAAAAATTGATTCAAAGGAGGCAGGAAAGGACATTATAGGACCATATAATCTCCAAAATTTCTTCTGCTTATTGAAAATGTTTCCTATCATCTTCCCAAGTCTTTAAAAAGTGCACTTTTGTGTATGTGTGTGTACAAATGGAGGAAATAAGTGTTCACATTGTATGTACATGCATGTGGTGGCAAAAGAAATCTTGGGTGTCATCTCAGGAATGTTGAGACTGGGTCTCTCATTGTCCTGGAACTAAGGAAGTAGACTACACTGGCTGGGCCATACTATTCTTCCTGATATCACTTTCCAAGCACTGGGATTAAAGCCTATACCACCACACTGATAGTTTTACAAAGCTTTCTATATCATTAATAGATTTTTTAAAAACAATAACAACAGTAAATAGTGTTTATGTGTGATGTATGTGTATGTGATATATGTATGATGTGTGTGACGTGTATGTAAGTATGAATACAAGCACACTTGTGCCATAGAACGTGTGTGGAGGTCAGAGAACATCTTTCTACCATGAAGGTTTCTTGGTTTGAACTCAGGTCATCAGCCTTGCTTGGTGATGTGTGACAGACTTTACCTGGGAGCCAGGAACAATAGTGAATAGACAAATGTCTACTCATCCCAGAAAGAGAATCCATGACAGATCAACTTACCACAGTGTCCAACTTTGTGAACCAATGAGTTTTTATTGGGATTAATAACAGGAGTACGGGTGAAGGTTATTTACAAAGAACAAGGATACTAAAAAGCAGCTAGCTGCATCACTAAAAAGCCCATCTCATCATAGATGAGGATTCATTAAAACTTCAAACCTGGATCTCACAGTGCAGCTTCAGGAAGCTAAACAGTCTGAGAATCTCTCTGTAGCAGGTGGGTTGGTAAGAGTCTCTCCCCCACCCCCACTCCAGCGATTGCTTGCTCACTGGCATTCTTCCAGGGACAGGTCACAAAGAATCTCCCAAGCTTCTGGTTTCCCAGACTTTGACTTCATGTTTAGTCCCTGAATATCACCAATCTATAGGTGATATAGAAGGGTCTGGAGGGAATTTTCAATTTGAAAGAAACTGACAGGCAGCAGCTCAGGACAAGTGCTTTTACCCAATGAACTATCTCAGCCACCTTTAACATTGGTTCTAAGTATTGAACTGGGTCTTTCTGGGTGTGAGACAAGCATTTTATAGAGTAAGATACCCTACCCCTCAGTCTTTCCTAAGTGTTCAACTGCCATTATTATTGCTTTAACATCATCTTGGTTTTCTAATGATTCCTGAGCCAAAGAGATAAAATTTCTTGATGCCTTATTTCTGAATCCTTTTGTCCTCTACTTCCATATCCATAGATAGACTGACTATTTTTTTAATAAAAAATATTCTTCACTAAGGTACCAAAAGAAACAAATCTGCATTTGGGATACTTTGAAATATCAGGGATTAAATAAGAACAAAATATGATTTGCCACCCTACCAGGTTAGAAGTTTTATTTTGTCTTCCTCTGTGGCCTGGTACAGCCTTACCAGGCCACAGAGGAAGACAATGCAGCCAGTCCGGATTAGACCTGATAGGCTAGCATCAGAAGGAAGGGGAGGAGGACCTCCCCTATGAGCGAACTAGGGAAGGGTCATGGAAGGAAATGAGAGAGGGAGGGTGCGGCTGGGAGAGGATGAGAGAGGGGTCTACAGCTGGGATACAAAGTAAATAAACGGTAATTTATTAAAAAACATATGTAAAAGTTTTAAAAGTTTTGTTTTGTTTTACATAAACACTATTCTAGAGCAAGATAGCATGTGTCCCCACTGAACTAAAGTCAGTGTGTTCAATGACAAGGAGAGAAGTCCAACAGAAAAACTCCCATAAGACAGGGCCTTAGGGACAATCACATTCCCGTCAATGGATGAAAGAAGGTGGAGAGCATTGTGGAAGTCCCGATTCAGATGCTAGTTCTTCAGATGGACGCCGCTGCACAAGCCAAGTCCTACATAAACAGGACTTTCTGGGTGGTCATCCTGGCAGTTTGAAGCATGATTCACTGAAGTGGAGAGAATTAGAGATGACAGAGGCCCAGATGACCCCTGTGAGGTTCAAATTAGAGAGAGTCCAGGAGCAATAATGACTCCAAAGTGAAACTGTGAATATTATTTTGTCCTGAATCAAAAATACTCTCTCAGCAGGGACTGCGGCATATACTCAACCATCTTTCCCTCTCGCCCATCAAAAAACAGCTCTTCGTTTTATTAGGCTTGACACCAAATCCGATTTCCTCATTCAAATCTGTTACATCCAGTCTTGGTGGCCGGAATTCATGGGCAGTTCTTGTCTTTTTTTCATTCCCCTCTGACTGGGAACTAAAATATTTGGATTACATTACCCTTGACAATGAGAGTTCTCCTGGTACAAACATGATCACATTTAGCTGCCAAAAATCTCAGATGTAATTTTGCAAGCCACGCATGAGATTTGCTTAATGTGTTGGTGTCTAAGTTTTCATTTCCTTCTTGTGTGGAAAAAAAAATGTGTTTTTATCCTCATGGTGAACCAATGGCCTGAAGATGAAATCACTTTTAATCACAAATGAAAACTGAATCAAGGCAGTTTTCAGGGTATTTTTTTTAACTGAGAAGGTTTAATTGAGAAAGTAATAAACACTTGGACAAAAATCAATTGTGTACATCTTAGGAGCTCGAAGTAAATGGGTCACCAGGCTGTGCAAAGAGAATATGTGCATTATATATAACAAGGAGAATTTTGTTGATGAAATATGTCATAGCAGATGTTTCTGTCACACATTTTGGGTTCTTACACTAGATTTGGAAGATTACCATGCAGCTTAATGGCATGTATTGTGGATGCTGCAGATCAGAGCTGTGGTCCTCATGCTTGGGCAGGAAGGGCTTTAAGCCACTGAGTCTTTCCCCAGAACCAAAGAGTAATTCTGTAGGGCAAAGTAATAGGGGCACATTTGTTGACTTCCTATTGCATTGTCATTATTGTGCAGGAAGGTAGCTTGAGCATCTGAAGAATGAATATAACAAGTAAAGAAAGTAATTTCATTCTAAATACTCAAAAGAAAATCCCCCTGTGGCTTTCTAAGCAAAGCACTAATATTAAATGGCAGAAACCAGATACTTCACCGTGTAGTTATTTCTTGAGGACCTATTTAAAATCTGTCACCATAGTTTGTATGTATAAATAGTCATGTGTCATTATTATCTATGCTCTATTATATAGCAATGTGAATGACATTCAGCCCACTGGAATCTGAGACCTCATAGAAACAATGGCTGCTACTTTGAGTGTCTGTTTTTAGACACTCAATGAGAAGATTAAACATGAAATTGTTTCTTTTGAATTTTGAAAACAAAAATGTGTTTTGTTTTTGACACATCCATTGAAACATATGTATTTATAAATTTGCTTTCTCTCCCCTCTTTGGACTTTTCAGCTACATCCAGTTTTCCAATGGGGTCATGTCTAGCTGTAACTATAAGCAGATCCTAAATGGTTGTGCCTAGAGCAACAGTGTCCTTATTGACAAAACTAAGAAGAAATGAATTGAAGAGCAGTTTTTTAAAATCTCTTAAAAAGAGACTATTTTGACTTTCCTTTCCCTGTTAAATTCTGGATATTAGCGACTCTTTAATAGAGAGCTTTAGAAAGGACAAGACAGCCCATCATGACGCCACTATCATTTAGAGAATTTCAAAACAGCATTGTTTCTGATGTGGATGATGTATTTTTCCATCATATTTTGACCACCTCCAAATTGAATATTGAAAAGAGATATGAAAAGCCTTTTTAGCCAAGCATAGAAATCCCAAAAGTACCTTAATAAATTTCATAATATCTTTGCAAAGTAAGATTATTCCCCCCATAAACATGTGAGGGGCTCAGGATCCACCCAAGCTCTTAAAAAGCCTTTCATGATGAAAGCAAACCGGAGTGTCTGATTCCTTTTTTTTCCAAAGTGAGCCTCCACCCTAAATTTCCAACCTTAATACTTAATTTGGCAAGAGAATAGTAAGCATAAAAATGCATTTTTTCATGAATTATATTTTTCCCTACTTTTCATGACATTTATGCAGGCCAACTAGAAATGACTGTTCATGGATTAAGTAACAAAGGTGTTTTTTTTTCTTTCCAGTAGCACACATTTTATTAATAAGGGTTTGACCCAATAGAGTAAAGAAAAAAAAATAAAACTACTTTCTGGAAATAAATGGCATCCCCATCTGAAGTGAATTATCTATTTCAAAGTTCCAGTCCCTGTCAGCATCTCAGGCAGCTATCTGTCCCAAATAGAGGAGTTACTTCTTAGGAGAAATTATTTCTCTCGTGGGGAAGAAGAACAAAGCTGTGGCTCTCAATAGAGCCTTAACTCTACCTCGGCGTGGGGACCCAGTCACTCCCGAAGATCTCAGTATGACTCAATGGACTTCAGCAATCCGTGTTAAACTCCGACAACTATCTGGAGCAGTTTTCATATGGCCATTTCAAAGACATTATAATTTGAAGGGAATATTTTTTATTTTTATTTTGTGCATATGTATAAGTATGTTCACATTCATGAGTGACTATGGTGGCCTGGAATTACAGGATGTTGTGATTTTACCCAAGGTGAATGCTAGGAGTCAAATTTTGGTACTCTCAAAGAGCAGTAGGCACTTTTAATTGCTGAGGGATCTTTTAGTCCCCCAAAGGGTTGTTTTTCAAAATATGACAATAAACCCATGTCCCAACAAACCTCATTACTGACCTAGATTACTCGATCCTGTGTGTTTTGATCTTTCTGAAAGTGATATCATGCTTAGCTTTTCCGAGAGTATTTACTGTCATGGTTACTTGAAAGCTAGTCTCTCACTTGTTCTTAGCACAGATTCTTTCTAAGTAACTTCCCTTGTTCCAGGAAATATGAAAATCCAGTTTACACACAGAGGTGTGGCCCTTCTGAGTTCTTCTCTTCTCTTGACATTACCTAACTTCCATCCAGCTTGTTCCTCCTATGTAATTTTAACTTCACATTTTCATGTCTGGATTTGATATTAAGTCTAAGCCATTTATTGTGGTGTATTGATCCTGTCAGCTACTTCTTTTTATTTATTTATTTAGTTAGTTATTTATTTATCTATTTATTTATTTATTTTTATATCAATCACAGGTTAGCCCCCCTCCTTCCTTCCCTCCCACCCTCCCTCTCCCTCCCTCATCTCCCTCCTCCCCGCCCCCTCCAAGTCCACTAACAGGGGAGGACCTCCTCCCCTTCCATCCAACCCCAGCTCATCCTGTCTCTTCAGGCTGTCAGCTACTTCTAAACTTTGCAACATGTAGGTATCTGAGCAAGACTGTATTTTGACTTCTGATTACCCTTTTCTCGTCACTAAACCCACAGATTTTGTTCCACAGTGCTTGCAGACTTTTCTCCATACCAACTGGATATTCAGTCTAGAAGTTAAAATCCAGTTGTAAGGACATGAGAAAAAGCAGGTTTTCTCTTTCCTTATGTCATAAGCACTCCTTAGTGTAACCTTTGTCTACTGTCCTGAAGTGGGGTTCTAAAAGGTAAGACAGGGAGCAAGCGTGGTGACCTGGAATCTGAACCCTAAAAGCAGTTGAAATGAAAACAGATTGCACATTGTGTGTGTGGCCATACCAGACTGGAAGTACTGTGGGAGTGCCATGTTGTCTATGCCAATTTTATGATGCTTATGAGGATTTTTTTTTCTATGATAACAAAATCATCTCTGAGGAAAACACAAAGTGTAGGATACTGGTCCAACAAAAAAAAAAATTCTCAAGAACTGACATTGGCAGGGCTCAGGTGTGATTCCGTAGTTGACTACAATGAAATTTCACTTGAGGTTTGTTTTTTCTTTTTGGATCACACTAAAGAGAGAAGGAGTTCGTTCAAACCAAACTCTACCAAGAATGAGTATACCAAAGAAGAAGAAATGCCCCCTGGAACTGGCAGGTGAGGGGTGGGTGCTGACTCACTGTGGTGTATCTTCACCACTCAAACTTGGAAGAAAACTGTGGAATCATCATTCCCTGGACTGTGGCTTTGCATCCTGTGAGAAGGTCCTGAAAAAACCAGTGTTTTTATGGAATCAAATTCACCAAAGTCAAAGGCAGAACTTCAGGATTAAGAGTGGCTTGCTTCAGCTCAAACCTACTCATAGCTGCACCTCTGACTACTGTGTGTAGCCAGTGCAAGGATGGGGAGAAGCCGGGCACGGGGTGTGTTTCAGAGTAGAATTTGTAAGCCCGTCCTCTAGGAATTACAAAAATATTCAGAGGGGTGATGAAGGTTTCTGCAAGTCTTGAAGAGCATGTGGAGAAGGTTGGAAAAACAAACGCTCTGGGAGACTATTTGTGACTCATATTAGTCCTCCAACCTGTGTGGTCTAGGCAGGCATGCTATATCTATAAAGAGCTGTCCATTTACTAGCCAAAAGCATGTGTGGTGAGTATTTTGACCCCTCTTACAATCTCCTTCCTCTTTGCAAACAGTGAAAACAAAGGCCTTCTCATTTGCTGCTAAGCAGTAGCCATGTAAAATAACTCGGGTCAATGAGACTCAGAATTCTTGTCACAGGCCAATGGCAACGACTTGTGAGAAGGAAGTTGGTTCTTTACACTTGTCTTATTCTTTCTGTCTGAAATAAAAATGTGATGGCTGGAGCTGTCACAGTTGTTTTGTGATCAAAGCAGCATAAGAAAAAAAAAAAAAAAAAGCCCCGTCTTTATGTGGCCTTTACATCTAGCTCCAAGAACTCTAATTGTCAGGTTGTAGTCTCACTTGATCTGAGAAAACATTTTACTGTTAAATTTATTCTTGTTTTCTGTTTATGCACAGTGTATTAGATTCCAAGCCAATATGTTTTAGAGCATATCAGATTATTCTTAAGTGATGAGAGGAAGAGGGAGCAGGGGAGAGAGGGAAAAGGAAAGAGAGAGGGAGAAAAAAATCCACATTAAATTTGTTGATTCATCCTGTAGGTAAAAAGCAAAAACCAAAGTAATTGGTTGGGGGCTTAAAAAGAAGAGTAAGCATGGGTGCTGCATGCCTTTCTCTTTTGTCTCCATGGGAGTGTATGCAACCAATGAGCACATGAGAGCAAGGCTGAGGAGGTGTCTTCCTCTTTACTTTCACCTTACTTTTTTGAGACAACGTCTATCACTGAATTTGAAGTTTGATTTTTCTTCCAGTGGAGTGGCCAGAGAGCTGCTGGCACCATCTTCTCTCTGTCTCTTGAGGTGACAGGCTCACTAAGCCACACCCAGCTTTTTCTGTCACTGAATCATCTCCCTGCTCAGAATACCCTGGTTTGGAATTTGCTGTTTTATTTCTCCTCATTTTTTTTTTTATAGAAGGGCTAAATTGGAGATTAGAAAAAGTCAGTGTATGAACAAATCTAGCAGCAATAAAAGTTCTCATTATTTCTCTAAGTTAGAAATAAGAAAAAAAAAAAAGCCAAGCTTTCCCAAGGCTTTAGAGAAGAGATGAAAAACACTGTGAAGACAAGTGTGAATGCCCCAGTGGCCTATTTACTCTTGCCTGTGGCTTCCTACTTGCACACTCACTATGCTTCTTTAATAACCAGAACTCTTTAGTCTACAAACAGACAAAAATATGGAGATATCTAAATAAAATTCACTGAAAATCAAACACAGAAAAAGCTGCTGGCCACATGAGGGGCCAGAGTTTGTAACTTAGTTGATGTAGGCTAAAACTGAAGCTTTTCCAATACACACAATAATCTGTAAATTGAGAGGGTTTATTATTGTTGTTGATGATGTTGTTTTAACTTAGCTCCCAGTAGTCCTTAACCGTGTAAGTGGGAGTAGCCTTTGCAGAGCTGTGCATTATTCAGAGAAAAGAAGAGTGTATTGTAGTCTTAGTTTATTGTGTCATTAGAAACATCAAGTACTCATTCACTGGTGATGGAATAAAGGATGGAAATGGAAGGAAGTGGGTGAGTGTGTCTAAAGAGTAGTGGACCCATGCTGCAGTGGAAAAGTCAGTCGGCACCTTGCTTGTTCTGGACACTCCAATTAGCATAATATGATCCAGATGGCCTCTTCAAAAAGATTCCCTTCCTGGGGAAAGTTCTGGGTGGGTTGGGTCATTGTGATCAGTGGAGAAGCTGCAGCTGCATGAACTCTGGGTTACCTTGGAGAATAACTGAAATCATTTTGATTGTACGGATTCTGACAAATTTCTCCGAGGTTTTTCTTAAACAAACAAACAAACAACAAAATATGTTCATGAGCTACTTTTTACAACAGCAAACAAGAGGAACCTGTTAGAGAGCCCGGATATTCAGGAAGTGTAAGACTCAGGCACTTGATGGGAGGGCTGAGTTTTCAGCCTGGAAGCTACAGTACAACCGCACCACTTTCTCTTCCAGGAGCATCACTCCTCTGACTGGTTCCAGCATACATGTGCCAACTGATAAATATTTTGAGTGTTGCCACTGCTTTGGGAAGAACTGTTGGCATTGAGGAGGTTCTCTTGGCAGACTAAGAAAGGTGGATCCAATCAATAGATGAAAGGCTTCTAGGACGGGTGAGGATGGGACAGGGTTGAGTGCTGTCCATTAAGTGCTTAGGGGTGTTGCTATGGACACTTCTGTGTAGTAGATTCTTAAACATTCAGTGAATAATATCTCGTTCAAGCTTACTCAAGAGCTTATGCTTGCTAGCGCCAACTTGGATGCGCACCAAAAACATTTTTTTTTACTAAATCCATTCATTGAGAATTATTTATTGAACTTGTTCTTCTTGTCTCATATTCAGTCAGAGATTAGGCTTACTATAACCAAAAATATTATTTTAGAGTATACATTTTAAAACATATATCAGTATTTTAACTTACTAGATCCCTAAGTGTGTTTCCCAAAAGCTTAGCTTCCTACCAAAAGAAAAAAGGCAAGAGATTATAAACATAGTTTTCCACGAAAGATTTTCAAAGAGACCTTTGGGTAGCATCAAAAGTTCACAGAATGATTGTTGCTTTCAGCGTCTTTTGAAAAGAAAGGATCAAGTCATTAATAATGCAGCAAATAATGATAAAAGCACACATTCAGAAAGTTTAACAGGAACTGATCCAACAAGGAAAGCCACAAAATCTTGGTCTGATTTCTAAGCCACTAAGCACATTATTATGTTGGGCAAGTCACTGTTAAAGGATGGTAGTTAATGGCAACAGTTAGCAGTTTCAGGAAATGGAATGGATCTGAGCTCATCACCAATTAAGTATACGAAATTAAGCAATATTTTAGCCACAGAAGCCCAGGTTTCCTAGTCAGTAATGACAGTGACAGTATCTACATCCTAAGGCTTTATAAAGATTATATTTTAAACCAGACACAGTAAAACACTAAATATATGCTATCTGTAATTATTAAATAATAGTGTTATTAATTAATGGTATGAAATAAAAGAAAAGAATAAATACTGAAATATGGGAGGAAAAAAAACCCTCAAAACCTGAATTTATGGATGAAAAACTTCAGAATACATCCCTATAAAAATTAAAATTCTCCTTGGAACCTGTGTCTGCTTATTTCTTGATATGTCTGCTAATTGGAAAAGCACAGAATAGTGAAATGAGCAGGAGTGCAAAAGGAATGAAAGATCATCCATATGACATTACAAAAGGAAATTCTAAAATTCATTCACAAATAAAGATTTATAGTCTCTCTGCCACAGTCAGGCACAAATGTACTGGGTTGAACTAAGATGTAGATTTTTAGAAAGGAGTCAAAGAAATGGTCACGAAACCTTTAAGACCTTGGTAATGGAAGAATTAGTGGATTCCAGTTAGGAAAAAAAGTTTCTCACAATTCTCAAAGCACTCAGAAGCAGGTTATGCTAATTCTGAGGAGAACGAAAGAGGACAGCTTTGAGATGACTTCCTTATACTATTTCCTTATAGCTGTTAAATTTTTATGACTATTCTCAGATTTTTTCATTATTTCAGAATTAATATGGGACCATAAAAATTAAAGAAAAATACAAGGTACTCAAATTGCACTTGAATTCATATAACTATCCTAACAGCATTAAAATATTGCAAACACAATCAGAATATTGAAATTCCCACAGCACTAACATTTACATATTGCACAGCATTTCATGTCTATAGTACAAAAATTGTCTTTAAGAAGAATCTTTATTGTGAATCGTCAAATGCCCACTAACTTGGTAACCTACAAAAGAGGCAATCATTCACTCCATACATATCTGTAATTAGGTGACTGATTATAAACTCAAATTCTGCTTTTCAGTCTAAAGTTTAGCATGTAAGGATTGATTCAGTTTGGAAAAATATACCATAGGAAATAAATTTTATGTGATATTCACCAAAGATAAATTTACATACAGTGACTATTTGGTTCATACTCTTTAATCTGTCATGAATTATTCTTGAGGTTTTCGACTAAATTTTTTTTTTCTTTTTATAGACATGGTCTCATATAGCTCAAGCTGGACTCAAATTCAAGATATAGGGAAGAAAGACCTTGAATTCCTAACTTACTACATTGCTTCCCAATAGTTAGGATTGCAAGCCTGTGCCACCCCAACTGTCCTGAGCTCCTCCTGGAAAACTGCTACTTCAGCTCAAAGAATGTGGCTAATGTTGACAAGCAACCATTGATGAACATATAAAAATGAAATAGCAAGATTATCCAAAAGAAGTCAAAGAAGCAATTACCAAAACTTATTTGATATCCCGATTACATTATCATAAGACCAAAGTTTATGAGTCTAAGTACTAATTTCCTAGACATGAAGGAGCCAAAAAAATATAATTCACACATTTATTATGATTTTTTACAATTTAGTCACTTTGTATCCTGGTTGTAGTCCCCTCCTTCATATTCTCCCAGTCCCACCCTCCCTCTCTCTTTCCCATCCCTCTCCTCTTCCCCCTCCCCCTCCCCTAGTTCACTGATATGGGAAATCCTCCTTCCCTACTGTCTGACTCTAATCTACCAGGTCTCAACAGGACCATCTGGATCCTCTTCCTCTGTGGCCTTACTAGGTAATCAAAGAGTAAGCAGGAAGTTCATGTCAGAGACTTCCCCTGTTCCCCTTACTACCCAGAAGCAGAAAGACACACACATACAGTATATACTCACTTATAAGCACATATTAACCGTATAATATAGGCTAGATATACTAAAATCTACTAACCCAATGAAGCTAAATAACCAGGAGGACCCTAGGGAAGATGCTTAATTCTCATTCAGAAGGGCAAACAGGATAGACAGCAGAAGTGATAGAAGAGAGGGAACAGGAAGGGAGTCTACCACCAGATGTACTCTGAAAGACTTCACCCAGCAGGGTATCAAATCAGATGCAGAGACTGGCAGCCAAACTTTGGGAAGAGCTCAGGGAGTCTTATGGAAGAAGAGGGAGACAGAAAGACCCAAAGGGGACAGGAGCCCCACAAGGAGAACAACAAATCCAAAAATTCTAGGCCCAGAGGGGACTGCAGAGACTGATTCATCAATCAAAGACCATGCATGGAGAAAGCCTAGACACTCTGCTCAGATGTAGCCCATAGGAAGCTCAGTCTCCATGTAGGTCCCCTAGTAATTAACTCATATATAAGCTTTTATCCAGCTACCTAAAATTGGAACTATGGTGAAGATGTCTAAAGACATCTCTTTAAACTCTATCTTCTGTTTATACTCATGAAAATAGATCCCCCAACCCTCCACTTACAATGAGGAGCTTTCATGTATTGGTATTTTCTTAAGAATGATGGTCACTGAGAATAAGGACCGCAGAGTCCAAAGCAAGCCTCCTTTCCTGTAATATTTAAAATATGTGTATGACCTTGGGACACACACGTTTGCTTGATCTAAGCAAATCATCCTCTAACTTTTAGATGTAGCTCACCAGCATGAAATCTGCAGCATACACACAGCAAATGAAGACAGATGTGAACAAAGGAAAAGCCCTTCCTTGCCTGGTTCTCATAAAAGCAGTTGCAGGCTGGTGGTATTTTCTCCTTAAAAGGTAGCAGAGTTTACAATTATAGAAGTTTTCATGGTGGGAAGTTGCATAATTCTCCCCACCAGAGCCTGTTAAAAAAGAAAACTCATCATTTTCTCCTTTAATAAATCTTATTTGCCAACGCATTTGTTTCCATTGACACATCCCTCCTCCAACTCTATACTGTTTCAAATCAGGAACTGAACAATACAAAAAGAACGCTTTCTAACTGGAGGCCATAATATGTTCTCTTTAAACGCTTTGTCACTTGGATGGAACATGTGAATGGAATGAACTGCTGAGCTTTCCAGTATGTCCTGAGGCTGTGGTGAGCAGGACACTAAGTTAATCACGTAACTGCTTCTCATTTGAGATAATTGCATCCTTGTTTCATAGTAGTTTTCTCTTAAAGTCTCCCTCCGGCTCTTTGCAAACTCTGTGACATTTGCAACTTGCTCAAGTGGACTCTTCCACTAACGCTCTGTCATGAGAAGGCGACTAAGAAGAAAACAGTTTGAGTGTAGTTCGGGACTCTGACATGCTGCACATTTATCTGTCCATTTCCAGAAGATCACACTCTGGGGAAAACAAAACTAGACAATACCGAGTAAACTCCTGAATTGGCATTTTCTCTTTCTCAGTCTTCAGAAACCTCTCCACATGAAAGTAAGATGTGTGATCATGTGATCCTGGAAGCAGAGACCGGCCAGAAGAAAAAGGTCATGTGGTGGGTCACAGTTCTTTATAAAAACTGTTCCAGGGACACACAGTTCCCAGTGACAGTGCAGGGTGCACTTTCTTCAAATGGATTCTGTGCATCCTCTTCAAGTAGAAGATGCAGAAATCAAGTTCTAACAGCGATGAATAGCCACTGAACTTACCTTGTCTTCTTGATTCTGTCTGTAATTGATACTGCCAAGCAAAATAAAATGTATTTTAAGTCATAAGACTAATAGATGACAACAGAGTTTCTGCTCATGTCATATGCAGGAAATGGAGGTGGTTGAGGTTTGGCATATGGGGAGGGACATAGTGAGTAACAGAATAAAGCCTGAGGTTTATAGGAAGGGACAAGAACTCTCTTACATGAAGAATATGAAAATAAATAAATACCATAGTCATCAACAGACTCTGCTCACACCCATTTGATTGTGTATGAGTGTGTGGATTCACATATCTCCCTAAGGCACATCACCCACCTACAACCCACAGGCCATACTGTCCAGGAGCCTGGGAATGATTCTTCATAGTCACTCAGGGCTCCGATGTTTGGCAGTCTTCTGGGAGAAAAGCTGCCTGGAATGGGTAGTAGAATTCTCCCTAGAGAACACCTGAAAGTCTTAGAAATTGACTCTAGCATCTTCCTGTCTTTCTTGTATGCAGGGGCAGGGAAGGGACAGTAAGGCCTAGAAACTTGGGACTGGATGTGTTCCTAAGTGTGAGCTCAGGACAAGCCACCCACAGCTGCTCTTGACCTACAGGAATCATGTGTACTCTCTAGAAGGAGAAAAACAAAAAAGGCTGTTCCTTCTTAATGTGCAGCTTCAAAAGAGGGTAACAGAACGCAATCCTCCTTTATTTCATCCATGTGGACATTTTTATTTTGTTTTTCTCTCTTCAGTTGATTTTATTTTAATTTTTTACTGTGGGAAGAAGAGATCTTTTCACTAAATGCAGTCCTTTTTCCATGTCATTTTGCATACTTTCTCTCCATACTTGAATTAGAGTGCACAGTCAAATGTAGAGAGCTGGTGGAGTAGGATTATCCAATGAACAGTTTTAGGGAATCAGCAAAGGACAAAACTAACCTTCATGGTCAGCCAATATCTAACAGTCAGTCCCCCTGTGTCACATATACATGTTTAAGATGAGATTCTTGTGCTGATTAATAACCAGGGGGAAAAAAACTGTGAGCCGAAGGGACTTGAGGAAACTCAAACTCAGTGATGCCTCAGAAAATTAGAGGGAAGACCAAATCACCATCAGCAGCAGTCACTCAAAGAAAAGCTGCTGATTGTTTTTTTGCATGGTGTGGACCATAATCAGAGAGACAGAGGAACCTTCAAAGGCCTGCCACTGTTGCACCGGATCTAACAGTTAGACATCACATCCCAAAGCTCCGAATGGGGCCACCATCTGTCAGCCAGATGTTCAAACACAAGAGCCTGTGGGGAACATTTCAAATACAAATTATAAAACACTCCATACTGCAATGCTCTAAAACTGACTGTTCTCCTTGGTGGGTTACTGATCCCTCTGTGTATTAGGTGGACATAAGAAAATATAATGTAGTCCCTCACAGAATTCTACATACTAGGCAGAAATCCCAGACTACTGGAATCACTGCAAAAAGCTTAAGCTAAGAACTCTTCTACAAAACAAACAAACAAACAAATAAATACATAAAAGAGCTTCATGAAACTTCTAGCATGTTTAAAATACTTGATTTTCTTGAGAGAAGATGGTGTCATAGTTCATAACTCTGAGAACATGCCACCAGTTGAAATATTTTCTTTATGTAGAGTAGCTTTTCTATGGTAGGTTCTTGATATATATTTGTTGAGTGGTTAAAAAAACAATAACAACAACAAAAACCAATTTTGGCTTGCAATATCTACACCACAGAATTACATACATTCTATACCAAAAGCATTTTAGGTTAATCTGGTAGACCTTTGAGAGCAAGAGACATGTGACATCTTCAGAGGCCTCCAACTCCACAAAAGCAGAAGCAAAGCATGTTCATTGTGACCCAGCCCACCAGAATATAGTATGAACCCAGCAATAGGAAAGCAGAAATATAGGATATTGTTGATGAGAGAAAAAATGTGTTTTCATTTGGATTTATAATCGGCAATGCCTCTCCCCGTGCTAAGTATAAAACTACTCTCCTTTGTAAAGAGACTACCATTCTGAATGCAGAAGATGTAAATTTGTTACATGATCAGGAAAAAAGCACTTTGCAGATGTGATCTATAGATGGGCCCCTGAGATTGCTCAGGATAGCCCTGATGGGCCTGATGAAATTACACAAATTCTTCAAAAGCAGATGAGCCTACCAGCTGTATCAGACGAAACATGTGATCCTGAGAGAGCAGTGAAAATATCGTATATCTGGCTCTAAACTCAGCAGTCAGGCTGGGAAGCAGGATTGTGGACAGGCTCCAGAGAACAGGGAGTTGAAGGATATATGTTTCTCAGTGCTTCCAGCAGGTGGGAGCAGGCCTTCTTCTCCACATGTCAGACCTGACCAACAGCTTGTGTTGGTCTAAGCAACTACATCTATAGTCACTTTCTGCAGCAGGAAGTGGAAGCCAGTACTCCCTGGCTGGAAAATGAGAGAAGTACTTCCTAACCCCAGGCACTGTCTGAAGCCTTTCACAGGAATTCTCTCCAGCCCCGCAAAGCCTTGCAGGAGATCCTAATCTTATCAATGTTTAGCAGAAAGGAAATGGAAGTGACCTAAGTTTCATCAAGCCAAGCTATCTCTCTGAATTTCAAGCCTTTACGCACAGAACACTGACCACTGTGCAGGCCTGAGATTTCCTGGATCTTAGAAAGTTAGATCAGCTAATGATGCTGACACATTATAATTATGTGAGTGTGTGTGGAGGAGGGGGTGGCCAGGTGGGGAGGGGGAGAGCGGGAGGTGTGCGTCTTTGTGCCTCTGTGTGAATTCCTGTGTGTGCCTGTATAGCTGTAAAATATCTGAGGGTGAGTCAGTACCTGCTCAGGGCCAAAGTTAAACCCAAAATATTGCTGAAACTGGAGGGAACGCTTTATAGGTGCCCACGTCAAAATTATTACTTTCAAATGGAATTTTGTTTCTCTGTTATTGCTTCCTCCAGGTGGTGGTGATAGCACGGGTGCACAGCAACCATTGGGCAAGAATTAGAGGCTCCTCCACAGAGAGCTACGGCAGCTGGTAGCTACTGGGGGAAAGAGAAACATGGTCTTCCCGGACTCACACTTGTGAACTCCCCCTGCTCCAGGGGATAGCTGCACACCCATGCCTTCGAGCTGCTCCTATTAAACTCAGTAGAACATAAAACAAAAACAAAACAGAAAAACAGGATAGTGGAAGGTGGTGGTATTGGTGAAGTTAGGAGGAAACTGGGAGGGTGGATTGGTGAGTGTGACCAGAATATATTGTATATGTGTGAAAGTTTCAAAGAACAGATTAATTTTTAAGGGAATGAACATCTTTTAGCCATCATCAGGGAAGCTTCCTATAGTAGATGACAGTTAACAGAGTTCCTGGATCAACATGCAGGAAATAAGAGTGCCCCGTTCAAGGTGAACATGCATATCAAACTAATCCCAGGAAGGCACACGGAACTTTGAAGAAGAGGACATGAAAAGATAATAAGAGCCAGAAGCGGAGAATGATTTCACGAAAACAGTGTTTTCCAGATAAGCGGAGCATGTGCATGTGCAAACTCACACAACTTATTCACGCTCAAGCCAGAGGAGATTCTACAGTGGAAGAGGAGCTATCAGCATTTGCTAGCTGGTGGGAGAGAGAATCAGTTTTCGTTAATGATATGACTCTAGTAAGATGACCACATTCCAGCGCAGACCTAACTCCCAGGACTAGTTGTACAACACAAACTAGATTTGAACAGATTTGGGGAGAGGAGTAAACTCAAACTTAGTGAGTAGAGAGAGGAGGGTGGAGAGGATGGGCATAAGAGAAGTTGGCAGTGTGAATATCCTCAAATGTGTTGTCGGAATTTCCCAAAGAATTAATACTGTCGTTATTTAAAAAAAATGAAAGAATAATCAAGAGAAAGAAAACTGCCAGGATTCTGGGGTTTGAAGGTGTCTCCCTTGCTAAGTCCCACAGGCTCACATTCATTCTGAAACTCAGAAAAGTTAGAAGGATATGCTTCACGGGTATGTGCTAGACAGACTTCCAGCCTTCCTTCCTTCTTTCCATCTTTTCTTCCTTCCTTCCTTTCTTTTTCCCTTCTTTGCTTCATTCCTCTCTCCCTTCTTTTCTTCTCTCCTCCCTTCTTTCCTTCCTTTCTTCCTTCTCTCTGCTCCTTTTATTGTAGCTCCTTCTTCAGCTGCTGGGTAATTTCTGACTTCTGGTCTCAGCAGCGCGATGGTAGATAAAACCACCCACAATCCCATCCTAGCAAGCCACTGACAACCTTTTAGGGCAGCTGTTCTCAACTGGTGGGTCACGACCTTTTTGCCACACATATTTAAATTCCAATTCATAACAGTAGCAAAATCACTGTTATGAAGTAGCAAGAAAAATAGCTTTATGGCTGTGGGTTGCCACAACATGAAGAGCTGTACTAGAGGGTCAGCATTAGAATGGTTGAGAAATACTGCCTTAGGGCACACATGTGACTGTTTTCTTCTAGGTCTGTCATCATTTTAAGAATTATGTCAAGGAAGGAACATCTTATTAGCATGGATGGAGAGAAGCTGCCATTTGAGTGTATTCACATACATGAAAGTTTGAATTAATGTCATTGAAAAGGAGCACTTGCAAAACTATAATTGCACTTGTGCAAACTCAAGAAAATATTTCTGACAGTTTCCTAGAGATACTCTGGAACACATGGAGATAGAGGCCAGGCTTGTTTATACAGGAAAATGTCAAAATGTTCTCAGCTCCTGACACATATGGTAGTAAAATAAGCGATGGTGCTGATGGGAACGCAAAAGGAACATATTGTGGCGGATGCTGCTGAGAGCACAGTGACCTTAAGTGTATACGTTCCATATGATTTATTTGGGAGAGAATGAAAAGGGCAGATGGCTTTGCTCAGACATCTTGGAAATGCTGTGTGTTTCAAAGATTTAAAAACTGATTTGATAAACAGTTCCTGGCAGGGTTAAGTCCCAAGTCCTGGATGCAGCCATCATCTCACAAGAGTTTCTGCTTGTCCTCCATGTATTTTGTTTTCTTTTAGATGTTTCCCAAGGAAAATAAAACTGACAGTCTCAGGGACTGGTGATCTGAGTCAAAGGAGGCCTCAATCCAATGGTTTTGCAGTGTTCTTGCAAACAACTGGAGTCATCGCAGGCTTCTCTCCTACGTAAATAAGGTCTGCTGGGCGAGGGTTCCAGCATCACACAGGATGAGTCACTGTTATTTATTTATGCTGTCTTTCTAGCTATCTCTAGAGAAAGAACTCTTTGGCAGTGTTCCCAGTACTTTTTCATAAGCTTTCTCCACCACCGCCTCCTAACCAGACACAGCAGCCCTCACACTTCCCAGAGACTGACTTTGAGGCCTCATCCTACCTCTTCTTTGAATACTATGGGAACTAGTCTATCAGAGCTCAGTCTCTATTGTCTCTGTGGTTGTTGCTTCATAAGGAAGCTGCTTTTAGTTTCCATCCCTTTCTAGACATTTGTTAGATGATTATTATTTGTGTCAGCTTAAAGAAAAAAAGAACATAAATAGATAACTTTTGTCTTGAGGAATTTTCATCTCCAAATTCCCACCATAAGGCCACTGGAGTTCTTCTGGGGAAGCTGGAAAAAGTCCCGGAAGGGAATGTGCCTCCCCAACCCAGGGAATCTTTAGGGTGGGTTTGGTAATACAAATGCAGAATTAGGTCCTTTAAAAAATGTTGTATTCAGGAGAAAGGCATCCATCCTCCTGAAACACATTTTGAGCCTATTCCTCAGGGAACTGTGCAGACAGGAAAATAGCCCC
The DNA here is from genome assembly GCA_028658305.1 of Pachyuromys duprasi. NCBI lineage: Eukaryota > Metazoa > Chordata > Mammalia > Rodentia > Muridae > Pachyuromys > Pachyuromys duprasi. The sequence continues at coordinate 96,853,443 of CM053753.1, read as the reverse complement.
ATGTAGTTTTGTCTATGAGGTGAATATGTTGCAGCAAGAAACAAAAGGATAAACGACTAAATTACTCTCTGGACCTGTACCCAGTTCCTCTTCCTGACTGTGTTAGCCACTTTCCTCAAGCTGGTGACAAAAGCAACTTTAGGAAAGAGGGAGTTTATTTGCCTTACACTTTGAAAGTATATTCCAGGTGGCAGGACAGCCATGGTGGCAGGAGGGCAGGAACATGAGGCTGCTGGCCACACTGCATCCATGATCAGGAACCAGAGAGAATGAATGCTAGCACTCAGCTAGCCTTCTTCTCTAGGCTCGGTCCAAGGCCTCAGACTACTGACCAATGATGGTAACTATGTACGCAGTTGATGGGAGTCTTCTCACTCCTTTTAACCTAATCTAGATAATCTCTGATAGACATGAGCAGAGGTTGGTCTCTTATGTAACTCTCTATCTTGTTAAGCTGACAAGCAATACTAGCTATCATATTGTCCTTGCTTGACTACATATTCCTAGGGTGACTAAGAGACAACATAAGAACCTGTACCAACCTTTGATCCTTTTCTCCTGCAATTGATTTTGACAATGGAAAACTCTTTTGTCCTTGAAAACTTTTTTCCTTTATTTCCAGGAAACCTCATACCCATTTTTTTTACTTCCTACCAGCTGTTAATTCTATTTTTTTCTAACCTCTATAAATCACATATTTTCACTTTTATGTCTTCAGCAAGTCCGTTTTGTGCCTTTGGTTTTAAAATGCCACCTCAATGCTGCAGACTTTCAAGTTCTTATCTCCATCTTAGAACTGTCTCCTGAAATCTAGTTTGCAATATCCAATGACCAATTAGATACACTCACCTGAATACCTAGAAGCACTGAAAACCAATGTGTCCAAGCTGAACTCCTCATCTCCTTCCCAGAGCAACCACTGCTTGAACTTAAGAGGAAGCCTGGGAAGGTAGAGAGAAAGTATCATCTCCAGCTCAGGAGTTAACACTTTTTCCAAGTCCCCCATGCATGCATAACTTTTCTCTATCTCTCACACTTAATATCTGATTTTCTGTAAATCTTATAGCTTCTGCTTCAAAGAATTTTCAGTACTAGCCACTGGTACAACGTCCACCCCCACCTTCCCACTCTAAGCTCCCTGTGGGTCTTCTCTCAATGTATTCCACATTCTAGTCCCAAATTCTCACCCAGAAGGGCCCTGTTAAAATACAAGTACAATCTTCTTAGTGGATAGATCAAAGTCTTCCTTTCACACTTTCATAGAAGACAAAGCTTTATCTGATTTTATGTTGTTCCAATTAATGCTTTGATCACATTTCTTTATTCTTCTCCATTTCCACATTTTCATCCTTGCTGGCTTTTGTAGCTGCCTTTCCTCAAATGGATTGCCTCCTCAAGGTCTCTGTGTTCATTCAGTCTAGACTGCTTCTCCTCACAGGTTACTAGGGCAACTTCTCAGCTAGCTCATCAAAATTGCAAATCCCCTTCTCCACATTCTCCTTCTTGTTATATTGCTTATTGAATTTGTATCTTGTTGTGTTGATATATTATTCTCTTATGACCCTTTGACATGTAGTGTCTTCTATGATAGAGTTATCTCAAAATGAAAGGCTTCTTTAAAAACTCATTTATTTTTATTCTCTTATTCGCAGCTATACTCTAAGACCCAGTCTAGTCTCAGGACCTAATATGTTACATGACTAATAAAATGGACTCCAAAATGTTTATCAAATACTGAAAATAAGATAGAAGAATCAAGGAACATGACTATTCTGGGCTGAAATGTAGAGTTAGTATGCTTATAGGTTTGCTTCTGTGTCAGAGGAACAAGCTAAGAAGTACAGTGCTTAATTACAAAGACACTCTTCAAAGTTGACATATCAGTCCAGAAATCCCAGTCATCGTTCTCTTCACTCTACCTCCACCTTGACATATAGAGTTCTCTTAAGAGAAGAGCCATCACTGACTCAAGGAAACCAATGCTCCACCTTAGGACACTATAGAAAATAACTAAGTTGAAAGGGAATTGTGACTTCAGCTTCTCTGTCCATCCAGGATATCATTCTAGGTTCTTCCAACAGAGTGCACTATTCCATTTTGCCTCCTTATGATCCTTTTTTCACATAAAAACCATCATCCTAATTACATGTTAGATGATATGTATGCTTCTGTCAACAGTAAGTACAGGCCTCAGAGTTCTTGGGGCAGAACGAGGGAAGTAACAGATGATGAAGTTACTTTAAGAAGAGGAGAAAGAGAGATGAAGATCCTTTCCCAATCGGTAGGCAGTCATTTTGTTCTGACAATAGTGCCCTTTGCTTTACAGAAGCTTTTCATTTTCATGAGGTCCAATTTAAAAATGGGGTACAGAGCTAAACAGATAATTCTCAATAAAGGAATATTGAATGGCAGAGAAACACTTAAAGAAATGCTCAATGTCCTTAGTCATTAGGGAAATGCAAGTCAAAACAACCCTGATATTTCACCTTACACCCATCAGAATGGCTAAGATCAAAAACTCTAGTGAGCACATATGCTGGAGACCTTGTGGAGAAAGGGGAACCCTCCTCTACTGCTGGTGGGAAGGTAAACTTGTACAACTATTTTGGAAATCAACCTGGCACTTCCGCAGACAATTAGGAATAGTGCAACATCATGATCCAGCTATATCACTCCTAGGCATATATCCAAAATATATTCAAATATACAACAAGGACATTTGCTCAACCATGTTTTAGCAGCTTTATTTGTAATAGCCAGAAGCTGGAAACAACCCCCAATGTCCCTCAGTGGAGGAATGGATACAGAAATTGTGGTACATTTACACAGTGGAATACTACTCAGCAATTAAAAAACAAGGAAATCATGAAATCTGCAGGCAAATTGTAGGATGTAGAAAAGATCATCCTCATTAAAGAAAAAGAAAAAGAAAAGATCATCCTGAGTGAGGTATGCCTGAAGCAGAAAGACATGCAAGGTATATACTCACTCATAAGTGGATATTAGACATAAAATATAGGACAAACATACTGAAATCTGTACACCTAAAGAAGCAAATCAAGAGGGAGGACTCTGGGTAAAATGTTCAATCCCCATTCAGAAAGGCAAAGAGGATGGACATCAGAAGAGGGAGAAAACAGAGAACAGTACAGGAACCTACCACAGAGGGCCTCTGAAAGACTCTACCTTGCAGATTCTGGTACTTATAGCAAAACTTTGGGTAGAGTACAGGGAATCTTATGAAGTGGGAGATAGTAATACCTAGAGAGGACAGGAGCTCCCCAAGGAGAGCAACAGAACCAAAAAATCTGGGCATAGGGGTCTTTTCTGAAACTGATATTCCAACCAAGGACCATTCATAGAGATAACCTAGAATCCCTGCACAGATATAACCCATGGCAGTTCAGTGTCCAAGTGGGTTCCCTAGTAATGGAAACAGGGCCTGTCTCTGACATGAACTGATTGGCCTGCTCCTTGATCACCTCCCCCTCAGGGGGTTACAGCCTTACTAGGCAATGCAGCCAGTCCTGATGAGATCTGGTAGACTAGGATCAGAAGGAAGGGGAGGAGGACCTCCCCTATCAGTGGACTGGTGGAGGAGCATAGGAAGACAAGGAAGAGGGAGGGTAGGACTGGGAGGGGGGAAGGAGGGGACTACAGGTGGGACACCAAGTGAATAAACTGTAATTAATAAAATATATTTAAAAAGCAAAAAAGAGAGAGACAAAAAACAAAGGGAGTTCTTGACTGTGAACAGCTTGGGTATTTGAGAATAAAACTACGATTCCTAGTGATGAGAAGACTAAATTTGAAATTTTAAAAATATTTGGGAACCTATGCTGAACTGATATTGATAAAATGATTCTGTTGATGATAAAGTAACTTTTTTTTATTCCCAAGCAAATTACTGATAGAAACACAAGCCTGGTGTGTGGGACGCACTCAGGAGGTGAAGGCAGGAAGATCTGTTGGTCGGAGGCCAGCTTGATCTACAGAGTGAGTTTCGTGACAGCCAGAGCTACACAGAGAAACCCTGTCTCAAACAAAGAAGAAAAAAAGAAATGAAAAAAAGGAAAGAAAACAAGGAGGAGGAAGCACCAGCAGCATAGCCTAATGTCTTTAATCTCACCAGCCTGTGTCTGGCAAATGCACTGAGATTTTGATTTCATGTGTGATTGCAATAATAACTAAGGCAGGTACACCTGAGAAGACTTGGGTGATGTCAAGCCTAAGACATAAGGAAAACTGCTTGATTTCAAGTGCACTAATTTCTATGTGGTTTGTTAAAAAGAAAATCGAGCTCACACGACTGTTCTCTAGACATATGTGACGAGGCTGTTGACCACAAGAATCCAAAGAAAGCGATTTAAATTGGTGAGGGAGGGGTTACAAAAGGCACAAATCAAATAAACAATAATTGAATCCCACTGAAGTGACTAAAGCAAGGAGAACATGAGTAAAAGAAAGAGGTAGAAATTCATGAAGAGGTTTATTTGACGCAGAAAAAAATAAGAAGAACAAATGAAATAAACATATCTAAAATTCCATATCTTAATGTATTTGATGCTGATGTGAAAAGATACCAGAGACTATTTATTACCTTAATGAAAGACTATTTACTTCATACTTCTGGAAGTCCAAGGGCATGGAGTCAGCACCCGCCTCTGGTGAGGGCCCTATGAAGATAGAGTCACATAGTAAAAATGAAGTACACATAGAAACACGCATGCACACACACTCGCACACTCTCACACACACATGTCCATATGCACAGAACAGAAAAGGAGCAAGAGACCATGGAGTGTTCAGGCACTTTGTGTAATAATCTCCCAAACATAAACAAACCTACTTCTGTTAATCTCTTCTAAGGATAGTTCCTCATAACCCAAACACTTCGGACTTGCAACATTGTCACAGTAAGGATGGAAACTTAACATGAATATTGGTGGAAACAAACTATTCAACACAGAAGTAGCCGACTGATGGACAATTGAATTGAATTTATTAGATTATTTTTATTCAGCGCCCAGTTTAAACTCTCCAAAATGAAGTTATTAAGGAAGAACAGAATGAAGTATGAGCAACAAGTATCTTAAAAGCTGCCTGGTTTGGGGTAGGGTTTAGAAGTAGGACTATCCCATATAGGCTTTCCCTTCAGAGCTCTTAGCATTTATTCTACTTGTTCCTTATGAGAAATACTAAGAGTGCATGTTAAGTAACTTGTCTCAAGAGAATGAAACACTGATATATTTCAACAAGTAAAAAGATTAAAATCTGGCAGAAAAGCTCTCTGCATGCCGAGTACAAGGTCTGGACCGAGGTGGCACAGGCTGTAAGATTCTGTAGAAAGACCAGGTGAAGGAAAGAATGAAGTGACAGAGCAGCATAGTGGGCAAAGCAAACATCTGCACAGAGGAGTGCCAGGAGGGCACACACCTGCCTGCTTTGTAACCAAGGGTGTGGCTGCAAAGTCCTGGCCCCTTTGCTTTTCCGTATTTGTTTGTTTGCTTTTGTTGTCATTGCTTTATTCTTTCATTGCTTTTTGAGACAGGATTTCTCTGTATAGGCTGTCCTAGAACTCTCTCTCTCTGTAGACCAGGCTAGCCTCAAACTCACAGAGATCTTTCTGCTTCTGCGTTGTCCCCACCCCATGCTGGGATTGAAGGTGTTCATTACCACAATTACCATGATCCTTTTCGGCTGTCTGATTATAACAGGCTGCCCCACCTTTCCCTGAGCCCTTCTTTGTGAATTTCTGCTTCCAGGGAACCTAATTTCTAGTTTTAAAACCCTGAAGCAAAACAAGAGGAAAGATAAAAACAGAGGCAAGGACAGAGGTTTCTATCTTAGAAGACTTGGGAGAGTACAGCTATGGCGCTGGCTCTGCTGGAGATTTGTTTGTTGCATAAGCCTGAGGGCTGTTTGGTTCCCCAATCCAAAATTTATCAGAGGTGCACATGTTTAAGCCCAGTGCTGGGGTTGGAGACACATGCTGGCTTATCCCAGGGTCTCCCTGGCTACCCAGTCTGGTAAAAACAGGAGGAGCTCTAGGCTCAGTGAAGAGACTGCCTCAGAATATAATATAGAGAACTGATTAAGGGAAATATCCAAGATCAACCTCTGGTCAATTGTAAGCGAGAGTTCATCCTACACACACATGAATATGTGGCCACGTTAGGGGTGGAAGGAAGAAGAAGAGGAGGAGAAGGAGAGAAAATCAGAGTAGCCTGTCTTCTTTCTAGGGAAAGTCACAATCATATTTTCAAGAGAAAGGAAATAAGTCAACTGGAGAACTGAGAACAGTTTGACAGCAGGAGAGAAAGGCCAGCAACGTTACATCCCATGAAGGCAGGGAACTGAAGGAGCGATGAGAGGGAACTGGAAGGCCTTGGCTCGATTTGGGAATATTATACCTACTGATAAGACATGAATAAATTACCAGCTTTGTTTAGGATCATGTTCGTATTGTTGTTGTCCCATTGGAAGATGCAAAAGGTCTGGGAATGTGGCTCAGTGGTAGAGCACCTCCTTAATTCATACAGAATTCCAGCATCAAACCCTAGTACATCTTAAATAAAATAAAAAAGAGAAAGAGAAAAAGAAGTTAATGATGTTAGTAATAATAAAATTAAAACGTGAAGATTGATACTTATCATGCAGACTTTCTGTGATTTAGGATCACTTTACACATTCTATTTCACTATATCCATTTGGTTTATAGAGCAGGCTTTAAATATTTTGTCTTTTCTGATAACCCAAAATGAGGCAGAAGTTTCCTCTCTTTATTTTCACTTCCCTCCCTCTCTCCTCCTTTCCTGCAGTTCAATGTGAAGTATTTTATTTAAACAAAGCTCAAGCCAAGTTCTGCTGTCAGAGATGTCCATGCCAACTCCTACCCAGGACACCCAGGCTCCCTGCCAAGTACTCGGATGTGTTGTCTGCGGCACTTGTGGCAGTTTGTGCGTAAGAAAGGGAGGGCGGGAGCCAACGCAGAGGCTGCCTGTGACAGTACCTGACGGCCAGCACTTGGCCCGCGCTGCATCCATCTACTTTTAGCAGAGTCATTTGTTGATAATGTCCTTCGCCAGCTTGACTGCAAACATTAAGACAACTCGAGTAAGGAACAATTATATAAATCATAGTGCCAAATACGAATGAGAAACAAAGCATAAATAAACATATCTGTGCAGCCTACCAACGCTTGCAGTCTATGTCAGAGGATACTTGAAAATACAGCCAGTAAGACACGAACATGTGTGATAGACGACGACGTTTAAAGAAAATAGAAAGAGGGTAGGGAGAGATGGCTCAACTCTTAGGAGGGTGTTATGCTCTTGCAGACGGCTTGAGTTTGGTTCCCAGAAACCATGTCAAACAATTCACAACAGGCTATCATTTCAGTTCTAAATGGAGCTGATGCTTTTGGCCTCTAAGGGCACCCCCACTCCTGTGCACATACACATGCATACAGCACAGCACACACACACGTATGAAATTAATAATTTTACAAGAAAATAAAACTTTCCATACATGTAAATAATAACTTTTGTCACTTTTCACCTCTGTTTCTCCTTGATCATTTTGTTCCCACTTTCACTGAAACCTGTTTCCCCAACATGTACCCCTTCCACTTTCATGTCTTATTTGTGCATTTCAGGCTGAGTTTCCCTAGAGTCTCTCCTCTAAGCTTGGGTGGAATGCCATTTATTGGAGTAAAAACAACTTCACAGTGACTACACCACTGAAGAAAACACCACACTCTTTCCCCAAAAATACGTAGCTTCCAATAGTCCCTCAGAGACCAAAAAAAAAAAAAAAAAGGCCTCATGGCCCTCTTGCACTTACAATAAAATGATAAAATACTGATAGAGCCAATCATGTGCAGAGATAACCATATTTGCCTTGGGTAATAAGTGCAATGGCTGTCATGTCCAGGAGATATGATTTTTGCTGTACATTTCCCCCCATTTTAATGGCTCTTTCCACACACACCCTGTTGGGATGTTCCCTGAGTATCGGACGGATGATACAGATGTTCCATTTAGGACCAAGCTCCACAGTCACTATTCCTGGCATTTGGGCCAGGTTTGGGTTTGCATTAACCAAACCCCACTGCAGTAAGAAGCTTCCCTGGTGAACACTAATAATAGCCCAAATCTATGTGTCTAATACAGGCACTTAGGAAGTAGTTTAACAATATGGCCATTTAGCAAAAAAAGTAGAGCCTTCAGAGTATAAGTTTAAAGCTATGGAGAAATCCCAATAGCCTCTACATGCTTAAAGTTGAAAACAATGAAAATAATACATTATCCGCACATTAACATGAATAGAAAGATCAGTAACTCTGAAGACCAGGGGAAAAAAAGTTGTTTTGTTATTTCATCTATGGAAATAATCTAAAAGAGTTCATCAGTGCAAACTAAGAGATAGAAAACCTATATTTCTGAGGGCTGGATGGTGGCTTGATAGAGAAGAGTGCTTGCTGTGCAGCCATGGGGATCCAAGATGAATTTCCAGACCAATGGAAATAGTCAAGTATGATTATGTAGGTCTATAACCTCAACACTGTGTGTCAGCATGGAAACAGGAGGATTGCTGGGGCTTGATGCCTAAGAGCCTAACTCCAGATTTAGTGAAAGACTTTGTCTCCAGGGAATAAGGCAGGGAGTGATAGAAAAGAGATATCTGATGTTCTTCTCTGGCTTCTGGATGTTCACAGGAACTTTCACATTCCTACACACAAGTGGGTGTATAACACACACACACACACACACACACACACACACACACACACACTTAGATTTCTGGAATATCAGTTGTCAACAGACATCTTTATGTAAAATCATCTATCAAGTTCAACAGAGCATAGAAAGTAACTACAAAATCAAAACAAAGTAAGCTATGTGAACCTATTAAGCAAAGAGACTGAAGTCTAAATCTGTAACCATCAGAGCTATGTTATCTCCTCAGGACGGAATCTCATTGCTTCTATGTTTGTCCTGTGATAACAAGCACATCTGACTGTACATTGTTCCATTTGTTGTAGCAAAGCTAATAGAATAGCTTATTATAGTCCTTAAGATTAGCCTCAGTATTTTTAGGCTAAACTAAACAAGGACTCAAATCTCAAAGAGAAATCATTTCTGTGAAACAATAGAACAGTTGTCCTTCTCTTGTGTTATTTCAGTAAAGATAACAATAATATGGTTAATACTTTATACTCAGTCTGTTGCTGGATGTTTTAAAAATAGAAAATATTTAAAATTACTTAGAATATATAATAATTCAGACTTTAAAAATAAAATATTAGACAGATGTGTGCTATATTCAGAATAATTAAGAAAATTAATTTCAAAGTTAGCTATTTTGTTTCCACTCACACTTTCTTACTATTAATCATTACTTTCTTCAATATATGAATAAAATACATTCACCTAAAGCATGCCTTTTGCCCGCTCTCCTTTTATTTATTAGAAAATATAAATACTCAGTGAAAGACAATTTCATATAAAATACAATAGTTGCCATTATTTCCTTGAGATTTCTTTGCTAGGAATCACCAGACTCCTGTGGGCTGGCAAAACAGCAAAATTCAAAGTAGAGAAACTAAGTCCAAAGACCAAGGAAAAACCTTATCATGTGGGACCATTTGAATAGTGAGGTCACAGAAATAGTCTAGAAAAAATATGTCAGTCATTGGTCAAATGCTAAAACCTAGACCATTATGCTTATGAATTAGAGTTTCATTATTTATTCCTCATGTTCTGCTAGGAATTGTTGCTCAAATATACTTCCATATGTATTTCCTGTCCTGATTAGTAATCCTGCTGGTCTAGGTACTTAATTACTTCACTGAGTTTTACATTTATACCTTTCATTTTCATTAGCTCTCATTATGTAAGTTTAAACCTTTTATAAAAATTATTTTGAAAAGAAAAATAGAAAATAGACCTATACCTATAAGAAACAGAACATGGATCCAGTAATAAAAAAAAAATCTCCCAAGAAATCTAAGACACTAAATTTTGTGTTTTGTTTTCCCAAGTTTAAGAAATAGTGAATAGGGAGATCCAAGATGGCTGCCACGAGAGAACACTGTGTCTGAGGAGTAGGAGAGCAGAAACAACGCAGCGACCAGGAGACTGAACTCTGGGACCTAAAACGCCAGCATTGTGAGTGCCAGGTGAGCGGAACTCCTACGGTGAGAAAATCAGGTGGGAAAACCCTAGGGACACCCAGTTATTACCTAGAAAAATCTCCCGGTAACCAGCAGCGCACAGCTCTGATCTGAATGAGCAGCCACGCTGGGCGCTGCACCCACCATTATAGACTGGATCACACAGTCTCGCAGGCAGCCTCAGGAGGAACTGGGTGCCATTTTCACTGAACTGCACCCTGCGAGCTCACACTGCACCCGGGTTCTGCTTCAACCCACGGGTGTGCTACAGGCTCAGACCAATCATCAGAACCACCCCAGACTGAGTGGTTGGGGGACCATTTTGACCAGTCCGCACACTGTGGGGGCGCTCCAAACGCTTCCGCCAGCAAAAACTCAGTTAGTGTGTGAGTCTGCCTGCGGGTCTGGGAGTAACCCAAGTTCTGCCTCAACCCACGGCTGAGAGGATCCTGGGACCATCTTGACCAGACCACACACTGAGGGCGAAAGCTGCACACATCCACCAGCAAAAACCCCAGTTCAGGTGTCTGTCCACTGGCCAGACAGAGAAGGCCTCGGGCACCATTTCAGAGAGGCCTGCATACAGCGGATGCACACCAACCCAAACCCACTGTGTGTGCCCCAAATATCATCTCAGACCGTGGTGCACAGCCCCTGGCAAAGAAGGAGGCACCAAATCTCCATTCCAGGGGAGAGACCTTAGCAGCAAGCCCAGGGCAGAGTGCACAGTCCCCAGCTGACATCTCAAACCTGGACACTCAGACTCTAGCACAGAGTGAGGAGTAAAGACTCCAGACCAGAGGGGTGACCAGCCTGCAGTGCTCACAGCTTCTAGCACAGAGCACGAAACCAGGCACACAGAGCCCACAATAGAGTTCAACTGAGACAACAACAAACAATAACAAACCACCGGAAACCCCTGATCTTCTTGAAGAATTCTCCTGACACAAGAGACTGACAGTTTCAGACTGAAGAACAGCCTTAAAGCACAAACAACTCCCTGATTATATATAAACAAATGCCCAGAAATCAGT
>CM053753.1:96825916-96841732 GCA_028658305.1 Pachyuromys duprasi | reverse complement strand
TAGATAGATAGATAGATAGATAGATAGATAGATAGATAGATAGATAGATAGATAGATAGATAGATAGATAGATAGATAGATTAAATACATAGATACATAGATGATAGATATAGATGATGTATTTTTGTCTACATGTGTTTTATAGTATCTTTTGAATAATTTTCAGTTACATATAAATCACAAACTAAGCAAGAGGCTCAGATTCACTTCTAAAAGCTCTATAGATGGCTTTGGTTACTTAATCCTATTATAAGAGAAAATATTTTAGCCAACTAAAAAATCTCAGCTTAAATTTCTTAAATGACACCTTCTGAGTATTTATATTCTGAGGCCTGATGGAAGTGGTATTTCCCCTTTTTTTGTTGGTAAGAAAGGATTGGACCACTCTTCTGTTCACCATACCTACACATTTCTAGGAAGGAGTCACAGTCCAAATCAGTTCTTCAACTCATATCTTCCACTCCACTATAAGTTGTTGCATTTACAGGTAACCACTAATTTTCCTCTAGCTGTGTTTTACCTCTTCTCACTTGAAGTCTCTTTGCCATAGGTTCTAGTTTGCTTTCAGTAGCTGTGATAAAAACTCTTTGATCACCTTCTTTTGAGGGGGGAGCAGCCTTACCAGGCCACAGAAGAAGGCAATGCAGCCTGTCCTGATGAGACCTGATAGACTAGCATCAGAGGGATGGGGAGGAGGACCTCACTTCTCAGTGGACTGGGAGAGGGACACAGGGGGGAGGAGGGAGGATGGGATTGGAGAAGAGGAGGGAGGGAGGTACAGGGGGCATACAAAGTGAATAAACTGTAATTAATAAAAATAATATAAAGGAAAAACCTCTTTGAATAAATTATAATAAATAAGTAAATATATAGATAGTCTTTGACCAAAGCAATGTAGGGGACGAAAGGATTCATTTGGCTTACACTTTCTATCAGTGAAGGAAGAAGCCAAGGCAGAAACAGAAGATAGGAGCTTGAAGTGAAAACAACAAAGGAACATTGCTTGATGGCTTGTCCACTCTGGCTATCTCCTTTGACCATGCTTAGCTAGTGTTTATATTGCCTGTCTTAATATTTCTATTGCTGTGATAAAGCATCATGACTAAAATCGAGTTGAGGGAAAAAATGGTGATTTATTTGAATTATACTTCCACACCACAGTCCATCACTGAAGGAACTCAAACAGGGCAAGAACCTGGAAGCAGGAACTAATGCAGAGACCATAGAAGGGTGCTGGTTACTGTGTTGCTCATCATGGATTTCTCAGCCTGATTTCTTAGAGAACCCAGGACCAACAGACCAAGGATGTCACCATGCACAATGGACTAGGCCCGCCCAGATCAATCATTAATTTTAAAATGATATACAACTGGACCTTATGGAGGCATTGTTTCATTCGAGGTTTCCTCCTTTCAGATAACTGCAGTTTGTGTTGAATTTGACATAAAACTACCTATCACATGGCTCAAGATCATCTTCCTGAGAAATGGTACCACTAACAGTAGGTTAGGCCTTCCTACGTCAGCTAATAATTAAGACAATCTCACTCAAGCTTACATGATTTCAGAGATTTCATAACTGTGGCTTCTCTTCTCAGGCTCTAGTTGCTTCCTTAAGGCTCACTAGGATGCCAAACTGAAAAAGAAGCCTAAAATTATATAAATACCTATTTGTGGGCCCAGTGTATCAGATCATGACTGTGGAAAATTGCCATGCTTTATATATTATTTTTCATGGTTTCTCACTTAAGCGTTTAGAGGATGGGGCAGACATATTTTCAGGAGGCCCCCAAAGTCCTGAATGCATGCCTAGTAATTACATAGCTGTAATCTCCTTTTTTTACAATGCTGATCAAGTCTGGAGCCTACTTCTTGTCTATAGAATATGGTCAGAACGATAGGATGCCATCCTCTTCAGTACTCCATAAACCATTCCATCTGAATAGCTCCTTGGCCTACAGACTCTGTAAGAATCAAGGTTCTCCAGAGACACAGATCTAATAGCTAGTGTGTGTTGTATATATATATATTTTTTTTTGAGAGAAGAAGAGATAAGAACATGGGTAAAGGGGGAAGCAGAGTGAGGGATAAAGGGAAAAAAAGGCTTGTCATAAGGCACGTGAAAGTCATTTGTGGGAGAACTCCCTCTTAGTAGCTTGAGCCTTTTGGTCCCATTGGGTTGAGACACCTACATTAAAGAGGGCATTTCGTTTTGGCAAACTTCAATTTAATTCTTAATCTCATACTAGAATACCTTCTTAGTTGACACATGAAATTAGCCATCAAAGTCCCTTCTGTTTCTTGTGAAGAAGCAAGCTGCTGAATTCTTTAGGCATAGAAAATTAAGCCTGAAAACCTTGCGAGTTTCAATTTCACCCATTGTAGCTGAGCCTCCATGTAGGACCCTATCTCTGTCCAGCATCTTGATAGCAGCTTTGCAGTGCACCTGTTTAAGCTATACAAACTCCTGGCCAACAGAGACTGAGATGTTAATTGTGTATGTTTCAAAACAACTATATTTGCACAATCATACAAAGTACAAAATATTAGAAACAGTTATCTAAAAAAACAAAACTTCCATAAAAAAGGAAACTTCAATCTTTATCCCAAACATGATCTAATACTTTACTGAATATTTATTAGCTATGTACAACCTATGCTGGCTGCTTCATCATCAGACAATCCATTTCCTTTGTTGATGTTTCTGATCCTAAAATGTACTTACACTGCCATGATTTTCAATATAACATTAACAAAATATACATACTCAGGCTTAATTGTGTATTGACTCACGTTTATGAACTATATCATGAAAAAAGAAGAGGAAAATACTCACAAGGTGGTCAGGAATTCAACCAGGTGACAGGAAAATGCTTTCTCAAACTTGTGATTGATGTCATGGGTAGGGCCATATAGGCTTTGCTTATTAGTTCTCAAAAGTTCAATGACTCCACAAACAACTCGTTTTCGTGTTGTCCTGAAGCCAAGAAATTAATTCTGAAAGTCTTTCCCAGACAAGTACTATAACAGAATACTTTATATTGTCTCTGTGTCAAAACAGCATGCTTAGACCAAGAGGTATTGTAGAGTCACATGACACTGTTTTACAAAGGCATACCAGCACCCCTGGAAGAGTCTTCTGTGAGGGCTGTGGCTCATTGCATTTCCTGGAGATGTTTTAAAGCTCACTGCAGTCTATGCCAAGTCTGGCAACTGATATCATCTCTCTCTGCTGATAAGAGATATAGATCTTCTTTTGTTGCTAGGATCCTAAGACTCCAGGGGCACATAGTTGCTCATTAATTTGCTGACTTTCATAATCTTTTGTAAATCTGATCTAGGAATGTGCTTATTAATTCAGCCCACACTTTGCTCTATGGTTTATGAAATACATGATGTGTATTATTAAGACTGCCCAAAATTCAAGTTGACAAGAGTAGATTTATTTCCACTTATCTATGTGTATAATCATGCTGACTCATCTATGCACCAAGTAACAAATACAGATGGTCTACGGTCACTATATCTCTTTCAAAGGCATCAAGATCAGAAAGCTGAGGCATGTTCAGCAGGTGAACATGCTTGGCAATATGCCTAACTAAAGACAAGACACCAGAGTTCAGTCTCTGGGACTGAAACAGCTTCCCACAAGCTGTCATTTGACAATTACACCTGCATTGTGGCATGAGCCCTGCACCCCCATAGTAAATAAATAAATCTAATTTTAAAGAAAAGAAAGAATAGGGAAATTACCAAGTATGGTGGTTTGAATAGGTATGGCCCCCATAGATTTGTGTGTTTGAATGGTTGGCCCGTGCAAAGTGGCACTACTAGATGGTGTGGCCTTGATGAGTGAGTGTGGCCTTGTTGGAGGAAGTATGTCACTGCAGAGGCAGGCTTTGAGGTCATACATGCTCAAGCTACACCCAGTGTGGTACAGTCTCCTTCTGCTCCCTGTAGATCAAGATATAGAACTCTCGGCTTCATCTCCAGCACCATGTCTGCCTACACGCTGCCATGCTTCCCACCATGACAATAAGTAACTACACCTCTGAACTGTAAACCATCCCAATTAAATATTTCCCTTTGTAAAAGTTGCCTTGGTCATTGTGTCTATTCACAGTGATAAAACCCTAAGACACTAAGAATGTGGTTAGAGCACTACTGGCCTTGAATTAATGGCAGTCATTGAAGATCTATTTGCTTCTTACCTATCTTGATTATCCCTGTCTCATAGGACAATATTGCTGGTTGACTAGTAACAAAACTACACTGATAAAACCCAGAGATCAAATTGTAACACATTATTCACATAAAGCAGATATAAGCCAAAATAAAATTTCATCACAATCAGAAAGTTTTGAAACTCCTGAGCCTGCAGAAATAAAGATACTCCATTATAATTAGAAACAAACCTTTTCTGTCTTGTACTCTTTGCCTTTTAGAGGGAAAAATGATACTCTTTAAAAAAGAAAAGAAAAATAGTTGTCAAATAGAGCTTTCTTTACCCAGTTGCTAAGCATCATGTGAAAATACTAGCTTTCAGAGGAGAACATTGCAGTCAATCCTGAAGAAACCTGATAAGCTAGTGTCAAATGGAAGGGGAGGAGGACCTTTCTTATCAGTGGACTTAGAGAGGGGTAGGGAGGAGATGAAGGAGGGGGGGTGGGGTTGGGAGGGAATGAGGAAGGGGGCCACAGCTGGGATACAAAGTGTACAAACTGTAACTAATGAAAAAATATAATTAAAAATAAAGAAAATATACCTACAAAAAAAGGAAAATACTAGCTTTTCTGTAGGTCAGATGAAGAAGAAATTCCAGCTGGTCCACTCTGAGTGAAAATTATTCTTCCATTTGTACTTCAGAATTTAGCAGATAAAATAGTGATTGAATTATCTACTATGGATTTGGATTCTGTGTGGAGCTTGTGGCAAACTGGGTTGTCATGAGAATGACCATGCAGAGCCACCTGATTTTTGGTAAATCTAAGCTCCATTATGCAAGCACATTCCCACGGACACACAGATTCCAGTACTCACATATACACTTCATAATTTCATAGCCCCTGATTCACTACCGAGTCCTTAAAGAGACCAAATACCTAACCCTGAAATTTATCTGATCATTTGACTTGGGATGCTCATCATGAGCTGCCACAAAGTTGACCATTAAGACAGTAGCCTTTCAAGGAGAAAAATTATAAACAAGATCAGTAAGGCAGCAGATGGTTGTATTTTCTAAACTCCGGTATCTACTGCTACACTTGGTCTCTCCTAGTCCATATTCATAAGAAAAGCAGAATTAATTCACTATGAAAGGAGATAACAATTGAATCTGATTTAAATATGAACCCAAACTGGAGATAAAAGGGATTCTCTATGCAATCATTGCTATCTCTGAGGAGGACGTAAGGAGAAAGAGTAGACAAGGGAATCTCCAGAGATACATCTGGCTACATGCTTTGCATGAATTAAAAGATGGTCAAAACTATGTGTATAATGACTTATGGATAGTGAGTCATATTTTGACTAGATAATTATGAATTAGTAAGAAATTAAAATTATACTCGTTACTGTGATATCTAAACTGAAGTTGGGTGAGAACTTTTAAGAATATTCCCAGTGAAAAGTAATTTTGACTTACATAAATACTTGTCACAGTGCAATGACTGCACTAAGATCTTAGTGAAGCATTACAACAGATAACCTGCCCTGTGGATATAAATTAGTCTCTTTCCAAACCAGCCAGTCATAACTCATGAGAACAGTGATTATAATTCCAGAAAGAAATGCATGGCTTTGCATTATTCCCCCCCCCCCACATTTATAATGTAGGCCCAACTTTTGCTGGATCCCATTGGCCATGTAACCAATAGCAGAGATATATGTCAACATTCAAAATTATCACCAGAAGAAAATGGTATGAGCCAGATAACAGTGGAAACTTTATTTTACTGGGATATGGTCCATCATGGAATAGGCTCAAGCTTCATTTCTTTCATCCCAGGTGAAGGTTAGCTTTCTGACTCATTCTGCCACCTTCATCACCGCCATCTGGTATCTTAGTCAGTGCCTGAATCATCAAACACAGCCATAATTGTGATCAGCTTTCACTTTATAGCACAAAGTACTAAGAAAATAAATGGATGCCATGGGATTCAGGCCTTCATGCCCCAAAAGCCATGGTCTGGGATGATGCCATATTGATGTTGCAGAGCTCAGTTCTAGTGTTCATAACATCACTCTGTTAAACAAAGATTACATGACTGGAAAGACACAATCTTGTAGGTCCCTTGGAGTCATATTAAATCCATTGCTCCTGTGGAGCCAAAGCTAGAACTGTGCTGCAATCGCCTCCTGTATCAACCATTCCTAACTCTCTTCTTCAGTTAATATTTTCTTCCCCATCCCTCTGTCTCATTTTACTACATATTTTATAATAAGTTGTTTAGGCCTAAGAAACTTACACTTCTAAGGAGTGTCTCCTCCACTCAAGACTATATTTATTCTACCCAAACCCACTCCAGACACTGTGGCAAGTGCCTAAAACTTATGAAAAAGCTGTGTAGACCTAGCCCTAGTCAAGAAAGTCAAGAAGATTTTCTTTTCCTTCTTTTACCCAGAGCTTGAATTCTTTCAAGACAGAGAATGTATCAAGAACTGTCTACCCAAACCTGCTCAGCAGATATAGCCTGTATATAACTAGAATACTGTAGTACATAGAAGTCACAGAACTTATCATTTACAGCACTAGCTATTATTCTTCCCAGTAATAATAATAATTAATAGAATTTCTTCTAGCTTGTTCAATGACAGCAAACCCAATACCAAAGCAAGTTTGTTGTTTCTACCAAATGTATCCATTAATTTTTTTCTTTTGTTTAGAAGATCAACAGACTCAACTAATCTAGGTTCATGGAGGCTCACAGACACTGAAGCACCAAACAAAAGAGCATGCATGGACTTGACCTAGGCCCCCTACACATATGTAACTGGTGGGCAGCTTGGTCTTCTTGTGGGACCCCTAGCAGGTGGAGTGGGGACTGTCTCTGACATGGACTCTGTTACCTGCTTTTGGATGACTTTCCTCTATCTGGGTTACCTTGTTGGGCCTCAGTGGAAGAAGATGTATTTAGTGCTGTTGTGACTTGATGTGCCAGGATGGGTGGTAGGGGTGGGGGCTCCCCTTTTCTGAGGAAAGGAGGAGGGGGAAGGGGAAAGAAGATAGGAGGGTAGAACCCAGAGGGAAGGAGGGAGGAGGCTGCAATCAGGGTGTAAAGCTGATAGATAAATAAATAAATAGGTAGATAAATAAATAAATAAAGAGTGGACCCAAATTGCCACACACACATACACACACACAAAGTTGAATTAAATCCTGACATGGCTCCAGATTTAGCTCAGTCTATCTATATTTAATCCATAATAATTAGGAGCTATATATAACTTATTAGGTTTTCTAAATAAAATTAAATATGACATAAAGTTTTCCCAGAAACTGCAGTTTTATAAGAAACCTAATCATCCAGGGCCAAGATATATGATAAATATAAAAGAAATATTCTCTCTCTATTTTACGGTCATGTGTAGCGGGGCTCTCAAGATAGACTCTCGAATGCCCAGGCTTCTATTTTAAAACCCTCACCACCTAAGAGCTAGCTTCTCTATTGAGAAAAGCTCAAAATTCAACTGTGTGTCAGAATTTGTCACAGAGCATAAATTTTTAGGTATAATATAAATTAAAGGGAGAGTGGGGATGTAAAACTGGAAGCTTTCAGTCACATCACCTGAGGTTCTGCAGGGGGCAGGTCTGTTGCCTTATATCGGTTTTCCACAAATCTCACTCTAAATGACAATGAAGCGTAAGGATACCCACCCTTCAATGCCCTGGATTCTGGAAAGATGATTCTGACTCATGCACTATTCTAAGATCTTAGGAACTGTGTGAAATGAGAGAAAATGGATAAAGATGACACGTCATAAAAATAGATCTTGATCAGATCAGTCTCTGCTCAGTGAAGTAAATCACTGTGAAGTGATTGGTACAAAAAGCCGTTTCTGTGTTTATAGAACCACCTATCTTCTTGTAGGGAAACAGCATTCTCTCTCTCTCTCTCTCTGAAACCAAGTAAATTGTGTATATTAGAAGGAGGATATGGGTGTGGTTAGTCTGTTTAGTGTGAAAAGTTTGGTTAAAATGAGAAACCACACCTTGTTCACAAGTCCTTAGAAATATGATACCGTTCACACTTTGGGCTTGAACACAGGTTCCTTGGCCTTTCTGTTTTCAGCGACTTGCCAGCTATTATGGTGGTAGATCCCATCAGCTGTCACATATACTCAGCAGAGGAGAAAGATTACTATCAGTTTCTCTCTGTGTCCAAAGGGTTTTTTTAGGTTTTGGTGCAGTAGTTCCCCCTATGCGAGGGAGCTAAGATAATACCTGCTTCACACTCTTGGGCTAAGTGGTACTTACTTTCTCTTTGGTGGAGAACTTGAGTTAGTGAGCTCGAAGAGAAATGGGAAACCCCATTAGCTTTGTACAGTTCTTATTTTAAACATTAACATCATTTTAACATTATTTTCTTTTTATTTATGTGTGTGCGGGTCTGTCACTGTGAGTGTCTACCACATGGATGCAGGTACCTGTGGAGGTCAGAAGAGGGTGTCAGATTTTCTTGGGCTAGAATTACAGGTGTCTGTAAGCTGCTGCATGTGGGTGATGGAAACCAAACTCAGGTTCTCTGGATGAGCAGCAAGCCCTCTTAACAGCTGAGCCATCTCTCTAGGCCTCAACATTAGCTTAAAAACACAAATTCTTTCTCTTATACTTATACTTTACTATTAAAAATACTCTTGAAAGAAGAAAAGTAAATATCCAATACAAATAACTACACAAAAAAGAAGAAATAATCAATAGGAGAAAAACAAATATACTGAACCTTGAATCAACCTCAGTACAAACTGACTATGCAGCTAGAATCCAAAGAGAAGAATAAACAAGGAAAGTCAAAACTCACTTCATTTGAAAGAAATAAGTGCTTCATTTCTTCAGTCTATACAGAGGCTTCAGCTATTTCGCCTGCTCATCTATCTTCCTGAACATAAATTTGGATCTTCAGAGTGATGTATAGCTCAGTGTTCATAAAAAGAAGGTATGAGCACATACAGCATCCTGGTGTATATGCTCTCACAGGAAGTCCAACACTGCATGTCAGAACAGCCCAATGAGTATGCATCTAACATGGGCCCAATGCTATAATGAATGTATGTAACAATGGTATCAAATGATAATCCCATGACTTTAAATTACTTAGAAGTATGATTAACCTTCTACAAATGCCCTTATTTTTATCAGGGTTCTGACAGACTCTTAATGCCAAACACAGTAATTTTATCCACAACTGTAAAAACATCTGGGCTCTACTATTTATAATTAAAGACATGCAGCTTAAGAACCTTCGTTTTGGGAAACAATAGATTGAGATGCCAGCGAAGGTGAAATTCAGGCCTCTAGGCAGCACCCGGAGTCTGGAAATAGCTAGCCCTTCCTATTCTTCCTTATGCTTGAAAATACTCGGAGTTCCTAACTGCAGAGTAGGACAGCTGTGGAAAGTTCTAAGGGAAGTGCATAGCATCCATTGCCAGATGCACAGTTAAAAAAAAAAGTGAAGCCATGCAATAGAACAAGAACGAAGATCTCTTTGCTGAGCTTACTCATTTGGAAAAGAAGGCTTTGATACTCACTCGTTACATGAGTATAATCCAAATAACACAAAACATCTTCCCAAGACAAATATTCGATGCTATTGTTTTTTTTTTGATGCTATTGTTAATTAATGTTTTGGAAAAGAAAACTCAGTGTTTCTTCTGGTTGTTCCAGGTTTTTGTTTTTTTGTTGTGTTTTGTTTTGTTTTTGCCATACTGAAAACAAGCAGACAGTACACATGAAAGTATTTTCCTCATTTCTATTTTAAGAAAACAAAACACCCAAATGGTTGTTAAGCAATCAAGATATATATTTATGGGAAATGAATACGAGAGATCAAGAGCCCACCCTTGCAATTGTCTATAGACTCTCATACAATCTGGACACACATTAATCATATATCTTGCAAGTACTTCTACTATTTGATTTTTTTTTGGTATTTTTCTACCATAGCTCCAGTACCTGAAACACATTACAAACCAATTTCTGATGAAATGGTACAAATTTTGGAAGGTAGTGGATGACACACACCAGCTTCTCAGATTTATTTTCTATATTTATGCTCTGGAGATTTATTCTCTGAAGAATAAATTTAGGATCAGTAGATGGGAACTTGTCTAAGAAGTGGGGAAAACCCTATTTTGATTAGAAAGGTGAGCTAAGACGCTCTGCAGAGCATAACAGGAGAGTCCAGACTCTGTTCCAGCGCATTATAGCAGCTCTGAAACACCCTCCTCCATGTGACAATCTGCCCATGGGGTGAGGGTCAGAACCATGGCTTAGAACAAAGAGAGAGAATCTGAGGAAGTGTTCATTACACTTTCAGTAAGACTACTTTAGAGACAAAGAAAGAGAGAAAAGATAGGGGGCAGAAATGGAATGTATACAGAATAATGAGTGACTTTCCTTCCCTAGTCTCTCCAACAGAAGAGTCATCCAGATGAAAACACCACCACCAACAGCAACAACAAGCACACAAAAACATCTGAACTAAATGTCATTATAGATCAAGTTGACTTGAGAGACATCTGCATAATGTCTACACATTATTAGAGCAAAATGCAAAAGAATGTCAATTCATTTTAACCCATGAAGCCATCTTTAAAATTGAGGACATTTCTGAAACAAAACAGCTCTTGGAAATATAAGAAAATTGAAAGAGGTTCTTGTGTTCTATCTGATCACCATGAAACTAGAAATCAACAGCATGAGAAACTACTGGCTTACATTAACTCACGGAGATTGAACAAAGCACTATTGAATGATGAATGGATAAATGAAAATTTAGAAGTGAGTCTTTTAAGTATATTTTTTATTTATTACAATTTATTCACTTTGTATCCCAGCTGTAGCCCACCCTTACTCCCTCCCAATCCTGCCCTCCCTCCTTCATCTCCTCCCATGCCCCTTCCCCAGACTACTGATAGGGGAGGACTTCCTCCCTTTCTATCTGACTCTAGCCTATCAGGTCTCATCAGGACTGTCTTTCATAGTCTTCCTCTGTGGCCTGGTAAGACTGCTCTCTCCTCAGGGGGAGGTGATCAAAGAGTCAGCCCTGAGTTTTAAAAATGTTCCTAGAGGCCTTGCAGATGTGGCTAAGGTTTCAGTCACATCAGTAGGTGGTAGCAAAGAGAGCGGCTGTTATCTCCGTTCAGTGTTCTGACCTATGAACATCTGAATGATTAGAAGCCTAACATTCCCAGCAAAAAGCAAGCCTGAAATGACCACCAGTCTGTCTCCAGACAGGCTCCTGGTTGATTATCTTTGCTGATGAAATAAACCAATTCAAGTCAGATTAAAAGTGAAAAAAGACCAGAAGAAGTAGTGCCCAGACAGACAATGGCCAGGAGGGTTTTTAGGGACCATTATGGTAGAGAATTCAAGACTCTGTTCCTAGAGAAGATGGAGGAGACAGAGAGTAAAAAGGAAAGGTAGGCAAATGAGAATGAGGGGTCCTATTACTGGGACAAGCCACTGAAACAGGGGGGACTGCCACCAGTGGAGGGGGGCAGGGTCTCCTGTTTTGGCCATCCCAGCCCCCCACTGGGGCTTTCTGGAGATCCAGAGAGTAGAATGTCCCAGTTGTTGTACAGACCACTCATATTGGGTAGGTCCCCTCTTGAGCCTGGAAAGGTGGTTCCAGCGCTGATGTCCCCAGAGGATGAAGGGGTACTGAGAATCACAGTGTAGAGTCCTTTCCACCAGGACCCTAGAGACTCGGGAGGTAACTGCTTAAGTTCTCAAGAAGTCCTCAGGGAGAGTGGAGCAGATTCAGGAGCAGTTGGGTCCTCTGGAATGGGGACAGAGAGGTAGCATGCAAGGGGAGAAGGGACCACAGGAGGGAGACAAAGGATAGGTACCCAGCCATCAGTGGGTCTGGGCTGGGAAGTGGCGACTCAGGAGGAAAAGCTTCCTGTGCCTTAGAGGTGAGTAAAGGCAATGGGAAGAAAAGAGAGCCAAGATAATCTGAGCTCAAGAGAGAGTTTAGTGATGAGTATGTTGGCTCGCTCAAACTTTCCTGAGGATTGTGGGTAGTAGGTGATGTGGAGTTTCCAGGAGATGTTGAAAGCTTCAGCCATGAGCTCAATGACCCTGACAGTGAAGGCTGGACCTCACTTGTCTGTTTGGATAGTCTGTGGCACACAGTTATGTGTTCAAGAAGCACCTGAGCCACCATGTCCGCCATTTTCCTGGAGGTGGGAAATGCCTCGATCCATGCTGCATCAACAAGGGATAAGAGATAGTGAAGCTTTATGAGTGGGCATGTGGGTGAAGTCAGTCTGCCAGTCCTCACCTGGCTGATGTCCTTGGAGCTGGTGCAGAGACTGAAGTATTAGGATTATCCCCCTGTATGTTAGTCTTGGCATATGTCTGACAGAAAGCGTGAACCTGTGAAATGTGAGCTCAGATCTCAGTGGGATCTAAAAGAGGTTCAAGGAACTGGAATAGGTCTTCGGAGCCTGTGTGTAGGCTCTGGTGGATATCAGAGAAGACAGAAGGTACCTGCTTCTGGGAAAGAATAAGGCAGTTATTTAGATAAAGCCACCTTTTTTGTAAATTTTTTTTAATTTTGTTTTTGTTTTTTGCCTGTGTGTTCCCTTTGCCAAGGAACTAGGCTTGTTTATTTGTTTGTTTGTTGTTTGTTTTTCATCTGGCTGGTACTGAAGTTTGTAGGAAGATGTCAGGAAGAGGATGTGTCCCATGGATCTGGAGGAGCTGAAAATCAAAACCTGGGCTACTGAGTCATCTCTGGCATTGTCCGTAACCAAGGGGTCTGTGGAGGTCTGGTGCCCATGGCAGTAAATTACGGTCACCTCTTCTGAGAGCTGGAGAGCCTCTAACAGTTTGTGTGTAAGGGGTCATTGGCCACAGGTGTGCCCTTTGTGCTGAAGAAAGTCCCATTCTTTCCAAAGGACAGAATGTATATGAGCTATTAAAATGCATATTTAAAACCAGTATATATGTTAGCTGGTTGGTCCTGGGCTATTTGGAGTGCCCTAGTTAAAGGGATGAACTCAGTCTTCTGTTTCCAGTGGAGGTGACTACAGAATAGGCTGTCTGTCATTTCCCAATCTGTCTAGGAGAGAGCTCCCATCCACAAAGAGGGTGAGTTAGGGGTTGGTGTCTGTAAAGGATTCTTCTAGAAGACTGGGCTGGGGTGAGCATAGGGAGATGATGGTGAGGAGGGTAGTAGTATTTAGGGCAGGACTGGAGGTCACGATAATTTGAGGGTTTTCTAGAAACAGAAGATGAAAAGCTTGGACCCATGAGTGCCCAAGGAGGGAAAGGAAAGAAAGGAATGACTCAGAAAATCTCAGAGGCAATGAGTGGTATATACTGTGATTGGCTGGAACAGGGTGATCTTGAGGGCTTCCTAGGTCAGTTCTGCTGTCCCTGCCAGGGCTCCCAGTTATGGCTGCCATCCACATATGGTGAGATCTGGTTGTGGAGACAAGTAAGGAGGGCCCAACTTGTTGAAGAGCCCAACAAGTTGAGTTAAAACACCTATGACCACTCTCATCCTCTTGTCTGTAAAGAGGTGGTAGGGGTGAGTGAGGTCCAGGGGGCCAGGACTGAGGCTGCTAAGAGGGCATCCTGCAGTGAAAAGACGTGACAGCAGACTGTGGCCAGGTGGGAGAGGAGCCTCATGGGAGTCTCTCTGGCATCCTGGTACAGTGGCTCAGCTGTAATAACAAAGCTGGGAATCCAGTGTCTGAAGAATCCAACCAGGCCCAAAACTGAAAGAATATGGTTCACTGTGGTTGGAGGCTGCGTGTCCTGCAAGGCTCAGACTAGGTCAGAGGTGAGGGTCTTAGACCCAGGGCTGAGTTGGAGGTTCAAGTACACAACAGCAGAAGAACGCATCTAAGCTTTAGAGGAAGAGACACCTAAACCAGGAAACCAAGATAGCTTAGGAGAAAAGCAATGTTTTGTTGGGACAGAGACAGAGAAAGGCTGCAGAGTGAAAGGTCATCTAGAAGAAGAAGAAGAAGAAGAAGAAGAAGAAGAAGAAGAAGAAGAAGAAGAAGAAGAAGAAATGTATTAGGTTTAAGGTCTAAAGAGAAGAGATCCCCAGTCAAAACCTGGCTGAAAAAAAAAATTAATGTGAGGACTGCCAGGGGGTAGGGGGGAGATTCAAGATGGCTGCCACGAGAGGACACTGTGTCTGAGGAGTAGGACAGCAGTAACAGCACAACGACCAGGAGACTGAACTCTGGGACCTAAAACATCAGCATTTGTGATTGCCAGGTGAGCGGGATTCCTACGGTGGGAAAATCAAGTGGGAAAATCCTAAGGATACCCAATTATTCCCTGGGAAAACTCTGGGTGACCTGCAGCGCACAGCCCTGATCTGAACAAGCAGCCACCCTGGGCGCCAACAGCCGTCATACCAGACTGGGTCACACAGTCTCTGGGCCAGACTGAGAAGACCCCGGGTACCATTCCAGACAGGGTTGCATCCAGCAGGTACTCACCACGTGGCACCACCGGCAACCACCCCAGACCCTGTGTGTGTCCACGGGCCAGTCTGAGAAGGCCCCATATTCCATTCCCCAGACAGGGCTGCATCAGGCGGACACACTCCCCTTAGCAGCGCCAGCCACCACCCCGGACCTGGACACACAGTATCAGGTACAGACTGAGGTGCCCCCAAATACCATCTCAGACCGTGGTGCACAGCCCCTGGCCCAGAAGGAGGCGCCAAGTCTCCAGTCCAGAGGAGAGCTCTTAGCAGCAAGCCCAGGTCAGAGCATGGAGTCTCCAGATCAGAGTGGTGCCCCCAGCTGCCATCTCAAACCGGGACACTCAGCCTCTGGCACAGAGGGAGGAGCCAAGCCTCCAGACCAGAGGGGTGACCAGCCTGCGCTGCTCACAGCTTCTAGCACAGAGCACAAAGCCAGGCACACAGATCCCACAACAGAGTTCAACTGAGGCACAACACACACTATCAAACCACTGGAACTCCCTGATCTTCTTGAAGAATACTCCTGACACAAGAGATTGACAGTTCCAGTCTGAAGTTCAGCCTTAAAGTACAAACAGCTCCTTGATTACATATAAACAAATGGCCAAAGGCAGAAATAAGAACTCACCCAACAAAAATCAGGACACCATGGCCCTACCAGAAATACCCAAAAGCAATGGAGATTTCAATTCAGCAGAGACACAGGAAAATTATGTTAAAGCTATGATTATGCAGATATTAGAGGAACAAATAGAGAGACAAAAAGAGTAAATGAACAAGGCCCTCAAAGAAATTCAGAATAATTTAACTGCCAACATAGAGGAACAATTAAAGATATTCAGAGAGGAAACAACAAAAAAATAGGAGACACAGTCAATCAGATGAAGGAAATGATACAAAGCATGAAAACAGAATTAGAATCTATAAAGAAGACACAAATGGAGAATAACCTGGAACTGAAGAACTTAGAGAAAAGATCAGGAACCACAAAGGTAAGCATCACCAATAGGAAAAAAAGAGATAGAAGAGAGAATCTCAGGAGCTGAAGATACGCTGGCTGAAATGGATTCCTCACTCAAGGAAAAAATAAAATCGGAAAAGTTCCAAACAAAAAACATCCAAGAAATCAAGGATGCCATGAA
>CM053753.1:96815420-96825816 GCA_028658305.1 Pachyuromys duprasi | reverse complement strand
ATCAGAAACTATGAAAGCCAGAAGGGCCTGGGCAGAAGTCATGCAGTCTTTAAGGGATCACTGGTGCCAACCAAGACTACTATACCCAGCAAAGCTTTCAATCAACATAGATGGAGAAAACAAAATTTTCCATGACAAAACAAAATATAAGCAATATCTACAGCCAATCATTGAGCAGGAGAGAAAATTGGACTGGACTTCCTGCTTGCCAGGGGAGAAGGAGTTAGAGGAGGAAGTAAGCCATGGGAGGATTCAGCCATGGGCAGTTGAGGAATGGATACAGAAATTATGGTACTTTTACACAATGGAATACTACTCATCAATTAAAAAGGAGGAAATCATGAAATTCGCAGGCAAATGTGGGACCTGGAAACAATCATCCTAAGTGAGGAATCCCAAAAGCAGAAAGAAACTTATGGTATATACTCACTTATATAGACCTATAGGATAGGAAGGTCATGCTGAAATCTATACACCTAGGGAAAATAAACAAGAAGGAGGACCCAGGTTGGTATGATCAATGCTCGTTTATATGAACAAATGGGATGGACATTGAATGGAGGAGAAAACAAGCAACAGGACAGGAACATACCAAAGAGGGCCTCTGAAAGAATCAATATAGCAATGTACCAAAGCAGATATTTAGACTCACAACCAAGCCTTCGGCATAGGGCTAGGAATAATAATAAAAATAGGGGAAGTTATTAAGATTTGGGGAGAACAAGAGCTCCACAAAGACCAAACTAAGCAGGGCACAGGGGTCTTTTACGAGACAGTTTCTCCAACCAAGGAGCATGTATGGATATGTCCTAGAACCCCAGCTCAGATGTGGCCCATGGTAGCTCGGTGTCCAACTGAAGACCCTAGTAAGGGGAACAAGGACTGTTTCTGTCATGAACTCCATGGCTGGCTCTTTGACCCTCCCCCATACACGGCAGGCAGTAACAGCCTGGCTAGATCCCAGGGGAGGTCATTGCAGCCAGCCCTGAGGAGACAAGATGAACTGGGGTCGGATGGAAGGGGAGGAGATCACCCCCTCCCCCATCGGTGGACTTGGAGGGGTGTGGGGAGGAGATGAGAGAGGGATGGGGAGAGTGGGGGGAATGAGGGAGGGGGCTATTCCTGGGATGCAAAGTACCTAACCTGTGATTGATATAGAAATAAATAATTTGCATTAAAAAATAAGAGTGTGTATTTTCATGGAGAAATAATGGTAATATTGCCATCAAAAAAAAAAGTGAGGACTGCCCTGGAAACAATGAGGGAGAACTGTCCACATGAGCTGTTTTGTACTTTGTGTATCAGGGTCCTCCCAGGTGATATTTAATTCAAGGTTTACAAGATGGTAAAGAAGGCATCCTTCACGTGCAGACAGTGAAGTGGGAGGTTGTAGGAGGAGACTGTAAGGGCTAATAAGTACTGGGTAGGTTGGGATAACTGACTCTTTAAAGAGGCATGGGTCCTATACTAAGCAATAGGCCCCAGAGGGAGAATGGAAGTGTTGCAAGGTGAATCAGTAGGAATTAGGAGTCCCTGAGATAGAAGGCCAGGAATGATAGGCTTGAGGCAGTGGGTTTCAGGGATGGGAAACTGAGGCCTGGAGGGGAAGGAAAAGAGGCCCTTAAGGCAGATAGACAGAAGAGAAAAGAGGAGCAGCCGTTCCATGTGCCAGGCTTGACCTGCAGAGCTGGGTACCAGGGGCGTAGGGGAGTTCAACTCCCCTGAGTCAAAGGCACCAGATGATAAGCCTTATTCTTTGAGTGAAATAAGCTAATCAGTATTCAAATGCAAGTGTGCACACACGGAGTCACAGAGAAGGTGGGGAGGGATATGCTGCCCCTAATTCATTTATTAACAAAAGGCTTTAATGTTGTGCTTCAAACCTGGACAAGCAGCTGAGGTGCCTTTTTAATGAAAGCCCAAGGCAGACCTGACCTCCAGGTTCTCCCAGCATACCTGTATAGGTCATGGCTGGTATACCCAGCCCTCTCCCCTGAACTTTCCAACTCAGGTGCTGGGCTTCACTAATAATCCAGATATTTGGGGTTCTCTCACTCTCTCTGCATGCACATCTCTCTGTCTCTCTGCTCATGGCAACTTTGATGGCCCCATTCATTGGGGCCAATGAACCCACCAAGATCTGCTCCCAAAAACCAATAAACTTGCATTTAAATACTTTAATGTGTCTTGAATCAGCTTATTTCCCACCCCCAAAAAATGAGCATCTCCCAAGATGGAAAACAAGCTGGAAACTAGAAGAAACATGCCTAGGACCATGGGCCCCAGGCAGGAGGAGTCTGAGACAGTTGACCATAGCAAGGGACCACATGGATCAGGTGGGCCAAGAAAGAAGAGAGCTTGAGAAGACCACCAGACCAGCTCCATGTAACCCAGACAGAGAATTAGCCTGAGATGACAACCAGTCCAGAACCGCACAGGCCTCCGGGGATGAGGGGAGGCAGACCATGCCTGGGATGACCCTGCCCAGTACCATAATAAGATGAGCAGGAAAGTTAGCCTCAATTGGGTCATGAGAGCAGTAGAGCTATCCCTGCTCCTCACGTGCTGTAGCACTAGGAGTTGGGCCTAGTACCTCACCTGGGCAGCACCGTAGAACTGACTCAGGTAGCAGGGATGTAGGCATAAGTTTATTGTGTAATTCAAATGCTGGTTTATGTACACCTTCCTCCTCCCCAGCCATATCTGGTTGCAATCCTTACTCTGAGAATCTCCTGTCTCATTGTTGTCTTAACACTGCTCCCTGATTGTCCCCTGATATGCCAACAAAGCAGCTTACAGCCAATCATTGAGCAGGAGAGAAAATTGGACTGGACTTCCTGCTTGCCAGGGGAGAAGGAGTTAGAGGAGGAAGTAAGCCATGGGAGGATTCAGCCATGGGCAGAAGTCTTGGAGAGAGGAGGAAGATTCAGCTGGAGTAGAGAATTCCACAAAGTACAAATATCTTGGGATTTACTCTGAAAGGAAACCAGACTAGCTTAGAGGGTTAAGAATATAATTAAAACTGCTTAGGATTGTGCTGTGAAGCACAATGATAGAACAGAGTCTGAATTATTTGAGTGATATCCAGGGTAAGAGAGAAACAAACACAACACTTTTATAAAAATAACACTAACACAAGGCACAAGTGAGCCAGCCCGAGGGATGTGAGCATGAGAGAGCTGGTTGAACAACTCGTCTGCCATGTGGAAGCATAGACACAGGAGAGATGACGCCTCCTCCCAACCTCCTTGATCCGTGGCACCTAAAGCACACAAGAGAGCTGGTCATGAGAGCGAGCAGGAAAACAGACCCTGCTGCACCACTTGGGAGAATGAATCCCTGCACCTTGCTTGGGCACAACAGTAGAGTTAGCCCTGAATGTGTGGATTGCAGGTGAGTCAGTCTGAAGGGTCTAAGCACAGGAGAGCTGACCCTGTCTTTTGTCTGCTGCTAGGTGGTATGGAGGGAAGAGATGCCTTCTTCTTTTCCCTTTTTCCTCACCATCTATGACGGGTGGAATAGCTGGACATGGGGTCATGAGAGTAGGAGA
Organism: Pachyuromys duprasi; assembly: GCA_028658305.1. Classification (NCBI taxonomy): domain Eukaryota; kingdom Metazoa; phylum Chordata; class Mammalia; order Rodentia; family Muridae; genus Pachyuromys; species Pachyuromys duprasi. Next base: position 96,822,266 of record CM053753.1, on the reverse strand, counting down.
AATGGCCCTCCCCAGCTGCAACACTCAGGAGAGCTGATCCTGCACTCATCTGGGCAGCAGGGCAGAGCTGGCCCTGATTATGGGTGTTTCAGGTGAGCTGGCCCAAAGGCATGAGAGCCTGTAGGCTTACCAACTCAGATAACCGCTTAGATCCAGATCCACGGCTCTGAATTGGCCCACCCCAACATTTACCCCATTGATGAATCCTGGAATGCATGAATGGCTCAGTTCTACAAATTCAAACCTAGAGGATCTTCATAACACAGGATATCCAATAGGAGTCCCAGCGGGTTCAATTATTGATAGAATAGCAGAAGTCAGAGGCCTCATACCAGACTAACAAGTCACTGCAATAGACATTTGCAAGCAAAGAAGTGTAGACAACGGGGTATACTGTGAGACACACTATGACACACTACAACTTCCACAATGAGATATTATTTCTTGTTGTGAGGGAGGTTAGAAGGGTAGAGGGCAGGTATGAGGAGAGGAGAGATGAGTGGGATTTGGGTGCCTGATGTGAAATTCACTAAGAACCAATAAAAAGTTAAAAAGAAAAAAATGCTGAGACTTGGGTAGACAATGAAAACACAACATAGCAGAACCCATAGGATGCAAGGAAAATAGTTCTAAGAGGGAATTCTATAGCTATAAATAGCTTACGTTGAAATCAGGGAAATCCCAATCAATAACTTAATGATGTCCTTCAAGATCTTAGAAAAACAAGAACAGACAAAACTGTAAGTCCATAGACATAAAGAAATAATAAAGACCAGAGAAGGAATTAATGAAAGGTAACAAAAAGAATATAAGAAAATCAACGAAACTGTTAGTTCTATTCTAATATACTATTTGAGTTTTTGTAATTAAAAAAAACTAGAATTACAATATCCCTCTCCTCTCTCCAATCTTCCAAAATCCTCTCTTCATGCTTCTCAAATTCATAGCTTCTTTTTCTTTAATCATACACACACACACACACACACACACACACACACACAAACATATACATACGTATCCGTAAACATAGTAATGCAATCTAGTGAATCCATTTAGTGTTGGTTGTATGGGAATATTTTCTGGGCTGACCATTTGGTGTTGGTTAATCAATTAGAGAGCTTATTTGGGGGGAAGAATAATTCTCCCTCCCTCAGCAGTCACTAATTGCCTACATATCCTCATCTAGTAGTGGGTCCCATGAGATTTTCCCCTTCCACATTAGAATACCTACCAGTATTGTCACTGTTCAGTTCTTGTTGAAGCAATCATATTGTAGAAATTTCATGGGTGTGGCTTCCCTATTATTTCTAGGACACAAAATCTTACAGACTTCCTGGTTCTCTGGAACTTAACAACCTTCCCAAACCTCTTCTGTGATGGTTCCTGAGCCTTAGTTGTAGGAGTTGTATTGTAGATTTATCAACTGGGCTTAGGCACCCTGTGATCAGTTGTGCTTTTATTTTGACTGGCTGTGACTTTCCCTAATGGTGTCCATCTTCTGCAAGAGAAGCCTCTTTGATGTCAAGTGAGAGCTGCACTTATTTGTGGAGGATTGTATGTCAGGTCCGGTTCAATTCCTCTGAGTCCTGTGTCAAAAGTGTATGGGGTCTTCAGCAGTAGGGACTTATCTTTACCTTGCAGGAGGTACCAATAAAGGGCAACAGCAATAAATGACATTGATAGAGGAGTCTCTTGTACTCCCCTGACCAATAACTTGAAAGGGTTCTCATGCCCGAATACAAGGTATTTGTTGGATAGTCTATGTTCTTGGAAGGAGAATTATCACCCAAGCAGCATAATTTACATACATATATTTATATGTACTATATGGAATTTTGAGTAAAATTAATGTAATTCCTTACTTCTTTTAAAAAGTAAACTTTGTGTTATTTATCCTTCTTCTTCTGTATTGACCTCCTTCCCCCTTCACAACTGTATCAATAACTCATTAGGGAATTCTCAGATGGGACACCAAAATATATCATATTAAGGAAGAAAAAAGCAGACACCATCATAGACTCCTTTAGACCTTAAACCAAGTGTGAGCCTAAACTTGAATTCTCCTCTACTTCTTTCCCCATGAGTTTAATCTGCGCATAGTGTAGTCTGTGGCCTGTTGGTCACCTATCTAGTGTGTGCGTCTTTGAGAAAGAGAGATCTGTGCCTGTTGCCTGTTCCTAATTTTTTTGCAGTGGTCTTTCTTCTCATTTGTTAGGTTTATTTCTATCTATTTTGTATTTTTGACTGGCAGTGCCCAATAAGAGTTGATCATGGAGCAGTCTTGCTTTTCTCTTGCTCTGTCACAAAGTGGCTTGGATGTACACACAGCACTCCATACATTCAGTAGGACATTGGGGGAACCAGGAAGGCTCATTGGACAGCCAGCTGGAGTTGTTTGTTTTGTTTTAGGGAGGGGTTATATGTTTGTTTTGTTTTATTTCTCTGTCTTCTCTTTTAGCTAATAGAATGGTAATTGGGGGGAACACTGTACACAATACAATTTTGCCAATCAAGTTTTCCAAAGATCATCTGTAAATGAGCATGGGTTAGTCATCCTGTTCTCTTTGTCAGAGGAAAAGTCATTGAGTCTTCTGAGTCATCTGCTGTGACAGCTGTTGTGCAGTAACAATGGAGACGCTTGGAATGACTCACTGGCTAATTATAACTCAGGCAATAACCAAGACGACAGTTAGTGCTTCAGTCTTGTACAAGTATATGGAAACTAGTGTCTAAATTGTCAGAGACACACAATGAAATTATCATAAAGTTCATCTGGGTCTTCTCTAGATACTTGGTGTACCTCTTCTCCTTCTTAGGCACGACCTGTTTGTCTCCTTGGTCTATAATGTATATAGATCAAATATAGGTATATCGGATGTTCATTTTTTAGATGTAAACTGTCCTTTAACTAGCTAATATAAAATAAAATTATATGAAACTAACCATGACAAAATTAACTTGTTTTGTTACACTTCTGAAGAAAGTGTTTTCATAAAATAGCAGTAAACCAAGAACGGAGCCCATGTGAAACTGTACAGATAACATATGTAGGGATGGATGTGAACTTGAGTAGAAGTCCTTTGTAAGGCTGGATACAGGTCTAATTTTTATAAAAATGAGTTGTCTATTACCATGTGAGAAATCAATACAAGGAATCTACATAAGGATATTTTGTTGACTATGAACATTTAAACTGAAGAACTATAGAGAACATAGTTGACCAATGGTTCTGGATGTGTATTTTCTGGAATCCATCACCATATTCTCTCTCTAAACATATTTTCTATAGATTCAGTGATGTGAAAGCAATTTTGACCCTAGGATGAAAGAATTCTTCTTATTGACAGCATTGTTTCCTAGACTTTGTGGCAATTTCTACAGAATGTCTCTTAAACTGCACATTGTTCTGGGATGTTTCCACCAAACCATTTATCTTTTCTTCCTTAACTCAAAGCCAGAATTATGTGGTATCTAAGTTTTCTTTCTAGTTCTGTAATAATGACAATAATAATAATAATAATAATAATAATAATAATAAACTTTAACCAAAAGGTACTTGGGGAGAAACTGGTTTATTTGGATTACATCTTACATTTCATCATGAAGGGAAGCCAAAGCAGGAACTCATGGTAGGAATCTGGAACCAAGAACTAAGCCAGATACTGGGAAGCATATTGGCTTGCTCACCCATGATTTTCTCAGCCTGCTTTCTTATACCATCCAGGACCACCTGCCTTGGGGTGCTACCACCCACAGTGAGCCTGGCCTTCAAACATTAATCATTAATCAAGAAAATGCCTTACAGATTTGCCTGCAGGCAATCCAGTGGGGGCATTTTTTTCAACCTAGTTCCTCTTCCCAGATAATGCTGACTTTTATCAAGTTAAAAACAAAAAGTCAACTGGGATACATGGTATGAAGCCTTCCTTAGTTCCTTCTTTTCTTCAGTGAGTATTTCCCGTAGTAAAATTATCTGAAGAAAAGCATCTGAACTAATAATACATCTGCTACTAGATATAGTCTAAGAGGAACACTTGAGTTTGTCTCACATAGTTTTCAGTGAATGAGAGGATCATTCTGGTAGATAGAGCATGGAGAAACACCTAACTGTGGTGTTGTATCAGCTTCTAAAGATTAAGGACAATGCTGATTAAGGAGAACAATAGGAAATATATACTGATTGAGTTATCTGCAAAACAAAACAAACCAAACCAAAAAACAACAACAATTAAGGAGAAGCAATGTTTCCAAAGATAGGACAGCAAACATTACTGACAAACTGCAGTGTTTCTCTGCAGAAGAAACATTAGAAATTCAGAGCTGTTAAGGAACAGTTTGATGGAAAATTGCATGCCGTCTTCTACTTGACAATTCAGATAAAGGTCTTTATATCATCAGTGAAAGAATAGGCTAAAAGGAACTGTAGTCTGAAGACCTAATAACCTACATCTCTGAGTTCCACATGTTGAAATGTGCATACAAAGACAGCATATTTATGAACATCAAGGTTGATATATAAACATCAAGGTTCTGGTAGAGAATGTTATCGTATCCTGAAACATGGGATTGAAACATTTATAGGTACCTCAGAAAGAGTTTGTCAATTGTACTTCTTTGGCTTCTCCAAGAATGCATAGTGGTCCATCCTTTTATGGAATAAATAACACTTTGCTACGCTATAGTATGACTGAGAAGCCTGTTGGCTAAAACATAACAAAGGTTTGTATTTTCTCTTCTGTCTCCTAGATCAACAACAACTATCAAACTATAGTGTAACAAACTCAGGCCCATGATACTCCTAATAAAAAAGTAAAAAGACTACAGGATGAAAGCATTTCAAGTATTAGTTGGCATGGACTGATCAGAAAACAGAAAGTAACCTGGAATTGGACTTTAAGAATATTTGAGGAAGGGAAAACATCCTTTTGGCAGTGGATGGTAGCTACTGTACAGAATCATAATAAATCAAGTTCCCAAGAATAAGTGACTGTGGTTACTATAATAGTGCCCTAGCCATGAATAGAAGAAAATACTTTGTCATCTGATCTAAGACTGAGAGAGAATCAAGGAATGAAAATTTAAAAAAATAAAAATAAAAAAAATAAAGTAAGGGAAAGACTACAGCATTGTGTAACAATTCCAAAGCTGATGAAATGTATGGGGTTCAAAAAGTTAAGGAAACTTATGAAGCTCAGAAAAGTTAAAGATTTACAAGCTCTATTTGTCAAGATTATAAGATAAATAGGCAAATTTCTAAGGAGAGGGGACTTTCCAACCATCAAAAGTGCCCTCGAATTGTACAAGAAGCTCCAGCCAGCCATCATTTTGTCCTAGGCTTTCCGTGATGCAGCTGCCTGTGTTACTTGGCTTGCCTGTGTTACTGTGGACAACTTTTTATCATTGTAATGAGATCTAAAGTTACCTAGGAGACAGAACTTGGAGCATTCCTGTGGAGGATCAGCTTGATTAGGGTAATTTAGGTAGGAAGACCTTCCCAGGGTGGGTGACATCATTTCCTAAGCTGTATAAAAGTATCCATTTTCTCTGATTCCTGATGGCAGGCGTTATGTGACCAATTGCCTCAAGCCCTTGCTACTCTTTGTTATGGTAGACCATACTCTGTAACAGTGATACAAAGTTAATCCTTTTTAAGTTGCTTTGTTCACTGTAATTCATCACAGAAACAAAAATAGCATCTAAGATACCCATGCTCCTGTAAGGAACCCCAATAAATATTTTAAACTCAATAAATCCACAATAAAAACCAGAGTAGGGTGCAATTGTGTCTTCAATCTGTCATTAATGACCTACAAAGGGTTAATAGTCTTCCCAGAAAGACCCTGCATACTTAGAGGCAAATGGCCTCTCTAAATATTGGGATAGACTTCTAGAGTTTTGACTGAAGACTCAGAAGAATGACTCTGAGTTCTGGGATGTGATCCTTAAGACAGAGTATCTATTATATCAAAAAGACCAGGAGCAACCTCAGTTTATTGTGGAGATGATTGTTACCATACTGGAATCACAGACAATGAACTTCTTGTCCATCTCTTACTTTTACATTCTTGTCACATTGTGCTGTTATTGGGTAGGTAAAACAGACTGAATGCTTGTGTCCCATACTCAACCCAAATATTAAAATCCTCACCTGCCATTCCAGAAAGCAAAGAGGAGAGAGGAAAAGTCTAGATCTCAGTGTCTTCTCTAGGATATATCACCAATTGCCTAACATCTGTCTGCTGGGCTTTACTTCCTCCCTGCTCAAAAGAGCAGCACTGGATGATGACCAACCAGTCATTTCACACATGGGCCTATGGGAAACATAATGTTGCATGTATAACAAAGAAGAACATGTTTTTTTAATACACACAAATAAAGAAATAATTATAAGAGCAAAATTACAGCAATTACGCATGAGATAAGATCTTTGGGAGTAAGCACAGCTAAGCAAAGGGAGAAAGAATCAAGAAACACAAGATCATAGCCCTGCTTTAGAAAGGACCCAGAAGAATCAAAGAATGGCATAAAGCAGCATGCAAAGTGGACATAAAGCCATGAAGTCTGTGCTGCAGAGCTAGGTCTCTCTTTCTTTCTTTCTTTCTTTTTTATTATTAGTTACATTTTATTAACTCTGTATCCCAGGTGAATCCCGCTCCCTCATTCCCTCCCAATCCTACCCTCCCTCGTCTACTCCCTGTCCCTTTCCAAGTCTACTGATAGGGGAGGACCGCCTCCCCTTTCCTCTGACCCTGGTTTAGCAGGTCCCTTCAGGACTGGCTGCAAAGTCCTCCTCTGTGGCCTAGGAGGGCTGCTCCTCCCTTGCTGGGTGGCGAGGCCAAAGAGCCA
>CM053753.1:96774831-96814920 GCA_028658305.1 Pachyuromys duprasi | reverse complement strand
GAAATATATGAGAAAGGGAACAGAAGTACTGTTCACTGAAGTTCATGCATGGAATTCTTTCCCCATCTTTTAAAATGAATTTCAATTGAACTCTAACATGTCAAGAATATATGAATCAAATATTGACAAAGTCAGAGAGAAATTTGAAGCAGACCTTTGATTCACTCAGCCTTCTAAGGTCTCTGAGGCATGGCCAGATCCATACATTATTCCATGGGGATGGTCATTCATGCAAGAGGAGAGCTGAGGAGCAAGTCTTAGTTACTCCTGAAGTCTGAGCCATGAGGTTGAGGGGACTGTAGGGCAGGGCAACTGCATAGATTTAGGCATTCTTGCCTTTGGGATCCTCTTCCTCTCTAAAGAAATATATAAAATTATCACTGTGGTAGTATGTTGATACATTTAACTCAGGCCTGAGTTATATCAATAATTATATGAAAAGAAATTAAACATGTCCTCAGCTCCTGAGAGTAACGTAAGCCCTGGACATTTTTGTTCCTTCCCCAATTGGGGAAGCCAACCTTATCCAAAGGAAACAGTAATAATGCTCAGAAAATAAATCACAGTGACTGCGGACTCAAAGTGGCTAAGGTGGCTTATATCTCAGGGAGGACAGAAGAGATGTTGTCTAGGAGATGGCAAAAACAAACAGTAGTAAGTGAAACTTGAGATGCTGAGAGATGCCCTTCTGTATAGCATCTGCCTCTCTCTATGGTGTAAGTGCGCCCTTAAAATAAACTTTGTACCAATAGTCACTAGACAGCTGTAAGAGCTCTGAGCATCTATGGTCAGCTCTTCCAAGTCCGTGTGCACACGCCATAGGAAGAGGATGGCTTTCACTCTGTAGTCTATATTTTTTTTTCTTCTGAACAAGACTAACAAAACACCCTAAAATAACATGAGCAGACATCAGGACCACTTTCATGAAAAGCAGGATTATAAGGAGGCTTTCATCTTTCTTCTAAGTACTGCTAACTTCTACAACTTATTCCTTAATGGAGAAGAACTAAAAATGTAAACTGAGTTTTCACTATTCCATCATTATTGTCAATAAAAGCCTGATAAAAATGTTAGTAAAGCGGCCTTTCAGTAAAAGTTTGGACCTCGGCCTGATTCTTAAAAGGTGTGCTGAGAAGAAATGCCTGCAAGTGCAGTGAAGGTCGGCTCCTAGACTCCCACGTCACCCTCCTCTTCTGTGCAGCGAACCCTGGGCTGCACTGCCTTCCTTAGAGCTGAGGATTGAGCAACTGCTTGTGTCCAGGTTCTTTGACGCCATTATGTGACCCCAGATAAACAAGCATTTCCTTTCCCCAGTGAAAAGCACTTCCAGATGGTTTCTGAAGGCTACTAATGATGCAAGAGTCAGCCAATGGCATCCCTGGGGAGGGCAGATGCTTGTTTGTCTTTTGTAGAAACTATTCCCTGGCATGGAAGAGCTCTTAAAGACAAAATAAGAATTCCCCAAATTTTCTGCGAATTCAATTTAAGTAGGAAGTGATTGGACTCACATTCTTACCATTGAAGATGATGCCTTACACAGGAATTTACATTCAGTGGAGAGAGAGAGAATGAATGCAGGCAGGTCTTCTTGGCTGCTGGAACAAATTATAATAATTCTGTGAAAAAAATAATGAAAATTTATTTCTTAATTTTCTGGGGAGCAAAAGTTCAAACTCCATCACAGGACTGGTTCTTTTCAAAGGTTCCAGGGGCAAATTTACTTAGTTGCCTTGTTCACCATTCAGTGGCCACCTGTAGTCCTTAGCTGGTACCTTCTCTCACATTACCTCAGCCTTGCTTCCTTTCTGTGTACTACTGTTTTCATTCTAGGCCTTTTACAAAAAAAATTATTTATTTATTTATTCATTTGATATCCTTATCGCAGCCCCCTCCCTTCTCTCCATGTGGTCCCACCCTCCAACCCTCTTCCTCCTTTTCCCCTCCCTTTGGGAAGCCTGCCCCATACCAACCCACCCCAGCATCTCAAGTCACATCAGGACTAAGTGCATCCTCTTCCACTGATGACAGACAAGGCGGCCCTGCTAGGGGAAAATGATCCAGAAGCAGGCAACAGAGTCCATGTCAGAGACAGCCACTGTTCCCCATGTTGAGAGGGAACCCACATGAAGACCAAGTTGTCCACAAGTTACATTTGTATCAAGGGCCTAGGTCCAGCACATGCATGCTCTTTGGTTGGTGCTTCATTCTCTGTAAGAAAGCCCCTATGGGCCTAAGTTAGTTGACTCTGTTGGTCTTCTTCAGGAGTTGTACCCTCTGGGGCCTGTGTCTTTAACCCAACTCTTCCATAAGACTCTTGAGCTCTGCCTAATATTTGACTGTGAGTCTCAGCATCTGTTTGATCTCCTGCTGGGTGGAGACTCTCAGAAGACACTTATGCTAAGCCCCTGTCTACAAGCAGAGCAGAGTATCATAACAGTGTCAGGGGCTATCTTTCTCCCATGGGGTGAGTCTCAAGGTGGGCCATCATTGGCTAGCCAGTCCCTCAATCTCTGCTCCATCTTTATCCCTGCACACCGTGCAAGCACAGTATATTTTGGGTTGAAGGTTTGGTGGTGACTTGGTGTCCCCCTCTCTACACTGGAAGTCCTGTCTGGCCAGGAGGTGGGCACTTTAAGTCTCCACTTTAAGTCTGCTGCCAGCAGTCTCAGCTGGAGTCACCCCCATGTCCTCCCAGGAGCCTACTCTGTCACAGGTCTCCCGCTTGTCTCTGAGATGCACCACCTCAATGGTTTCCCTTCCATCTCCCAGCCCTCTCACCTGGTACATTTACACAATGGAATACTGCTCAGCTATTAAAAGCAAGGAAATCATGAGATTTGTAGACAAATGGTAGGAACTGGAAACTATCATCCTGAGTGAGGTAATCCAGACCCAGAAAGACATGGATGATATATAATTACTTATAAGTGGATGTTAGACATATAGCAAAGGACAACTGTTCGGCAAGCCACAGACTGAAAGAAGCTATGTTACAAAGAGTGTCCAAGGGAAGATTCTTGAATCTCATCTCGCTTAGAGGGGAAAATAAAATAGTCATCTGAAGTAGATGGAGAGAGGAAACTGACAGGGAGAGGGATCAAAGAAGAGAGCAAAGAACACTCTGGGTGTTTTAAAGAACCTTGACGTTACATTCAGCCCATTGGAATAGTTCAAAATACCCTTCTGCATCGAAAACTTTAACTCAATCACATCTGAAAACTTTGGAAGTAACAGTCACAAAAAATAGAGCTGGCTGTAATTATGAGGCATAATATCGCTCTATCTCCGTCTCCTGTCTCCATTTCCCAATCCCTCTCCCTCTCCTACTTTCACTTGCTCTCAATCCCTCTGACACTCCCCTCTGAGCCCTCCCTCTCTCTGTCTGTCTCTCTCACCCACACACATGCACACACACATGATTATAAACACTGACAAATACTTTATCTTTCTCTTTTACATGTTGAATGTAAGTCTGAACATTGTGACAGACACCAAATAGCTCTCAGGTTTTCACCGTTAAGACCTAAATATTGGAAGGCTTAAAAAATCACTTTAGCTTGGTTAATTACAATGAAACTTTTATCTAAAGTCTGTATAATAAAGGCCTCATGAATATTATCTAAATTTCATTCCAGCAACATACCAGTGAGACACCATTGATGTTAGGTATTTTGTGATAACAAATACATTGTAAAGTACAAGCTTTGGAAACAAAGGAAGGTGACTCAGTAAAATGTTCTAAGTAATTCTGTTTGTCTGATAACTTTTGATATGGAAGAAAATGTAAATGAGTATCTAATTCTCTACTCAAGATTCAGTTACCAAATTACAACGGCACAGATAAGTAATTTTCTTGGCTCCTCACTAACATAATACTGTAAAGCAATATAGTATTTTCACATTTGGTTCCCCATTGCAATGTGCTTCTATGTATATTATTTTAAAATCTCACTTAAATCATAAAAGACAATACCAAAAGTGCATATTGCACACATACATTTATAGCATTCAATTGAGAATCAGTGTAGTAGTGACTTGTCTCATATGATCAAACATCTGATCAAATTCAGTTGAAAGGAGGAACGGTTTGTGTCAGCCTTCATGGCAAGGGGGTAAGACAAGGTCAGAAAACAGAGGGGTGAGCTTGCCTCACTTTCTTCTTTCAGTCAGTCTGGAATCCCAGCCCATGGGATAATGCTGCCTAAATTCTCAAAGAGGATCTCTCCACCTCCGTTAACCCGGTCTTGAAATTCCCTCAACAAACGGGTCTAGTGATTTGTTTCCGCAGCTGTTCTAACTCCTGCCAAGCTGATCATTGACATTAGCTACCTCAAACAGTTGTTAAAGATTTTGACACAAATTAACACTCATTAGTTCCCAGGAAAAAGGACAGTTTCTTGAAACCTTGAATATTCCTCAATGATTTCCCCTGCCCTAATTCTTGGATTTTTTTCTTATTCTTATTGCTTCCAATGTTAGATGAGTCTTGTTTGTAACTCTAGGCTAAAAAGAATTTCTTTGTGTGTCTACGTGGGTTTATTTCACATTTCCATGGTCTTTTTCTAAGCACTCTTAACTGAACATTGAAATAATCTTTAATTTTACCCCTAAGTTTTGCCTAGCCACTTGGAATGTCAATATCAAAGGAGTCTTCCCCAAGACAGCATAGCTCCACTTCTTTAAAAGATCCATTGCTTGTGTTGTGATTAATATAATTAATGAGAGAGGAGGGAGAAGGAGAGGGGGAGGGGAGAGGAAAGAGAGAGAGGGAGAGAGAGAGAGTGCATACATGCTAATGATCTATTTTGGCAGGCTAGTGTTTGTATATTTCCACAGCCTCATTTTCTGTGGCCCTCCCATTTGTTCTAAAGGTTATGGAATTACCAACATAAAAATGGCTCTCTTTCCCCTCATGTACCTTCGGAGAGTCTCCCCCTATTCATTCTTAACCAGCAACCATCTTTGCCTAGCCTGCAGATCAGGTTTCCTTATTTCTTCCTTTCCCTTCCTCTTGCCTTAGCTGTGTCAGAGCTCTGTGGGTGGTCTGCTGTCATCACCCGCTGCACCTGTCCCAATTAGCAAGCCTGAGATGTTACCAACACAGCAGGCTGTGTTGCCTCATGGTGTGTGACCTCATGGCTGGATGGTATGTGGTGTCTAGACACCCTTTGCTGGGACATCATGATAGGTGAAGGCTATGGTGTTGAAGGTCTGAAAGACACTCATAATAAAACTAATAACTGGGACCAACTTACCCATCTCTGTTCTCAGGGAGTATCATAGGACCTGACACATACCAGAAACAGATATTTTTTGAACTGGCAAAAGTTTTAGCAATTCTGATTTCCCTTTCTGATCACAAAATCTAGAATAGTGTTGAGTCCATGGGAGGCTGCTAATGGGAGAAGAACTCTAAATTCAAATCTTTCTCGACTATAGTTCAGCCTGTGAAGCTGACTATGTTAACAGTGATGCTTTGCCTCAGTTTACTATTCTAATAAATAAGCTCATTAGTAGTATGATTTGTGTGGTTGGTTGTATGGTTGGTATTATCATTTAAAAAAATTGTGGGCTTAAAAAAGGATTATGTTATATAACTAAGGGACAAGATTAAAGCTTAGAAAATACTGTATTTTGTTTGTTTTTGAGATAGAAACTCACGTGGCCCAGAATGGTCTTGAACCCATTGGGTAGCTAAGGGTAGTTTTAAGATTTGGATTCTTATGTGATTATCTCCCATGGGCTGTGATTACAGGCCTGTGCCAGCATAACCAGTTCATGAGGCTCTTGAGATAGAACAAGACCTCATGCACACTAGGCAAGCGACATTCCAACCTAATACTGTCAAGTTATTTTTTGTAGTTCTTTCCATCTGTAATCTTCTAGTCAACCTATTCACATTCACAGTATTTTTCAGTTTAGTGTTCTATAATGTGTAACATTATGCCAAACACCTACCTAACAATATTGCAGGTGAGAGAGCTTAGTCAAAAGTGTTTCTTTACCTTCCTATACTACACATGTTAAACTGGCCTTAGTACAGTCTTCCTGAAGACAGAGTCTCCCTATAGTATTCCTGGGGCTTCATAAAAAGAGAGAGGAGAAGGAGGAAGAGTCCTAGATCATCTCTCTAAGCCTTGTCCTTAATTACATGGCATACAAGCACTAATGAACCACACACCTCAATCTTGAATGGTGTTATTGTCATAGGTTGTTATTCTGAAGTCAGAAAACAGTAACATGAGAAATGGAAATGGGGATCACTTAGAAGCAAACACTCCCTAGAATAAAATGCAATTCTAGGTTTTGTGTCCTCAGTTCATACAGCAAAGGGTTGAATGTGCTGTGGCAGGGAGATGAGGCCACATCCACAGAGGCCGCCTGTCTTCAGAAAGGAAGAAGGGAGTCAGGGAGGGCCCTGACGGGAGAACTCTGACAAACTCTGACGGCTGTGGGCTGAAGAACAGATGGGTGAGCTTGGGATTATGTCAGCACTTCATTCATTGCCTTTAGACAGTGGCTAGAGAGCTTTCTAGAGGGTTTGATGGAGCCTCCTTTCTCCCTGCATGCGTCATGAGAGGTGGCAATGGAGGAACAGTTAAATGAGTTGTTTTCCTGTATCCAAGACGATCTCTCGCTTTTTCTCTACACATACATACAAGCACAAATTAGAGAGCTCTATTTTGTTTACTATTTGTGTAGAAGTTTGATTTTAAAATATTAACTCATTATGTCAGAAAACTCAGGAAAAGTTTATGTACAACAAAAGGGAAAGCCTTTGGCCTCTTCTGTTGTATCTCTATGTTGTATGTATTTAACCAGTTGGTCTCATGATATTTTCTGAGTCCAACATATTCTGAAGGGCAGCTTCCTCACACCCCATAATATGTTATATTGATGATATATATGTAGATTATGGATAATTTCACCATCTATCAACTGCACTGTTTTCTAATATGGTAGTAAAAATAAGATAAGTTTTACACTATCATTTCGAGTTAAATAAACTTTCTTATTTAACCACTAGATGGCACTTTTAACCCACAATCAGCTACCACTGACCCTAACCTTTTATTTTTATTCAGAGATTTTTTTTTACTGTTTGAGAAAGGAATGTAAAGCTGAATATAAGAGAATATTGTGTCTTAAAAATCTGTTTTAAATAAAATCTAGCAAAGTATACTTGAGTATGTTTTTTAAAAAAACATGAGCTGTGTTGAAAAAAAAAAGCTAAGTGGCTATACTGTTATTTAATGCACCAAACAAAGGATTTATATAAGCCTACATTTTGAAATAGACTGGTGTGTAAAATGTAGCAGCTGCAAATAAGGCAGGAAGCCTGGATTTCCTGTTGCACTCCACTTGACTCTTAAGAAACAGAATTCATGTTTCTCCTTGGACCTATGTTTTCAAAATTCTTTTAACTCAAACTCAGCCTCATTATTCCATTTGCTTAAATAATGTCTTTAAATTTCAGTTTACACAAATGGGAAAACCATTTTCCAATCAGAGGTTTGAAAAAAGGGTCTAAGTTTGATCTGAGCTGATGCTGATTACATGAAAACAAATTATAAAATATGATGAGTGTTCTCAAAGCAATGAGTACCAGCTGACCTTAGTGTCTCACAAATAAGGAGAAAAGATGAGTAATAAAGGTATTAAATTTGAAGGCAAATGATAGGAACTAGAAAAGTGAGGGTTCCAGAAGCAGAACGACACACATGGTATATACTCACTTGTAAGTGGATATTAGACATATAATATAGGATAAATACACTAAAATCTATATACCTAAAGAAGCTAAGCAAGAGGGAGAATCCAAGATAAGATTCTCAATCCTCATTCAGAAAGGCAAACAGAATGGACATTGGAAGAGGGAGAAAACAGGGAACATGACAGGAGCCTACCACCGAGGGTCTCTGAAAGACTACTCAGCAGGGTATCAAAACAGATGCTGAGACTCCTAGCCAAACTTTGGGTAGAGGGCAGGGAATTTTATGAAAGAAGGGGGAGATAGAAAGACCTGGAGAGGACAGGAGCTCCACAAGAACAGCAACAGAACCAAAAAATCTGGGCCATGGGGTCTTTTCTGAGACTGATATTCCAACCAAGGACCATGCATGGAGATAACCTAGAATCCCTGCACAGATGTAAGCCATAGAAGCTCATTGTCCAAGTGGGTTTTATAGTAAGGGGAACAAGGACTGTCTCTGACATGAATTCAATGGAGATAGTGGGATTGGAAGGGAATGAGAGAGGGGGCTACAGCTGGGATACAAAGTGAATAAATTATAATAAACAAACAAACTAATTAGTTAAATTAAATGTCTTCTTCCACAAAAACTCATAGCAACTGTGATAATACAGGTCAGCGTTCAGTTACAAGGAGATCTTAATGACCTCAAACACAGTTCCAATTCCTAGGAACACAGGCAGGACACTGGCTCAGGAGACCATAGTTTGTAAGATGGAACCAATCATACTGGGTGTTTCCTGGTGAGATCTAACCAATATTACTATCAAGAACATCCTAGGAAGAGCAACTATCATCTTCAACAGGCCCTGAGAGAAGGGTCAGGGAAGGTGAAGAGTAACCCTGTCTTAGCCAGTTAGAGGCTGGTCACATGACATACCCAGGGGGTAGGTGTCCAAGGCCTCTTCCTATCTCCCAAACACACCATTTTGATATCTCTGCCTGCCCCTTCCACTTAGGTGGGATTGTGATTCTCTGGGAATCAGTCACCTTACCTACGGCCAGCAGAGCATCAGCCCACAGCATCCGCTTCACAGTGAGGTGCAAGAAGAAGCAGAGCAGATATGGAAGATCTCAGTTAAGCTCAGCTAGGACCTGCCATCCTTTGCAGACTGGGACATGTGCAGCAGGCTCTGTTTGATGACACCTAGTACTAACAACTATATCAGATCTTTGTAGCACTGGCTTCCATACTGGCCCCAGGATTGCTAACCTTGATTTCACCCAAATCCTAGTCTGATAAAGCAGATAGCTGTCTCCTGAACAGTAGGCAGAAACCCAGGCACCCAGGAAGGACAGAGCTATGGGAGAAGAATGTGCTGATGCCCTTGAGTTTACCTGTGTTTTCCGCAAGGATTACAAAGAACTTTATGACCAATATCACCTTCTCTCCTGTATCACAATTACACAGAGAGACTTGGATCTTCAGAAAATGATGGTGTCACTTCCTCAGAGCCCCCTTGTGGATTCCTATCAGGTCTTAAAGCCTTGCATAGTCAGGCTCCAAGTTGCTGGCTCTATTGGGAGGGGAGGGAGAGAGATTCTCTTCTCAACCCTAGGAGAAAAGTAGGAAACATGAACTCACAAGTAAGAGCTTTTCCCTTTTCCCACATTTGACTTCAGCTCTCTGAATTAGTTTTCTGAGGTTGCAGTATGGAATCACCACAAACACAGTGGCTTAAAGCATCAAAATTGAGCCAGAAGACACAGTGAAAAATCAAAATGTCTACAGAGTCACAAACCCTTGGTGCCCTGGATGGAATCCATCCTTGCCTTCTCTTTGTCCATTAGCATACAGCTACATCTTTCCTATCCTGCCCGTGTGGTGGGTGTCATTCTATTGGTGCTTTTGTTTTCACGTGGTCTTCCCTCTTATAAGGACCACAAAAATTAAGCATACAGCAGTGCCCTGGTCCTCACTTAATTGCATGTGTGAATACCCTTTTTCCAAAGACAGTCACATTGTCTGGTACAAGGAACAGATATCAACTTAACTTTATAGAGTCCACAGCTTACCAAACTTACATCATCCTAGCTGGTTGGCCAAAAAGAATCCAAAACAAACAAATAACAAAAATTAGACTTTTAAGACAATGTATTTGCGTCAATTTTCAAAGTAACTTAGCTCCACTTTATTAATTTCCTTCCATAATGATGTCTCTGAGACACACAGAGCCATAGATATGTCCATGTAGTTAGCTCACACTTGCCAGACAAAAAGCCTACATGACATGGAGCTGTCTAGTCAAGAACTCTCCACCAAGGGAGAAATAAACTTGTCTTTCTGCAGTCTCTCCAAACACAGACATGGACACACCTACGAGAGAGAGAGAAAGAAAGAGAGAGTGGGGGAGATTATATGCACTCACACTAAGTATCAGAGTAACTCTATAAATATATGTCAAATAACATTCAGGCATGCTAGTCACTTGATTTTCCTCTTATCATTTCACCTCAGTGACTGATTTTTCTTTCCTTGATAATAAAAATTCTTTCCATATTGAGAAACTATTCTATATGGTTCATTTTACTTAATATTTCTGGATGAGGTTACATTAGAAAATACATGAAACTAGTTTAGCAGTTTAATATTTATATCAAAATAGAAGATAAGTGTGTAGATCTATCATCAAAATGAAAAGTGGATTTACTTTATCTACATTGCTAGTCATGAGTTCTTATGAAACATCAATATTGTTTATGAAAAAAGCAGGAATTTGGATTTTCCTTGGGGGTAATATGGCAGAAAGATAAGATGCTGACTTGGTAAGCAAAAAGTAATAAGCCGAAGTAAGAGCTCTAGAAGTCCCCAGAAGGTGCCTGCCTACAGCTCTGCCACTACCATTGTAGCTGCCGGAGAGCTTTCTTCTCCTCCCGGACATGGGGACCACCAAGTCAGCAGACTGGAGAGGGACTGAGCAGACTCTGGAGATAAGCCAGGGGCTGGACATACTGCGGGGGGCGGGGGGCAGAAGAGCAAGACCTATGGGTGTGGAATCAGACCTGTACTGTAGGAACACAAAGCTGACATTTCACACTGGAAGGATAGACTGTAAAAGAGAAGAAGACATAAGATTAACCTGGATAATTGCCAAACACCAATCCTCACCTTCTACCACGAGTACGGAATGTTCCTGTAACTATTACTACCTAATCTTTGCATACTCATATTCTTTTTTTTTGTCTTTTTAAGTCTGGCTTTTCTTTTTTATTTTAATTTTTATTAATTACACTTTATTCACTTTGTATCCTCCCATAAACCCCTCCCTCCTCCCCTCCTAACCACACCTTCCCTTCCCCTTCTCCACATATGCCCTCCCCCCAAGTCCAATGATAGGGGAGGTCTTTCTCTCCTTCCTTCTGATCCTAGTCTATCAGGTCTCATCAGAACTGGGTGCATTGTTTTCCTCTGTGGCCTGCTAAGGCTGCTCCCCTATCAGGGTGAGATGATCAAAGAGCAGGCCCCAATCAGTTCATGTCAGAGGCAGTCCCTATTCCCATTAGTATGGAACCCACTTGGACACTGAACTGCCATGGGCTACATCTGTGCAGGGGTTCTAGGTTTTCTCCATGCATGATACTTGGTTGTAGTATCAGTCTCAGGAAAGACCCCTGTGCTCAGATTTTTTGGTTCTGTTGCTCTCCTTGTGGGGCTCCTGTCTTCTTCCTATCTTACTATTTCCCACATCTTTCATAAGATTCCATGTGAAATTTGCAGGTAAATGGTGGGAACTGGAAAGGATCATCCTGAGTGAGCTATCCCAGAAGCAGAAAGACACACACGGTATATACTCATTCATATAGACATATAATATAGGATAAGCCTACTAAAATCTGTACACCTAAAGAAACTAATCAAGAGGGAGGACTCTGGCTAAAATGCTCAATCCCCAGCCAGAAAGGCAAAGCAGATGGTCATCAGAAGAAAAAGAAAACAGGAAACAAGTTAGGAGCCTGTCACAGAGGGCCTCTGAAAGGCTTTGCCCTGCAGAATATCAAAGCAGATGCTGAGACTTATGGCCAAATGTTGGGCAGAGTGCATGGAATACTCATATTCTTACACACTCTTGTGTCTTGGACAGTGCAGTAGAGGGTTTAAGGAAAGAAGGGGTAACATTCAGCATAGCTGGCTGTGGTTCTATAGAAGGCACAGAAGAGATTTGTCCCTGGAGTTTGTTAGGTGTGCAATCCCTGTGACTTGTTGCCAAGACAGAAGTTTTAGACACTAAATGCTTCCAGCGCTCAAAAAGTACAGAGATCATTCTGGACGCTGGTTGAGGGATTTGTAGGCTTACAGACAGACAGTCTTTTCGGAGCAGGACGGTCAATAGAGGAATAATGAGATGAGGAGAACTTTGGCATCGAATGGCACAAGACTCAGGCTTCAAATCTAGACCATCAGCAATTGCAGAGATGAAGAAGACAGTCTCTCAGAGGCTCAGTTCTCTGCCACATAAAATTATGGGGTTGGATCAGCTAATTTTTGTAAGATTTAGGATCATTATTTTTCAATGTCAACATAATAAATATTAATTTTTATTGTAGTTCGTGTCGGGGAATGCTCAGTTGGAGAACTCCTGATGAGATGCTGGATAAATCACCTTTAACTGTACACTTTTCATAGTACATAAACAGTTGCTTTCTGCAGAAACCAAGTTATGTCGGATAATAAATTGAAAGGCAAATTGCAAGTGGAATATTTTATTCATTCTTAGTGGTGGTATACACAGTTCATACTTATTCCAAACCAACAAACCCAGCACAGGGCATGTGTTTTAATGAAGCTTTATAACCACAGGGGCAAAATGGAAAAAAGATTGAACATTCATTTATGGAATATCATCTTGGTTCCTAAGCAACAAGACATTGTTTGAGCAGAAACAAAAGGACATAATTACAGATACTGGTATATTTGGCTTTCTGTGTCTAAGGAAGGGGATCAGCAACAAATAGAACTGTGTGTGAATCTTTAAAGGTAACTTTGCACGTAGGAAAAGTAAAAGCAGCCTTACACCCCTTTAACTAGGACAGCTGGAGGGCTCAACACTCATTACTTGGCAGCAGTTCATAGATCAGAATACATGATCCCTGCCCCAGATTTTTGTTTTTGGAGTAATCAGTGTCTTTCCCTGGTTTGGCATTCAGGGTAAAATGGAAAGGAAACTGAGAACAGATATTCATCACCCACTCACCAACTTGGGTCTCAGTCTAGTTTCCCAAAAATGTTCTTAGGACAAGTCCTGTGCAGTGATGCACTCCTACCTGGTGTATCAAAGGATGTCCCCTCTGCTGATTTCTATAAGAACTTGGTGTTGGGGCTGATGGAGCCTCAGTGGTTGATGACTGAATCTGTCAGACTCTAGATTGTTCAACTCATCTATTATTGTTTAGATCCTACCTCTTTTCTCTACTTATATTAAAATGCCAGATTTTTATTTCTTACTATTTAGCATAAATCAATGAAAAATAAACAAAAACAAAACCAGAAGCATCCTGCCTCTGGAAGCATTTCAGCTGTATCACATGTGTGTCAATAGGTGGCAGCAAGGAGAGAGGTCATGTCTATGCTCAGTTTGCTGACCTATGAACATCTGAAAAATTAGTAGCCTAACATTCCCTGAAAAAAGCAAACCTGAGACAATCACCAGTCCAGCTTCAGGGAGCCCAGACAGGGAGCTGGCCTGAGACATCTGACATCAGGCAGGCTCGAATGGGCTCCTGAAATGGGAAGCAAGCCAGAAACTAGAAGAACTCCGCCTGGGACTGCAGGTGCCAAGCAAGAGTGGGTCTGAGACACATGACCCTCTCGAGGATCCACCCGAGCAGGCCCCAAAAAGGAGTGAACCAGAGATGACCACCAGACCAGCACGGTGGGGCTCTGAAAGTGGCACAGACAGGGAGCTAACCTGAGATGACCATCGGTCCAGTGCCACACAGGCCTGTCGGAGCAGACCATGCCCGGAATGACCTCAATGAGCCATAATGCTCTTGCAGGGTATAGCACTTCTAAACCCACTCCTGAGGTGACCCTGACACTCAGAGACCCCAGGCACCACTAAATGGAAAAGAAGAGAGACAGTAGAGAAATGGAAGACAAAGAGAAGCTGAAGAATGTGGGCACAGTGAAGAGAGGCAGAACTGGGCACTCGAGGGTAATGAGGAACAGCCTGGTATGAGTAGCCGGTGACGCCAGCTGGGACTGTGGTGGGGTCCTGGCCTGTGCTGCTACCCAGGGCCATGTCTGGATCCATGTCCCTGCAGCAGCAGGGGTCTGTTACCACCAAAAGCCAGGCAGACATCCCTGGACTGCTCTACTGCCCAGGGACATGTTGATGTCCGATGGCTGTGCAGAACTGACCCCATCCCTCACCTGAGCATCATGGGAGAGCTGCCCTTGGAGACATGAACCTACCCCTAGCCAGCTGCAGTACTCGGGAAAGTGGCCCCACACACGGTGGAATTTGCAGGTAAGCCAGCCTGAGGATGTGAGCACGGGAGAGCTGACCCTACTGCTCATCTCACATGCATGCAGTGGCATGGATGAGAAAGAGATGTCCTCCTCCCGATTGCCTCTCACCACCTGTGGGGGGAAAGAGAGCTGGCTCTGGGGCCATGAGAGCAGGAGAGCTGACCCTGCACTTCGCATGGGCAGCACAGTGGAGCTGGTTCTGGATTTGGGGGTTGCAGGCAAGTAGGCCCCAAGAGTGTGAGTGCAGGAGCCTGCTGTCAGGGCAGCGCGGGCCCTGACTATGGGCGGGCGGAGAGAGAGAGAGTGGGAGAGCCTGCAGGCTCACCAGCTCAGAAACCTCTCAGGCCCAGATCCAGGGCTCCGAGTTTGTGTACCCAAACATCAACCTCATCAATGAACCTAGAGTGCATTTCCTGGCCAGATCTACAGACCCAAAACTACAGGATCTCCATGACACAGAATTACAACAGGACATCTGAGAGAAGTCCCACAGAGGTTCTAGCATTGATAGAGTAGCTGAAGCCAGAGGCCTCCTACCAGATCAGTGTTCATTACAATGAACATTTGGAAGAAGTGTGGGCAAATAGGGTATACTGTGGGATACACTACAGCTTCCACAATGAGATTTTTTTCTCTCTGTTGCAGAGGAGGTTGCAAAAGTGGAGGGTGCGTATGAGGAAGGAGGAGACCAGTGGGGTTAAGATGCATGATGTAAAATTCACAAAGAACCAATGAAAAGTTTTTTTAATGGGAACTTAATTGTAATTTATCATTAAACTCTTACAACTTCAGAAATTAAAATTAATCAGTAAGTAATTCGGGGGCTGAAAACAGTCCTCAGAACCCGATGTATCTATACTGGCAGTAGAGTGCTCTGGCTGTGCAGTCAGGATGAAGATGATTTCACACACTAAAACTAAAAGTGCTAAAGGAAACATAGTAACATCTGCAAACTCAATGAAAGCAACAACTCAGTATTCACACTTCAGAAAACTTCCTCATGTTATAATGTCAGTAAATTTAAATGAATTAGGAAATTTGAACACACACATTGCCTCTACCATAACCATTCTATTCATGACACAAATGCCTTGGAAAGCTTACAGGCGTACTTATTGCTATGTGGTTTTCTTTAGCACGATACTGGTAACAGACTAAGAGCAAATGAAGGGAGGGTGAGTAAGTATGTTACAGCAAACACTACAACTCTACTCATGGTGGAAATGGGGAAACTAGAGATGTATGTTTCAGTAAGAAAAAAAGCTATACATTATAGCAAATGAAAAATATCAAGCTATAGGAGCGTATCATCCACATGGATTTAAGTTATCAATAGCTGATAGCAAGCTATGCATACAAGTTCAGAAGAGCATGGAAAACTTTGTAAGCATGGAGTGGAATAGGATTGAAGGGTTATAAGAGGAGTTGCATACACACACACCAATATGAATAAAAGAAAAATAGGTTGCAGATTTGAGGAGGGTGTGAGAGAAGTTGTAGAGCTACCTGAGAAAGGCTGGAGGGAGAAACGGGAAGGGGAAGTAATGTTTTTCTGTTTGAATTAACATATGTAAAATATTAATTCATATTACTTAAAATTTTTGAATCAGTTTTTCAAAATACTGAGATTTCACAAAAAGTGAATGAAAATTTACATGTGTTCATTATATTGTTCACCACATTTTCTTAAAACCCAAAGAACATACTAATAGCAACAACAAAAGATCAAGTTGGATAAAGGGGCTCAGAGGAGAGTGGATGTAGAAATGCTAGGACAGAATTGACTGTAAGAGTAGGGAAAGTGTGCAATAACCTGATAGATATCAAGCAAACTTCTGACTTTTGAAGTTATTTTTCTTAATTGGTGGTAGAGTAGGATATTTGACTCAAAGAAAATCATCAAGCAGATGGATTATGCAAGGAAGATGCAGACATAGTTTAAGAAGTGGCAGTCATTAATGACCTAAGAGACTGGATTTAAAGTACATGAAAAAGTTTGATTATTAGTATTAAAAAAATTAAGAAATCAAGCAACACGACAAAGTCCTGACAATTATTACTACAAACATAGTTATCTTTGTAACTTATACTGAGGACATAATACTCAGAATTAGTTGTTTTGCAAGGCATCATGGTGCATGTTTGTAGTTCCAGCACTCAAAAGGAAGAGGCAGGAAAATTGACACAAGTTCAAAGCCGATCTGATCAGTGTAGCAAGTTCTAAGCAAGCCTGTGATATGGTGTAAGACTGTGTTGTAGCTTTGCCACACAAAAATAATTGTTTTAATACAAAATACAAATGAGATAATTATAAGTACATATTATAAGTCTTGAAATATTTTTTACTAGAACATGAAAAGTAGACAATATAGGTTTAGATATTGATCTCAAATTTCACAAAACAGCTCTCAGGGAGGTATTATTGCTTTGCTCTAGCAGTTATCACTTGGTGTCCAAGGGAAAGTGGATCTAGAATCCTAATCTGAGGATGCTCCCAAGTCTCTCACTTAAAATGCCATGGTATTTGCACATGAACTGTGTTCATCTTTCCAGGTAACTCAAATTATACCTAGCATCCTAGCTAAAAACAGCTGTCAACTTGACACAGCCAAAATTAACTGAGGCAGTCTCAATTGACAGATTGCACAGATCTGATAGGCATGTGACCATGTCTGTGAGGGATTCTCCCAATTCATAATTCATCTTGGAGGACTCAGCCTACTGTGGCCAGCAACATCCCTAGGCTGTATCAGAGAGTGAGCTGGGGGCAAGCCAGAGAATGATCCAACAATCAGCATTCTTCCATGGTCTCTCCTTCAGTTCCTATTCATGTTCCTGCTGTGACAACCCTCAAGATGGGCTGTGACCTGCAAATGTAAGCCAGATAAGCTCCTTCTTCCTGTAAGTTGCTTTTGTTCAGACTCTTACAACACAACAATGGAAAAGCTACCTAGGATAGTTACAGTGTTAATACAATGTAGGCTGTACCTAACTCATAAGTCTATTGTATTGATTAGGAATAATGACAGGAAGAATAGTGCTTGTGCCCAATCAGATGAGTGTTTTCCTTACAGGATTTCTTTCTGCAGTTGATTAATGCTGTGGACACAGAGTCGTGAACATGGAAGACTGACCACACTTAAGAATTTTATCATTGTGAAATGTCAATGTATAAACAGTTATGACCCCTGCCATCCAAATGGACCTTAAGTAACTTCCTAGTTAATTTGTCCCCTGGTGAAACACCACGTCTTTCTTGAAGGCTCATCTGAGGCTATCTTAGGCAGGAAAGAGGGTAAAGACACCACGTTATCATCACTCATTTCACTTTTATTTTTCTGGAGGATTTTCTTCCTTATAGATAATTCAGTAATTGCAATCCCATTATTTCTTAAATAGGAATATGTTCTGGCTAGTGGTCATAGCTTTATTATCATGTGTGGGAATCAGTTCTCTAACATTTATTACTTTCTCAGAAATATTATCTAATAATCCCACCATTTCACAGCTCATTAGCACCTGTACAGGAAATGACCATATTAGAGTTGAATGAAGAAAGAAATTAAAATGTAAAAATCATTTTGATCTTTAAATCAATTTTGCTAATGTTAAATACATGAAGGAACAATGTTTTGGGATGGAGTCTGAAGATTTTAAAAGATGCTGTCCTTGTTCCCTTCATATCCTGTCATTTAGACATTTTACTCTCCTCCCCCAAGTACTGAAAGGAGTTTCAAAATAATAGCCAATAAAGATGAACTTTCAAAAATCACCAGAGGGCCAGAGATATATGACACTTACTATACTACTAATGCAGAGTAGGCACAGTAGTCTCCAAAGATGCCTACATCATGATGCCTGGCCTGTAAATGTGATTGTGTGTGTGTGTGTGATTGTGTGTGTGTGTGTGTGTGTGTGCTTGAGAGAGAGACAGACAGAGAGATTGTAATGTTGACATGAGGATCTTGAGATGAAGGAGTATTCTATTGTACGTAGGTGAGCATGCTGTATTCACAGAGGTCTTTGTGAAAGAGAAGCAGAATGGACAAATGCAGAGGAGATGCCATTGAAGAATCAAAGAAGAGTGAGGATATGAGCCCATGATCTAAGGAATGTGGGTAGTTTTAAGGACTTCACAGAGGGCTGGATCAGCAGATAAAAGTGCTATGAAACCCCGACAACCTGGGTTTGATCCCACATTAAAAAGCAGGGCTTGATGAGCGGCATCTGTAATCCTAACTACAGTACTGTTATCAGGAGACTGGCCCAAATCTTGCATAGGCAGAAGAACAAACCAAAACACACAAACAAAAACCAAAAGAAACTCTGCCTTAAAACAAGGTAGTTGAGCATGCACTCCTGAAAAGTTGACATCTGACCTCCACATGCATGTGCTTCTGCACACACAAACACACACACACACACACACACACACACACACAAACACATACAGATTAAAACAAATATGTAAAAATATATTCTAGCCACAGGCTGGATAATGATGCCAAGTATCGGTTTCATCTTATGGGGGCCCTAAAGGGGGGAAAGACACGTCTGCTATTATTCTGCTAAGTGAATATGATATTGAATTGACTCCTAATGACTTTCCATTATATTTATAGATTAATGAATTCCTCAGCCATCATCAGGGAAAGTTCTATAGACCGTGTATTAACACAGAGACCCATACTGGCCATGGTGCTGAGAATAAGAAACTAGGTAATGATCACCCCTAAATGGGACACCTATGTGACACAACCCCTCCTTCCGAGGCTCAGGAATCATTGTGGAGGAGGGAGCAGTAGGAGAAAATGTTAAAGCCAGAGGTGGTCGTGAAAAGAAAACTGTCTTCCAGACACATTGGGGCAGCTACACACGTGAACTCATTACACATGAGAGAGCATGCACTTGTGCAAGACAAAAGAAATTCCAGGGTGGAGAGGGGAGACAGGCACAAAGACCAATCCCTGCTCGAGGAGAGCAAATGATAGCTGCTGGGAGAGGGAGAGTACATTTCTTTAAGTGTATTGACTTGGTTACATCAGCCATGATTTAAAAGGAGGGAACACAGTTGGGTGGGTAGGTTAGATAGTGGTTCTGGAAGTGGTTGGGGATGGAGTGAATACAATGTTGTACAAAATTCTCAAATCACTAAATAAAGCAAAAGAAAAAAAAAGGAATAAAAATATAGAAGACAAGAAAAATGCCATGAACCTGACTCTCACGTGAGTATTTTCCTTTCTCGGATATGTCTTGCTTTCTAGAGTTCTTCTTTGAAGAGACCACACCTGTGTTCTCAGGCATGTCTTGTCTTTCTGGGCACCTGTTTAATTTAGCCCTCATTCTTAAGACTATATTAAAACGTCTTTGTTAAACCCCAATGCTGCTTCATAAAAAAAAAAACAAGCAAAACAATACAAAGGCAACGGAACAGATGTGCCTTTGTAGCTTGTAAAAGGAATACAGATGCAAGATCTAATTTAGAGCCCTTTTTAAATTAATTAAATTCATTTCACTAAGTACACAGTGCACACAGATGACTCTAACCCTGAATCCTGTCCACCCTTCCCTGAAAATCTCTCTCTTTCTCATGTTCATGTCTATTCATTTTGTTCTGTAACCCACCCAGTGTGGCTAGGGCTGTTGGTGTGGCTATGAGTTTGGGAATATCCACTGGAGACTGGTGGGCTCAGCAGTGAGCACAGAACTAAAGATAGTGAGTTTCCCCTCTCCCAGAACCCATCAATCGCTGATAGTTCAGAGGTAAACGTAGGGCCTCCTCACCAGTAATGAAGACACGCTAAGTCATTTGGGAACAGGATGCTCCATTGAGAAAATACCTCCATAAGATTTTACTCTAGGCAAGTCTGTGTTTTCTTAATTATTAATATGTGGGGGTCCAGCTTGTTGGTCACTCCTGGGCAGATTGTTCTGGATGGTATAAGAAAGCATTGCTGAGTTAAGTCATGGAGTGCAAGCCAGTACCCTGTGCTCCTCCATGGCTTCTGTTTCAGTTTCTACCTCCATGTGACTGCCCTGACTTCCCTTGGCAATAAAATTTGTAAGATAAAGTAAACTGTTTCTTCCTCAGTTTGCCTTTGGTCATGGCGTTTCATCACAGCAGTAGAAATCCTCACTAGGACATCTATGACCGATTGTTGACAGAGCCAGTCTTATGTGGGACCAGTGCAGGTAAGCTGAGTTGTTGTGGCATAATAATTTGTAATAGCTGTAACACGTCTAGAGAATGGTGTTTTGTATCTATTCACTCATTTTTTCAGCTCTTACTTCTTGCCTCCCTACCAATACTCTAAGAGTTTTTGAGGAGGGTAGTGTAAGTATCTTCTTCGGGACTGGGCATACCCTGTGGCTTATTCTCTTTAACCCAAGCAGTAACAAATTTCTTTACTCACTGTTATTCATTGTAAGGAAAAGTTTCTCTGAGTAAGTCTGGGAGCCATATTTGTTATGTGTATAAGCACATATATTTAGAAACTAGTTTGATACTATGTCACTTTAGTTACCATGGTGGTTTGAATAGGAATGCCCTCCCCACCTCCCAATAGACTCATATGTTTGAATGCTTGGCCAGCTGTAGATTGTTTAAATCTGAGGACTATCAGAGGGCAGTTTAAATGTCAGAGTCCAGAGAGTGTGGAGATCAGAGAAATAACAAGGCTGTGCTTCTCCCTTGCTGATCGTGGTTGCTGTTGTGAGACAAGAAGTTGGAAAGCTCCTGAATCAAGGACTGGACTGGTTCCAAGGAACCCAATGACCCTAACCAGCAGGAGGCATCTGAGAGACCTGTGCTCTATCTCCCACTCTTTCTCCTACTTCGTTTTGCAGTATTGGAAAATATTTGGATAGAGTAGAGAGAAAAAGATGTAAAAAAAAATAAAAATGTTAAAAAAGTTTTTTATATTAAATTTTTGTTTATATTAATTACAGTTTATTCATTTAGTATCGCAGCTGTAGCCCCTTACCTTCTCCCCTCCCAATTCCATCCTCTCTCCCTCATCTCCTCCTATGACCCTCACCAAGTCCATGGATAGGGTAGGTTCTCCTCCCCTTCCATTTGACCCTTGCTTATCCGGTCGCATCAGAATTGGCTGCATTGTCCTCCTCTGTGGCTTGGCAAGGCTGCTCCACCATCCAGGGGAGGCACTCAAAGAGTTAGCCACTGAGTTCAGGTCAGAGACAGTCCCTGTTCCCCTTACTAGGGTAACTACTTGGAGACTGAGCTGCCAATGGGCTACATCTCTGCAGGGGTTCTAGGTTATATCCATGAATGGTCCTTGGTTGGAATGTCAGTCTCAGAAAAGACCCTTGGGCCCAGATTTCTTTGATTCTATTGCTTTTCTCTTGGAGCTCCTCTCTTCTCCAGGTCTTACTATCTCCCCTTTCTTTCCTAAGATTCCATGCACTCTGCCCAAAGTTTGTTTATGAGTCTCAGTATCTGCTTTTATACAATGCTGGGTAGAGTCTTTCAGAGGCCCTCTGTGGTAGGCTCCTGTCCTGTTTTCTGTTTTCTCCTTCTTCCAATGTCCATCCTGTTTTCCTTTCTGAGTGAGGATTGATCATCTTACTCAGGGTCCTCCTTCTAGCTCACCTTCTTTAGGTCTACAGATAAAAAAGTTTTGTTGTTGTTTTTTTAAGTACTACAACAATAAGGAGTAGAGCTCTTAGGAGGTGTGGCCTTGTTGAACTAGGTGTGGCCTTTTGGGGAAAGTGAGTGAGCATGGGAGAGAGGCTTTGAGCTGGTTCAGAAGCTCTAAACCAGGGCTAGTGGCTCAGTTTTACTTCCTACTGCCTGCTGATCCGCATGAAGAACTCTCAGATCCTTCTTGAGTGCTGTGTCTGCCTGCATGCTGCCATGCTTTTTCCAATAGTGATAAGGGATTAAATGTTTAGGATTGCAATCCAGCTGCAATGAAATGTTTTCCTTTATAAGAGTTGCTGTGGTCATGGTGTCTCTTCACAGCAATAAAACCCTAGTTAAGACCCTATCAGTGGACTTGGAAGTGGGCAGGGAGGAGATGAGGGAAGGATGGGATTGGGAGGGAAAGAGAGAAGAGAAGGGGCTATGGCTGGGATACAAGTGAATGACCTGTGATTAAAATAAAAAGATAATAATAATAAAAGAAAAAAAGACAGTTACATCTAAATAAGTTCCCTGCTTAGGCCTGTGTCCACCTTGGACCTGGGATGTCAGTTGGGCTTATAGTACCAGGCAAAGGTCCTCCCCAATGGGACACTGTTAGAGGGTTCCTAGTGACCCCAACCACTACCTACTATTGCACAGGTGGCTACATATTTCCTGGGGTTTGGAGTTTTTGTTTATAAGGTTCATAGCTATGTTAAAATATAATAAATTTGTGATAGTTTAAGTGGCAAAACTTCCTGGATTAACAACAAGAGGAAAGCAGTGTGCCATGTCTAAAAACTGTAGGGCACATATGCCATGTTCTCAATACCTCTAGCAGCTAATATTTTCCCTATTATTCTTTGTTATTTCTTCATAGATTTTGTAACTTTGTCATTGCTCAGTTCTAGGCATTGTATAGGAATGAGATTTTTATTCTGCTGTCATCTGCTTTCAATTAGAGACTCTGAAAAGAATAATTTTTTTGCAAAACCCTGAAAACTCTTCAGTCTCAGAAATAAAAATCATTTGCAAATGCTGTAAGATTGTCCCACATCAGGAGTGACAGTTTCCAGTGAGCAACTATGAAACCAGAAATAATAGCATTGATTCTTACAGAATGGCTGGCTGTTGTTCTTGCAAGACAGTCGAAGCTTCTGGAGCATCATGCTTCCCCAAAGCAGAGTGAACAGCATGTTTGGTCCCCATTTGTCTCTTTTCTTTGGACTCCCCCCAAAAAAGCACTGGATACTCTAAGTCTTGGTTTAAAATATAAACAACTGTTTCCCTTCCTCCCTCCCCTTCTGATATATTTTTCCTTCTGTATGAGATTCAAGCATCTTCCCTGGGACTCTCCTTGTTACATAGCTTCTTTGGGTCTGTGGATGGTAACATGGTTATCCTGTACTTTATGTCTAGTATCCACTTATAAATGAGTACATACCATGTGTGTCTTTCTGGGTCTGGGTTACCTCATTGAGAATATTTTCTAGTTCCATCCACTTGCCTGCAAATTTCATGGCATCCTTGTTTAAATATCTCAGTAGTATTGCATTGTCCAAATGTACTACATTTTCTTTATCCATTCTTCAGTTGAGAGACATCTAGGTGGTTTGCAGTTTCTGCCTATTTTGAATAAAGCTTTTATGATTTGTTCCCATTGAGCAAGTGACCTGTGGAATGGTGGAGAATCTTTTGGATATATGCCCAAGAGTGATATAGCTGGTGGTATAGCTTTTTCTGAGAAAGTACCAGATTAGTTTCTGAAATGGTTGTACAAGTTTGCACCTCCACCAGGAATGGAGGAGTGTTCCCCTTTGTCCACATCCTCGCCAGCATGTGCTTGAGTTGTTGATCTTAGACATTCTGGTGGGTGTAAGATGGAATCTCGGAGTTGTTTTGATTTGTGTTTCTCTGAAGACTAGAAGCTGAGCATTTCCTTAAGTGCTTCTCTGTTGGAAATTCTGTTTAGCTTTGAACTCCACTTTTAAGTTGGGTTATTTGGTTCTTGAGTTCTTCATGTATTTTGGAGATTAGCCCTCTGTTTGATGTAGGGTTGATGATCTTTTCCCAGTATGTAGACTGTCATTTTGTTCTATTGACAATGCCCTTTGCTTTACAGAAGCTTTCAGTTTCATGAGGTCCCATTTATTGATTGTTGATCTTACTGCCTGAGCTGTTGGTGTTCTGTTCAAGAAATTGTCTCCTGTATCAATGCATTCAAGACTCTTTTATTAGATTTAGTGTATCAGTTTTATGTTGAGGTCTTTTGGGCTTGAGTTTTGTGCTGGGTGATAAATATGGATCTATTTGTATTCTTCTATATACAGACATCCAGTTAGACCAGCACCATTTGTTGGAGATGCTTTCTTTTCTCCATTGTATGGTTTTGTCGAAAATCAAGGGTCCATAGGTTTATTTGTGGATCTTTGATTCTATTCCATTGATTGAACTATCTATTTTTACTCCAATACCATGCAGTTTTTTTATAAGTATTACCATGTAGTATAGAACAGTGGTGGGAATCAGATGTGGGAAGAGCAGAGAGAGGGCTGGAAGACAGAGTAAAAATTGGTGGGGAATCTCTAGGATGGGGAAGGTTTTCAGAAGTCTATAGCAGTGAGCCTCCCTGAGACTCCTAGCATCCTAGAAGCAGGAAATGTGGAGCCTGAATATGCCACCTCGTATAGCCAGGTGAGACTCCCTGAGGGAATTGAGAGAGAGGGATACTAAGCCAGCCACAAAACCTTCAACTCAAAATTTGGCCTGCCCACACGATGTGCAGTAATAAAGATGGAGCAGAGATTGAGGGAATGGCCAACCAATGGCTGGCCCAATTTAAGACCTACCCCACGGGAGAGAGACAACCCCTGACACTGTTAATGATAATCTGCTATGTTTGCAGACAGGAGCCTAGCATAACTGTCTTCTGAGAGGCTTCATCCAGCATCTTATGGAAACAGCCAAGAAATAGGCTGAGCTAATGGAGTCTTGTGGAAGAATTGGGTGAAGGATTGAAGGAGCCAGGCAGGTCAGGGATACCACAAGAAGACCTGAAGAGTAAACTAACCTGGGCCCATAGGGGTTCATAAAGACTAAATCTCCAACCAAAGATCATGCATGGGCTGGATCTAGGCCTCCTTACACATATGTAGCAGATGTACAGCTTGGTCATCATGTGGGTCCCCTAACAATTGGAGCAAGGGCTGTCTCTGACTCTTTTGCTTGCCCTTGGATCTCTTTCCCGTAGCTGGACTGCCTTATCTGGCCTCAGTAGAAGAGAACGCACTTAATCTTGCTGTAACTTGAAGGAGTTGGTACACATGGTGGTAGGGAGTTCACTTCTCTGAGGAGAAGGGGAAAGGGGAATGGGTAAGAGGGGAATGAGAAGAAAGGAAGGAGGGAAGTTGGGACCAGAATGAAAAGTGAAAAAATAATGGAAAATAAATAAAATATAATCTTGGGTCTTCTTTTGTTGCTCTTTTTCTGCTGAGAAATTCTATATTAAACAAGGAAAACTGTTAGCATACTTTTAAAAAACCTCTTTTATTTACATTTCTATCTTTTTCTCCATACTTCACCCCAATCCCTTCAAACACCCCAACATCAGGTTGGAGAGATAGAGTTAATGGGACAGGGGGCACAGTTCTTTTACCTGCTTCCTGATGGTTAGGGTCATCGGGTTCCTTGGAGCCAGTCCAGTCGTTGTTTCAGGAGATCTCCAGATTCTTGTCTCGTAACAGCAACCAGAATCAGCAAGGGGGAAGCAGGAGCAGCCTTGTTCTTTCTCTGATCTCCACACTCTCTGGGCTCTGGTGTTTTTCTCTCTTCAGAGTCCTCAGATTTAAACTATCTGCAGCTGGCAAAGAGCACATTTCAGAGCCTGCATGAGGCAAATAGTTTGCTGCTGTGGACCATCTGAATCAGTCCCACATCCCACGCCTGGGACCAGAACAAAAACATGTTTATGTCCACAAAACAAAATAGCATGACTGTTTTTCTCAATTTATCAGACACATTCAGAACACATTATCTGAATTTTTCCATTTTCTCTGTGCTTTCAATTTAAAGAAAGTTCCTGGAAAGAAATTGAATGTGTATCTGTGTATATGTACCCTATCACATGCTTCTGTAACCAACTGCGTCACACCTCACTGAGCTGAGTCTCCAGGGCTCCTGCCATCAGCAAGTGAATCCCCTCACAACCCAAATGTCATGATTGTCCTGCACAGAATTCTCTACCGACAGAGTTGAGAACGTTGGGAAATTTTTCAGACTCTTGCCTATTAATCATCAAGTTTTCATAGAAGCATGGCAAACAATTCAGCTGAGTTTAATTGGTTGGGTAGAGAAATGAATACCGTGTGTTGTTAACATTGCAGATTATAAACTTTGAAAGACAATGTCCTAGAAAAAAATATCAATTCATGACATATACTCAACCTCATTTATTTGTGAGTCTTTAAGTAGCTTTTCAGCCATACACACATATAGTTAGAAAAGAAAGCTTGTTTTATGTGAATATAAAACAAGAGACCAAATAAAATATTCATAATGCTGAGCTTTCAGCCTTCAATACATGCACTTTCTAGAATACCAAATATAATGAACACTCCAATTAGAAGTATATTCAGTGGGGTTTTTTCAAATCCATTCATATTTTACATTACCTGTGTGTGCCTCTATGCTATATTTAGCTGCCCTTTCCTCGTGTAACCTTCAGCTGTCTTGGATGAATTTTAAAGCTCCCTTCCCAAATGCTTAAAGCCTTTTAGTGTTAAATAAGCCCTCCCTGACATTTACAAGTCATACCATTTACAAGAGTGCACTGCTGTCTTCATGTTTATTCTCCATCCACTGCAATAAAATGTGACGTTTAATGCTTTATTGATTATTGCTGCAGTAAGAAATGACACTTTTAATGGGTGATTTTTCTCTTCAGGCCTTCATCCTTGATACATGTTAAATAATAATGTCTATTTTATGTTTAAACATGTTAAATTCCATGGAGTGATAAGCTCAAGTCACTTTCTGGGGCTTATGAAATGTATACTACCATGGTAAATAAAGATAAAAATATTGAGGTATAAAATAGACTGCTTTTTTTCTCTTTTTTCACACACAAAAGTTGTTTGGGTGGCTAAGACATTTTTCCACTAGTGCTGAAATCATTAAAAATTTAGTGCTTCTTAGTAAATCTACATGTTAAACATTAGTATATATAATCTGTTTATATGAAGGTTATAAGAGCTGTGGGGGTCAATTTTGTGTCTCGTTTTAGAAAATTCCTTCCACCAGAGAACAAGGGACAAGAGACAAATAAATAAATAAGTCTTTGTAGTTTAGAAATTGCACATATGTCTTGCAATTATAATTTTTACTCATTTTTACTAGATATTTTTTGCTATGATGAGTAAACAAAGTAGAGAGCTTTAAGGCTTAATGTATTCCTGTTAATTTAATTCCTGTTAAGAAGCCCAAGAATGAATCAAAGTTTTATCTGCATGAAAAGTAACATGACTGTGCCTATCCAGCCACTCAAACGAGAAAGAGACACAGGAGTCAATCTTATAAAAATGTTCTCTCAGACCCTAGCATGGTGTGTATGCTTTGAATCCCAGCTCTCAGGAGTCAGAAGCAAGTGGATATTTATTACTTCATGACCAGCCTGTTCTATGTGGCTAGTTCTAAGCTTGCCAGAGCTACATAGTGAGCATTTTCTGCTCTTTCAGGGGACAGGAGTTTACTCCCCGCACATGCATGACAGATCACAACCATGTATAACTCCAGTTTCACAGGACACAAACCCCTCCACTGGCCTCTTTTTTTTTTCTTTTTGGTTTCAGGTATGCACACAAGCAGGTGAACATTCATATATATAAAATGAAAATAATCTAAAAAATTAAAACATTTTCACACATTTTTGTTTTACTTCATATCTTTTACTATGTAATTATAAAAATCCATTAGTCTTAAAGATAACAGCCTAAGTGGTAGTCTTATCAGGAAACTCTGTATGCCCTTTCAATCCTCTCTGGTGTCTTGGACTACAAATATTATCTTTAAGTGGTTTTGTTGTTGTTGTTTTGTTTTGTTTTTTCAATTTTCAAGTGATGTTTTCTAGAAGATAGTATAACTTCTACTGTGAGGGCTGGCATGATACACATTATCAGCTACTGACTCTTTAGCTAGTGATTCATTACTTTCTTCTAACTTGATAGCCGGCTGAGGACAGTTTCGTGGAGAACAAGGCCCATGAGAACAGAGAGAAGTATCCAGAACAGCAGCTCCACCCATAGATGACATGTGTCATAGGGATGCTCCCAGGAGGACTCTGCTCAGCAGCAGGCTGGCATATGAGAAAATATTCAGAAGAGGAAGAAGAGGAGAGAGGCGACTGAAGAGAGTGCAGAGGGCACATAACAGCATGAAGTGTCCCCATTAGCCAATTCCACACTCTTTGAGCTCAGTCCTGACACTGATGCAGTAACAGAAAGCTGAGTGTCACATACTAAAAATGATGAAAATGACAGCACAAACACAGGGTGAATCACTCAAGCCACACTCATACTGAGTATCACTAAAGTGTTATATTTCTTGATTTGGATGCTCCAAGAAATATGCAGACACAAATGTGTCACCAAGACTACGCTGGAGTAAATTATAGTAATTTAAAATGTTAGATTCTGATTTTAGAATCCACTCAATTTCCTTATTTAAATTCAGTATCCCTGAATTGCTTATAAAGTGAACAACATAAAGAATGCCTGTTTATAAATGCCATTTTAAAGGAAAATCAATAACCATTATATGCTTTCTGCCATCCTTGGCTCTCTGAGAAGATATGAATATATTCATATAACTGGTGTTGTGTGAATCTAAAACTCCAGGAAGAGGATTAAATAAAAGAATTTTCAAAATCTGAACCAAATAAGAGAACATGATATCAGCCCTACCACATGAATACCTGTTATAACAATACATTTCATCAATTCTCCACTTTGCTGTAAGTAGGCTACTGTTTGTAGACAATTATGTGTATATATATATATATACATACATATATACACATATATATTTATTTCAGTAAACCTACACTAACTGTATTATAAGAATAAGAGCTCATGTTGGGTGCTACACACAGCAGCAAACTGGAACGGAGTAATTCCTGATGTAGAAGGGTAGAATACAGTGGGGCACAGAGACAAACAGGAGCCCAGCACCAACTCATTATGCGGTTGCTGAAGCAAGCAAGAAAAACAGAGGTTTGAAGAGTGAACAACAATTTGCTAAATAGTTCGTTTTAGTCACATTCCCTGGAGGACCAGACTGATAGAATGAATGCATTTAAAAGGAGTTTGCTCCATTGTTTTTTGTTTTGTTTTGTTTTTTTCCACAATATGTTCTGAATAGTCCAAAAATGGCTAGCTCACAAGAACCCAATAGTTGCTCCTTCTTTGAAGCTGGATGCCTTCTCAATCCCAATCTGACACCACGAGTGGCCTGAATAATTTCTGGAGATCTGTTTATCATCAATCAGTGTTAGAACCTCAATGAACGTGGAATCAGCATCAGAAGCTGTGGCAACAAGGTAGGTGAACTTGCCGAGTCAGAGTGAAGGCTAGTAGGCAAAATTAAAGCTTCCTTCTTCCACCTTCTTTTAACTGGGCTGTTGCTGCCTACATTTAACGTGGGGTCTTCCCACTTCAAATAATCTGCTCAAGTAAATCCTCCGCAAATGGACCCAGCCACTTGCCTTTTAGGTGAATCTAGGTTCAGTCCAGCTGAAGATTAACAATGACATCAGATCAAATGTCTTTCTTGTCTTTAGCAACAAACATTCAGATGTAAGTTATTGTCCCAGTAATAAAATAGTTCTTTTCAACTTCTATATGGGAATCAAGGTTAAGAAAAGAATATAATTTGAGTATCTATTCCATTCTTTAAATTGAGATGTGAGAAGGTTAGAATCAATGCCCTTCTTTGGAAGCATATACTTATTCAAGAATTAGCTACTGTGTCTGTACCTTTAGGCACTGAAGATACAATGACAAGGGAGGTAGAGGTGATGCTCACTTGAGTGCAGTGTCTTATGTTTTCTCTACTTAACAACTGAATTATTAGTCTTCCTTGAGGAATTATGCTGTTTTTGAATCTTAATAGGGCACAAAGAGCTCTTCTCTCCTAAGAGTGTTGAGAATGTTAACTCTTTTTCCAGCCACCCTTGCCCCTAGTCATGGTGATGTGTGAATCAGATTCTGCTTGTGAGCACTATTTAAATAAAAAGAGAACAGGAGGTTGTTTTATCTCACAATGTTAACAGTGAAGGCTCTTCAGTGACAGTAGGTTATTTCCTATCAGAGCAGAGTTTAAAGAAACAGTTTTGGGACTTGAGTCTGACTTTCCAGTTCATCTACAATTCTATGAGCTATCACAAATATTTTTATCATTTTTGACCCAATGGGCTTCTTCTTCAGAGAATCATAATTGACAGACCAACCACAGAGTCATGCAGTCATCAAGAGAAGCTGCAATTAGAGCAATAAGCATATCAAGACCTAAAGGATTCAGCAGTATGTCAATTTCCAAGAACACTAATTTCTCCAAAAATATTTCCTTGTGTAAACTAAAGAATCATGTTCATTTTGACATTGAGCTCTCTCTGTTAAGTATTTGTCTTAGTCTTTTTCTTGCACCATGAAAAGGCTTCAGAGACAGGGGACTTAAACAGTGCAACTCAGTTCTCAGAATCTCACAGCTCTAGGGCTCAAGGCAGGCTCTCAAGATGCCAGTAGATTTTTATTTTGAGGCTCCCTTCCTGCCTTACAGATTCTCTATTTCCTGGGTCCTCATGAAGCAGCAAGAGTGGCCTCTTCTGTTTCTAAGAAAACCTCTTATCCCACCATGAGGATCCCACCATCACAACATTATCTAACCTTGACTATGTCCCAAAGACCTCATCTTCAAAGCCATTACACTAAGGTTATGGCTCTAACATAAAATCCAGGGACATGCTGCCTTGCTACATTGTGCCTAGGCATGTTTCTCATCAAGCATGATGGACATGACAAGTCACCATCAAATTGTGTTATTTATTCTAGATTCTGTCTCTACCAGGGACTCCCAAGATTTTACTCTGATGAACAACTAATCAGAAATTTCTACTGTCTCCATTTGGCTTTACCTTACCCTCATGACCCTATTAAATGCACTCACCTCCATATGGACTTTGAATGAAGCAATTCTGGTGTTGTCCTCTATCCACAGAAATTGATCCTTTTACATATCCTTG
This sequence comes from Pachyuromys duprasi, assembly GCA_028658305.1. NCBI lineage: Eukaryota > Metazoa > Chordata > Mammalia > Rodentia > Muridae > Pachyuromys > Pachyuromys duprasi. Next base: position 96,783,764 of record CM053753.1, on the reverse strand, counting down.
TGTTTGAGTGTTTTCAGAGCACTTCATAATGATACTACACTTGGATGATCTTTGAAGCTGCCTTGAGAATGAGCCATTCTGACCAACATTGCAGGACATCTCATTGACTGTGATATTGAGCCCATTCATGATCTTGCACCGATATTTCTGCCCAGATAATTTCAGTGAATGACCAAGGACAAGGATGTAAAGGAAAACCGACTGTTTCTAGACAGGATATTTCTTTGACTGTGACTTTACTTGAGAACATTGTAGAACTATGCAATGTTCCCATCTTCATTCTTTCCTTCTTCTCTCCTTCCCTGGGCAAGATTAACATCATGATTCCCTGCTATTCTAGCCTCTGTTTTTTTTTCCTTTTCTTTCTTTTGCCCTTAGCCATTCCCCCTTATATGTCTTTTTTACTCTTCATGAATCTGTCCTGCTATTACATCACCGAAGACCCTGAAAAACAGCTATTCGTGGCTCTGATCACCATAACTCATGCATTCCATTTTATTAGATGAAGAAAACAATTGCATTGGGGTTGTCTAAGAAGTCATTCTAGTGACAAACTTAGTGTGGGCATACACTGCCACCCAATCAGGATCGTAGAAAAACTTGATTTTGCTGGGCTTCATTATCAAGGCCTGAGCTTCAGATTAATCTTCTCAATTTTTTGGTGCAGGAATTATGTCCTTTTTCTTTTGAACTAACTGATAAATACAATATCAGACAGAACTAAATATCTGAGTCAAAATTCCCTACCGTACTTAAGCGCGTGAGAGGACCATAACTGTCCAGCTACCTACAGAGTTTTTTGTAATAACACCTACACATCCACAGATGTGTGATTGTGCTACAGTTTGAAGAATCAGACTTCAAGTCAGTAGATCGTTTGGTAAATTGAAACCCAATAAGCAAGCATATATGTCTTAGTATATGGCTAGTTTTGTGTTTAAAAATATTTAGGTGTGAAAGCCATAAAATCCAGTGTTTACCTTCACAGCACTTAATCACATCCTTAAGGAAGAGTCTTGAGAGGAAAAGAAAAAACAATGCAGGATAGTTCAGTAATGGCCTATTCTTTATATAAAACAGAACTTTAGGAAATAAGTACTTTTGTGAAGGTTGACATGTTCTGAAAAGACTGCATGAAGGACGAGAAGCTGAGGGCTGAGTCTTGGTTAGAATAAATTTGATAAAGTATCTAGAGGACTGAGAAATTTTTCCACAGAGAGAAGTTCTCTGTAGGAGCACAATGTGACTTGTAACCATCACAGAAACTACAAGGAGGCTTACCTAGGTGGTGGCACACAAGATCATCAATTTCTGGTTGATAATGCCATGTCAAGAACATTCTGTTGCTGTACCTATGCAAGAATCTCTAAATTCCAGGCTGGAGTTTGTACTCTGCTGCCTTGAGACAGAGCTCGACTGATAGCCATTAATTTGATTAAATGACTTTCAGGAATAATTTTTTGGAACAATTCTTCCATCATATTTTTTTTAACCTTTTACCTTGCCCAATCCACAAGCAACTGCAACTAGAGATGCTTGAACTCATTGGATTCCTGGTTACCCACCTGCCAGGCTGGCCATGGCCGGGGAATTTGCATGTGGAAAAGCTCATCTCATTCTAACACTGTCACGTGTCTCTTCATGTTTTCAATCCTTAGCACAACTACTTGAATCCCAATAACTGACAGACAAAACATGAAGAACTCTAGGTTGGGACTGTATGTCTTTCATAATTACTGTCTAGGGCATATAAAGGATACTTCAGAAGGATAAGAGCAACTTTAAATTGGACATTATCAAAAATTATTATAATTACAAGTGTCTGAAAACCAGAATCTTTCTAAATTGGCTTCATACTAAAGTCATATTGCTACATGATATATCACTGGGCAGAGAAGTAAGCAAATAAATAGAAAAGACACCATAATTTCTGTATTTGTGTTATGCTTCTTTGCTCAGCTCAGCTCCTTTCTTGAGGTATGTATTCCTCCTTAAGGTCTACTCTTTCACTCTTGTCTTTTAGTCTCATTGTAATTACTAGATTATATTCTAGTATGTTGTTGACTCTCCCAATAGGGCAGCAATTATGTCAATTAATTGTAATTTATTTTCATACGTTTTTTTTATAAATTGAGCTTTTCAGCTTTTTACCTTAAAAGAACTTTGTGTTTCCCATTTGTGCATGAATCTAAGGTGGTAGACATAAATTAATGACTATTTAGTAGATGAATGGAGGAGTAACTGAATGAATGAATATGATAGATTTATATTCATTTAGAATTCATTTTAAACATTCCATGTCTTCAATAAAACAGCCAACTAACAGAGTTAGTTGATTTACATTGATAGCTAGCACACATTAGCAGAAAAAGAAAACTATTTCAGCACTATGCAGTTTGTTCTTCTATATATTCATTTTTTGAAAGCATAGCATGCATCCTCAATGTGTAAATAAAAATTAAGTATATTCTCACTTTACTCTTGGAAACATCTATAGTTAGAGCTGTTGAATTGATTTAGAAAAGACACTAGGCACCAACCTGAACATCTGAGTCCAATATGTGGGACCCACAGGGTGAAGAAGAACTTACTCCAGCAAGGACCTCTGACCTCAAAGCAAGTGCTGTGCCATGCTCATGCCCCGCCCCCAAATAAGTAAATATAATGGTATGTATGTTACATATATAACATACATATATATGTATACATATGTTATATATGCTACATATATATAACATACTTACATATATATGTTATATATATGTTACATATATAACATGCACATATATGTATATATAATATTATATTTACTTATTTATATATATAAAAATCTTAAGAAAGAAAGTAGCATAGTTGAAGGGGAAGAGGTCATGAGAACAGTCAGAACTTAACACTTATGCAGACTTTGTTGGATGCCCAACATTGTACCAGACATTTTATGAAAATCTTCTTTCAAACTCCCAACTGTGTTTTATGTAAGACAACACTCTTCTTTTTTCTTTTTTATTGAAACTAGAATTTTTCCTCCCATAATATATCCTGAATATGATTTCTACTCCTACTTCTCACAATTCCTCCCACCAAGATTCAGCTCCATTCTGTCTCTCAATAGAAAACAAACAAACAAACAAACAAACAAAAGGCTTCTAGGGAAAAATAATACAGTAAAATAAAACTAATACATTGGAAGAGGACAAAACAAATAGAAGAGAAAGAGCCTAAGGAAATGCACAGGCAACAGCTGTCGATGCACTCATCAGCACTCAGGAATCCTATAAAAACACTAAACTCAAAGCCATAATACATACCTTTACGAGAGAGAGAGGGTTATATATTAAAATAACACAAGAAAGAAGATATTTTAAAGGCCTGATATGACAGTATGAGATAAGGAACCTCCAATGATGCCACCGAGTTCATTTTCTTTTGACCATCTAGTGATGGGCATGCTACTTATACTTATGAGTAGTTTTTTTCTCCTCTAAGACTCCCTTCAGAAAAAAATAATTTTTTATTTGCAAATGGTAATCAATTGGGCATAGCTTTTGAGTTAAGAACAGGGCCATGTGCCCCTTTCTCCTTTAAGCTCTACTGCAGAATCATGCAGGTCCTGTGTATGCTCTCTGTGACTTCTTTGAGTTCATATGTATAACAATCATTTTTATTTAACGTGTCTTGTTCTCCTGGTGTCTTCCATCTCCTCTGGCTTTTACACTCTTTCTGCCTCCTGTTACACAGGGTTCCATGAACCTAGAGGGGAGGGATTTGGTGGACACATTCTATTCAAGGCTCAGTGTTTCAAGGATTCTCATTCTCTGCATAATGTCTGTGGGTCTCTGGATTTGTTCCCATCTGTTGCAGGAGGAAGTATCTCTGGTGAGAGCTGAGCAAGGCACTGCTGTGTAAATATCGCCAAATATCATCAGAGTCATTTTATTACAAGGTTTTTGTTGCTGTTGTTGCTTTGTTCTCAAGAACAGCGGTTGTTGGTTTTATGCTATATATCCCTGGGCTGTCTAGTCTCAGGATCTTGGTCACCCGAGCAGTGTCAGGTACAAATTTCATCTTGTAAGTCAAATCTCATTATGGTTACCAAACTTGGTGCCACCATTACACTAGCATATCTTGCATGCAGGACACCAATGTAGATCAAAGGGACTGTGCTTACTTTTCTCCTTTAGCAGCATAGGGAGCACCGAAGATACCAACATGTAGGGTCAAGGCTTTACGTGATCACTAACTCGACTTCTCCATGTTCAATCAGTTGTAAGATAGCACTCTTATTCTCTTTTGTAAAGTGAAATAAATGAAGAAGTCAAGTCACATGTCCAAGGTTAGCTTGCAAGTAGAAAACCCAGGAATTAAATGCAGTTAGTATCATGTCAAAAGCCCTATTTCTATCCTGTGTCCTGCCTTTCGCCTTGACAGAGGTGTGTATTATATGTAAACATCTTAGGATATCTTTATTTTTGTTGCAGGGCTTGCCTCTGCAGGTTACATATGCCAATGGTAGAGCTTCAGCAATATATCATCTACAACAAAAGTCTCATTGGAGAGTTTATATCTTACAGTCCATTTGGTGTAGCTCAGTAATTCATACATCAATTTCTTTATAGTGTTTATATTTTAATATTTGATCACTTTCAGTAGTTCCTCTTGCTTCCCAGGTCCACTTCTAAAAAAAAAAAACTGAAGTAAATGACAAAGAAAAAAAGTATTTTTTCCCGGTTAAGCAAATAAATTAGAATATACTGTGTGTGTGTCTGTAGAATTTTTTTCTGTTACATTAAGTAAAATACTTAATGTATACTCACACATTGAAATAATTTATTTATAACAACCAATGAGTGTTTTTTTTTTCTTGCTACTAGATGTAACATTTCATTAGAAAAAGAGAAAGTGGCAAATCTGTGCATTGCAAGAGCATCTTTTATCTTGTAAAACATGTTAATTATTTTAATCTGTTATTCAATTGTTCTACTAGGCCAGTGAGACTCTTGAGAAGGCTTAAAGAACTTTCAGTTAAGGGTATGTTGTGAGTTTTGCATGTAGCATGAGCTGACTGAGAAGCCACTGAATGGTATCATTCAGTGACATGCCTGATTGATATGCAAGCACATATCAAAAAATATAAAATAAGCAGCATGGTTCTTAATTTTATGTAAATATGCTTTTCATAGAAATGTTTATTTTGTATTTAATCAAAAAGATAATCTCTCTCTCTCTCTCTTTCTGTGTGTGTGTGTGTATAGTCATTTCAGTCCTGGCTTCTCAAATTAAATACATAAGATGATGTGATAATCACATTATCTTTTTAAACTGAGAACACATAATTAAATCACTTAGCTGTCACAGACAGATCCTGTATGAGAAAGGATGGACTTGCCTATATCAGATTCTGCAATGCTTTCAATTTGCCAGTTTTACAAACTGCCTACAAAAAGGATTGGTAATGCATATTGTAAATATTATGAATCATTACATTATAAGTTATTAAACTGTAGTAATGAAAATGGGAGCTTTTAGCAGAAACTCAAGTGACTTCCAAAGGCCATAAATAACAGTGAGAAAATAAAAAGAACACTGTGCATAAAGTGTTAAGTCTATTCATAAAGCTCGTCTCTGGAACAGTGCTTGAGCTCTTTAGTTTTAAAAATATGATTTGGAACAACACAAATTGATTTTGAGTTGCCCTCTGAATTTGGATCTCTTAGACAAGATAAGATGTAGTATTTTTAAATTGCTAATTAGTTTTGATGAAAGAAAATTTACTCTGCAGAGAAATGCAGCTAAGTCACTAAGATGCTTTTCCTCCAAACATACTAATTTATGTTCTATGATCTTCAGGAGAGATAGTTTAATACTAAGTACAGTACAAACAAAGAATGCATTCTTCAAGTTCTTTCATTTTTGTATCCACACATTCTTGCCACAATAAAAAATATCAACTTATTAACAAACAGTTTTAGCATAGCATTAAAAGTGTGAAATGGATTCACCAACTGTCCAAATCTCATGACTTGGAAACCTCAGACACATATTAGAGAAAATAGGCTTACTGAAATATTCAACGAGGGATAGCAGAAGCCATGAGTTCATTACAAGTTCTTTCTTCTTCTAAGGTTCAGGAAGCTCCCAAATTTGTAAATACTCATAGCTGTTCACTCTTTTTGTGCCACATCTAAGGAATTCCATAAAAGAGCTCAGTCTTGTTTTCACACCCTACAGCAGTGGAAAGAGTCATGAAGAAGAATCAAACAAATATCAGGTAGATTACAGCTTGATCTTGCTGTCTCTACCGCAGGGTATTACCTTTCCAGCATATTCTGCATTTACTATTGAAAACTATCAACAAAGAATGCAGTAGGATAATTCTGAAATCACTCAGAGCAAAGTCTACAGGAGCACAGTTTTATGCAAGTAGGTCACCCACAGCTTAACTAATAAATTGTCTTAACTGTGTAATGGAATAAGCCTTGGTACTTGGTAATCTTGAGTAAATGAGGTTTATAATCTCAATACTCTGGTAAATGGAACAGAACCAAAAAATAATAATAATAAGATAGTTCTCAGTTTTCTGCACCACCACAATCACTATTGTGAAATGGGTTTTTAATTATAAGATTTTGCTATTGAGAAGAAATGCAATGTGAACAATTGCATCACTATCTGAAACACCTTATGGTTGATGTGTTTATAAAAAAATGAAGTTTCATTGGTAAAATATGCAAATTATTCTTAAAGACATCTTATCAACTGCAGTTTATGAAAGTGGTTCACTATTAGGAAGGTAATAAGAAAGTGATTTTTATTTAATAAAGTATTGATCTGAGAATAGATAAGTGAAAAATTCATTCTCTCTAAAGATAGAACTGGGTCATCCTAAAAGGAAAAAAATAGTAGAGACAATATGGTTGAGAAGGTTTTAAAGGTTCATTAAGCTTTGCATAAAGAGAAAATTATAGTGAAAAAGACATCCTGAGAAACTTCATTCTTTGTTTACTTTGGATAGATGAGACTGAATTTTGGGTACACCAAAATCTTACAAATCATCTCAGCCATGGAGAATTCAAAGAACAACAACCCAGCAACCAAAAGAAGTATCAGACTCCAAAAGGTACAGTTCTGAGACACTGTCAGTATCTACAGCCAAACTTCTGATGTCCTCACGGAAGCTCAGGCTGCTGTGTCTCACTGATAGTATAGAGAAGGACAACCTTGTGATTCAAAGGCTCTCTGTAAGTATTATTGCTCTCAGAGATTCTAGAGTCTGGTGATACTGTACTATACTCTGCTCAAGACTCTCTTGAATAAAAAATACACAAACATTTTGGGTGTGTTTTGGCCTAAGGTTAGAATCTTCTTAAATCTACCAATTCATCTTTTCCTCATCCAGAAAAATTCATTTCATGCTCTCAAAAGGTATAGAACATATATTCTTTGGGATTCCCATGTTGTAGAACACTGTCAATTAATTTAGGATGCAGAGCATTTTCTGTTCTAAATCTAAATCCAAATAGTGTTTCAAATACTTCATGCCAGTTGAGTTTGCTCGTGATCTAGAATAAGGGTTTTTCTATGCGTAATACAATGAAATAACATAGATAGGAAAATTACAGTTACGAGAGTTAGTCAAAATCAAGTCATAGGGAATATAAGAATAAATAATCTGTTAGCTAAAAGATGTTTTATATAGAGTCCCCCTTAGAGATGACACAGAGACAAATGACAGCTTAGAAATCTTGAGCATATATAAAGAACTCAAGAAGTTGAAAAGCAACAAATCAAGTAATCCAATTAAAAAATGGGGTATGGAGCTAAAAAGAGAACTGACTGTAGAGGATTATAGAATGGCAGAAAAAAACTTAAAGAAATGCTCAGTGTCCTTAGCCATCAGGGAGATGAAAATCAAAATGACCCTGAGATTTCACCTTATACCCATCAGAATGGCTAAGATCAAAAACTCAAGTGACAACACATGCTGGAGAGGTTGTAGAGAAAGGGGAACCCTCCTCCATTGCTGGTGGGAATGTAAATTTGTACAACCACTCTGAAAATCAATTTGGTGCTTTCTTAGACAATTAGGAATAGTGATTTCTCAAGACCCAACTATACCAGTCTTAGGCATATATCTAAAACATGGTCAAGTACACAACATGGACATTTGTTCAACCATGTTTGTAGCAGCTTTATTCGTAATAGCCAGAACCTGGAAACAACCCAGATGTCCCTCAGTTGAGGAATGGATACAGAAATTATGGTACTTTTACACAATGGAACACTACCCAGCAATTAAAAACAAGGAAATCATTAAATTCACAGGGAAATGGTGGGACCTGGAAACGATCATCTTAAGTGAGGTATCCCCAAAGCAAAAAGAAACACATGGTATATACTGACTTATATAGACCTGTAAGATAGGATAAACATACTGAAATCTACACACCTAAAGAAGATAAGCACGAAAAGGACCCAGGTTAAGATTATCAATCCTCACTTAGACAAATGGGATGGACATTGAATGTAGGAGAAAACAAGCAACAGGACAGGAGCCTACCACAGAGGGCCTCTGAAAGACTCTTAACTAGCAATGTATCAAAGCAGATATTAAGACTCACAACAAAACCTTCAGCAGACTGCAGGGAATCATATGAAATAAGGGGGAGTTAGTAAGACTTGGCAAGGACAAGAGCTCCACAAAGACCAAATAGATCAGGGCACAGGGGTCTTTTATGAGACTGTTTCTCCAACCAAGGACCATGTATGGATATAACCTAGAACCCCTGCTCAGATGTGGCCCATGGTAGCTCAGTATCCAACTGGGTACCCTAGTAAGGGGAACAGGGACTATTTCTGTCATGTACCCAAGGGCTGGCTCTTCGAACGCCCCCCCCCTTGCCCCCGCAGGGAGGAGCAGCCTAGCTAGGTCCCAG
>CM053753.1:96760315-96774331 GCA_028658305.1 Pachyuromys duprasi | reverse complement strand
CTGGGGTTGTTGCTAAGGGATCTCCCCTGGAATGGAGATTTGGGTCCCCCTTCTGGGCCAGGGGCTGTGCACCACAGTCTGAGATGATATTTGTAGCACACACAATGGGTTTGGGTTGGTGTGCCTCTGCTAAATGCAGGCTTTTCTGAAATGGTGCCCGAGGCCTTCTCTGTCTGTCCTATGGACACACACAAGGACTGAGGTTTTGGCCCTCTGTGTGCCGTCTGGTCAAGATGGTCCCCAGACTTTGTCAGTCTGGGGTGGCTCCTGCGATCCGTGCTTGCCCACCGCGCACCTGTGGGTTGAAGCAGAACTCAGGTCCCTCCCAGACTTGCCCGCAGACTGGCACACGGACTGATGTTTTGCTGGCAGAAACATGTGGCTCGCGTCCGCAGAGTGCAGACTGGTCAAAACGGTCCCCCGCCTTTCTCAGACTGGGGTGGTTCCAACAATTGGTTCGTGCCCGCTGCACACCCGTGGGCTGAAGCAGAACCCAGGTGCACTGTGCGCTCGCAGGGTGCAGTTCGGTGAAAACGGTACCCAGGTCCTCCTGAGACTGCCCACGAGACTGTGTGATCCAGTCTATTATGGCGGGTGCGGGCGCCCAGCGCGGCTGCTCATTCAGATCAAAGCTGTGTGCTGCTGGTCACCCGGAGGTTTTTCCGGGGAATAACTGGGTGTCCCTAGGGTTTTCCCACTTGATTTTCTCACCGTGGGAGATCTGCTCACCTGGCAATCACGGATGCTGGCGTTTTAGGTCCCAGAGTTCAGTTTCCTGGTCGCTGCGTTGTTTCTGCTGTCAGATTTTCTTTTTACTAATCTTCAGCATGTTACTCATTAGTTACAGAAGTCTACTTTCTTTTGTTGTTGTTTTTATTAATTACAATTTATTCACTTTGCATCCCAGCTGTAACCCCCTTCCTGGTCCCTTCTTAATCCCACTCTCCCTCCCTCTTCTTCTCCTATGCCCCTCCCCCAGTCCACTGATAGAGGAGGTCCTCCTCCTCTTCCATCTGACCCTAGCCTATCATTTCTCATCAGGACTGGCTTCCTCTGTGGCCTGGTAAGGCCATTCCCCCTCAGGGAGAGGTCAAGGAGCTAGCCATTAAGCTCATGTCAGACAGTCCTTTTTCCCCTTATTAGGGAACATACTTGGAGACTGAGCTGCCATGGGCTACATCTGTGCAAGGGTTCTAAGTTAATTCCATGAGTAGAGCTGCTATGAACATGGTTGAGCAAATGTCCTTGTTATATACTTGAGCATATTTTGGATATATGCGTAGGAGTGGTATAGTTCGATCTTGAGGTAGCACTCTTCATAATTTTCTGAGAAAGAGCCAGATTGATGTCCAAAGTGGTTGTACAAATTTTACACAATGGAATACTCCTCAGCAATTAAAAACAAGGAAATCATGAAATTTGCAGGCAAATGGTGGGAACTAGAAAAGATCATCCTGAGTGAGGTATCCCAGAAGCAGAAAGACACACATGTTATATACTTACTTATAAGTAGATATTAGACATATAATATAAGGTAAACATGCTAAAACCAGAACATCTAAAGAAGCTAAGCAAGAAGGAGGACCCTGGGTAAGATGATCAATACTCATTCAGGAAGGATATTGGAATAGGGAGATAACAGGACAGGAGCCTACCACAGAGGGCCTCTGTAAGACTCTACCCAGCAGGGTATCAAAGCAGATATTGAGACTTATAGCCAAACTTTGGGCAGAGTGCAGGGAATCTTATGAAAGAAGGGGGAGATAGCAAGACCTGGAGGGGACAGGAGCTCCACAGAGAAAATAACAGAACCAAAAATTCTGGGCACAGGGGTCTTTTCTGAGACTGATACTCTAACCAAGAACCAAGCATGCATATAACCTAGAACCCCTGAACTGATGCAGACCATTGGCAGCTCAGTCTCCAAGTGGGTTCCCTAGTAATGGGAACAGGGACTGACTCTGACATGAACTCAGTGGCTGGCTCTTTGATCACCTACCCCTGAGAGGGAAGCAGCCTTAGCAGGCCAAAGAGGAAGACAATGTAGCCAGTCCTGATGCGACCAGATAAGCAAGGGTCAGATGGAAGGGGAGGAGGACCTCCTCTATCAGTGGATTTGGGGAGGGGCATGGGAGGAGATGAGGGAGGGAGGATGGGATTGAGAAGAGACCAGGAAGGGGGCTACAGCTGGGATACAAAGTGAATATATTGTAATTAATAAAAAATATTTAATTAAAAAAACTCAGGCGACAATACCTGCTGGAGAGGGTGTGGAGAAAGGGGAACCCTCCTTCATTGCTGGTGAGAATGTAAACTTGTACAACCACTTTGGAAATCAGTCTTGTGCTTTCTTAGAAAATTAGGAATAGTGCCACTTCAAAGTCCAGGTATACCACTCCTAGGCATATATCCAAGTATACAACAAGGACATTTGCTCAACCATGTTCGTAGCAGCTTTACAATCTCTAGGTGCCCTTGCATCTGAGGAAAGTGCCTATAAAACCAATTGAACACTGAGAAGTCGAGCTGGTACCTAACCAAAACCTTCACCCCTACTGACTATTGTTCATGGTCCTGGAAGATACTCTGCAGCTACCAGAGGAGAAAGGTAACACCGATCTAGCTACAAACCTATTAATCCACAATGGTCACATGTCTGCTGGTCCAACAACAGCACAAAAGCTGTGGGAGTGATCAATCACTATCTGACTTGGAATTAAGACCAACTCCATAGATGGAGCCTATGCTTAACAGTGCTCGAGTGGCCAAGAACATGAGATTAGATCTAGATATGCCACAGATCTAGGAGAAAACAAAAAAATCAGTGTTCTGCTAAAGGAACACAGCAGTGAAATCATTCCTAATGACATTCTACTGGATCCATAGCTCAGTATCTGGCTCAGCTTTCATCAGGGAGCTTCTTCCTGCAGGAGATGAGGACTAATACAGAGACCTGCAACTGGAGAGTGAGTGACCTTGGAACACTCAGTACTAACTGGGATGTTTCCATCACACTTCTTTCCCCTGGGTTTGGAGAACTCTGCAGTAGGAGAGGCAGATTTTAAGAGCCTCAGGGGCTGGAAGATACCAGGGAAATAGTGTCTTCCAGACAGGACAGCACTATGAACACATATGAACTCACAAAGACTGATAGCATACGCAGGGCCTGAACAGATCCAAGCCAGATGGGGCCCCAGCAGTGAGAGGAGAGGTGGACACAAACCCCATCCTAAACCCAGAATCCATCTCCAATTAACAATTGCTCACAAAGGAAAAAGAGTCTCACTGGCACTCCAGACCACACTCAAAACAAGCTGCATTCCTGCATTGGGAGACAACAAGAAGCAAACTCAGTGGTATTTTTGGAGATATTTTGTCTCATATGCTTTGAACAACTTTTACCTTATTTGTATTTTGATATTATGGTTTCTGATTTTGTGTTTTTAATGGTGTGTATGTATGTGTGTGTATGCATGTGTATGTACATATGTGTGTGCATGTGAATGTTTGCATATATATATGTGTGTCTATGCATATGTGTGTTCATGTGTGTGTGTCCATATGTGTGTTTCTCTTGTGGTTTTTCCTTTTTTTGCTTGTTTGTTTGCCTATTTGTTCTCTAAAAAAAGAGAAAAAAGAACTGAAGTTTCATGGGTAGGGTAATGCGGAGGATCTGGGAGGAAGTAAAGGAGGAAAAACTGTGATCAGCATTTAATTTTCAATTAAAATGCAACAACAACCAAAAATCCGAGAAAGGAAAGTGCAAAAATGGCACACCCTCATTCTCTTCCCCGTGTTCTGAAGTAAAGAAGTAAAACACTGAGCTAACCTAGATGCAATATTAATCCCAGAGCCTGTAGCAACATTCTCTGAGTCTTATATACAGAAGTGGATCACATATGAGCTAAGCAGAAGCATGTTTGCAGTCTACCCTGTACCTTAAATATTAAATTGAACAATAAGAAATAAGAAATCTGTTTACATATGAATAACCTCCCATGAATGAGATTTGTTACAAAACTGTAAGTCCCAGTGGCTAGCCAGTGTTTGAACTACAGTGCTATATGACCAGGACAATAAAATCACAGTTTGGAACTTGTAGATTTTCAAACATATGCTAAAGTTTTATTTCTCCTATCCACCATTTTTCCTTTTCTTTTGGTTTTTTGAAACAAGGTTTCCCTCTATGTTTTTGGCTGTTCTGGACTCAGTCTGTAGACCAAGCTCATCCTAATTCACAGAGATCCACCTACCTCTGCTTCCCTGAGTGCCGGGATTACAGGCATGCACCACCACACTTGGCTCCATATTTTTAAATACACATTTTATACCACTTTAACTAATACAACTAGTTTTTCCTTTCTCCATTAGTTTAATTTAGGGAAATATATTTATTATAAAATGATAATTACATTAATAACACTATGTAACCATACATCAGTAATATGTGTTTGTTGTAAAGCACATAAAGATAAGCATTTGTGAAACTTTCATCTAAACTGATAACTATAATCTTGCCAGTAACTTGTATACACTTATTTTTACAATATGGACAAATATGGTGTTAATCTTAGAAACTAAATCAAAAGTATGTTGGTACTATTTGTAAGTCATGTAGAAGTTAATAACATAGAAGTTAGCCCATGTGACTTTACACTGTGTACTTTGGGCTTATTTCTTAACCTTTCAATGTTTTGAGCCTTACAGTCATTCCTCTTATAGAAAATGTAACCCTAAGTATTCATCACAGAGCCCCTTAAAAGTTTACATGAAACAATGAAGGTGAAAGGTCACTGCTGTCAGTGCACTTCTAATAATCGTCACCTAGAAAACACTGGGGAAAGGGGACGGTGGGTATGAACAGTGAGAAACTTCTGCAGTCAACCAAAGCAGAGGGAGTATTCGGTCAAAAAATGGAGACTCTGGCTAGAATTTCTGCTGGGGTGAGAGTCAACAGAGAAATGGGGACCCTGCTCTGGTGACTTTGCCTTCTTTAATCTATTATAATGTATTTTGATTAAATTTTGTTTTGTTCTGTTTTTGAAATAGGGTTTCTCTGTGTAATCTTGGCTATCCTGAACTCACTCTGTAAACCAGGCTTACCTCAAACTCAGAGATCCAATGCTTCTGCCTCCCAAGTACAGCATGTCGCTAAAGGCATGTGCCACCACCGGCAGGCTTGATTAATTACCTTGATGCACATAAAATGGTTAGAGGATGCCTGGCTCATAGGCAGCACTATTGACATGCTTATTAAAATAGCCGAGCTGAGGCAAAAGTGTGAGGGAGCTGCTATATCCAATATAAGTCGTTTCTGTTGATAAGGCCATTAAATGTGACGGTGTTCCTTTATGGACACAGAAAAATTTGAATAGAAGTTACCAACATTTATAGTCGTTCATTTGTCTAGAAAAGCAAATTTTTCTGAAAAAAATCCCTATTACAAATGCACCCAAGCCACCTGCACCTCTAGATTGACAAATATGATGGTAGGCAGAAGACAGTAAACTGTTAAATTATTGTGAGTCCAGATCCATTGGCTTTTTAAAATAAGTACAAAGTTCATCTGCTAAAAAGACTTATGTGAAGGAATTTATAAATACAGATGTCTGGGCTCTGCGTGAGTCTCTCTAGCAGATCTGTGCTTTTGCTTATTTCAATTAGTTGAGGTCAATCTGCTACACAAAGTAAACAAAATAACTATTTTTTTAGTATAACAATTTCATATGCACCGTTTTTCATGAACAAATAATACTATATTAAATTACTATCATTACAAACTAAGAAATGCTTAGGTTACTTATATTCTTTCTGGCACAATAATAGATTTAAAATCATTTTGAGTATTTAAAGCTTTATTTGTTGAAAAAAATAAATTTTTAATTTTTTTAAATATTAAAGATATTTGCCAGCTTCTTTTTTTCTCTGAAGTTGGGCTTTTGAAATCTTTGTTGATCGGTATCTATCTCCCTACTTGTAAATTATACCAGAAAAAAAAATTGCTAAGATCTGGGCCAGGCACCTGCCCAGCACAATATGAATAACGTGGTATTTCCTGGATGAAGTTATATAAAACTCTTTGGGGACCATGTCAAGAGCAGTCATCACTCCAACCCACTGAATCCATGTTCTACAACCCTACAGGATGCCTGAATCTGTAAATAGCCTGGCACCGATAGTCTGAGATAGTCTAAGTAGACATTTGCTTCTCTCACTTTGACTACCAGACTACTGAAACAACGGATTCCTAGAAACTGGAATTCCTACAGAAATCTCCTGATGGGAAAACGAAAAGCCTAAACCCTTGGTCAGCCCTAGAAGAAACCTTCCCTAGCCCAGAAATGTTCACAACCTGTTAGATAACCTCATAGAGATAAGGTGGGGTCGTGTGTGGATAGGACCATACTTTCACTGGAGAGTGCTCAAGTCCTCTGTATAAACTTTAGCCTCCCTTAAAGACCCAGAGAATAAGACTTGGAGAAATCACTGGATCATTTTTTTTTCTCTCGCTCTCTTTCCCAACATGGACACTTTGAATAAGTCTCCTTTTAAATTTTTTCCTATTAGTTTGGCTCTTTTAATCAGCTTATCAAGGATGCATGGCTGAACCTGGCTTGTGGGGAAAAAAAAAGTTGTGAGGCTAAGTCTGATAATAAAACCATAGAAGTATAAAATCTTATATATATGCTATGCTTTTTTGTACTCATCCGTGTACATGGTAAAGTTTAATTTATATCTTCTGAGCAATAAGAGATTATAAGAATCTAATAAAAACAGAACAATGCTAATCCTAATGACATACAATGATTGAAGACACTCACACACATGAAGTATCTTATAATGTTGTACTCATCCTTGTCAAGGAATGAGCTGCCACATGCCTGCACTAAGGCTGAAGTGAGCCAAATGACTAAGCACTTGGCAACTCTTTCCTGGATTTCTATAGTGTGAGGTGAAGCAGCAAAACCCATCACAGTTTTATTTTTACCCATTTTACAAGCTCAAGGAGAGATTTATTTTTCCATAGACCTTTATATCTTTTGTGTTGATATCTTTTTCTTTCTCATTGTCAAGAACTTCTTCCTCTTTTATGTTTAAATAAAACACTTTGTTTGTGACTTCTCTTTGAAAGATCCAAATTGATAACTAGCATTTACTTATGAAGTAAATTGATGTTTATTTAAATACACAACTACAGTACTGTGACAGTCTGCGGGACAATCTAAGTGACAACTAACTTACAAATGGCCGGGTAGCCTGCATGGCATGACCGTGTTGGGCAGAAATGAGTCACATCTTGAGCAAGACAGAGAACATTCCATCACACTGCTCTGAAGAGCACACAATTTCAAACTCACAGCTTCCTCACTTCTGTAGGTTTTCATTAAAGATGTTTGGGATGCCAAAGACTGTGCTTACTAAAACCACAGATAGCAGAGCTGAGGAGGAGTGTAGGAAATAACAGATATCAGACCACGCCTTCTAAGGAGGCTAGGGTGAGAAGAATTACCTTCACTCAAATGGCTTAAGACCTGCAGCTTCATCACTGGCTGCTCTTTGATTTCTGTTAATTCCCCTGTCAATAAAGCAAGAAGTCCTGTCTCAGTTTTGTTTTCAAAATGTCTTAACTGATTAGCCAAGTCTAGGACTATTGCATCTGACCATAAGTACAAAGGGCTGTTATCTCCTATGATAGCATGCCTACTCTTTAAACTTCAGATTTACATACCAGGTAATCCAGTTAGCTGCCAGTTTAAAGGTTTGAAAAAGACAAAACAATGTTGGGTGGTGATGGAACACATCTTTAAACCCAGCACTCAGTGGGAAGGCAGAGGTATCTCTGTGAGTTTGAGAACAGCCTGGTCTACAGAGTGAATTGCAAGACAGACAGGGATACAGAGTGAAATCCTGTCCTGAAAAACAAACAAACAAAAGACAAAACACGATTCTGTTCAAATGTAAAAAGAAAGGCATCCATGTGGAAGAATTGATAACTGAGAAACCAAATAAGCTGATAAAATAATAAAAGAATAAAACAGAATTTACAGTATATTGTATAAATGAATATGTGTGTGCTTATTGTGTGTATAAAACAACACAACAACAAAACATTGAATTGAGATTCCAAATCAAGACAAAACTGGCAAATGTCCTAGAAGACAATATATTATGATGCTTAGGCCTGTCTTTTCTACTGGGAAGGAATCAGAGTTTTTTCTCAAACAAAATTTATTTTCACAGCCATCAGTTTCTACAACCTAACTTCTCCCTCAACCTAGTTGTAATATAGCTTTGTCAATAGCAACGCAATCAAAACTGCCTGTTCCTAGGCAACCAGATAAATCCATCATTTTACTGCAAGACATCCAGTAGTCATTTCTGCATCGAGTACCTTTTAATTATTCTTCATTGCTGTTTCAGCTCTCATTATACAGTTTATGCCACAACTGCCCACCTATAGCCAAATTAATCATTCTAGAAAATGCCTTCCGTCTCATGCATATAAATTGGCAGAACTTCCTGCACACTCCATAATTTTTCTTTCTGGCCCATCTTCCTCTTTAAAAATCCCCAGCCACCTGTGTGGTAGATGCTTGGCCCATAATAATGAATGGCTATGTGTTTTAGCATCAAGGTGTTTAGGCTAAACTGATCACCTTTTCCCCACAAACTTAGTCTGTATCTGTTGATCCTCACAGAATTCCCTCTCCTCCTGTGAAATCCCTTTGCTCTGGTGCCAGCTTACTCTAACTCGCTTGCTGTAACTACCCGGAATGCAGTGTGCTATGTGAGTTATGGATCTCTGGTTTCGGACAGTGGTCCTCTTCTAGCCTGTTTTTTTGAATCATGTTTGAAACATCTATTCTCTTTTGATTAAAGCTGGCGAATTCTCCTCTATATTCAGAAAACATCTCGAAGACTCAAGGACTGTTCTAGTTTCTTTGGTGAAGAGTTTCTGAAGCACTTTTGCTATCAAACTTCCTTGATGCAGCTAATTAAGTTTATTTTAATTTATAATTTTAAAAGCTTTGATTCCAGAGTGATAGCTGTCATATAAATATAGATTAAGATGAGTTAAATATGCAGGTGTTGAGGTATAAAAATATCTGTTCTGGAAAGCAAACCACTTATATGATATCAAAACTTCCAAAAGGAGAGGGAGAAAAAAACAACCAAAGAACCATCCTGGAGTTTGGAAGAGAAACTATTGGCCCTTTACTGTATTAAGAGCTGCCTCTATATTGGTTGTCTCATCTCCCTTTGCAAGAATGAGTAGGTAAAAATTATTCATCTTTATGAGACTGTATGTTTCAAGAGAATAAGAGAAAATATACTCTTGCAGGTTAAAATATTAGCATAATGCACTTTCAAGTCCTTGCTTATATTATTATCGCTTTTGATTATAACACTCAAAGACAAGTACCTCATATAGCAAGCCCGAATGGTTCAAATATTTTAAATGGAAATAAAAGATATGATCTGAATGGAAAACCAAGTGGACATCCACCACTGTAGTTTTATATTGCTACTTGTAATAGCTTCTTGGTAACTTCAGCAAATGAACATGAAGAAGTGCCACTAAGGACATTTATTTTAAAATTAAAATCCCTCGCTTAAAAGTCACATATCAGGTATCTACATCTCACTACTTTGCAGCAGAAGTAAAATGTTAAGTCGAGGGAAAGTCAGATACTTGGCTCATTAGTGGAAGGCTGATGATTAGAGATGGGGAGTTTGCCCTTTTGACTAAACAGACTAAACAATCATATAGTGACTGCATTGGAATGAGGCTGACCTTCATTCCTATATGTCAATCAAATTGACTAGACATTGCAAAGACAACAATGCAGGCTTACAGGCAATGTAAAATACAAATTTAGGTGGATTTAATTGTTTGTTTCTATTTTCTTAAGCTCTCCTCTTCCTTGTCCTTGTTCAGATTGTAAAGACTAAAAGCAAAATCAGCAATATCTACCTAGCAAGGTATATATATATATATTTTTTTTTCAAAGTAATGATGATTAACACTATTTCATTTTTACTCTACTCTTAATCAAAATTGCAGAAATCTAAATTAGTAGTACTTTAGTGATTTTTTTAAATGAAGGACCAATAAGCAATAGTGAATTTCTGTTGGTAAAATAAAAGTTTAGGTGCTATAAACCATTCCTAAAACCAAAAACTTTAAGACCAGCTAATGTGAATGAAAGCCATTAGTAACTTTTACACACAAAATATAAAAATGCACTGTTTTACACACAAAATTAAAAGATAAAAATTACCATTTTCTATAAAAAAATACACTAAAGAAAGATTCTGTAATTACACACACACACACAAATCCAGCTATACCACTCCTAGGCATATATCTGAAATATGCTCAACTATACAACAAGGACATTTGCTCAACCATGTTCATAACAGCTCTATTTGTAATAGCCATAATCTGGAAACAACCCATATGCCCCTCATTGGAGGAATGAATACAGAAGTTGTGGTACATTTATGCAATGAAATACTACTTAGCTATTGAAAACAAGGAAATCATGAAATTTGTAGGCAAATGGTGAGAACTAGAAAAGATCATCTTGAGCGAGGTAATCCAGAAACAGAAAAACACACATGGTATATACTCACTCATAACCGGTTATTAATCATATAATCTATACTCCTAAAGAAGCTAAATAGCAAGGAAGATCATAGGGGAAGATGCTCAATCCTCATTTAGAAGGACAAATGTGATATTATCAGAAGCAGGAGAAGGCAGGGAATAAGACAGGAGCCTATCACAGACTTTACTGATCCAGGTATTTAAGCAAAGGCTGAGACCCAAACTTTGGGCAGAGTGTAGGGAATCTTACAAAAGAAGGGGGATATACAAAGACCTGGAATTGGACAGTAGCTCCAAATTGAGATTAACAGAGCCAAGAAAACTGAGCCCTGGGGGCCCTGAAGAAAATGACCAAACAGGGACATCGCATAGAGAGGACCTAAAACCCTGGCTTAGTTTTAGCCCATAGACGCTAATCTCCAAGCGCGGATTCCCTAGTAAGGGAAGCAGGGGCTTTCTCTGGCATGAACTCAGTGGTAGGCTCTCTGATCACCTTCCCCTGGGAAGACAATGCAACCAGTCCTGATGAGACCTGATAGGCTAGGGTCAAATAGAAGGGGAGAAAGTCCTCCCTTATCAGTGGACTAGGGAAGGGGCATAGGGGAAAAAAAGGAAGAGAGGTTGGGATTGGGAGAGGATGAGGGAGGGGCCACAGCCAGGATACAAATTGAATAAATTGTAATAAATGAAAATAATAATAAAAGAAAAAACACCATGTTAGAAGAACATATCATACTAGAAAACAATAGAATTTAAACAGAATTAATGCTTAAAGTTCATTAAGAAGACAATCACATGCTATCAAGTTTGCTTCACATGCAAAACTAATCATAGTGAATTTGATATTAAATCATCCATTTCTTCATAATATTTTAATTAGAAAATATTACATCTCTACTAAATGTGTGGCAAACCTCAAATTAAAAGCATGTTTCCACATTCCACAATAGACTAGAATTCACACATAAACTGGTGTGCATTCAACGTCCTAATACATGTTTATTCCAAAGTAATAAGTTAAGTTAACTTTGCTACCTGCTGATGTTCATATTTTCATGGATATTCATTTCATTTTATGGAGTTTCATGTTTCACCAAATATACCTTGAAATATTTGAAGACCATTCTTACCATGTCATAAAATTATAGAACTAAGGACAAAGAATCACATCTCCTGAGCACCCAGAGAACGCTGAAGTTACTGTCCCCAAATCACACTCTATCAAAGACTACTTTGAAAAGTTGTCAACTCAATGAATTCTATATTAACCTTTGCTAATTCTGCTCTTTTGTATGACTGAGGGAACAGTGGATAATTTATGTAAATGAGTAGATAGAATAAAGGTTGATGCAGACACTCCACTGTGATAACTTATTAAATTTAGGATAATTTTAAAGTGAAATAAGGCTCCTAGACACTGTTTGGGTAGTCTGTGAGAAGATACATACCAAAGGTTTGTGAAATGAGAGGGTATCTGAGATGATTACAGGCTTTCAAAATGTTTTGCTTCTTATGATCCTGTGAAACACGGGATTAGGCCCTTAACAGTGTGTCAACATTGGATGATGCTACATTGAGTAGAATTTTCCACGTACTACAAACATTCAAAATAAAAATTTTGAAATGAACAAAATTTAGAAACAAACTATCTTCACATTTATTAATATCTCAGCCACATAATACTCAATCTACCCTTCAATAGAAGAATGCAACAATATTTTTTAAAATACTGGTTAGAAATGACTAGACCTTCAGAGGAACAGGGATTTTCTCTGACATGAACTCAACAGTGGGCTCTTTGACCTCCCCTTACCCCCAGGGAGGAGCAACCCTGCCAGGCCACAGAGGACTTTGCAGCCAGTCTTGAAGATACCTGATAAAACAGGGTTAGATGGAAGGGGAGGAGGTCCTCTCCTATCAGTGGACTTGGAAAAGGGCAGGGAGGAGATGAGGGAGGGAGTGTGGGATTAGGAGGGAATGAGGGAGCGGGATACATCTGGGATATAAAGTTAATAAACTGTAACTAATATTTAAAAATTTTAAAAAAAGAAGCTAAACAAGAAAGAGGACCCGAGGTAAGATGATCAATCCTCACTTAGAAAGACAAATGGGATGGACATGAGAAGTAGGAAAAAAACAAGAAACAGGACAGGAGCCTACTGCAGAGGGCCTCTGAAAAGCTTCTACCTAGCAGCGTATCAAAGCAGATGCTGAGACTCATAACCAAACCTTCTATAGAGTGTAGGGATTCATATGATAAAAGGGGGAGTTAGTATGACTGGGAGAGGACAGGAGCTCCACAAGGACAAAGTATGTCAGGACATGGGGTCCTCTATGAGACTGTTTCTCCAACCAAGGATCATCTATGGATATAATCTAGAACCCCTGCTCTCATGTAGCCCATGGTAGCTCAGTATCCAAGTGGATTTCGCTAGTAAGGGGAACAGGAACTATTTCTGACATGAACTCAATGACTGGCTCCTTTACCTCCCCTACCACCCCCCCGAGGGAGGAGCAGCCTTGCTAGGCCACAGAGGAAGACATTGCAGGCAATCCTGAGGATACCCGATAAGCTAGGGTCAGATGGAAGGGGAGGAGGACCTCCCCTATCAGTGGACTTGGAAAGGGACAGGGAGAAGATTAGGGAAGGAGGGTGGGATTGGGAGGGAATGAGGGAGGATCTATGGCTGGGATACAAAGTAAATAACCTGTGATTAATATTAAAAAATAAAAAATAATAAAAAAGGATGAGGAATCTAATTGAGAAGCTTAAAAAAAAAGAAATGGCTGGACCTTCTTGGTACACATGACAATGCCTTGGATATTGTCTAACAACATGCCCGGATTTCTCAGGAAAAAAAAAAAGCATGTTTTCAAATACAACCACAAAACAAGATGCTTTTGTTTGCAGTGAGACCCATTCATTCCTTACATTATCAAACCTGTTTTTTTTCCTATTTTTAACTTTTCCTTAGCCTCAAATTGAAACTGTTAATACACCATTAAAAAATAAGAAATTTCAAAGAGCATTGCAGGAAACCGTAAGATCGGTTCATTCAATGCGCACCACTGGCGTGGCTTTAATCTGAGCTCTTTTCTCTCCTCATTGGGCACATCCGCTCTCATTAATATTCAGGGAGCTGCATGCATGAATTAAAGAAAAGAATGTTCTCTCAGACTGATGTGGCCAGGAGGTGCTGACATCATCATGACCCTTCTGGACAGGCATTCCCATTCAACACCATTCTGCTATCTCAGACATACCTCAGCCCGATTTTATAAACAAGGACATATAAGGTCGTTCTTTATAATTTCCTATCTACTTACACTATAATTTTGCACAAAGGTAAGTATACTGGAATGAGTATTTTCAGAATAAGAGAAATGATGCAATTTTTTTTCTA
>CM053753.1:96728461-96751395 GCA_028658305.1 Pachyuromys duprasi | reverse complement strand
AGGAGGAAATCATGAAATTCGCAGGCAAATGGTGGGACCTGGAAACAATCATCCTAAGTGAGTTATCCCAAAAGCAGAAAGAAACATATGTTATATACTCACTTATATAGACCTATAGGATAGGATGGTCATGCTGAAATTTATACACCTAGGGAAGATATACAAGGAGGACCCAGGTTGGTATGATCAATGCTTGTATAGATGAACAAATAGGATGGACATTGAATGGAGGATAAAACAAGCAACAGGACAGGAGCATACCAAAGAAGACCTCTGAAAGCATCAATATAGCAATGTATCAAAGCAGATATTAAGACTCACAATCAAGCCTTTTTCAGAGGGTGGGAAGTAATAATAAAAATAGGGGAAATTATTAAGACTTGGGGAGAACAAGAGCTCCACAAAGACCTAACTGAGCAGGGCACAGGGGTCTTATATGAGACAGTTTCTCCAACCAAGGACCATATATGGATATGGCCTAGAACCCCTGCTCATATGTGGCCCATGATAGCTCAGTGTCGAACTGAAGACCGTAGTAAGGGGAACAGGGACTGTTTCAGTCATGAACTTGATGGCTGACTCTTTGACCCTCCCCCATATACGCCAGGGAGTAACAGCCTGGCTAGATCCCAGGGGAGGACATTGCAGCCAGCCCTGAGGAGACAAGATGAGCTGGCGTTGGATGGAAGGGGAGGAGGTCCTCCCACGTTGGTGGATTTGAGGGGGTGGGGAGGAGATGAGGGAGGGTTGGGGAGGGTGGGAGGGAATGAGTGAGGAGGCTACGCCTGGGATGCAAAGTACCTAACCTGTGATTGATATAAAAATAAATAAATTTAATAAAAAAAGAGACATATCCACTGGTGCAAATGTGTCACAAATGTAGAAATTGCCAATTACTTTTAATTGGACTTAAGGCATGCTCCATCATCCTGGCACTGATAATGAGGCAAGAACCTGAGACTAGATCGGTGTTGGGTCCTAGGGAAAATGTACAACAAAGGAACATAATAATAAAATGGCTCCTAATGACATATCTCTATACCCAGAGATCAGTACCTCTCTCAGTCTTCATCAGAGAAGCTTCTTCTTACAGCAGATGTAAGAGGCCCACAACTGGACTATGTGCAGAGAGTGAGAGACTTTGGCACACTCAGTCCTTAATAGGATGTCTTTATCAAACCTCTCCTTCAAGGCTGAAGGACTCATATGGAAGAGGGAGCGGAAAGTGTATAAGAGGAAGAAGTGGTGGTCAACTTCTGTGAAATAATGTTCTCAAGACACAACAGAAACTCACAGAATCTGTCACAATGTGCACAAGACCTTTACAAGTTCAAGCCAGACAAATTCCCAGCAGGGAGAAGAGAAAGTGAACACAGACCCCTAATGAAGAAGCTATTTGCAATCGATAGCTACTAGGAGAGGGGAAAATCAGTTTTCTTCAATGGAGTAGGACTGGCTGTATTAACTGCACTCCACAGCAGCAGTCGCATTCGGGAGTGGCTGACCAACACAAAGCAGGCTCTGGTTTTTCATTGTTTTCATTGTTGGTTTTGGGGTTTTGTTTTGTTGTGTTTGGGGTTTGCGTTTAGGCTTTTTGTTCATTTTGTTTTGCTTTTTAAGAGAGAAAGAGCAAAACTGTGTGGGTAGGGAGGGACAGTAGAACCTGGGAGAATTGGTAGACAGGACATAGTATAAAAAGTACAAAAAAATTAACTTACAAAAGCAAAGAGAATGCTATGTAAAAACTCATAATCATCTATTGAAACAATAATGACGTACCCACTCATTTGTCAAGCTTCATTTAATTAAATATCTAATATCTGTGCATTTCATAGTGTGTAAATCTTACCTGAATTATAAAAGGAGTGGTATCATCAAGACATCAGAATATAACTTTCCAGTATTCATCCTCCCAGACATACCAGTTTGAACTCTCCATGCAGAAAAAATATGTTTAAAAATGTTAAGAAATTCAGACTCATGTATCTGAGTATGTCACAGAAACTAGGAAAGGCACATCAGAAGAGGAGGAAGACAGTGTCACAGCTCTTACATCTGATTAATAATTACTGGTGATTTATTGTATGGCTGTCATAGTTTGCTTTACATTGCTGTATTAAAATCTTGACTAAAGCTAATTAGGGAGAGGAAATTTCTTATTTCTTTCATCTTACATTACCTTATTACAGTCCATCACAGGAGGAAGGGCTTCAAATAGGAGCATGGAGACAGGAACTCAAACTGAGAATAGAGACATGCTGCTTACTGGCAGGTGTTCTCTGAGCTGCTCAGCTACTTTTCTTATCCATCCCAGGTCCACCTGCCCCAGGATGTCACTGCCCATAGTAGACAGAGCCTTCCTTCATCAATCAACAATCAGGAGACTTCTTCAGTACAGGCTCCCTACTTGGATGATTCTAGCTTGTACCACCTTGACCAAAACAGACCAGCACAACAGCACAGTCAGCGAGGTACTGTACTCTTGGAAGTGTTGAACAGTTTGGAAATTTTCACTAGAAATAAATGATATACATGTGAGATGACAAATATGTTAGGTACTTTATTCATTGTCACTTCTCATTGTACACACAACAGCATGTCGTGTTCTTCCTCACAAGTGTATGTAACACTTGTCAAATATACTTTAACAAAGCTAGGAGAAAAATGACTAAAATGAAATTATCTGAGCTTAGCCATTTATTTCTACATCTCTTTTGGTTGGCAGTTTTACAACATGCCTCCAGTATAGAATGGGTGATATACAGAATAAATTTTTGTGTTAGTACTTTAATTTTTTTAGGTGTTATATATCTTTTTGCTTTATGGAACCGATTTCTACTATTTTTAAACTGATTTTTGGTATGCCTATGTGTGTGTGCATGAGCATGGGAGTGTGTAAATCATGATTCTGTATCCAATGAGCGAGACTTCTTTTTCACTTTTTGCTTGTTTGTTTGTTTTTCCCTAAAGGAAATATTTTGTTCTTTAATATCAGTCCAAGCTCACTACAGGTAAATTACCAAACACAAACAAAAACCACCTTATCTGTTGACAACATCAATCAAAATAACGTTGCTTCTTTGGGGGCAGACTAAAATCACAAGATAAGAATGCTTAATTTCATTTGTCTGCTGACTTTCTATGAGCAAGATATTTAATAAAGCTAAATGAAAAAAGAAAACCAACTTTATCTTAACTCTTCTTATTCTAAGGGATTGTGTACATGGTGGTTTGTAAATCAAAAGAGTGTAAGGTAATTCTTTGAACCCTATCAATCTCAGATAAAGGAAAACACCCAGACCCCTTGTTCTCAAATTATAATATTACAAGTTCTATGTACCTTGGTACTGCTCTGACAACAAGTCCTGGTAGATACACATGTACACATCTTCTGAAAGTAGATCCCAAGGAAAAAGAACATTTGAAAAACAGAAATATGAGTCATGCTTCTTGAGTTTTTATGATTGAAGATACACAAAGAACATCCAAAGCCAAATAAATACTCCTCTCTCACTCTCTTTGTATGTGTGTGTTTCTCTTTCTCCCTCTCCCTCTCTCCCTCCTTCTCTCCTTAAAAAGTAGAAGCATTTCAACTTAGAAAGCACTTCTTTTTTTAACTATAACGTTTTGTGGTCTCCTTTTTTTTTCTTTAGGAAGTAGAGCATGGACTCCTCCCTCACCTTTCTGCTATAGCTGCCAGCATTCTGGAATCAGGAGTGTCCACCAGGTGCATCTTCTTAACACTTTTATTTTAAGTATTTTAATTGAAAAATAATTATTTTCAGTGCAAAAAGACCTTTGAAGATTTAGGTGCTTCTTTCTTATAATTTACTTACTTTGTACAAATAGGCCTCACCTTCCTTCTCTTAAATTCATGGCAAAGTGGTCCTCCAGCTGGGGTCATTCCCATTCTTTGCTAAGAGATAAAATCTCCAAACTCGCTTCCACAGCTCAGCTTCCCAGAGGCCGAACTACCTTGCTCATCAACCAACCCTGTAACATCCTTGCTCAAAATCCTTCTGTTTCCCCTTTTCCCTAGATACTAGTGTAGACTAAAATATCACAGAAGTGTCCCAGAATTCATTTACTTCTTGTGATTTCCCACAACTCTCAAAATATGTATATTTTTAAACTTGCAGGATACTTTGGAATGTAACTTATTATAATCACAAAATCAAACTGTAGAGCTCATTAAAACTGTTATAAAGCAACTGATTAACCATATTCCTTGTTCTGCTTTTACAAAATAAATTCAGTTTTAGCAAATAATCTTCCTACCTAAACAAATACACCAATACATTGTGAAGAAACAGAGACTTAAGAGACATTCTGTTGACCAATGCTTCCCTGTCCCCACCTCTTACTTCTTGAGAATCATCATCCAATTCTCTCAATATTTTAAGCTCTGGTTATAAGTTGTATTATTTCCTTTTTATACTTGGCTTATTTCAATCAGCAAAATGTCTTCCAAGTTATTCCATGCTGTTGTTGATGGCAAGATCTTCCCTTTTAAGGTTGAATAGTACCTCGAGTGTATGGGTTGTGTACATACATACATAAACGTATGTTTATGAATACATGTATGTATCATGATTTATTTATATCAATAGACATTTAGAGCTCTTGCATATGCTAACTAGTATTAATTATGCTGTAATGAACAAGGACACCTTTTTGCCAACCTAAATTTCTTTGGCTATGTTGCTGAATATATGTTTGATCTGTTTTTAACTATTTTTAAATCACTATCATCTTTATACTAATGGCTGCATTAGTCACTTTTCTCACTATTGTAATAAAAGACATCAGAAAAAGGTAATGGAGGACAGGGTTTAAATTGCTCATGGCTCAGAAGGTGCAATCCATCATGATAAGGAAAGCGTGGAAGCTAGAATAGGTCAGCCCACAACAGAAATTGTGCTACTTTTACACAATGGAATACTACTCCACAATTAAAAGTGAGGAAATCATGAAATTTGCAGGCAAATGGTGGGACCTGGAAATGATCATCCTGAGTGAGGTATCCCAAAAGCAGAAAGACACACATGGTATATACTCACTTATATAGACCTATAAGATAGGATAAACATAATGAAATCTATACACGTAAAGAAGATAAACAAGAAAGAGGACCTAGGGTAAGAGGATTAATCCTCACTTAGAAAGACAAATGGGATGGACATTGGATGTAGGAGAAAACAAGTAGCAGAACAAGAGCCTACCACAGAGGGCCGCTGAAAGACTCTGCCTAGCAGTGTATCAAAGCAAATGTTAAGACACATAACCAACCCTTTGGCAGAATGCAGGTAATCATATGAAAGAAGGGGGAGTTAGTATGACTTGGAGAGGACAGGAGCTCTGCAAGGACCAAATATATCAGGGCATAGGGGTCTTTTATGAGACTGTTTCTCCAACCAAGGACCATGTATGGATATAACCTAGAACCCCTGCTTGAATGTAGCAAACAGTAGCTCAATATCCAAGTGGGTACTCTAGTAAGGGGAACATGGACTATTTCGGATATGAACTCAATGGCTGGCTTTTTGACACCCCTCCTTCCCTCCCGAGGGAGGAGCAGCCTTGCTAGGCCACAGAAGAGGATATTGCAGCCATTCCTGAAGAGACCTGATAAGCTAGAGTTAGAAGGAAGGGGAGGAGGTCCTCCCCTATCAGTGGACTTGAAAAGGGGCAGGGAGAAGATGAGGGAGGAATGGGGGGTTAGGGAGGGAGTGTGGGAGGGGGCTACGGCTGGGATACAAAGTACATAACCTGTGATTAATATAAAATAAAAATGTTAAAAAGAAAAAAAAAGAATTGGTCAGCTCATGCTGGCAAAGATTGCATGAGTTGCTTTCTCACACCTTGGAAGACCAAGAAACAGAGTTCTGGACAAGAGACAAGATCCACCTCAAGGCTTTCTTCTAGTGGGCTGTAGAACCTGGGTCCTAAAAGCCCCACAACCTTCTCAAATATTACCATCAACAAAGGAACAATTATTTACTCATGTGAGACTGTGGGGGCATTTTATATTTAAACCTTGATAGTAGTTAGTTATAACCATCTACATTCCTAGCAATGGAGATAACGGTCCGATTTTCCAAATAATTTTGGCAGCATTTGTTACCTCTCTTTTTGATAGTGTCCATCCATCCTATCTTAACTGATGTGAGAGATATCTCACTGGTTTGATCCCTACTTCTCTGATAATTAGTGGTGTGGAGTTCCTTTTCATGTTGGTACTGCCTCTTTTACGTCATCTTTTGTAGCTTGTGCTCATATTCAAATTAAATTCTATAGCTATTAAACTGCTTTAATTCCTTTTATATTTTATGACAGTTTAATCTTTTATCAGATAGATGGGTTGTATGCTTTCTCCTAATCTATGTGTTGCCTTTGATTTTGTTAACTATGTATCTTTCTCTTTAAAATCTTTTAAGTTTTGTGCAATCACATGTATTATTTTTGCTTTCTGAGTTGTTGATTTAATATTCAAAGGATCATTGTTGAAGCCAAATTAAAGAGTTTCTTTTTTTACACTTTATTTTAAGAGTTATATGTGTTCAGATTTAATGTACAAATGCTTGACATGTTTTAATTTTTTGTGTATGTTGGAAAAGGGATACATTTATTTTGTTGTGTGTATTCAGATTTCCCAGAACCATCTGTTCAAGAGAATATCATTTTCTGTTGTGTATGGTTGACAAGATTATTTGACCGTATAAGCTTTGATTCATTTATTGACTATTTCATGCATTTGGTTTAATATGGGGGCTGTTGAGTACTATACCTGTAATGTAAATTGAATGAAAGGAAGTATGGTATCTATAGCTTTTTTCTTTCATTAAAGTGCTCTGTTGCTTCAGTTAATTTTTGATTCAAAAATTTAATCTTAAAAATATCTGCTAATACATTATTAGAATTTGTTATGGATTTCTTGACTATGTAGATGATCAGGGTACTGCTCTAGTTGTCATATGGCTCCTCAGAGGTTCCAAGATGGAATCTTGGACCTAAGAGTGACTGTGCACCCCTGTGTTGGAGCCTTTCAGGCATGGGCTCCACTGAAATAAAAAAGGTCAGAGTGTCTTCACTGTCATAAATGCATTAAAATTTTGCCTCTTACAATAAGTCAAGTCTGCTAAATGTAGATTTGTTTCTGTGAGAGCTGACTGCTATACAAAATCTGAACCTGGGCCTGGAGTGACAGCTGTAGTTAAGCAAGCTCCTGCAGAAAGCGAGGTTCAATTTAAAAATTCGTGTTGTGGTTCATAGCCATCTACAATTCCAGCTAATCTAATGTCTTTTCTGGCCTCCAGGGCCACAAAAGTGGTGCTGCAGTGCATATCAAAACCAGGTAAAGGACCCAGACAAAAAATTTCAATTTTTTTAATGACTAGGAGACTATAGAAATTGCTCTGTGGTTAAGAATAGCTTTAAGAATACCTGGGTTTAATTCCAGCACCAATAGATAGGTCATGACTCCATTCCTAGGGCACCCCATAGTGTCTTCTGGCCCAACTTGCACCAGGCACAACTATGTTGGATTAAAATATATTCAGGCAAAGGCAAAACACTCATATGCATTAGTTGCATGGATGGATGGATGGATGGATGGATGGATGGATGGATGGACAGGTGAATGGATGGATGGATAGAGAGATAGAATTTAAAAGAGTGAACCTAGTCTATACAAGTTCTTGTATACTAGCTCATTTTCTGTCCCTTCTTCATATACTTGGTTTCCCATTGATTTTTACCAGGCTGTTGTGACTTTCCCAAAACTAGGACACTGGCAACAAGCTATCCACACTATCATGCCACCTGGAGCATCCAGCCACCAGAAACGATGAGCCAAATTACCTCCTTTTTAATAAGCTGCACAACCTCGTTTACAGTGACATAAATTATTTATAACAGGTAACCTGGGCACTTTAACATTACTGCTACTTATACATAAGCATGAACATTTTTTACATTTAAATACAACTTCTGAAATTCATTTCATATATATTTTAGTTTTTGCATACAAATATTTTACTCCTTTCGTACATTTAGTCTTCAGCATTTTATTCTTTTTTTAATTTATATTTTGCATTAATTTATTGATTTATTCATTGTTTGTGAGTGTGTATTTGTGCAAGTAAGCATTACCGCAGTGTGGTTGTATAAGTCAGAGAATAACTTGGAGGAGTTGGTTCTCTCCACCTACCATGTGAGTTCCAAAGATCAAACTCAGGTAAACTCAGGCTGTTGACTTGGCAATAAACACCTTCATCTACTGAGCCATCTCATGTCTCACTAGCTTCCTAACATACCTTGGATGTTTGTAGGGTTTAGGGGGGTGTCCCATATATTACATGTTGGTCTCAAATTTACTAAAAAGCCTATGATGATCTTGAACTTCTGATTTTCTTTTCTCGCCTCTGCAGTTCTTCTTTTTTCCGTTTTTTAATTTTAATTTAATTTTATTTTATTTTATTCACTTTGTATCCCAGCTGTAGCCCTTCCTTCATTCCCTCCCATTCTCACCCTTACCCTCTCTCATCTCCTCCCATGCTCCTCTCAATAGGGGAGGTTCTCCTTCCCTTCCATCTGACCCTAGCTTATCAGGTCTCATGAGGACTGGCTGCATTATCTTCCTCTGTGGGCTGGTAAGGCTGTTCCCCCCTTAGAGGGAGGTGATCAAGGAGCCAGCCACTGAGTTCATATCAGAGACAGTCTCTGTTCCCCTTACTTGGGAACCCACTTGTATACTGGGCTGCCATGGGCTACATCTGAGCAGGGGGTCTAGATTATATCTATGCATGGTCCTTGTTTGGAGTATCAGTTTCAGAAAAGACCCTTATGCCCAGATTTTTTAATTCTATTGCTCTCCTTGTGGAACTCCTTCCCTTCCAGGTCTTTCTATCTCCCCCTTCTTTCCTAAGATTCCCTGCACTCTGACCAAAGTTTGGTTATGAGCCTCAGCATCTGCTTTGATACACCCCTGGTTAGAGTCTTTCAGAGGACATTTGTGATAGGCTCCTGTCCTGTTTCCCCTTTTCTCCTTCTTCCAATGTTCCAGAATTGCCAAAACGATCCTGTACAACAACAGATCATCTGAAGTTATCTCCATCCTTGGTCTCAAGCTGTACTACAGAGCAATAGTAATAAAAACTGCATGGTACTGACATAGAAACAGAGAAATGGATCAATGGAACCGAATAGAAGACCCAGAAATAAACCCACACACCAACAGATAAGAAGCCAAAACCATACAATGGAAAAAAGACAGCATCTTTGACAAATGGTGCTGGTTTAACTGAATGTCCACATGTAGAAAATGCAAATAGATACATATTTATCATCCTGCATAATAAAACTTAATCCCAAGTGGATCAAAGACCTCAACATAAAACCAGACACACTAAACCTGTTAGAAGAAAAAGCAGGGAAGAGCCTAGAACTAATTGGCACAGGAGACTACTTCCTGAAACGAACACCAACAGCACAGGCTCTAAGATCAACAATCAATAAATGAGACCTCATGAAACTGAAAAGCTTCTGTAAAGTGAAGGACACTGTCATCAGAACAAAATGACAGCCTGCAGATGGGGAAAAGATCTATACCAACCCTTCCTCTGACAGAGGGCTTGTATCCAGAATATATAAGGAACTAAAGAAGTTAAACATCAACAAATCAAGTAATCCAATTTAAAAAAAGAGTACAGAGCAAAACAAAGAATTCTCTGTAGAGGAATATAGAATGGCAGAGAAACACTTAAAGAAATGTTCAAAATATAAAAGAAATGTTCAATGTCCTTAGCCATCAGGGAGATGCAAATCAAAATGACCCTGAGATTTCACCTTAGACCCATCAGAATGGCTAAGATCAAAAATTCAAGGGACAACACATGCTGGAGAGGATGTGGAGAAAGGGGAACCCTCCTCCAATGCTGGTGGGAATGTAAACTTATACAACCACTTTGGAAATCAAGTTCTGATTTTGCATATATCACATAGATATACCCTTCCCCGCTATCACCATAAAGACATTATGCTATACAGCAATCAAACCCTTTCTGCAAACATGTGGTCTGAATGGGTCTCAGCTTTCCTACTTGCTGTGATATTTTCTCCGTTTTATGGTTTTGATCAGTTTCTGTTTTTTTCTTGTAGGAAATTTATTTATTTATTTGGTGTACCTGAAAAGCCAGGATCCTCCTATTCTAAAATTTTATTGATACCCTCTTCTTGGTAAATTTGAAAACTAAAGTGAACTGCAATATCACTTAGAAAAATTAAGAATGAACTGTATGACTGAGGGCTTAGAACACCCTGCCTTTGGCACTGTCAGCTGAAGTCATCAGTCAGGATAAAGAAATAAACTTAGAGGTGAAGAAACCAGTTTCACAAGTAATAGAATTGTGTACATAAAAACTACAAGTAAATAAATAATTTAATTACAATAAAAATTAGTGAGTTCTTGAAAAATAATATTTTACTATAAAAAGTATTTTCTACTGGTAGTACTCCATAGAAACTTTTATTTTAATAAGCTGCAATTTAAAAATGCAATAAATAACATTTTTGAGTCTACATATACAAAATCCTACAAAACTTTATATAATCACTAGCATGAAAAGTACTATGAATCTTTAAACATTTTGTGCTTTTAGGAATTGGAAGCATTCATTTTGACTCTTTTTCTCTTGTGGAATGGCATGACCAAATGGGAAGCCACTACCCAAATGGATGGGACTAGAAACTAAGACTGAGACAAAAGGAAATCTTTCACATGCATGCTTTCTACTTTGCAATTTTATTTTGAGACCTAAAAACAACAAGGTCCACAAGCACAGAACATTACCGAGATTTGGCATTCAGTTTAATGCTCGCTGCTAATATTTTAGCAGTGACCTGAATCACGTTCATGTTATTAGCATTCTGTTAGCTCCT
This sequence comes from Pachyuromys duprasi, assembly GCA_028658305.1. NCBI lineage: Eukaryota > Metazoa > Chordata > Mammalia > Rodentia > Muridae > Pachyuromys > Pachyuromys duprasi. The sequence continues at coordinate 96,740,457 of CM053753.1, read as the reverse complement.
GTAATGATTGCCGCATGATTTTGTGTGCAGAAGCACAATTGCACAGAATATAAATACAAAATTGATAAGAAAATAAGCTCTAAAGTCTGTTGTTTTCAACAGATAAGGTCACAAAATGCTTTGCAAAATGTGCTTTCGAGACAGAATTTATCAAAGAAAACTGATTGTCCCTCCCTAGCTCCAGTGGATGGCCCAGACCCTTTGCATTTGGGCACTAACTGGATTCAGCAGCTCTCAAAAGAGAGGGGGTGGTTATGTGGGGAGGAGGTATGTTATGGAGGTACTGGAGGGGTGAGAGAAGGGAAGCAAAGGTTGGATATGATCACATTTACTGTGTAAATGTATGAAATTCTCACAAGAGTAAAATAAACACATAATAAATGTAATAATTTAAATAAAATAAATACATAATAAACAAAATAACCTAACTGCATAACATATAGAATAATGATTATGCCTTTCTATTGTAATTGTCAGTATCCTGAAGATAGGCCACAAAAATTAGAATTATTTCCTAAAGAGAAAAAGAGAAGTGTAATTGACACAGCATCATCGTCTTTGCCGAGGTTTCTCAGCTCCCAGACTGTCAGACATTTTCATCCTGGAAGCTTAATAAGCATAAAAGGTCATTAACCTACAGTTATTACAGAAAATTTCAATGGGAGGATAAATGGTCACTTAAAAGTTATTCAAGGAACCACAAAAGCACATGGCAAATTGCTGCGGTGCTCCACACGATCCCTATGGACCACTTACTCCACACATTATAGCCATCTCTGAGAAAGCTCACCTTTGAGGAAAAGCAGCGCATTTTCATTTTCAAATTTCATTAGGTGCACAAGTAATTCCTGCACTACTGTCACAGTACATGTGCATACGTACACCCCTCGCTCATGAAGACGCCTAACTTAATTTAAAGCTTGGGCATGAGGTTATCTTACCATACTTACGGCAATATTGGTGAGAATTTATCTCTGTGAAGAGCTCCGCTCCATCCCTTATTAGCTCAGTGAGTGATGTTCTCCATTTTAATCTTCTTTGAAATCATTTTTGAGAGATCCCTTGCCCTGGGTGCAGACGTAGTTTAATGCTTTATGCTTAGCATCTAGTGGAGTAGCAGTCAACACTATACAATATGCTGAAGATGATATGAAAATGTGGTGTTCTTCTCTGTACCAGTATTGGCAGAAATGTCTAGCTTGCAATGATAAATGTGAAATCAAGTTTTCTGTATCTTATCTCAGCTCCATGTAATCCCTCATGCACAACTCTGACTAGACGGCATTGGGAAGGAGGACAAGGAAATAATTTGGGCTCTGAAGAAATTAAGCATCTGGTAAGAAACAAACAAATGGACATAATTTCTATATAATCTTACAATATTCTATATAATCTTATAAACTGTGGGAGTTCTCAAGAGAAAGACTATATACATCAAGAAAGTAATGGCAAGAGACTTCAGAAGTATAGCAATGCTTTAGAGGGTTGTTAAACTACAGAATAAGAATAAGTCAAAAAGTTTCTACTCAGAAAAACTTTGCTGGTAAAGAGTAGGCCAATGATGTTTGAGAACAAATTCTGTAGCTGGGTAACCAGTGAAAAGAAGAAAATGTCAGGTACAGATTAGGAAAACAAAGCTCTTGGGATGGGCAAGGGTGGGTCATGGGAACCTTACATAAATGAGTATTCTTTGATGGATTTTTTTACTAAAGGTCAATTTTATCTTGGATAGATTATTTTAAGGCTGGTAAATGGATTTCAAAAGGTCAAGTTTGAAAAATGGGAGACCATTTATGGTGTTGGTTGAGAGACAATTAGAGAATCTCAAGCAGGAGAGTTAGTGGCTAAATTTGGAGGATCTGGGTGGGTAGGATAATGGAGAAGGCTAAAACTAAGATGGACTTCTTAGTTCATGCTTGAGTGGAAAATAGAGGATGGGGGAGTGAAGAAAGGAATGAGAGAGACAGACAGACAGAAAGAGAGAGACAGAGATTCTGAAACAGAGATTGTAAAAGGCTTTAGGAGCAGACGGAGATTCAGAATGGCTGATTCTGAGGTTCTCCAATTATATTTTAGAAAATGAATGGACACAGCTCTTTATAAAGAACTTGGGGATAAGAGAAAGGGAGTTAAGCAGAACTCTGTGACAGCCAACACTTGGAAAAAATAGAATATGAAAATAATTTAAAACAAACCTGCAGGAGAGAAGAGTGTTCTGAACAATGGTAGGAAAAGAGAAAAAGAAAGCAAGGCATGTTATAAAGGATTTGTAAAGGCGATGTTAACTTCTTGGAGACAAACAGCACTCATCTGAACCATCTCTGAGAGCATGTTCAGAATCATGATTTTTAAAAGCATGTTTTATTTTTCAACTATTTTATAATATCTTGCCATTGTGGGACAAAAATTTCCTGGGGAGATGCTACAGACACATTTACTCATCCCAGATAGGAAGTCCACAATAGAACAAAAAAGATGGATACCTCCAAAGTCCAACTTGGTCTGCTAATGGATTTCATTGGCATTACTTAAAGAGTGGAAATTATTCAAAGACAAATGAGTCACCAAAGTCCACGCCAGCATGGTGACATCTGACAAAAGCTGGGAAGCTGGAGCATACTGTACAACCTGCAGACAGCTTGAAGGGTAGGAAAGTTTCCTTTCCTGGCTTGGTTGGGCTAAACCTCTCCCAGGTATTTGGGCTGGATTTCTGCTTTTTCTAGGATGCCAGTCCAGGCTCACAATCTTCTCTGCAGCTTGGATTATCTAAGAATGACCTCAGCAGTCTTCACTGCCTGCTCTTCAGAGGGAATTGCCTAGTGAATCTTGTTGATTTCAAGGACTTCCTGGAACCATTTTGTTTACCTTCTGACATAACAAGCTTCTCTGTAGGATGAACTGTTTGGATCACAGAGGAAAATGATACATAGCACTTACTGTTACAAAATTTAAGTGAAAGTTTTTCTTAACATCTGTCCCGTTTCTAATGTAGTATCACCTGGAATGCAAACTCATCTCCACTCTAAGGGGAACAGTATTTAAGATATACATTCAACTAAACACTAAAACCAAACACTTCTATAAATCTTTTCAGACACTGTAGTATAGGTTTGTTGCAGTCTGAGAGAGTGTAAGCACATATCCAACATCCCAGGGGTAGGTGGTCTGTGAAATACATGGATAAAAAAGTAAACAGAATGTGCATAAGGTACAAGCAAATGGGGGGAGGTGTTTATGCAGAGTGAAAGTACCATGATAATAAACAATCACCTTTAACAGGAGCAATGTGCTAGAAAGGAACCCTCTGTAAATTAAATCCTGACCTTATCCAACAACTCCTTGTCAAGAAAAGACACTACTATTTCTTACTGTGGCCAGTGAGGTCTTTACATTAAGAAATTAGTGATCACTTTTAGTTTGTCTTCAATAAGTTTGAATTTAGCCTCCTTCTTAAACAAGGAACCAGAATTGCAGTAACATTTAAAAAGAGAAACTATGAAGCAAAGCAGAGGACCTATGCTACTGTTGTAAATTGGTTACATTACTGAAAAATCTCCTTTTGGAAGCTACTATATTTTTTTAAGTAAATACAGATCACACTAAGGTGTATAAATATTATTTGTGGAAATTTGTTTTTATATAGTTAGATCTGAAAGCACAAAAATAACTTTCAGAATCAAGCTTGATAGCACAATTTAGGTAGGAAGACCCCCAAGTTCAAGGTCAGCATGGATAACTTAATAAGGGTCTGTTTCCAAACTATAAATTAAAGGAAGGGGCCAATGAGATAGTTCCTCATGTAAAGGCATTTGCCTCCAAGCCTGATGGCTTCGGACATATGCTGACACACTCATAGATGCACACATATAATGTATGTGGATACCTACATATATTATGTTATATAATTGCAATATATAAAATACACCATCACGGGTATTTGGGATGCAGTGAGAACACACATCTTTTACTTTGACCGTTTTGTGGTCTTATCCCTCATTCTCTAGTTTGTTATGGGAAAAGATGAGTTTCTTCAGATATCTACATGTTTTGCTCTGCAGCCCTGGAGATAGATATTCAAAAACCAACAGAAAGCTTTGGAGGCTGAGCAACCTTAACTCACCTAAAGCTGAAATCAGAGGCCTGTTGCTAATGTCAGTTTCACTGGATTCATAAAGGCAGTTGCCATAGCAACATCCCTTCCCCACACAGAAATGCTGCATTTTATATTTTTAATAGAGATTCTGAAGGTTAGATTATCACTGCTTTCTCATCTCCTATTTGTCCTCCACCTCCATACAGGTCCATCTTCATCCACAAAAAGCTTTGGGGCATAAAGGACCACTCTGGATTCAAGGAGAATAACACAGAGAACAAAATTTCTTCTCAGAAAATAGTGGTAGAAGATTTAGAAAAATCCGAGGGAAACTGCTCCTGAAATTAGAAGTATATTACTTGACCTTAAACCTGAAGACTTGGGAACTAGTTATTTAAGCTTGGCTGTGTAGGTTCAACAAAAGAGTTCTGTTTAAGTGTCTAATAAAATCCAGTTTTATAATTCAGCCACACAGGCAAACACTTGACCTCCTTGTGTTTCTTGTTTTCTTTGAGGAGCAAGTTTGAAGGCGATCAGTTATAATTTTTTACATATTTTATCTATTTAATTAAGAGTGTGTGAATTCAATTATTTGCAGGTGCCTAAGGAGGCCAGGAGAGAACATTGGATTTTCCAGAACTAGAGCTACAGGCGACTGTGACAGGGGTGCTGAGAAGGAACTCAGGTCCTGAGCAAAAGTTATACATGCTCTTAACTACTGAGCAACTTGCCTGCTCCACAGTTATCTTAAATGATAATGGCTGAAGAAGAAATGGAGGGGACAATTGGTAGCATTATTTTACTAGAAAAAGGACAATTGTGTACTTATTTTTCCATTGGCTCTTCTCTGTCTGACCCCTTTGGCTTGAATGCTTAAAATGCATCACTTGCTATTATATGTTTATTACAATTTTATAAATGTTTCTAAAGATTTGGGGGAGGATTCTAAAATAATCTTTCACCCCCTGAGACTGATATATCTCCATCATGAATAAACATCTGTGTAGTCAATAAACCAGTATGAGCCTCTTTGGAGCCTCCATGGCCCATTGACTAAGTCCATAACTAGGTAAGAGATGTCTTGAGGTTGTGTTCAAGGCAATTAAAGTACACATCAGGTGAATCAGGAGATAATGATGAAAATATTCTATGCTATCAGTTAAACAAGTAATTCTTCTGTAATGTGTCCACTCTCTTTGAAAGTACTCTGAAATTAATTTGTATCAATCACAGTAAGAAAAACACAGAGCAGTGGGTGAAAAATCAAGCAGATCTCTAGTGTGGTCCATAATAGTCCCTTCAGTATAGTGTTTTCCTTTCTGTAACTGGTTTCATAATTATAGATAAAATCAGAGAGTAACTTGTTCCCTTGCCAAGTCGCATTTGAATAATAAGTTGATACAGATGTCATCATACATTTTCCATGCCACAGCACTCAGTTTTCACACCCAGGTTCCTTCCTCTTTATCTTACTCTACGTTTGAAAAAACTATTGTATCTCCTGATGAAGAGAGGCACCTGTTCTTTACTTTCCAAACTTTCTAAACCAAAACACCCCAGATTCCAGGGATGGAAATGACATTTTGTAAAGATGGGAAATGCTAAATTCCCTTCCATCTCCTGTTCTCAGAATGTATTCAGGGAAGGCGAGACCCTGCTGCGCTTCTAAGTGAATGCTTCATACAGTGGCTTCCAACTGTATGAATACCTGACAAAACCAGTGATGCTCATGAGGCTTTAGCTACATTTCTTTTTACCATAAAATAAATGAGTCGATGAGATTCAATATTGTATGTGATAAATGGGGACACTTTTAAATACATACACAATAAGCTGAACAATAAAAAATTTGTTACATTATAAGGAGGTAGACAATCCAGATTTAGGTAAGAGCATAAGACAACTAGGAAAGAATATTGCTTTTCATGATTGGAAAAATTCAGAGCAGTTTCACATTCTATATGGTTCTATATTAGAGAAATTATCAGTTAGTGCACTATTGCAGGTGGTAGGTGGTAGAATTTTTGCAGGTGCTATGGTTTGGATGTGGTATGTCACCCCAAAGTGCTCATGTGTGTGAAGCTTGAGTCTCACTGTGGAAGAGTTGAGGAGTGAACAGTTAAAGAGTTAAAGCCTAGAAGAAAATCATGGGAGGCTTGCTCATGGAAGGGACAAAGACAGTTCTTGTGAAACCCTAGGTTAGTTCTCCCTAGAATGGGTTAACCATTTCATTAGAGCTCCTCTTGGGACCAAAGCTGTTGACAGCGGTGGCAGGCTGCATGCTGGGAAGAAAATACACCTAATCATGTAACTTTTTTTTGTATACTTTAAATTGGTGACTATTTGATTTCATAGATGCCACTTGCATTTGACAGTACAGTGGTTCTGGGGGGACCCTAATTTATCAAGTGCTGATCAGATGGCATGCAGTTGGTGATGAGCAATAAGGTCTCCTCACGTGTTACCATCAAAGACTCATTTATCATCTTTCAGTTTCCGCTGCCAAGCCCAAAGACATTTTGCTGTTGTCTTAAAGAAAATGTGTTATTTAACCGCACAGGTATGACATTGCTCAAAAATCCTTAGAGAACTAATTTTGAAAGTACTGGGCTTTAGAGCTCCGTAAGTGATTAATTTTAATTTCAAATCACTGTACAACAAACGATGCTGAACAAAATAAACTAGTTCTAATGAGTGCTGCCTTTACCATGGGCTATGTACTCTGATATTTTCCTTTCCATTCTGGTCTCTATCACACACTGTAAGTACGGTTCAAGATCTGTTAAATGGATTTCACAGCTCACTAATGGGTCACAACACACAGTTTGAAGCTTGCTGCCCCCAAGGCCTCAATAATTCTCCTCCTGGGATTTACCAGAGGAACCATAGAACATTACAGTCAGCCAGAGAAAGTTCAAGGAAAATCGATCCTAACTCTTCAAAAGGTCCAAATGGCAAAGCGCTTTCCTTGAAAGAACTGCAAAAGAAAGCCCTTCTGCTTCCCACTCAAGGCCAGCAGCCCACAGGTTACCCAATAAGTGGATCAAGACAGCATCTATAGATATGTCCTATGTTGTCATTAGTTTAAAGGGACCCACAAAATACTTTCACTTCTCTTTCATACAAACTATAATTCATTTTTCATTTTGAGTTAACTATGCTTCAGTAGTAGGAATCATTCAAAAGGCCTTTATGTAAAATGGAAGGCTGGAGGACAGGATTTACAGATGAGAAAGCCCTACCCAGTGAAAAAGGAAGTAAAAAAAAAAATTAGGCACAGGCCAATGCCTGAGAAAAGGGTAGAGGAAGAATGCCCAGGAGGTCAGGCATCCACTTGTAAACACAGTAGGCTGGCACTGATTTTAACATAGTCAGATAAATTGAGGACTGTTGGAGGACTGCAACTTGGTGATCAGAAGATTCCAGTAAAATAAGAAGTCAAGACTCTTTAGTTTCCTCACTGTTTAAAACGGAGGAGGAGGTGCCTATCTAGTAAAGACAGGAGGAAACAGTGTCCAGAATTTATATATCAAAGGACCAGAATGAGGACTGCACCTACAACAAGAAACTCGAAAGCACTTCTCCAGTGCCTTGAATAGAAGAGGAAATTTAGACCATAATAGATCACACAGTTCACTCTCAACTATAGACCACCAGGAGAACATATGTGCTGTCTTTCTTCCTGATTCAGGATGGGAAAACAGAGGGGCATTCCAGAAAGGGATTTTGAATTGTTCTTGCTCACAGTAGGGATATATGGTGGATGAAAAATACCTGCTCAATTATGAAAAATAATGAAACTATTTCACTTAATAAAATGTTTATCTGTTCAAATAATAGATCACTGCTATGCCTTTGAGCTGGAAGAGTGATACTTCACTCTTCATTACTCACCCAAACTACCTAGGCACAGCACTGTACTTCTCCACTGGCTGTAGTTTTGCTTGCCACAATTTTAAATACCTATACCAGCTATACTCTGTAAATCTTAAATGGAAAATTCTAGAAATCAGCCATTTAGAAAATTTTAGTTGACCATTATTCTAAATCATGTGATGAAATATCATCGAGTCATACTCTCTTCTTTTTAGGACATAATTTATGCCTTTTCTTGGTGTAGACACATGATGTCTAGTTAGTGACCATTTTGGCATTCAGATCAACTGTCATGGTATCACAACGCTTCTGTTTGAGGAACTTTTCTTTTACTTAGCAATTGCTTCAAAGTAGTGAAGCCAAGAAGGTACTAGGTCATAAAACATGAAAGGACACATTGACTCTGGTTCAGTGCGGGAAACCCATGAGACTTACAGGAAACAGAGTATATGCATAGGCTTCAATGCTATTAACAGCGAACCCACAGAGCACAGCCCGTGCAGGTAAAGGGAATTGCTCTACAATGAGGAAAGATAATAGTTATCCTTAAAAAGAATATTATAAGGATAAAAAAGGGTGTATCTAAAAAATAAGCTCACAGGCAATCTCAGCCCAGTTTCAACTTCTTAGAGGGATCTTACTAGGAAAAAAATTATATAATCTAAAATTATTTTACAAATAATGAATGAGGTCAAGAGGTATAAAAATCTTTCCCCAAGTTTCCAGATAAAGTTAATGACAGAGAAAGGACTGGAATCCAGTGCTAGCCTACTGTTTATTCTAGCAAAGTTCCCTGTATTAATATATAACCTAAATTTACAATTGAGCCACTCAAAGAGGTAGAGAACATTTGTATATTAAAATTTTCTCCATGCTACATCATCTGGATGGAGGTAAGTGAAAGGCTTCAATACACCACCTTTATGGTTTGTGTATTATGTATGCATAAAAAAGACATGTGATTATCACTATGACCTCTGAGGAGAAACTAAAGGGTAAAGAAGTCTTTTGAGAAAAAAAATATTGCAATGCCCAGATGAAATGTGTATAAGGAAGCTAGATAATGACAAAAGCAAAGACTCAGTTACATTTCAAAGACGGAGATCTGCACTAACATAATTTTTATATGAAATGACATTTATTCCAAGAATAATTATTGTTTTGTGGCATATAATAGACCATATTCATGTGAAAACCAAAGTGTCTAGGTGATCACATTTCTAGATTACTATGACAACTTTTAATGAAAACAAGCATATAAAATCTCATTTGGAAATTTTCCTTTGACAATCCTGAACTTGGTGCTAGAGCCTAGACTCAAACCCACACCTTTTCTTCATCGGGGTAATATTTCTTACTTCTGATTAACCCCCTTCCCTCTTTCTGGGCATTTCCTCCATCTGCCTTTAACCTCTGAGTGCTAGGTCTTTACTTTCCTCAACCCTCTCATTTGGCCCTCAGATGCTCCTCACAAATGAACGATCCCCTCTTTGTGCCACCTCTCCTTATCATCACTATTCACCAAACAGGGAAATCCTGATCGGAGTCACACCTTCCTTTAGGATCTTCTGGCCACCAATGATTGGTGCACGTAAGATCATGAAATCCTGGACCCAGAGCCATGTTTTATCACAGCTCTCATAGCCATCCTACTACAAATACAGGTTGGCAGAAGCCAGGCTGTAGCAGCAAAAGGGTCCAGTAGCTCCGTGTCCCTCATTCTACCCCTGTGTCCAGTGCTTCTGTGTCCCTTATTCTCTCCTGCATGCTCATTCCCAGGCATTTCTGAGTGGTGAATCTGGATCACCTTCCTGGTGAACATGTCCTAGAGACAGCCCTTTCTCACCCAGAAATACTAAACCTTTCTCTGCTAAGGAACGGTTCTCCACCACACAACTAGAACCCACATAGCTTTCAATAAATACAAACTCACTGATTGCATGTATTTATTATTTTTAAATTCTAGTAAAAGTGTGTAATGTGAAATTCAACTTATTAATGATTGAAATGTGAGTTGCATTATTATTATTTGTGTCTGCATTGTATGGCAGCTGGCTGGCAGTGTTCTACTTTGCACAACCATGTCTTTTGTATAGATTCTCCCTTCCTTGATCCTTGATAACCATCACATTGCTTACTGCGTTCATGAATTTGTCTAAGAGATTCCTTATATAAAAGAAACCATGCAATATTTGTCTGCCTATGACTCTTCTTTCATAAGTGTATAATCTTCTCAGGGTTCACCAGTACTGTATTAAGTAGAACTACTTCTACTATAAAGCAGAATGGTATTGCATTATGTGTGATTAGCATATGTAGCTTATCCATCTATTTATATCTACATTTAGATAGAAGGTTGTTTCCACCCCTTGATTATTGTGAATATTGCTGAAATGAGTGTTGGAAGTACAATACATCTTCAAAATCCTGTTTTCTACTAAAACTCAGTAATGCATTTTATAATAAATTGCTTTTTTCACTTATGAACTTCATATGTATGCATGAATGTCCCTATTGACCAAATGAAAAATACAGGAACAAATTCACTTGGTTGTATGGACCATGTCATGGTCTGTGTGCATTGTTCATGTATGCTAGGAAACTGGTCTGGAAGATGTTATTTGCAGAGACAATCTTATTATTTCACCTATGACAAAATGCATGAACAGTGGATATCTCTAACTTTTCATATATGAATGGCCCAGAACTGTGTCAAAGTACCTCAGAAGCTCCGTAACAGCTGTTTCTCTTTACCTAGAAAGTTTAGAGTCTTCCTGCCACTTCTCCCCATCACGGAATTTTTAAAATGATTCAGCCGACGACACTGCTACTTAACAGGATGTAAATCAAGTGTCTGTGGTTCTAATATTTCCTGGAAACAGAGATTAGTATTTCAGACTTTCTATTAAAAATACTCAGAACTGAGTCTACTTGTGTTTAATCTGTGAAGAAAGATGAAAAAGTGCTTCACAGTAACACCACAGTCTCAGTGTTGTAAAGTCTATGATTAAATCACATTTTAAATGTCTCCTTGTCTTTAGCTCCACATCTCAGCCACCTACAGTTATGACATGATGATGCTCAATGTTCATATTTCTTAAACTTTTCTTTTTAATTTAAAAGTTAAAAAAATTTAATTACATTTCTGTCACCAAACATATAATCTGAGAATCTGAGTAGTAACTGGGTCTATGAGGAATATATCCACAGCGGAGAAGATTAAAAACTCAGAAACATTTGATGTCTTGAAGATAACTATGCTGAATGTGGAAGATGAAATGTCAAAGTCATTTTAATTTGATTTTCTGGGTGACTGAGGCTGTTGAACAACTTTTAAAGTGTTTACTAGACGAATATGTTTCTTTTTCTTCTGAGGATTCTCCATTCTGAAATATAGTCCATTTTTATTGAGTTGTTTGGGCTATTAAATTTCTTTATGTATTCTAGATGTTACTGCTCTGTCAGATGTGTAAATGGCAGAGATTTCCTCCCATTATCTACTTTCTTTTTTTAGTAATTTATTTATTTTTATATTAATCAAAGGTTATATACTTTGTATCCCAGCTGTAGCCCCCTCTCACATTCCCTCCCACTCTCCCTATCCCTCCCTCATCTCCTCCCTGCCCCCTCCAAGTCCACTGATGGGGGAGCACCCCATCCGACCCTAGCTTATCATGTCTCTTCAAGGCTGGCTGCAATGTCCTCTTCTGGGATCTAGCTAGGCTGTTTCTCCAGGGTGGGGGGAGGATCGAAGAGCCAGCCATTGAGTTCACGACAGAAATAGTCCCTGTTCCCCTTACTAGGGTACCCAGTTGGATACTGGGCTACCATGAGCTATATCTGAGCAGGGGTTCTAGGTTATATCCATACATGGTCCTTGGTTGGAGAAAGTCTCATAGAAGACCCCTGTGCCCTGATCTATTTGGTCTTTGTGGAGCTCTTGTCCTCGTCAAGTCTTACTAACTCCCCCTTCTTTCATATCATTCCCTGCACTCTGCCGAAGGCTTGCTTGTGAGTCTTAATATCT
>CM053753.1:96657858-96728361 GCA_028658305.1 Pachyuromys duprasi | reverse complement strand
TATATCACTCAGGATGATCCTTCCAGGTCCTACCATTTACCTGAGAATTTCATGATTTCCTCATTTTTAATTGCTGAGTAGCATTCCATTGTGTAAAAGTACCATAATTTCTGTATCCATTCCTCAACTGAGGGACATCTGGGTTGTTTCCAGGTTCTGGCTATTATGAATAAAGCTGCTACGAACATTATCTACTTTCTTAACTGTCTCCTTTAGCTATAGAGACTTTAAATTTCATGCTATCCCAATTATTCATTATTGTCCATATTTCTTGAATTACCAGAGCTTTGTTTTAAGAATTCTTACCTGTGTCTAGATGTTACAGTATTCTTCTGCCCTTCTGTTTTAGAAGTCTCTGAGTGTTAGATTTTATCTTAATGTCCTTGGTGCATTTGGAGATGATTTGTGTGCAGGTTGAGGGATAAGGATCTAGTTTCACTCTTCTCCATATGGACATCCAGTTTTTCCAGCACCATGTGTCAAAGCTGCTCTTTTCTCCAACATGTATTTTTAGAGTCTTTGTTGAAAATAGGGTAGTTGAAATTGCATAGCCTTAAATTTGGGTCATCTATTTTCTTCCCTTGATCTACGTGTCTATTCTCATGCCTGTACCACATTGATTTTATTATGGGGTATATAGTATAGCTTGAGATTGACTATGGTAATGGCTTGAACATTTTTCTTTTTCCTCAAAGTTGAGTTGGATATTCAAGGTCTTTTGCATCTCCAGTTACTTTTTTTGGTTGCATGATGAACACTGAGATTTTGAATGAGACTATATGATAAGTTGTTTTGTGTGGTCATCACGTTTACAACATTTTATGAGCACAGTCATGCTTTCTGTCTTTCAATTCTTTTCTCCATTTCTTTACTGAGAGTTCTAAATTTTTCACTGGGAGATCTTTGATTTTCTAATTGGGTTTGTTCTGTGAGTTTTGTTGTTGGTGATTGTTTGAGAGAACATTATGAATATAAATTTTCCCAGACTCTTTTCTCTATGTGTTTGTCTTTGGTAAGACAAGAATTGTTAGACAGGATATGGAGAAAGAAATCTTATTCACTATTAATGAGAGTGAAGACTGCTACAGAAGCCTTGAACGTCAGTTTGGACATTCCTCAACAACCTAGAAATAAAACTAACAAATGACTCAGTTCTTCCCCTCCTGGAAACATGTGCAAGTATCCTGCTGCAGAGATACATGTTCACCAATGTTCAGTGTCATTCTTTTCACAAAAGTGAAGAATGATCATCTGATGACCAAATGATGAAAATGTGGTAGATATCCACAATAAAATTTTATTCATCTGTAAAGACAAATTAAATATGAAAATTATGGGAAAATGAATAGAACTTGAAACATAAGTGAGGCAGTCCAAGATCAGAGAAACACATGCCATATTATTCCCTCATAAGTGGATCCTAGCTTTGGATCTCTAATTTAGGTATTCAAATTAAAATAGCTACAGACTTTCTATAATTCAATGAAAATGAATACACAGTATACCCCAACTTCTAGTGCACAATGAAAATCATGTTAAGACAAAAAGTTCTAAATTTTAAAAAAGTGGAAAGATTGCATAAGCAACTCACCTGAAAGGTTTACTTTAAAAAATCACTAAACACACCCAAGAGGAATGAATGAAAAAAAAATAATCAAGCTGAGAGCCGAAATCAATAAAATAGAAACAAAAAGAGCAGTACAAGAATCAATAGAACAAAGAGTTGGTTCTTTAAGAAAATCAACAATATAGACAAACTTTTATGCAAACTAATGAAAATATGGGGAGAGAATATTCAAATTAATAAAGTTAGAAACAAATAGGGTAACATAATATCAGACACCGAGGGAATCCAGAGAATCATAAGGACATGCTTTAAAAACCTCTACAGATAGGAGTGGAGGAGGTCCTCCCCTAGCAGTGGACTAGGGGAGGGCCATAAAGGAAGGGTGGGTGGGATTTGGAGGAGATAAGGGAGGGGGCCACACCCAGGATACAAAGTGAATAAATTGTAAATAATAATAATAATAATCTACCAAACTAAAAATCTAAAAGCAATGAATAATTTTCTCAATAGGTAACACCAGAAATAAATCAACAGGGCGGGATAAACAATTTAAATATATCTACAACACCTAGAGAAAAACAAGCAGTCATTAAGTCTCCCAACAACAACCAAAAAAAAAAATCCCAGAAAGAACATTACCCAATTCATTTTATGAGGTTACAGTTACCCTTGACACCAAACAAAGAGAATTTCACACCAATTTTCCTTATGAATATAGATGCAAAAATACTCAATAAAATACTTACAAACTGAATCCAAGAGCACATCAAAAACATCATTCACCATGATCAAGTAGGTGTCATCTGAGATAATTAGGGATGGTTCAATATTAAAAAATTAATGTAACCCACTATATAAACAAACTAAAGAAAAAAAACATGATTATTGCATTAGATGAAGAAAAGTCCTTTGACAAAGTCTAACACCCACTCATGGTAAAAGTCCTAGAGAGATCATGAACACAAGGGACATACCTAAACATAATAAAGTCAATGTGCAGCTAGCCTTTAGCCAACATCAAATTAAATGGAAAGAAACTCAAAGCAATTCTACTAAAATTAAAAACAAGACAAAGTTGTTCACTTTCTCCATATCTAATGAGTTCAGTTATTGAAGTCTTGGCTAGAGCAATAAGACAACCAAAAGAAATCAAGGGGATCCAACTCAAAAGGAAGAAATGATTATTTACAGATAATATGATAGTATACTTAAGTGACCCTAAAAATTTGACCAAGGAACTCCTACAGCTGATAAACACTTTCAACAAAGTGGTTGTATACAAGATTAACTCACAAAAATCAGTGGCCCTGTTATATTCAAATGAAAAACAGACTGAGAAAGAAATCAGGGAAATGACACGTTTCACAATAGCTTCCACTACTATAAAATGTCAATATCTTGTTGTAACTATAACCAGGTAAGTCAAAGATTTGTATGACCAAAACCTCAAGTCTTTGAAAAAAGAAATTGAAAGAACTATCAGAAGATGGAAAGATTTGCCATGCTCCTGGATCAGTAGGACTAACACAGTAAAAATAGCCAGCCTACCAAAAGCAATCTCAGATTCAATACAATCTCCATCTCTTATAACTAATTTTAAATATGATTTTGAAAGAAGTTGAAGAAAGATATCCTCCACTGCTAGAAAAAAAGCTGCTCCTAGAAGCCATAAGTTGTTGAATAAAAATGTCAGTGTCAGGAGTTGGGTAGCTCCTTAAGAGGTCTCATTCTGGGATCCTCAAAAGGACCTAAAGCAACACAGGTTCTTACCATTCCTCTTGGTTGCCCACCAAAGCTAGATGATAAGACAATACTGGTGAAGATACCACATACTTAGTTTTCATGATAGAGAGAAATGTAGTTGGCACTGAGCTTTAAATATCCTCTCTGCTGGCTAAATTTCCTAGCCTGTGCAAGCTCCTAGGTGAGAAAAGACCTCAGTGATCTTTACCAGTTGTGGATACTACCAACTACGAGATCTTTGTGCCAGGTAAGATATGCCAACTTGTGCAATAGTGACACTAATTTTTGTGTTTCAGACCAGGACAAGCAGAAGGAGTACATTTTCAACCTAGGGGGAACTGACCTCCAGGTTCTAGCAGCATCCCTCTATCCCTATCTGATACAGAGCGTGGCTGAAATACCCTGCCCTCAGAATCCACTAGAATTCACTTCTCAGGTCAAATGGACTCCAGATAAGTGCTGTCAATCAACAGCCTGTTTCCCTAACCGGACTATTCCTGAGGGTGGGATCTATTTGCCTTTCCCTAACCCTGGGAGTCCCCCCACCCCAATCCCTCCTCCAACCATTGGCCTAAAAGTTTCAAATGTGTATTCTGTCCCTAATATGTATATATGTCCTAGCATTCTGTCAGATTCAAGGTTTCCTCAAGAGCTGCATCCAGAAGGCGGATGCCCTGGCCTAACATCATAGACTGTTTCAACTGGGTCTGACCTTCCCTAGTTGCAGATGGTCCCACAGGTCCTGGACAGCAAGTAAAAGAGCCTATTCTTCCTGGACTTGGTCAACATTCCAGTTTTTGGATCCTCCCCTTACTCCCAAGCATTGTCAGTGGGAAGCAGTCATAGACAAATATGCCATCCTCATTTATTTATTATTAACAAAAGGCTGGGATATTGGGCTTCAGACAGGTTGGACCTGACCTCCAGGTCCTCCCAGCATCCCTAGGTCCCTGCCTTCTGGAGAACATGGCTAGCAAAACCTGCCCCCTACCCTGAACTCTCCAGCCCAGCAATAAGACCTCCTCTTTCCCAGTGGCTCTTCACTATATAATCCAGAGATTTTTGTTCCCCCCTCTCTCTTCTTTCTCTCTTTCTCTCTCTGTTTCTCTCTCCTTTCCCTCTCTTTGCCCCTCCTCTTACATGGCAGCTGTTTCTAATAGACCAGCATTTTTGTACTTTAACTTGTCTTACATAGTTCATTTCTGCACCTTCAATACAGTTTATCACAAATATCACAGGTAAAGCCAACATTCGGGATTGGATTTAAGGCCTGATCTACAGGAAAGGGTAGATATTTCATATTGAAAACCTGGTCAAAAATCCAAGGTTAAGGTGTTAAAGAGCCTAAGGAAAGAACCAAATACTCTAGATAAATTGACATTTAAAAACTGCCTTCCAAATATTTATGTTTATACCTATAGGTGCATTAAGAAGAAAGTCTTCTCGTATTGAAGTCTTCACTTTTCAGTGAATAGAGACTTCACAAGATGCTGAGAATACATGAGTGATAGGGATTCAGCCACAAACAAGGCATGTATATCATACTCTTTAAGGCCCAGGGAACACTGTGGTAAAAGGTCAAAAAGAAGCCAGGAGCTGGGAAAATAGGTGCAAAGCCTGAGAAATGTCATCTTCTGCTTGAGACATGGCCATAAAAATCATGACCTCTTTGCTGAAGATGCCTGCATGCCTCTGCACACGAATGGGACCATCATTCATCACACATATATCGAGGAGAGGCTCAGGAGGGCCAGTCCTTACAACTGGAATATTTGTCACTAATATACCCAGGAATAGGGAAGTCACTACCTTCAGTTGTGTATCTGTGGTGAGCATACCAGGCTCCAGTAGATAGTTGAAAACAATGCTGTGGGTTTACCAAATGAGTCTCCCCCCAAAACCAAAAGTTATAAGTAAGGAGCGAAGACTTGTAAAGAGAGGGCGTTGATAAGTAGAACATGAGAAGAGAAAAGAGTGCATTATAAACATGTATGAAAAAACTAAGAAAAATCAAAATAAAACCAAGCTCAGCTGAAGAAGCCTTGCTATCTACATTTTATCAATAGCAAAGACACAGCTTAGCTCAGAGTTCAAGAGAACTCCTAGCACCCAAGCTTCAAGGCTTCAAGAAGCCTTTTTCATTTTCAACTCATGTTTTGTTAATTCCACTTCAAAAATGTTTTGCAAGTTGTTTCACTAACACTGCCAACTTTTAAAAGCTTGCTAAGGCTCGCTAGACAATAAAGCAAGCAGAATTGCTTTCCACAAAGAGGGAAAGTCCAAAAGGCCACTTTTTAGAGAGAACCCACAGTTAGATGCATTCACAGAAAAGCAAAGAAAAACTTTTAGTACTGGAAGAAAATCTCAGCCATAGGTTCAGAATCAGTTCTCTACTCCACATACAATGAGCATAATGCTGTGCTGATGTAACAGACTTGAGGCTACACGAGTGTGCTTTCTGTCTAGTGTTAACAACTGTAAAACAAGGCATCTAGCACCTGGAATAGTTCTTTCTGTTACAGAGTCTAGGGTAACATGTCTGTCCCCTGTACACCACAGGTTCTTTGTGTCTCTCTGGGCTTTCTCCTTTTCAGTTAAGTCAGTTTTGATGGTAACCGTCTTACAAGTCACAGGAATCTCCCCTTAGTCCTCTATTGGCAATAACCAATTGATGTCCAATCTCCTTTCAGGGACAATGGGTCGAAAAAAAGTGTTCTGCGTTTTAGGAATTCTTGTCTTCAAACTGGAATACTGCCTGTTTGCTCTTCTTTGTTCACATTATTTTTAAAAGATAGATGGGGGACCCCTGTAGTGTGTTCACCAACACAGGACCTTAGGTGTTGCACTAACGTTCGGTAAAGAAACTGGGTCAATAAGTCCTGAACCACTTATTCTCAAGTCTTTCCACCTAGTCTTAATACTCACAGCCTGGTCATTTCTACATGGGCTTCAGACACGGCACTATCATAATTTGGCAACCAAAAATAAAGTGTGGTATTGGTTCCCAAGGAGACTAATGAGAACATGACAATTCTGGTAGAAAGAGAAGACAGGTGTGAGGAAAAAGGCCTCTCTGCAGGGCTCCTGGCTGCAGCTCAATTTTGAAACAAAAATCTAGACCAGAAAGTTCTTTTTAAAATAAAATACAATGGAAGTCTAAAAAGTCTGGTATGCCAGGGTTGTCTTAACTGTATGACTATGTCAGCTTTTTTGCTAAAGATCTAATATCAGATGAAATTTCTTAAGTTTTCATTTGGGAACATTCTGTATACTGAGTTGACTAGTTGTAAATATTGATACAAATATAGATTTACCAAACACCTCCATTATTACCACAGAGCCATGAAAATAAAAATTTTGCTGCTCTTAACTGTTTAATAATAGATTTTTAATTACTGCTTATTTTTTCCTTGGGACTTGGGAGGTTTGCTTCATTTTCTGTCTATTTTATGAAGAATAATATACTCAAGAATTATTTTTTCAAGGGATAATGTACACAGTCAAGACCTTAGTCTTATTAATCTTTATATTCATCCCAGCCCTTTCCAAACTCCATGCCATGAAGTATGTCAAGCAGCAATGTCAAATATTTAATTTGTCAGATAACTGACCAACAGGTTGTTTCCCTTTGTTTATTCTCATAACTATAGAGATTTTTTAACGTGTATTTTCACAAATCTTAGACATTTAGAATTTTTTTCTCCTAGTTTTTGGCCATGACCATTACTTAAAAATGTTATCTAGTCAACCAATTAAAATAGACCTAGTATAACACTTTTTAAAAGATGTAATGCTTTGAAAAACAAGCATTTCTTTACACGATCTTTTATTTCTTTACTCAGAGTCATTTATCTACAATGGGAAATTTTGTTTGCTAGCATGGCAGCTGCTTCAAGCTCAGTGGGAAGCACATTGTTTATTTGAATCGCCCTGAGTGAATCTGGGTACTTGATGATGATACTCCATCTCTAAGCAATAGGCACAGCCTGAAATCTCAGTTATGATTTACCAATCGCTTGGTTATGTGATCTGATTTTTGTTTGTTTGAGTTCCCATTAAAAGACATTTCACTATCTCATTGTGTGCTTCTGCATCATTTTGCTTGCTGAGAAAATATCCTTTGTGGAGGATGGAAATTTCTATGTATAGTGTTCCTTACACAGGCTACCATGGACATGAATTGACAGCTAGTTAAGATCTCTTCTCAAAGAGAGAAGGAAACATGTTGAAAGAATGGGATAATACAGTTTGTTTCTTTGTTTCAAAATACTCTCATTTCCAGAGTGACAGGTTGAGTGGAAACACTTTCCTACTTTCACTTCTAAGAATCTCACCAGAGTGATATCAAACAATAAAAAAGCAGAAGTTATAATAAGAGTTATATAAAAGTTATATATAAGAGGCAAAAACAGGTCAAACAACGTAAGTTTAAAATGAAGAAAACAGATATGTGTGTAATAATGGGCTTGGCTGCCAGAAAAAGCCGAGGACCAACAAAGCCTAAAGAACAATAAAAAGACTGCAGGAGTATGCAAAGAAGATTGGATTCCAAGCAGGAGAAATGCTTGAGACTCTAAACAAGATACCCTTTTTTAGTTTATCTTTTCATACTCAACACCTCCCACCATGGAGTAGACCTTTGAGAAGGAGAATGGTAAAAGTGAGGGTCATATTCTTACCACTTTTTCCCCCAGTCCCAGATGAAAATGAAAGGGGAGATGGGAAAAGAATAATTTCACTTTCTTTTATACCACTCAGAGGTATAATTATGCAGTATTGAGGTCAGTATCTGGATTTGAATAGGCACCTCTCTTGGGAAGCTATAGCACATAACTCATGAGCATATAATTAAGAAATCATTTTCTACTGAGCTTTGAATTGTATTAACGGGATTTCAGCTTTTCAATTCTTTGCACATTTTTGTAATTATGTTTTGCTTTGCATGGTATTGGTAATATTAAAATTTGTTTCAATTCCTCATTTACTTCCTGATGGAGTGTAGGATATGTAGTCCAAAAGTGAAGTGGCATTTAAAATACAGTAACCCCAAGACAGATACCTGGTTAACCTAACGGAGGCATACCTTCTTACAATGTCACTTAACTTTCATTTTTAATTAACTGGCAATGTTAGCTAATAAAATACTGCTCACTCTAAGAATCTATGACATCAATAATGAATCTAAAAATCAAAAGAAGCATTTGGGGTATATTTGTTCCAAGTGAAATTACTAAGACTCCGACTAAAGGAAAAGTTCAGTTTTAACCTATTCTGAGGTTGGCTTTACCTCACAACGTCTTCAGTTTTCCCAGTTGAAGAACAGAGACTACCTCTTTGGAGGAGACAAGGTTATAGTCTTTTATTCTGTCTCAATAGGACAATCATCTCTGAATCCAGGAGCTCTGGATGAAGTTACTTCCAAATATCTAAGTTATTTGGTTTTAGACAAGACTAAGAAACAAAGTATGTTACCTGAAAACAAATGTCATTGCTTTTTTGTTTCTTTCTGATATAAGTTGAAAATCCTGCTTGTACCATTCTCTTGAAGTTCTCCTTACCTTAAATGAGAGCTATATTCCAGAAAATGCCTGGTCAAGTAAGAAGACATAAAATCACCAAGAATAAATTACATAATATAAGTATATTACAATATAAATGTATTCATAAAACAGAACATCTCTCTAAGGAGTAACAAAATCCATACATACATCGCTTTGCCAAAAATGTATGCATAACAGTTAAAATTACCAAGGAGACTATATAGCTTTCCAGTTTATAACTTCTGCAGTCATATTTACATACTGTGAGGAGAAGAGCCAGGGAAGAAAGACATGCCAAAAATGCAGAATAAGGGATACATACAGAAGGCAAATCTCTTGGAGACATAATAATCTGAAAGTAAACATCAAACATAGGTAGGTGGATTAACCTTGAAAGGAGAAAATGCTGATTTTGACTTGGCAGCTGAAATCTAGAAAAAGACTCTAATCTAAAATTGAAATCTATAATACAGATAATAATAACAGAGAGCAGAGAAGATAAAGTTTTGGATTTCTTGAAGTTGCACAATTAACTCTTAAGTGGTAGAAAAATAAGACTGTCCACTGAGATAACTTAGACCCAGAAAGACAAATGCCACAGGTTCTCGCTCAACTGTGGGTTGTATCTCCAAATCTTCATATAAGAGTGTCTAACCTAGAATAACTGCAGAAACCTGGAAAGTAAGAAAGAGACCATGGGAATGGAAAGAAAGCTCTAGAGAGGAGGTAAATGAACATAGGAGTTACGATGGAGAGAATGGCAAAACTGGGGGAGGGACTTTGAGAAGAGAGAAAGAAAGTCAATAGTAAGGGAAAGGGAGGGATAAAAAAGACTAATGGTAATTGAAAAAAAACGCCATAGTGTGTTCTTTTATTTTTGCATAAAATACATACGTTTATAGGAATATGCACATATAGGATGTAAACAGTTTAAATGAATTTATGCCATTTGAGATAGTAATGCTCCCCCACAGAATCCTAGACTACACAACAGAAATACCAGTACTAGGCATGTAAAATTTCCCTTTGAGTCATTGGTCAGATGTGTCCGAGAGACTCACAGAGCAATATAGGCTATTGCTGTTGCCCTTAGATGTCTCCCAAGCTGCCACACACACTCATTTCAGACTCAAAACCGTAAGGGATTAAGCTGGAACTGACTAGTTCCCATTGTGTCAGAAGGTGCTTCACATGCTGTCAAGAGAGAACAATTGAAAGCATTCCCAGCTGTAATGTCTACAAATCACAATTGCCAACACACCTATATAGGTCCAATGGTGCAATAGCGGCACTCATGGTGTGGGTGTAACTAACAGCCAGCTAATTAGACTTAAGGCCCACCTGATAAGAAGGAATTATTGCTTGACATTGTAAACCTAGCCAACAACTTGTGTCTGCTGACATCATGGGGACCCTGGGAGAAGGACTTACTATTGACACTTTCCAAAAATATTAAGATTTCCAACTATAGTCTAAGTTTCTACCCTTACATCCACAGTTAAGCGTAGCTCTCACTCCTCATCAAAGAAGCTTCTCTTTTTGCAGCAGATGGAGACTGTATTAGTCATGGTCCTCTACAAAAACAGAATTGATAGAATGAAAATATATATAAAGGAGATTTATTAGGCTTACACGCTGTAGTCCATGTATCCAACAATGACCGTTGGCCAATGAAAAGTCCAAGAATCTAGCAGTTCAATTCATGAGAATGGATAATCAACTACTCTTCAGAGTACCTCAGAATCCAAAAGTAATAGGCTCTCATACCAGTAAAGAAATAAATGTGCCAGTGAGAATCGGGGCAAGCAGGCAAATAGAGAGAACAAGCTTCCTTCTTCATCCATGTCCTTTATATAGGCTGGTACCAGAAGGTATGGCCCAGATTTAAGGTGGATATACTCACCTCAAAGTACCTGGATTTAGGATGAATCTCCCCACTACAAATGAGTCAAATGCTCAGGTGTTTATATTTTAGTTAATTCCAGATGGAGTCAAGTTGACAGCCAATAGCCACCACAGAAACTATCATAAAAATTAACAACTCATCAAAATGCAGAGAACAAAGACTGTGGGGTACCCATCTCTAAATGGTCAACCCTACACACATGCACATATGAGCAACACTAAATGTATTTAGCAACTAGTGTTTATGTAGAAGTATGTGTATATGTATATATGTAGCAATATTAGTTAAAGAAGAGATCATGAAACTGAAATAGAGTAGGGAACATAGGAAGAATTAGAAGGGAAAAGGAAGGGGTAAAGAACATGTAAATACAATACTCAAGTGAAATTTTAAATTAATAGTAAAATATATGTTAAAAATCTGTCTACCACCTAGATTTGAATTAACCATATAGAATGGAAGAATTACTATAATTCTGTCGACTTCCTGTTTTAGGATACAGAACTAGAAAGTGTGTGCTCATAGAGGAAGAGAGGGTGGCAGAAGTGTGTTAAAATATAGATATTCTTCATAATCAAGAGAAAATGTATAAGTGAGGCCCTAAATGTATGTCAAAAAACTGTGGAGTAGAGACGTTCATTTCTGAAGATAGACCGCAGGATCTTCCTTTTCAGTGTCTTATACTGAGAGCAAGCTAATTATTCGGTCCATGGTATAAATGACAGACTATATCAGAGACAAAAAAGAGTAAGACATTTGCATACTAAACCAGAACAGCATTTGTCTGCTGTGTTCATCTGTTGAAGCTGCCAGATCTCAGAACTAGCACAACCATGCCAGTGGAAAGAGAACAAATTTCAAAGTCCTCTGACCAAGCTGAAGGTTCAGGTGTTTATTAGCAATAAATAGATCAGTGAACTCCTCAACAAGCAGCGAAAGCAACACCACACAAATCTGCTGTCACTCCCAGGTCTTCTGATAGTGAGTCAGCACCAACATGAGTCACTGAAAGGGAAGTAGGTGTAAGCATAAGCAAGATACTAGGCTTGGGGGGTCAATGTCAGACGTCCTAAGTCCACCTCTGCCAGGAGACTCCAAGCAGCCACTAGCATGAGAAACCAGCTAGCCTCTGTCCCAAGCCCACAGAACCTGCAATCAGAGTACCTTCTAAATGGCTCATTTCTTAGGCAAATTTTCTCTCTAGATAGTCTTTCCTTGACTAATTTCAGCCAGGACTTTGCTCTTGAATAGCACCAATACAATGTCCAAAGAGTGCCTCAACCCAATATCACAAACCAGGTTAAAAATTTAAAAAGGCAGATATTTACTGTCTTAACATTCTGAAGCTAGATATCCACACAGAACTATCTTTTGCAACTATTTGGGTTGGAGTATCTTTTTTGGTCTGGGGAATCAGAAAAGAAAAAAGAAAAAAAAGTTCAAGAAAGACCTATGAACCTCAGCACAGGATTCTTTGGTCTTAACACATTTTTCCATTATAATTTACAGAATTCAGCGTCTTTATAGATCTTTGATATTTTTTAGAACTTCAAAATTCATTTATGTCATGTAGAATTTTCTACTTACCACATACTTTTTAACAAAGTTATTTTTCAGCATCAGAAATATTTTACTACAGTAATGTATATAAAATTTACACTTCTGATTTTATAGTTCTATTTTCACATAGGAGGAATTGATAGGAAACAGTAATCAATATATAAGGAAATAAATATGGTGCTGTATAGATAATTAATGATGATATGATATATATTGCTACAAAGTACATTCATGCCGTGTTTTGGAGATGAAAGACAACAGGATGGAAAAAAAAGGTAACATTATACTAGGATATCAGGAGAAAAGAACATCACTAATTAACTACATCTGACTCAAAATCCCAAAGATCATTATAAGACATATTTAAAGGTTTTCAATGTATAAACTTAGAGGAACATTCTCTATAAAGAAAAATCTATAATGTAAGTATGGGTCCATGAATGTGTGTGTACGTATATATCAGACATGTAAATTAACTTACCTACTTCACTTATTCCATTTATGCACATTTGATATTCTCTCATTAATTGAGACAAGTAAACAGCTTTTTCATGTGGGTACTCTCTCCTAATGTAATACCCTGCGTATTTTGCTTCTCTACCATGAACCATTATTCAGGTATTTCCTAATTTGAGTTCTAATGTATTACAATCAGATGTGGCACTCGTCCTTCTTCCCCAAGTGGACTGGTTAGTTTTCTATTGCTCTGAAAAAACATCATGACCAAACAACTTATTTAAAAAAAAAAGAGTTTATTTCATTTAAAGTTCCAGAAGGAGAAGAGTCAGTCATGATGGAGAAGCAGCGGGCATGCAGGCTGGTGCAAGAATCTAAGGACTGACATCTTGAACTGCAGTGTTCAGTGTTGAAGCAGAGAGCGAACACTGAAAATGTTCAAGTCTTTAGGATCTCAAAGCCAGCCTCCAGTTCATACTTCCTCCAACAAGGTCACACTTCCTAAGCCTCTCCAAGCACAGCTACCACCTGGACAGCAAGCATTCAAATGCCTGAATCTGTAGGGGACTTTTCATGTGAAGAACCACACAAAGCGGAAAAACTGTTCGGCAGCTAAGAAATGAGTATTTAAATCAGATGCCCTTACTTAATCAAATGGACAAAGCTATGAGAGGAAAGGTCAGTTGGTACAATAATGTCTTCTTGTAGCTTCCCACGTGTGCCCCTTTATGTGCCCTTACATGTCAGCTCCCCTTAAAGAGTGTGATGAGCAAGTTCCCGAATGGCATACCTCCAGAGATCGCCAACTAAAGCATCCCAGGCTTTGCACTCAAGGTCACTCTCCCCTTCAGCTCTGCTATCATCCATGTCCTATTTTTAATTTATCTTCTAGAAAGATTCCTGGAAGACATCAGGGAAGCAGTCTTGGCAGTAACAAAAGTTGGAAGCTGAGACAAACATACCTCTTCCTCCCAAGAGGGTAAGGTTGAAACGGATTTTCCCAGACGTGAAGCAAATATGTTTTATATTTCCTGGTTTAACTTTACTTGTATGAAACATGTCTTTTAAACCCCAAATGACTGCACATCTCACTGAGACAAACCCATGTTTACAGGTTCTGATAAAAATAAACAGGAACAACAAATCTACAGCATATATAAAACAAACCTAGTGTAATTAATACGTAAAATTGTTTACTTCCATCTCATTTTAATTAATTTAAGTTTTAACCTAAAACTAATTCCTTTGGCCACTAGAAAATGCTTAAATACATTAGAATTGAATTTGGTATGCAACTCTATTTTATTGCTGCACAGGTAGTCTAAATATTGACTGGGTATCTCTGATGAAAATTCAAAACCGAAATGGATTATAAACATAATTCACAGAGGATTTTGAAGATATTATACTAAAGGACATTATAAAATATGTCATAAATGATTATTTATATTACTTATAATGTTTGGGTTTATTACATTAAGCAAAAAAACACCATAAAATTTATTTTACTTTTAAAATGTAGCTATAAAAATTTAATTACATGTGTGTTTCACATATTTTTATTGGGCACCAATTTTACAGATCAGTAGTTCTCAAACATTCATAGGCATCAGAACTACCTGGTAGTTATTTTTAAACTTCTAAGATGTTTGCACAAAAATAGTGGAAAGTTAACAAAGGAAAAAACAAACAAACCATAATTCAGGAGTGATCTGTAGATGGAGGTTAGAGGGAAGAACAGCTCTGAAAAGATGGAACAACATGTGTCCAGGAAATCATTAGCTCTTCTGGGAAACTTCAAGGAGGCTTAAGTTTTCAGGTCTGATCTGCAAAGAAGACAGAAAGTCAGATGCAACCCAAGTTATCCATGATGCCAAGTCTCATAGAGAATTGAAATTATATTCAAATTCTAAAGAGACAATATGAAAGAGTTTCAGTTAGCAGAGGATTTGGATATATTTCCATTTTTAAAAAGAATGTGCAACTAACATACAAAAAAATCTTTGTAGAACTGATAAGAGTGAAAACTGACATACAGGAAGCTATTGTCACAAGAAAAGGGAAGGTCATTTAAAGGATGCTAAAAACAACCTCCCGAGTACAATGTAACTATTGAAACTAATAAATGTGAGCACTATATTAATTAATATCTTGGTAATGTTCTGTTACTGTGAAAAGACACCACAACCACAGCAACTCTGTGGCTTGTTTACATGCAGAGGTGTAGACCAGTGTCATGGAGGGAAGCATGTGGCTGACAAGGTAGCTGAGAGTTCTACATCTGGATCACCAGGCAGCAGAAAGAGAGTAACACCGGGCCTGACTTGAACAGTTAAAACCCCAAAGCCCACCCCCAGTGACACACTTCCTCTAGCAAGGCCACACCTTCTACAACAAGATTACATGTGCTACACCACCTCTCAACGACTAAGCATTCAAACACATGAGCCTATGGAGCCAAACACATGTCCTGTTCAAACCACAGCACATATGATGCAACCTTAACTATAAAAGATGAGATTATGATTTTATCACTGGCATATTTCCATACGTGTAATCATGCAGAAAACTTACACACACAAAGTAAGTGAATAAAATAACATTTGTGAGTGGAAAAGGAGGGTTTGCATTCGAGAAGCATGGATGACAGCACTGTGTTGTGAAGATACATTGTTTCCCTTTCTGGGTTGCTGTGACCACAAATGTGACAGGAGCAAGATGAAGAATAAATACCATGGGAGAATAGATGACAAGTTTTCTTTTAAAATTTAAAACATTTTACAATACAGATTGAGAAACTTGTTCTAATAAAGTGAAAGAGTGCTCTCTCACTCCTGGCAATATTGTATTGGTGATTATCTCTGCAGAGTGAAATGTGCTTTGTTTTAACATAAAGAGACAGCCCATTGTGCTCCCCATGCCATTTGTGCTGCACAAATGAAACACCACCCACTAGGAGGCTGTACTGGCTAGTTTTATGTGAACCTCACACAAGGTAGAACCATTTTGGAAGAGGGAATCTCAGTTGAGGAAATATCCCCCACTAGACTGGCCCATGAGCAAACCCTATGGTGCATTTCCTTGATGGCTGATGTGCAAGAGCCCAGTTTACTCTGGGTGGTGCCGCCAACCGCACAGGTGGTCCTGAGTGCAAACTCAGGCTGAGTAAGCCATGGGGAGTACATGAGTAACAGCACTTCTCCATGGTCTCTGCTTCAGTCCCTGCCTCCAGGTTACTGCTGCTTGAGCTCCTGTCCTGAAGTCCTCTCATGACAGGCTGTACTTTTGACTGGTAAGTGGAAAAAACCTTTTTGCTCCCTAAGTCACTTTTGGTCATGGTGTTTTACCTCAGCAATAGAAACCCCAAGACATGGACATTCCAATTACAGTAAAATTGATGCATCCAAGCTCCAAATGGACAATAATGTTGGCTATTCAATTTCAGGTCTCCATATAAAACAGTTCACCAGTGAAAAGGACATGAAATATCTTCTAAGTACTTACGAATTCTAAGCTGCAATATTAGTTTTATTTCTTGCTGCCTTATGAAATAATGAATAAAATGAATTCCTGCTGCCTTATGAAATAATGAATAAAATGAAACCCTAAAAGTATTACTATTGAAGATAAATTTTATAGTCTGGAGGTAAAAAAAAGATTTGTTAATGATGACCTAAAAAATATTTATATATATAGATAGATAGAGAGAGAGAGAGAGAGAGAGAGAGAGAGAGACTTTTTTCTTTACTCTGCTAAGGATCAAAGCGAATTACATAAAGTTTTCCTTATGTACTTTTAAAACTAAATTTTAATTTTTTAATTTGAATTGAGTTTTAATTAAAGAAATTTATTTTAACAGCCTTGCTAGGCCACAGAGGAGGACATTGCAGCCAGTCCTGAAGAGACCTGGTAAGCTAGGGTCAGAGGGAAGGGGAGGAGGACCTCCCCTATCAATGGACTTGGAAAGGGACTGGGAGGAGATGAGGGAGGGAGGGTGGGATTGGGAGGGATTGAGGGAGGGTCTACAGCTGGGATACAAAGTGAATAACCTGTGATTAATATTTAAAAATAAAAATTAAAAAAAAGAAAATTTATTTTAAAACTAAATTACTATTTAAAGGTACATTGTTTAAGCATAAATTCTTTCCATAGTTTCTTGAGCAAAGCTTACATGGCCATATTGGATGAAGAAAGCCATAATTTCTCAAAGCCTAGTTTTAATTCTGTTCTATTCATCAATCTTTTTGAAATATAAAAATGAATATACTTAGAATATAACATTCAGGGTTGTCAATAGCAAAACTGTGGCAAAGCATCTCATTAAAAGAAACCTGCAGCTAGAAATAGAATCGTGGGTTTAAAACTGTTTTCTTGACTTTCAAGACTCCAGTATTTATTGTAGAATATTTCACAGTTGACTACAAGCCCATCAGTGCACTCATGGGTAAGGAAACTGTAGTGCATATACTCAGCGGAATACTAGAAATTCTATCATTTACAGCAACCTCAGGAACCTGGAGAGTATTATGTAGGTGAAATTAGTCAGACCCACAAAGACAACACTCTCCTTACTCACATGGGAATTTAAAACAACTGATCACAAGGGAAGAGAGAATGAAGCAGTAGTTAGCAGACACTGCAGAGCACAGAGAGGAAGGAGAGAAACAAACCACTTGGGTACCAGGAGTAGATGCTCACGCTCTACTGCTCAACTAGAAGGGAGTCTATTTTACCACAAAGAACTGACCAACGCTTACAAGGATAGGGATACATCCCAATTTGGTCAAAATACTACGCTCTACCCCATACCTGTCTGTGATTATTGTGGATCAAATAAATATTATGTTTGAAAGTCATGGCTGTTCATTGAAGGAGTTGTTAGATGCAGGGGCAACAGTGCCTGGGCCAGATTGTTCTGAACTGTGTGTCTCTCACTGTGGTGCTAAGGCAACAGCATCCCCAGTAGGGCATGTGTTGGAAATGCAGATTCTCTGGGCTGTGTCTGGCCTCCTGATCTGGGATTGGGATTCACTGACCTCTATTCTAACTGCCTGCAAATAATCCCGATGCACACTCAACCGCAGCACCACGTTTTAAACTATAAGACAATAATAGTAACATTGAAGGTGTTAGACCTAAAAGCAGAAAAGCAAAAACAAACAAACAAGCAACTCCGCCCCGCCCCCCCCAAAAAAACACGAAACAACTTATTAGTGAGGCAAGTATTTCTGGGGCAGAGGATACTTCTAATGAAGACGGTAACAGACTAGAATCAGCTAGAAATACAGTCTAAAATCAGAACAGAAAGCTCAGCATGCGGTGTTTGCTGAAGCGCCAGAGCCTGACAACCTCAGTTTGTTCTCTAAGACTCACGTGGTGGAAGAAGAGCGTGTCCTTGGGCCTTCACATGTGCCCATAGCACCCCTCCCATAAATAAAATTAACGTGTTAAAATGTTGTTTTTTTCCTTTTTTTTCAGATTAGAGTAGATTAGAATGGTATCACTAAAATTCATTCTGTTTGGCAGAAGCAGAGGGTGGAATTGGTGAGGCTCCCTTTGGAGCAGTGGATGGCTGGGTCTTCCTCAAGTATTAAATAGAGCGAGAGGTGCGGTGTATTCAGGTCCTATGATCTTTGGCCCATGTACATAGGGAAAAATTCTTCAAAAAGATGGACTAAATTAAGGTGCAGATGTATTTACTTTTGAAGTGTGTCACTTCTTTAAAAAAAAGTATTTTTATTACTTGGTTTCATACTTCACAAGTAATATCTTCCAACCAATTTAATATTAAAAAAGAAAGGAAAATAGTGTTAACACAACTAATGAGTTGTCTGTGGGCTACATCTGTCTGTAAATAACAGGTTTCTCTTAGCTGTCTTGCTGCCCTTATATATCCACTTTCTCTACAGACTTTAGAATCCAATTTACCTGAAAAGTTTTAGGTTGGTGATTATATTAAAATCTATTTATATTAAAATATATTTTATCCTTAAATTTGCAAAATAATTTGAGGGAAGCACATTATTTTTACTGGCTTTTCTTTTTACTTTTTTCTCTTTGATTCTCATTCTGCATAATATTGAACACTTTGATTTTCATTTACAAAGAAAAAAATTATTGAAAATTTTAGAAAAGAGCTTCAGTATTGATTTTCCACATATATGAATATATTTGCTAATACTTCGGTTTCCAATTTTTATAATTTTTTTCTATATCTTATCTAATTGCATAGGACAGTAACTCCAGAGCAATCATGAAGGCCAGACACCTCTTGTTTCATTTTGTTTTCCCCTAATTTGCTTGAAATGCTTCAAGTATTTGGTGAACATACATTTTACCAGCTTTCAGCAGAGATTCCATGTCGTTCTACACTCTGGACTACTGTCACTGTCATTCTTTGTGCAATTGCCTTTTAAATCTGAAAACTCCCATCTTCATTTGTTTAGACGGAAGCTTAAGTCTCCGAGCATCCATTGTTTCAAGACGAGGTGGGGGTGTTGTGATCCAAAGGGAACACTCCAGGGGTTCTGGAAAGCCAAACAGAAGTTCCTTCCAGACAGAGCCCAAGCACCTTGGCATTCTTCAGAGGAAAACAGCTAACTGGGGAGGAGTCCGTCACCTCCCCACCCCCATCCCACGCTGGTGCCACTCTTACAGATGAAATGTGAGCCTGGGTGGCCAAGCAAGCCAGAGAGGCCGCCTTTTTTTTTTTCCTTGCCAGACCAGAGCACCTTTGGGCGGGACAAAGAGCCCCTGCCGGAGCTGAGCCAGGCTTAGGACCACCAGCGGAGCCCGGCTCTCCGCAGTGCGCTGGCTTTCCGCCCCAGGGCTCTGGCTGGGGTCATGGCTGGGACCGCTATGGACTGTGTTCTTGGGAACACAGCCCTGTCCACCTGACTGCTCCGTATCCACCGCATCGTTGTCGGGGTTCCTGGCTATCCCGTCACTCCAGCCTCGGCTAGATCGACCCGTCTGGGGCCACTGGCTTGGATGGACGCGCTGAGGCTGCCCTGGCGTCCAGGGGTCCTGCTTCTGAAGTTGGTCCTGCTGTTTGTCTACTCAGGTCAGTGGTAGTGGGAACAGGCACAGACGGCCCAGGGGCGTGGGACCAAAGCAGAAATGTAGAAGGGTAGCGATTCCCTTAGGAGGCAAGACAGACACCCACATGCTGGAACACTTATCTCTCCTTTAACATTACTTTGGGTGCTCTCTGTCTCTCTCTGTCTCTCTCTCTCTCTCTTCTTCTTCTTCTTCTTCTTCTTCTTCTTCTTCTTCTTCTTCTTCTTCTTCTTCTTCTTCTTCTTCTTCTTCTTCTTCTTCTTCGTTTGTTTGCAAAACAACTCGGAAACTGCATTAAAAAGAGTTTTAATCTGGCTAGTGTAAACACACATTCAGGACTTAAATGAACTCAGGTTGGGCTCGGGCAGAGACTCTTTAAAATACTTGAAACTTAAAGGTGACGTTATTCAAAATAAACGTATTAGTGACTTCTGCATTTTATCTCCGACTGTTCAAGTTCTGAATTACCCAGTTTTCCCTCTTTTAGAAGTCGGTTACTTTAGACCTGTCCCCGTATATTTTAGAAGATCCACAAAACTGGCTGAGCAATAATCATATGCTCTGAGCTATAGAGTTTAGGCAAGTTAGGATTTCGCCAGGGGCGATACAATTTACTTTCTTTTTAAAACGTGATTAAACATCTGTTTGTGAAAGGCTCCTCATTTCCCTCCTCATAATTATTCTTAGTGGCAAATGCTAATAATTAATGAAGCAGAGTGGTTTTCATGTTCTGTGATTGATAGGGAGCCTCATCTGGCCTTTCACTGCTTATTCAAGTATAAAGTTAATTACACGCACTCTCCTGTTCACAGGCAGCAGCAGCCTTAAAACATCTTGTGTTTCTAACTTTCTATGACAACGAACCACAAGCTGACCTAGGAGTCTGCAGAGCTGTTCACTTCTCCACACTTGCCAAGATACTGGAGCTGAAATGAAGATGTTCTTCAGCCTTGTCAGTTACAGCAAAAAGAGCTGAATTGCATCATTGCATCAAAACAAATTCCTTACCCTGCCCTTCCAGAAAGGAGTCCTCACTAGCAGAAAAATTTAATCTATTAAAATGCAAACTATGGCCTGGGGTTGAGCCAGTTGGTCAAGTACTTGCTTAACATAAGCAAACATAAAGGCTTGGGTTCAATCCCCTGCAATGCATTATCCAGCTGTTGTGGCTCACATCTGTAAGCCAGCATTGGGGAGGTGGAGGCAGGAGAATCAGAACTTTTATTATCAGCTATGTGGTTAGTTTGAGAGCTCCTTACTCCACCCTGGAATATATGAGACCCAGTCTCAAAAATAATCATATTTATAAAAAGAATAGTAAGTCTCTAAAAGACTTACTAGTAAAGATAATTTGGAGGAAATGCTGACTTTCTAACATAGAAATTAATAAAAGTGGAACAAGTACTTCTTACTTGATGAAGATAATTCCAGTTCTAGTGATTGTCTCATTCCTGCCGTTTAGATTGTACACAGTTTTCCCGTTCAGAGGCACTAAGTATCAGCTGTATTCCTGTTTATCTTACATCAACAGCTTTCTCTTCCTTTTATTTTTTTGAAAGCAATGATGATTTTTCCCACCTCTTCATCTTAGCAAAGTAACACAAACACAAGAAAACAGCAAGAAGTAAATAAGGCTTTAATGGTGTCGGTGCATTGACTCAGTAACTTTGTGGAGCCACAGTTTCCTTGTTCTGTACCTCTTCGCTGCGGTGGGTAGGTGATGACTTCTCAGGCCTGTTCTTGTCCTTTTCCCATCCTAAGGCTACACGTGCAGCTCTCCAGTGTTCAGGAAGCCAACACCAGTGGCAGCAGTTGGTGGAGTGGCTTCTATAGGTATTTCCACTTGAAAGTTTTCTTCTCCAAATTCCTGTATAACAAGCTACTGAGTAGTTGCAAGCGAACACTAGGCTGGCTTGCTGGCTTGTGTAAGAAATGTTGACTTGATGAGTTCCTTGGTGAAAATTTCTGAGCCTCATGTTTCAGAGGCTGTTGCCATAGTTATCTGGCGACTAGATCAGAGGCCATGCTCTGAGTTTTTGGTGGGTGATGAGGTGAACTCATAGATCAGTCAAATGTGGGGAAGCACGTATCACAGAACAGGAGCAATCCTGTACTAGAGTTATCAAAGAAGAAGGGATATATTGCTATTTCAAGGGAGTAAGCCTCTTTGGGTAATTACCCTTTGGGTAATGCTTATTTTCAGCAAAATAGCCCCACAGGCATGCAAGGTCATTTGACTACAGAAGAGCTCTGTCAATATGCACTTAGGAAATCTGAATGAGAAAAGCATGAACAGAACACTTAGAGACTAAGAAAGCCCTGGACGAAGAAAACACTAGAATATAGCATTAAGGATATAGTATTAAGACAGGCTGCATAGTAAGATGGGTAATCACAGCAATGGATTTCAGTTTGACTGGAACTAAGGTGTAACTGAACACATGAATTGTGGTTAAATGCCTGAACACACTAAAAAAAAAGAACTCCTGGTTTCACAAGACAGAAAACCCGTAAGTGGATACATTGGCATACATTGGTTATTCCCTAGTTATATTGCACAAAGCAAACACACTTATGTTAGTGTTCTATTTGGTTAAGCAAATAGTAAAATTTTCTATACTTAAAGCATTGTATATTTTTATGGAGTAATTTTTGGAAGGAGATCCAAATGAAGTGTTTGTATTATTGTCCAAATCCCATTGCAGGCTACAAAGACAGGATTCTACCAAGGCTTCACCTTCCGGTGCCTCTGCCCCTCCTTTTCCTTCCTCTCAGCCTCAGCTAGATCTGGCAGAAGCTAATTCGAAGCAAGGGCTTCAAGCCAGATAGCACTATCCTGTACTACACATTCTTGAATGTGGGGGCAGGGGTGGGGGCAGAGGGTGGCAAGCATGCTGGGGAACCTTCCAGATTACAGCTCTCATTAAAAAGCACTTGAAGACAGTTTGAACTCACTCACAGGAATATTAATTTGGATATTAGAAGTGATGTTATTTTTATCTTCAGAGGGCAACTGGACCGTTTCATTATTTCATGAAGGAGAAATAGCCCTGTGTAGTCCGAATGATGATCTCCATTGTATTATTCTCATGACATGAAAAAAAAAAGCCCCAAAACTGTGATAGTTCAATAAGTTTTGGCGGTCTGATTGAGGCTTCTGTTAGGAAGTGCTATGATTGTGAGTACATTCATCAAGCTGCTGAATTCAGTCTTTTCTGGGAGTGAATTCTGGGAATTAGACAACAGTGCTAGAAAATGCCATAAAATTAATGAACAGTGGGTGACATGGCATGGATGTTTGCTATCAGAATTATCCAGCTTCTTGGCTAGAAAATTTGGGGCTTGGTTTCCTGTAAGTTGGCTCACATTATTTTGATAACACCATGTCCTCATGTCAGCAATAATAGTAACGAGTGCAATGGGGGCAGTTGAATCATTGAATTCCTGGGAAGCCTAGTTGGAAGTCACTGTTCCTGGCCAGCACCAAGTAATGGGGTCTTCATGATCTTCATAGCTTGTTTTTTTTTGTTTGTTTGTTTGTTTTGGTTTGGTTTGGTGTTGGTTTTTCAAGATAGGATTTTTCTGTGTAGCCTTGGCTGTCCTGGACTTGCTTTACGAACCATGCTGGCTCGAACTCACAGTGATCCACCTGCCTTCCTGAGTGCTGGGATTAAAGGCATGCGCCAGCAAGCCAGGCTCTCAGTAGCTTTTAAGAACCAAACAGCAGCACAGCCCTGCTAAGCTCTGGAGAGAGCTGACTTGTCTAAATACTTGAATCAAATGAGCAGCAAAAAAATCGAGCTGGAGAAATTCACTAAGAACATGATAGACTAGAAAGCCTAAAACATGCTGTCCTAGCTGGGAGGAATGTTTAGAAGGTAAAGTCAAGAGATCTAGAGTTAAAGGTCAACTTCAGCATTCATAAACCACCCTGGGCTACAGAAAGGTGTATCTACAAAACAAATAAACCAAAAATATGTATTTTTAAAATACTATTTTCAGTGTAGCAACTTTTCTCTTGGAGCTTTATGATTGATTGTGTTTCTCATGTGGATTTAAGTTGAATAACAAAAATAATTTCCCTCTCCAGTCAAGTAGAAACTTCTAAAGTTCATTTTGTTTATCTGTAATACAGAAATAAAATGAGGAGGAAGAAAGTATAACCTTTCTCACCTGTTCCACAAAGCCCACATTAATTAACAGAGTCATAGGGACTGTGCTCTATTTGGATCCCATCGTAGGAAGACCTGATTTAAAAGTTCCACAGGTTTCCTTTTTTAGAGAAAGCAATAAAAGAACATGTGTCCATAATTGTAATACCTTGTACTTTTGATATTTTAACTTTGAGAGGAAGCAAAACTTCATATAATTTATAGCATACAATTCTCATTACTTTCAGAAACTGAGTTGGAAATGGCTTATTTTGAATTTCTTCAATTTAGAATATAAATTGTAGGACTATAGTGCATTTTAAATATGCAACTGAAACACATCCACCATAATTTATTCTGCTTGTTAAAGCTCAATGATAACCCTATACTGCAAAAGAAATCATTTAGGTGGAATAAGAAGTTGTTTAAGGTCAGTGTGATTCTTATTAAATATTTTTGTATAAATTTTCTTATTGAAAAGCACATAGAGGAAAGCAATGTGATCATATTAAGTCCAACATAACTTTTAATCAAAAATTTCCTTTTTTACATTGTGCTGTTTTATAGTTTATTGATTCATTATTATCATGTTAACTGTCAATTTACAAGTTATTTATGTGAACAACTTCTGTAACCAGCCCTTTATCTTCCAAGCCTTGTAGATTGACAATATGCAGACTCAATTATAAAACTGTATGTATAGAACCTATAACTATGGTGGTAAAAAATAACATAAAAGGAAAGGCATGAATAAATTAGCATGGCAAATGTACATTAGTTTTCAGTGATCACTGTTGGTATTACTCATGTCAATAATACTTTCCATTAATTGAAGTTAATAGAGAATGAACATTCCTAAGTCAGGAAACTTTGTTGTATAGAAGCTATTATAAGAACTCCATTGGTAACTTTATTGACTGGTGAGTTGACACATTCCAGCCATCATAATCTTTTTTACCCAAAGCCAACCTCAGTTGCAGTGTTGAGAGCAGAAGACTTGGGAAGAATGGCTTCTGTCTACCAGCTTGGAGTCTAACTTGGGAGAAAGGCCAATTTAAACCCTTAGAAGTGTTTTGGAATTTAGAGTGTGAAAATGAATATCCTGAAAACTGGTTGGTTGATTTAGACATGAACAGTATAAGTTTTTCTTAAGCTGTGATTTTGCAGCTTCAACTGCTCTTATTTTTACATTGTAGAGAATTGCCTTGCTCAGTGTGGCAAAGACTGCAGATCTTACTGCTGCGATGGAAGTACACCCTACTGCTGCTCCTACTACGCCTATATTGGGAACATTCTCTCGTGAGTAGTGGTCAAAGTTGGCAGTGTTCTTCCTTTGATCCAGTTATTCATATAATAGACAAGAGAATTGGTGTAGGAGATGGTGTCTCATGCCTGTAATTCCAGCACAGAGAGATTGCCAAGAGTTTAAAGCCAGCCTGGGTAACATAATTATTTCCAGTCCAGTTTGGCCTACTGCATGAGACTTCATCATACACACACACACACACACACACATACAAAAGCAAAAGATTGCTCATTGATTTAAAATTTTTACTAGAGTTTTAAACACTCATCAATACCTTGTATATAATATTACCAGACAGATGTATAAATTAATAATTTTTCTTTATTAGAGGCAGTTTTAAAAGGATCCTTTCATTGTTTCTTGTGTGTATTAAAGTAATACATTAAGTAGTCATATTATTGATAACTCTTTCATAATATGCTTTTGTCTCCTGTGTTGAAGGATGTATAAACTAACATTTGTTGTTTTATTATCGTCAGCTTATTTTACCAACTATTCCCTATTGTCTAGTACATCCACGAGCTAATGAAAATGAGAAGTTATAAATAAATAAAACAATTGTAATATGAAATCTCAGTTATTTACATGTAGCATATAAGACAACTCAGAAAATTAATTTAGAACCTAAGTGAAGGTAGGTCTGAGTAATATTTAGTCCCGCCCCACACATGGAAATGCAGACTGTGTTAAGTAGGCCCCATATTGGAGTAAGAACGTTTTTTATTGCTGCTTCTGAGCAAAGGACAATGGAGATGACATCTGCCTTTAGGCTGAAAGCCTAGAAAATTATTTTTGTAGTCCTACGAAATCCACATAAGTGTGGGCTGGCAGCTCCTCTTCCTACAGATTTGAGAAGTGGAGAGCGCAAGCAGATTGAGTCAATCTCCAGCGGCACTCGGCTATGAGCAGTGGTCCAGCCGCTCCTCCTCTGCTTCCTTCTCCACACTGATGGATGGAAACTCTCCATTCCTATGTAGCTGTGCTTCAACTTCTGCCTTCTGAAGGCACAAAAGAAAACAGGAAGTGTTAGGCTTGCTCCCACAGGCTCGGATGCTCCAGGAACACTTCCATTAAGATGCCTGGCAACAAAATCCTCCATTTCTCAAATGGAAGACCTGTGAGAACAGAAACTTTCTAGAATCCATGTTGGACCTGATGTTAGAGATCTGTTTGACTACAGACCTTTTTCCACAAAAATATGGTTTGGGATACTCTTGAAGATAATAAAAATTTAAAAATAAAAGTTTTTAAATTTTTAATGGGAGTTAAAAATTCAGTGATATACATACTAAGTAAATTTTCAGTTTTCTCTTATGGAGGATGCAGCAGGAAAGCGATTCATTGCCTATCAGCATAATTCTTTATAGGAATGTGGTAACTCAAATATAAATCTATAATGATGTTTTGTGATTGTAGATCACTTCACCAAATATAATTAAGAGCTTTTGATTACTAAATTACATTTCTTAATGATTCTGACTGCCGTGCTGTTGGGACAGTAGGAATGTGAGCGGAACCAGTGGTGGGTATGAGTGAGTTTAAGATTCTTTGGTCCTGAACCCTTGACACCTTTATCTGTGTACTCACTACATTTCAGTGTGCATTAACTCCCCACTCTCCCTCAATGGCAAATGAATATCGTGGACATAACTATTAACCAGAATATCTTAAAATTTTTATTTTGAATATATACTTTCTGTGGCTTAGACTTGAAAATGAGATTTATAGCTTTCTGATCCGGGTTATCAGAACCATGTACTTGTTATACGCACAGGGGAAAAGGGATTGTGTTTTGGAAGGGAAAAGTAAACACAGATGGCATTATATTTCAAGCAGTAAAAACTGAACTTTCTGTCAAAAATAGAAACTTCTGAGTAAATCTCTTGCTAAACAATTCTAAGGGGGAAAAAAAAACATTAAAGTGTTTTTCCCACTGGATGGAGGAGGATACATTTTCAGGATTTCCAGTGATTGTTTAACATTTGAAAAGAGTTCTCAACTCCACCCAAGCTTTTTTTTTTTTTCTGTTATGTTGTAGCGGGTGCAATAGGGGAAAAGAATCAACTCTAGGAATGCTCACTGAGTTTTTTCATGCACATGTTTCCCAATATTCCTGGTATGGAATTTGAAAACTATATTTCCTGTTTCTCAAGCCCCTAGACACAGTCTGTTAAATAATTTGAAACATTTTAAGAGAAAGTTAAACTTTTTTACATTATCAGAAAAGTAGCTTTAAAAAAAGGGAATGAAGATAATAAAATATCAACTTGAATAATTTTATAAATTGGTTTTACCTCATGGTTTGTTTCCAAGATAAAAATGTTAGCTTAGCTTTAAACAAACTTTTAAAAAGTGAGAGACTTCTCAGAAGGTAACTCAGTGCATTCTGCAATGTCTCTTTATTGGTTAAGTGAGATCTACAGGAACCTTCTTTCTGAAGCATCCCCCGGGCAGTCACTACAGCAATCACAGCTGTGCTGCTTGTTGCTGAGACTCAGAGCCAAATTCAGCAGCGTGCAAAGAATCTTAAAGAAGAAGGGGTAGATAGAAAGACCTGGAGGGGACAGGAGCTCCATGAGGAGACCAACAGAGCCAAAATATCTGGGCCCAGGGGCTCCTGCAGAGACTGATGAATCGACCAAGGACCTTGCATGGAGAGGACCTAGACCCCTGCTCAGATGTAGCTCATGGGTAGCTCTGTCTCCATGGGAGTTCTCTAGTAAGGGGAGCAGGGACAGTCTCCAGCATGAACTCTGTTTCCTGCTCTTTGATCACCCTGGTGAGGTGGCCTTAGTAGGCCACAGAAAAAGAGCATCCAGACAGTGTGATGAGACATCATAGGCTAGGATCAGATAGAAGGGGAAGAGGACCTCCCCTATCAGTGGACTAGGATTGAGTAAAAGGGGGAGAAGAGGGACACAGGGTGGGAAAAGAGGGAGAGGGCTATGGCTGGGATGCAAAGTGAATAAATTATAATTATTAATAATAAACAGCATGTGTGTGCATATGTGAGAAATGGTAGTGTGTGAGAGAGAGTGTGTATGTGTGTGTTTCCAATGAGATGTTTAGAGAAAGCTTCATAAATGGCATTTGATAAGAGTTTTTGAAGGAAGGGTACATGTTTACACAAATGAACAGGGAGGAGGGGAAGTTCCTTTCAG
This sequence comes from Pachyuromys duprasi, assembly GCA_028658305.1. Classification (NCBI taxonomy): domain Eukaryota; kingdom Metazoa; phylum Chordata; class Mammalia; order Rodentia; family Muridae; genus Pachyuromys; species Pachyuromys duprasi. The sequence goes on along the minus strand of CM053753.1, from coordinate 96,699,912 downwards.
ACAGAGAGACTCCTGCACACACAGCCAAAGATAGAAGCAAGGAAATGAGCTTTTGACAAAACCCATCTTGTTCAAAGTAGCTGGAGGGGAAAATTAAACTTGGAGTCAGAGACAGAAAAAACATGGGTCACAGATAAAAGGTGGATTGTTATTAATAGACTCTTATTGACTGTGCCTCCCCAAATTCAAATGAAATAATTCCATATTCCATGGTAAAAGTAGACACCTGACTTATGAAGTGTGGGCACAATCTTAGACAAGACTCAAGAGTGAGAGCATAAGGAGCAAGAGATGCCCCCAAATGGAGATTTGGTGTATCCCATACACAAAAGGTCAGAATGTGTATTCTGAGATGGGATCATGTGGAACACTTTGGATAAATTACATGACCTGATAGTTATTTCTATATTTAAGAGGTTTTTTGATAATAGGAGCAACCACTTGAAGTATAGAAGCCTCCTTATGCTTAGGAAAAAAAATGAGAATTTGACTTATTTTGAAAAATAAGGAGTTTCCTGCCAGGTTGATTCACACACAGTGCCCTCCAGAGAGGTGCCTACATTTAGGCTGCTGATGGAACCTGACTGACACTCCCTAGAAGTGAATCCAGTGTAAAGCTGTGGTGTGTAGAGTACTCTTTAGAACTGGTACAGTCCAAGGGAATACGGGTGTTAGAGTCACTGTTTGCTGTTACCACTGGAGCAAACTGAAAACATGACCTTGCTGAAAATAAAGACCTTCTGCCATGTCAAAAATCACTATACAGTCTTCAATGTGAACCAAACTGGCTGGGAGATCATGTGAGCCATACCATCTAATGTAGGACTTAATTCTCCAACTTAAAAATTGGATGTTGCTTCTTCAGTCTGACACTGTAAAATGTAGATCAAACAAGCACACCATCTAACAACAACAACAACAACAACAAAACAGAAATCCCTGCAGGAAGAAATCAAGACGAGGAACTAATAATGGAGATCCTGGTGGGATTCAGTTTCTTTCCTTCTCAATGAAATGTGAAAGATGTATTACCCACAGTTTTGCAAAGACAGCTAATAAATATCACTACTGTGATTTTAGAGCGCCGCTGTGCATGAAAGCAAAGTAAAGTTAAAGGATAAAGGTTTTACATTTTCAGATGACATTTTTGGGTCCTGTGGTCATGAAGTAGTTGAGAATGCTAATTAAACTCAAGAGACGTTTGCATTGGGTAAGAACAGCATTTAAAATTATTTTAATTTCACAAATGGAAAAAAAAACTCTGAAAAGTGGACCCTGAGCAAATCAAAGTTTTTGAGAGTTCTCATCTGATTTCTGTTACTGTGATGAACCCAATAAACACCTTCAAAGAGGAAAAGGTTCATGTGGCTTACACAGTCCATCAGAGAGGAAAGCAAAGGCAGGAACCTGACAAGTGCTGAAGCAAGGCTCATGGAGAAATGGCTTTGCTCCCTATGGCTTGTTTGGCTTGCTGTCTTCTACAACCCAGTAACACTAGTCCAGAAGTGGCACTTGGCTTTTCCACATCAACCATTAAGCTACAAAACACTGGCCAGTCTGTTGGAGGCAATTCCTCAGTTAAAGTTCCGTTCTTCTAGGTGATCCTAGTTTTTGTTGAGTTGAGAATAGAAAATACTAATAGACATAGTGAAGTCTCAGTTTTATTTTAATAGTAACACCCTGATGAACAGTAAAAGACAATATTAAAATAAGGATGAACTTGATTGAAAATATAACAATAATTTCTGTTTTATCAAGAAAGTAGGTGTCGCTCTCAGAAGACACAATCATATATTAGGGATTATTTTATTAACAGCAAATATAAATATGTTAATAAATGAAACTTTTCAGTCAAATTTATTATCTACTCTATTTGACTTTATAAATGAAGTCTATTTAACATAAACATAATTTGCCTTGAGGAAAAAATAACTGAAGTTTCTAGGACATATCTCAACAAAGTATTAATGTGCTTCAACTCTTCAGTTGTCTTTGCCAACTGCTGCGGGAGGAAGCCATCAACAAAGCATAGACCTGCCCATGTGTTGCCCAAGAGCCAGTGGGTAGCAGAGAGCTCTAACTAAGCAGGTTGCTTAGCCTGCTGTGGTGGGTAGAGCTGACAGCCTAGGAGAACCACAAAAACAAAGAGCTGGCTGCTTCCACTCTGCCCTGAGCTTGCCTTGAAGACTGCTTCAAGAAGACTTATTCTAAAATCAACCTCAAGCGCTGGGCAACTTTCATAATTGCTAGAGAGCTTGCCTAACACTCACAAGCCCTGGCTTGGATCTCCAGCACTGCCTAAACCAAATGTGGTGGTATACACCCATAATGCCATTTGGGTGGTGGAGGCAGAGGGACAAGAGTTCAAAATCATCTTTAGCTCTGAAGAGCTCAGAATTATCCTATATTTCACATTGTTAAAATATTTAGAAAACTCCTGATAGAGGGGGAATTTTAGGTTAATAGAGTATCTTCATGACTCCACATCATTTTGCATTAGTTTACATACTCTGTAGTGGACAGTTAGATGACTTCCTTTAAAGCCAGCAGTGGATAAGCCTGTCTGTCAGGATGGCTACTAACCATCATCCTGAAAATCTCAACCAGTGTGACCCACAAGTTGGTATAAAGAAGGTACAATAATTGGAAAAGCAGAAACTAAACTATTGTCACTTATAAATGATGTGATTGTTAATGCAAAGACCTTTTAAACTAACAAGAAACTTGGACCAAATAGGCAGTGTATACAAACCATGTAACAAAATTAGTGTAATGAACTGCTATATGTTAGCAACACTTATTAGGAATCTTAACGTGTATGCGAATAAACACCCCGAACCATCTCAGGGCCATAAGAAAGATGAGTGTCCTTGCTTTGTATTCAGAATTTCCTGGCTTCCATCCCCATCATTCCTCTCACCCTCAACAATAGACTTGAAATAAATAATAAGCCACTCCATATATGCTTGAAACTTATGGAGCAATACAAGCACATAAAAATTCAATAGTGTTATTTACTTTAGTATCAGATTGACCAAAACACCTCATTGCGTGACCCACTATGCAAGGGCAAAATCTCAGGAGTAGAAGGGAGCATGTAGCAAAAGACCTTCCTCCCTGCTTGCTGACAGGAAGTGGAGAGGAGACAGGAAGTGGTCAAGGATAATATACCCTCAGGACCTGTTTCTAGTAGCCTCCTTCCTTCAGTTAGACGTCACTTTCTTACATTTCTAGAACTTACCAAAACAGCACCACACTGGGTTACCTAGGTTCAATCACGTGTGCCTATGAAAACATTTTATAATCGGACCACATCAGGATGAGTGGGAAAGCGAGGCTGGCACCATTCTGTGTGTGGGATGTTTGTAGTGATGTCAATAAACTAGACTCTGCCAGTTCTTCTGTCAATTCCATGTCATTTCAGTCAAAGTCCTTAGAGCTGTTTCTTACTGAATTTAGAAGACTGTGCCTAGGGTTTATGTGTGATAAAGATCTAAGAAAACTTAAAATGGTTGTAATAAAAGCAAGGATAATAGACATTCCCTACAGACATGATAGATGTAAACATTTTTCATACCCCTATGATCCCAGTTACTGGATTATGGATAAATCTAAAGACTATAGGGCTTAGATATTTTCACAACTAGAAAGCACAACTCCTAGTCAGCCCTGGATCACAGCAGAAGCACCCAATGCTGTATAAGGCACTGTGTCACAGCCTGTCATGTGTCTTATGTGTTAGTCACGTTCGCTACTGTAGTGAAAACCTGGATACAACTAGCTTAGTAAGATAAAAGGTTTATTGTGATCTATAATTTATGTGGTTTCCATTCACAATGGTTACTTTCTCTTGGTGCTTTGAGCCTGAGGCAGCAACAGTATATCATTACTGGGATGTGTAGATAAGAAGGTTTGTTACATCATGGTACCCAGGAAAAAAAAGGGGAGACAGGAGGGGGTCAGGGTCCCAGTATTGTCTTCAAGAACACATCCTCAACTTCCTCTATTGAATCTTACTTCTAAAGAGCCTCACAAGTTCAATAGCATCAAACCAAAGAAAAACCTTTAACACATGGGCTTTGGGTCTATTTCAGATCCAATTCTGTTTTCACATTCCATTATGTCTTCAAAGTGCCAGTCTCTCTGTGTCTGAGTCTTTGCTTTTATTTTTTTTAATGGAGGGTTGACTTTGTCTAAAATAATTTTAGTTAACTCTAGATTAATGTAAGTATACAAGTTTCACTTAGGATCACCTCCACTGAACTTGAGTGTTGAATAGGATATAGGCATTCAACTTTCCATGAAGATCTCAAGGTGGGGTGAATGAAAAGGATCCATTGCTGCCATTAGAAGGATCTTAACACTGCACTTTGGGAGGTCCCCTTTCCTATCCTCAATATGTGCCTTAAAAGCTCTTCTCTTTGCTACTACATAGCTTTACTCTGCTCTATTATTAGTCATCAGGTCCTAAGATCTTTGTTTGCCCTTCAATACTATAGACCTGCAAGGGTAAGAAGCCAGTCTGCCAAACCTCCAATCAAAGCTCTTGGATCTAGAGAACCAATAACACATCATTTTAATGTGGGCCAATTCTCCACTGAAGCACGAACACCTTGAGACTGTGGGGCACTGAATTATTAATATGCATCATCTGGATAAATATTTATTTAGAAAACTCAAATCACAATTTGAATATGTTATTGGCTTCTGAGACTATCTTTCCATGGAATACAAATTAGGTACCATCACAGTAAAGGATATGAGAGTCACTCATCACTTCCTAATCACACTGTTTATGATAAATTAAAATTAGATGAGAGGGACTAGAGTTGAAACGCTGATTTGATTATGATGATTTAACTTCTGTGTTTCCTGACGAGTGTGCTCTGTCAGTGATGCAAAGTAATCCCGGTGCAGACTGTTGGGGCAACGGGCTCCTATGCATCTTTACTCACTTCCATAATTTGGGAAGATAAAATGTTTTGTTGAGGAGGGAGAAATTACATAAACTGAGTGATTTCTCCTTTACTCTATTGTGTCTGAAGCATTCTTTCAGACAGCTGTAGCCCAGAACACAACACCTTCCAGCTGTCTCCCAACTGCAGAATGTTAGGAAGAACACGCTTCATAACTAATGAAAATTTCTGCAGGCAAAGATAACCTCATAAAATCTAATAGGATTCCATCTGAAGTGCCACGGGTGGAAGACTGGGCTGTTTAACCCACAGAAGCTTTGTGACTCAAGACAAACAGAATTTGTGGTTTCTATATCACTGTAATGGAAAGGGGCAGGAGGAAGTAGACCTTACCTATAACAAGAAGAATGTCTTATGCCTTTGTGCACATCAAGCAAAAGCACAGAAAAGCATCACAAATTACTTCAACCATATTTCTGTACACATTTGCACTGGTGAGAGGTCAGTAGATCAGTATCTCTTTTTGCTACATTTTGCAAAAACAATAACTACCTGGGATTACAGAGTGCCAAGTCTAAAACACTAAAAAAATTCATTCTTCCTTCAGAGACATCAGAAAAAAACCCCCACAATCTCTGCCTCCAACACATTATACACAGAAAAGTTCTAGAGTTTATATGTTTTTCATTTTTCAAAATTTGTTTATCCTGAAAATATATTAATTGCCCAAGTTTAAGGAGTCCAGTGATTGATATATGCAGAAGACATATAGTCGTCAAATCCAACCTACCTTTATCCATCTGCCTCCCACTTCCCAGCTTATGCAATTGCTAGTCTATTTAAAAGATACTTTTTGTAGCTTCCACATAGAAATGTGATAATTTTGTTTCTGCTTCATTTTGCTTAATGCCTTCCTAGTTCCATCTATTTTTGTACAAATAACAGTATTCTGTTCTTTTTTTATAGCTGAGTAATGTTCTGTAACACTTAATCATTAGTTGTTCATTTAGTCCATCCATCCATTCATTGATGGGTACCTATGCTGATTTTGTATCTTAGTTAAAGCTAATAATTAGAATTAATTTAATTCTAAATCTTCTACTTTAAGATTGTAATATAAAAATATTCATTCTCACACTAACTGGAAAGGCCTCACCCCTTGCCAGATATCAGAAGACATTTTGGGGAGCTTCTTATACTTCATAATAGTTGTAATGAAGAGAAGTTATAGAAGAAAGATCATGAGTGTTTGTATTCAGAAAACTTTGGAATTATTTTAGTTAACCTCCGAATCTACTATGAAATGGTTAGAAGAGGACTAACAGGAACAATTTGCTTCTGGGTCATGGAGGGGCTGAATGACACACTTACACACAAAAGCATTCAGCAAGGTTTCATGCATTCTTCATGTCATTAGTAAACATGTCAGGATTTGAAAATATCTGGACTAAGAGGAAAAGGGAAATAAATGTGGAACACAAAGACTTCCCCAAGATCATCTGGAAAGCTCAGGGCTGTGCAGGGTGCCATTCCTGCTGTAGCTACCTGCTTACACAAGAGGATCTCAGCCCTTGGGAGCACCTACAGCCTCAGGGAAGCAATCCACCCTTCTACCCAACGTGATTATAGTCTCCGACTGAAAGGCAGCTCAGTAAGTACTGCATTCCTCAGCTCTGCGATTGCCAAAAAGTATACCACATCCCCCAAAGTCATGCACCTTGGGTTTACACATCTTCCGTGATACCATAGGCTGATCAGGGAGTTAGAACATGGACTCAGAAAAAGGAAGAGGTTTCAATAAAGGTACATAACTCTTATTTATGAAAAAGAAATAGTACCCGTAATAACAAAAGCCAAGAGGTAGTGATTTGCTTCACAAACATTCATTATAGAATTCTAATTAATCCCCGTTTCAAAATTTAATTCACAAGCTTTCTGGCACTTATTTTGAACATGTCTGGCTCTTCTCTATTGGTACATGAATAATTAATGTTCACGACAGTGTTCTGAGGGCTGTGCATTTCAGCAGTATGATCATAGTGATCTATAGATATGAGTTTGCTTTTACGTGCATCAGTTTAGAATTGCCCTGATTAGGCTTTTCAAAAATTGTGCTAATTAGCAGTTCTCTCAGTAGAAGTCAGTGCTTATAAAACTTATAGGAGTGTTAAGGACAACAGCTTGCCTTGAAGATATTATACGTAATCTATGATCATAGCAGTCTCCAGACAGAAAGCATGTTCAGTGGTAGCAAATAAAGCCAGATTGTACGCCAAATCAAAGCTATGGATTATTTCAAGGACTGAGGTTTATAAAGTCTAAAACAATTTCTTTACATTCACCTTTTGGCTTTTTATGGTCAACTTACACATGTTAAAAAGTGTGTGTCATGTTTATGGTGGTTTTTGTCTCTTTTCCTTTTTACTGGACACCTTGGTTCTGATTCTGAGCAAGATGGAGAAAGTACAGTCTGCCCCGTGCCACCACTGAATGCAGCTCTCAAACCTCGACAGGGAATGTGTAGCCACTACCTCGGGGCTGTGAATACCTTCAGAGTCAAGCCAAATTCAAAGTTCTGCCTAACTAGCTCTGCCTTTGCCAGGTGTCTTCCTTTATTTGATCCACTGTGGAACAAACATAGTCCAGCCACTTAGGTGGGCCTTGGTACTGTCAAGAGCTGCAGGAGTTGCTGCTCAGCTCTGGCTGGGCCAGCAAAGCCTCTTTGTGCTCAGATACCGGGGGACAGACATTCTGTAATATTTTTCTTTCCTCTCCTCCCTTGTACCCCACACCCTGTGTGATCCCTTGAAAAATAAAGTAGCAGCAGGGACACTGCCAACAATAAGACCCAGCATGACCCAAAACTAGGACAATTACAATGCAGACCTAATTTTCTGATCACAATTATATAGGACCAGGTGGGTAGGGTGCATCTCCAATCTTTATGAAGCAAGTCTCAATCTCTCCCCCATTCTCATTCTCATTCGTGCTCACTCAGTCTTTCTTTCCCTCCATATATATAAGCACATTGTGACCCTTATAATTATGTATAAAATCCTGAACTAATACTTACTCACCCAAGATACATAACTGACAACAGACCAAAATAACATACTACCTAAGTCGGCCTTAGTGAACCCATGAGTTTCTTATGGTTACTTATAGGAGTATGGGCAGGGAGTTACTTATGGAAGCAAAAATGACTTGGAAACAATTGCATTATTGAAAGCCTAGAAACTTCTAAGTTGTTTACTCCCTGAGTTTTAAGGAACCACATTTTAGAATGTCCTGAGTCTTAAAGAGATTCACTATAGTCTAGAATGTCCTGACTTGGGGGGAAATTGATATATAATAACTGCTACTCAGAGAAGTTGGATCTGTGTTATCAACTGAACCTGAATGATTACTTTCTCTAACAGAATTCTGTCTCATGACACGGACTTAATAAAATCCAAGGTACAGTGCATCATTACCTAATATACAGAAGATTAAGGAAAGGTCATGTCACAAGGGAGAAGACAATCAAAACATGTCAGGGATGTGGAGATTATCCCATAGAAAACGAAGAAAAGATACTGTAAAACTGATACAAGAATAGAAATACTATTTGAAATTAGCAAGGAGACTGAATTCCTTTTTAAAATGTGAACAGGATGAAAATATGAACAGGATGAAAACTTTAGGACAAAAGGTAAAACCACCCTGGCTAAATAAATTCTCTAGATGTGCTGTGACAAAAACAGCGATGTCATAGAGAAAGAACATGTGCCCCTAAAGACAAACAGGTGGAAGTTATCCAGCCAGCTAATTCCCCAACAAAAAGAAGAAACCTTGAACAACAAATGACCTGAGCCTTTGGTGCCGGCAGTGTCATATCTGACATGAATATGTTGTTGGATTCACAGGGCAAAACGGGAAGAGCATAACACAGTGAAGAAATGTTCAGTTTGGTGAAAGAATCTACCTATTCAAGAATCTCTGCCAAATCCAAATTAGAAAAAACTAAATAAACACACCCAGGCAAATCATAACAAAAAATATAAACTATAAAGAAAATTTTGAAAGGACATTACTATAGGGGAGTCATGGCTTGAATACTTCCCTTTTTCATCAGAAATCACGATCAGACAGACATCTTTTTATTTTTTAAAAATTGCTGGAAAGTAGAACTGACAATCTACATTTCTACATCCAATAAAAATGTCCCTCACCAAGAAGTTCCATTTTGAGATTAAGAAAAACTAAGGCCACAGTATTAAGAAAAACTATGACAGCATTAGGCCAGCAGATCTGACCTAAAAGGATTGCTAAAAGAAGTTAAGAAATAAAGCAAATGGTGTCAGAAAGAAATTTGGAACATGGGAAAGCAAATGAGATTAAGAAAATCAGCTCTGGGGCTGGTAAGTATTAGTCTGCTTTTTGCTTCTTCATTGTCTTTACAATGCACTTGAAAGTCACGTGGAAAAGCATAACGTGCTATAATGCACTCACAATGGGCATTACTATGTTACAAGCACAATATCTAATGCAACTAGGAACAACAGGGTGAGTTCAGATGATAGGGATTCCTGTGAATGTGATACCAAATACACTCAAAGTAACGATAGGTCTGCCTTCTATTATCCCCTTGAGCATCCACTAAAAACAACAGGTTTATTTATCTGTAGTGTAGTGTACAGTCCTTAGATTAAAATGGAATGCTGATGATGGTCAGTTTTCACTGTCAAGATGACTTAAAATCATCTAGCAGTGCACCTCTGAGTGTGTCTGTTCCCAGAGAGGTGTTGCTAAAAGGAGAGATCTGCCCTGAGTTCGGACAGGTCTATGCTTACAGCAGGGTTTCTGAACTGAACAAAAAGAAAGGGAAGAAATGAAGAATGCCTTCACCTCTCCTGCAGGTGCAGTGTAACTATTTACTTCATTTCCTACTTTCCTCCATGCTTTTCCCATAATGATGGGCTGCACCCTCACACCATGAGGCAAAATAAACTCTTATGTTGCTTTATTTTATCACAGTAGTAAGGGGAAGTAACGAATACGCTAATACACGTTTATAATAAAAAATGAACACATGAAAGGGAATAAAATGAATGAAGAAATAGATGGGAGAGACATCGTGAATTATAAAATTCTATTCATAAAGTTAAAATTACTAGTAATTACATGAATAGTCTAAACATACCAAATAAAAGACAGCAATTGCAAAATACTAACCCAAATCTATACTATCTATATGAAACACTTCTGAAGTATAATGATTTAGATTTGTTAAAAAATCAAGAGATTGGGAATGATAACCAGTTACTGAAAGACAGTGGTGTGGTTGTATTATCTTAGGCAAAGTGAAGTTCAGAGCAGGGATATTACCAGAGATAAAGTAGGATGTTGTATGAGGATACAGTAGTCAATTACATGGCCCTTCTAAGTGGAAATGCAGCTAAGAATAAAGAACAAAAGTTTGTAAAACAGAAAATGGAAGAACTGGGATGAACAAAAGACAAAGACAAGTCTGAGCTTAGGGTGGATCCTCCTCTCAAAACACAGAATTACTAAGAGGGAAACCTGCAAAGATTTAGAAGTCTTGACACACGCTGTAAACTGATGTGCAGAACACTCCAGCCAACAGAAGCCTGTATTGTTTGAGAGAACTTTCATTGAACATCTGTAAGATAGACCAAATCCTTGGTCATTAACACACTTAAAATTAAAAAGAATGAAGTATATAATTTGTCAATAACATAATTATAATGGAAATCTGGAAACAGAAAGGTGAGAGGAAACTTGATGAAGGAAATACTTGAGAATCAGCCCACTTAAGAAAACATCTCAAGATGAAATCATAAGAGTAATTTACAAAAAAAAGAGGCTTTAAACTGAAATTAAGAAATAAGGAATGCTTCTTACATAGTGTCTGAAAAGAAGTACATTAGAAGCTTACATTAGGAAAAGAGGTTTTGTTTTTGAACCAATAATCTTCTCCCATCTTTAGAAGCCAGGAAAAGACAAAGAATAAACCCAAAGCAAAAATCAATGAGCATGAAAACAAAAGAATGGTAGGAAAAATAATGAAGCCAAAGCTTATCCTTTGAAAATATCAATAGAATTGACAAGCTTGTAGGACCACTGGGAACAAGGGGAGAGACATAAATTACCAGTGTCAGAAAAGAGTAAAACACCTAAGTTATCTATCATAATGTTTTACTTCTACAGTTATGATAAATAACCATAAACTGGAGAAATGTCAAGCTGCAGAGTGAACTTAAATCAAGGAATGCATATATCAATTCTTCCTCATTCTTAATAATTTTCAGTTCATCCATCCAATAAACAATCATTTAATCCATTTCTCTAGATTTTTCAAGCAATTTATTCTCTCAATTCTTTCAGCATCTCTCCTTTATTTTTTTGACATTTGTGTCTATTCCAACTGAGGCATCTCTACCTGACTATAAATTCCTAAGAGGAAACTACAAGCTATATTCATGTTTCATATCTCTTTCTTTTCACTCTGTGATACCCAGTCCCTTGACAGTTTAGAGTGCGATAAAAGGCCATACACGTAGCAGGCATTTACAGACTTAAATAAACAAATCTTCACTTGTAAGAGCCAAAGAGAAAGAGCTGTGGAGACCAACAAAGCCAAGTCCATTCATGGCTCTATAATATCTGTTAAATGGGCAAGTTCATTTACTTCCCTAACTCTCAATTTCCTCTTACTTTAGAGGTTATCATAATATAAACTTGAAATATCTTGTAACATCTAAGCAATGGCAGTACCTGGCTCTACAGCCATGACGGAGTGGGTGTTTACTTGCTGGGTGACATCAGCCATGACATGTTTTTATTGATAAGTATAGAATTATGACTTACAAGCATATTTCCCCAACTGTGTTCAACCAAGATCTGTGAAGATGAGCCACTGAGTGGTTAGTAGAAAACTGTAGAATTTATGCCCATTTTTCTAATCTCCTTACTATAAAATGTATCTCTTTGTGCTATAATGAACATGTATAATACTGTAATGTATGCATAACAGTTACACATGTGCACATGTTGCGTATAAAAGTACTTTCTATATGTGATGAATGAATATACAAGTTTGGGGGAAAAAAGGACTCAGGAAAAAAAAAAGGACTCAGGGAAAGACATACCAAAATGGAGTAAAGACAGGAGTAAAATTAGGTGGGACTGAATGAAAAAGATAAAAAGCCTAAAATATCTATGTAGTGGTTTTCAACCAGTGAGATTTTGCCCTCACAGCATATTTGTATTCTTGAAAATATAAGTATTCTTGAAAATGCCTTTAAAAAATATCTATGAAGGGCTGAAGAGGTGGCTCAGAGGTTAAGAGCATTGGCTGCTCTTTCAGAGGTCCTGAGTTCAACTCCCAGCAACCACATGGTGGCTCACAACCTTCTATAGTGAGATCTGGTGCTCTCTTCTGGCCTACAGACAAACATGCAGGCAGAATCCTGTATACATTAAAAAAATCTTTTAAAAATATACATATTTAAGAAAAGAAGTGTCACTGACATCCAGTGGGCTAAAAGTCAGATATGCTGCTAAACATCCTCTAATGCACTGGCCAGTACTCACAACAAAGAATGGTTTGCTTCAAAATGTCAATAGTGACAAGGCTGAGAAACCCTGACCATGTCCAGGGTTGTAAGTAGCTCTGCAGTGTTGGAGATAGTTTAACGTACTTACAAAGAATATCTAACAACAATTGTTTACACTGGACTAAAATATTACTTTCATGGGGCATTGAAATGTTTGATTATTATATGATTCGTCTAACATCAGACTCGTACATTCTATCTTTGTGTAAATTTATTTAAGAGGAATAGCTAACAACAGTAACTTACATTTCACCAAAATGTCTCTCTTGGGAATTGCTGAAATGTGTGACTATCATGTGATGTGTTGACAAATCGTCCCTTGTTGGTATAATGAGATAAGTAGGTAGAACTATTATGTTTGTCAGGTAAATTAGAAGAAGTGAATGGACCCATTTTGTTAGGCCACAAGTCATAATACCTTAAAATTTTTGAAGAGAACAAAGGCTGAGCTATCCACTTCCCACCAAGGACCGCAAGTCTGCCAGGTTCGTTATTGTGCGAGAAATGCTTAATGAAAGAATCAGGATTCCCTCTTTCAGTAAAAGAACAAATCAAGAAGAGAAATGCACAGTTTTGATGCTGAATTTTATGAGCAGCAAATGAAAAACCTTATGTTTTGAAAATCATCTCCCAAGGAAAAAAGAATGATATAGTTATGGTGAACTTCCCGTGGGCCTACATGTGATTATTTATCTCTCTCTCTCTACTACATCATTTTGTGTTATTATTGTTATTTTTTTTTTAGACACAGAGTTTCTATGTGTTTCCCTGGATGTTCTGAAACTTTCTTTGTAGACCAGGGTGGCCTCAAACTCAGACATCAGCCTGGCTCTGCTTCTATAGTGTGGGGGTTCAAGCTGTGTGCCGTCATACCACAGCCTTCTTTATTACACCTTCCATTTAATTGACTGTCATGACAGTGGATTATAAACAGTGCTAGACAACTCATATCTCTGCCTCTCTACTCCAGCTTAAAATCGGAACCATTGTTATCATTTTCTATCTGGATGAGTATCTCAGTTAGTAACTGAGATCTTTCGCAAGATGGTTCACTCCATACATCCATAGTTCATAAGAAACCCACCACATCAATAGTTAAAATACCAACGTCACATGCTTTATGGAAAGGGAACCCCTAAGTAACATGCAGTAAAGATAAGGACACGGAAAACACAGAAAACTAAGGATGTTGATGCTTGAAATTCATGATGAAAATGAGTAAAAATGATTTTAGCGAGTAAAAAATAACATTATTAAGAGAAAATGCTGTTTCATGAAATGTTTCATTGCTATTTGTGAAGAAAGATAGCAATATTAAAATCAAGAATTTTTAATCATTGGTAAAATTTCCAAACTGTGTTCATACATTTAAAAAAATCATTAAATTAAAAAAATTATCTTGGCTTCTTTTTGTAGCCTAATATTCAAGAGAGAGCTCACATAGAAGTAAGGAGGTCCCCCAAATTCATGCATTTCTGGATAGAGAAAAAAAAATAGTTCTCACAGGAAAGAAGCTTATCTTGAACGATTTTTTTCCAGAGCCAGTAAAATCTTTTCTGCTTTTCAGATTATGCCATTAGGCAGGCCAACCCCCAGGTATCCCAATTAATCCGTTGTGTGATTTAAAGACCTAGAAAACCATGTATGGTATTTCTTTTCCTGCACAGCATCATTTGTTTCAAGCAAGGCTTTCAAGCTAGTATCCACATGTAAGAAAAAAAAAAACAATTAACAAATGTATCCATTTCTTAAATCATATGCAAGCATTGTAAGTGTTTTGTATTTATAACCAACCATCAGTCCTCGTTCTGTCTATTCAGCGAAAACTAAACCAGAGATTTTACAGCATTTAAGTTAGTTTAAAGTACAAGTTTCCAATAGCTAATATTCATGAAACTCTCCTGGGAGTGTCTTTTAAAAATACATTTTCCAAGGACTTAATCTAGACATTCAGACACAGTAGGTGAAATATGAGTGTAGGAAATTTATTTCCACCACCTCTCCTCATAGGAAAATCCTCGAACAAATGGCCCTGGGAACATGCTAGTCTAAATAAAACATATCAAAAATAATTTCATTTTGAAGTCCTATTAATCTACTTAGTTATCAAATTATGATACATAATTAAATAATCATTTCATGAGCTATAATTTCTTTACAATGAAATAGCCTGACCCTGAAGAATGATCTCAAATTATTATGGCAACTATATTGAGGAATACTGAAAATGAAATACAAAGATTCATTTCTGTTTGGTTAAAGTAGTTGAATAGAGTTAAGGACAGCAGTGAGTTCTCAGAAGCTCTGAAAAGCCAGATTTATCAAGCAATGCTTCTACTAAAGCGAGGGTCACAAAATGGTGATGTCATTAAATCCACCCCACTGGTTCCTACTGGATTAAATGAGCCAAGAAAATAGGAGTTGGTGCTTAGCCATTATCAACCACCACGCGGTCATTCTCATGGTATGCTTCAAGCATATCGACTGATATATGATGGGTGTTATGGTTTGAATCTAAAATGTCCCTCATGGCCTTATGCTTTAAATGATCAGTCCCCACCTTGTGACACTAATTTGAAGGTTGTGGAGCCTTCAGGAGTTAGAGGTTTGGCTGGCAGAAGTGGGTAAACAGAGGTGAGCCTTGAAGGGTATACCCATTTCTCAGCCTGGTCGGTTCTGTTTCTCCTTTATCATTATGTAAGGAGCAGGAGCTTCTTGGTCTTGTATTCGCAGACAGAGGATCTCCCACTGCCAGGCCTTCTCTGCGTTGATGAAAGCTTTCTGAAACCATAAGCCAAAACAACATTTCCTTTTTTTGAGATAAAACAGAATATGGTCACAGTGACAAGCAAGTATTCTGTCCCCTGAATAAGTCAAGAACTGGTACTAAAGTAACTAATATGCAAGGGCTTCTGTTCTCAGTGTCCTGATGTCACAAAGCTGACATTTCTACAGGATTCTGTATGCCGTTTTAATCTCCTTTGAGGCCACTTCAGGTCCTCTGAGCTTCCTTCTAGCACCCACCAAATTATTTCCTCAGGTAGATATTACTGATGGTGTAGTACTCTAAAAGGACAAGAGTCTGTTGTGACGAAGATCAATCTTTCTCTTCAGGGCTCCTGTCCTCCTAAGGCCCTATCTTTATAGTCTGTTGTGTGTTGTTGTGACAAAATATTGAATAACCTAGTTCTGTGGCTATAGGAACAACCTGCTGTGAAACTTAACTCACTCCTAATCAGAATAAAAATTAATTCCTTTTAAAGAGCTAAGCACCATCTTTTAATGACACTGTGACCTCAACCCTGTTGAGGTGGCAGCGTTAGTTACTTTTTTTTTATTAATTTATTTTTTGTTATCAATCACAGGTTAGGTACTTTGCATCCCAAGCGTAGCCCCCTCCCTCATTCCCTCCCACCCTCGCGTTAGTTACTTTTTTGTTGCTGTAATTCAACACCGTGACCAAAAGCATCTCTAGAAGGAAGAGTTTATTTTGACACACAGGTCGAGAGGGAGAGTCCACAACGCTGGGAGATTCTTGACAGCAGGCACTGCTGAGATTCTCTCCCAGGAAACTGCTACTTTGAGTGTCCCCGGCAGTTCTCACTGCTTCTATAACCTTGAAGAGGAAAAGAAACCTATGCATCCAGCCTAAATGGAGGGAGGACCAAGATTCAAATCTAAGCAGCCAGGGTGTGGTCCTAGTCACCACTGACCCATTTGTCTAATCTGGGTTCCATCTGATCTGTAGTGCTCTGACAAGCTGTTAAAATTGTTTAAAATCTCCTGCAGGGAGACATGTTACCGTGCTGGCTGGTGCAGCTTTCCAAGCAAAATATTCCTGGGTAAATTTCCATTTCTTTGGAATCCACCATTTTAACAATCTGAATCCATTGAGAGATACAAACCTTTCGTTAGAATACCATTTTTACCAAACTGGTTACAAAATCAGGTTGAACATTTTATTTGTAACAAAATGCATTACTTTAATATTAAAAAAATGTTCGCCTTATTAAAATTTAAACACAAACCAAGATACATAGTAGATAGATTTTACCATTTAATGTGTTCTGAATCATTTAACATTCTCTCAGATGTTTTTGGCATTTAGTTAAATGGATATTTACATGCCACTTCATGTTTACATAATGCATTATCTTAATCAGTATATATCAAACATAGAGGTAACTTTTTGTTATGAAATTGCTTTTTAAAATACAAGTAGGTATTATTTTATTACAAAATGTTATTTATCATGTAAATAATTTAAGGCCAATGACTTGCCTTCTAGCATTATCTTTAGTCAGTGTGCTCAATTGTCACCAAAAAGCATTGGAATGTATTCTCATCAAGGGGGTCCAAAGTGTATAAAAATCTAGTTTTCTAAATTGAAAAGAGATTTATAAACATAGCATCTCCAAGATAGTCACTCAGGCAGTAAATCCCAAGTAAGCTTGGATTTATAAATGTTTCTGTTGCCCTTGGGATTCCAGTGCTTGATTTATGAGTCAGTATACAAAAATCTATAATTTGATCAGGCACAAATCTTACTGTACAGTTTCTGCTTTAGCATGTAACTCATAAATCCTGCTCAGCATGTTTTTGATTTTCTAGATGATCAGCACTTAACAGTGAGTCTCATACTTTTTTTTTTAATTTAAGGTTGGGTGAAGAAAACTGTTTATCTGATGAAATTCCAGTGGTAAATAAAAACACCAAATAGAGGCAAATATGATGACTTAGGCTTGTCATCCCAGCATTTTGTCATAAGGCCAGATTGGGCTGGGAAAGAGTTTTGGACTAGCTTTAGCTGCAGTGTGAGATCTTGTCTCATAAAAAGAAGACAAAACAAAGCGACACAACAAACAAAACAGCAGAAGAGAACTTTCTCTGTTTTCTGGTGGGTTAGTAAAAAATGAGATACAAACTCATTGATAGTGCCAATGTTTCAAAACATTTCAAAGTATTTTCAAGTTTAAATTGCTATTCAACTTCTTTCTAATTGTATCTTCTAGTCAGTCAGTCATCACTTGTGGGTCAGAAATCCATCAGTTGTTTTCTAACATTGAATCTATCTCCTTCATTTAATAGAAATTTAGTTTTAATCGAGTATTGCCACGAGGTTCCAGTATAAACATTCCAGTACCTTCTTAACTTGAGGTGTACCTGACTGTTGGACCAACTCTCAGCCAATGATTTGTGAACACTGATCGTGTGTAACAGCAGTCCCTAGTCTGCCTAGAGTACAAAATCCAATGATACACACATAAGAACATGAGCTGCTAACCCAGGATATCCCTTTTTAAAGCCTGGAAAAGCAAATGAGAGAGAATACAAGAGAGAGGTGCTGAGTGGAGAAGATTGGGTGTCTTCATGTGCATAGTATACATGTGTGTTGAGAACAGCAGTCAACCTTGATTATCATTTTGTAGGTACTGGGTCTCTCGGTGGCCCAGATTTTGCCAGTTTGGCTGCACAGGCTGGCCAGTATTCCCCAGACACCCTTCCACCTCCACCTACCCAGCAGTGGGATTGCAGACCTTTTCATGATGTCCAAAAATCTGTTCATCACTCTGCTACTCATTCCATGAGTAACCCAGGCTTTGCCTTTTTGTTTTATGCTAAGTTGCCATTTCCTTCTAAAATTCTTATTTTAAAATTTAAATGTAAGCCGGGCGCCTTAAATCCAGCACTAGAGGAGGTGGAGGCAGCAGATCTCTGTGAGTTCAAGGCCAGCCTGGTCTACAGAGCTAGTCTAGGACAGCCAAGGCTACATAGAGAAACCCTGTCTGGGAAAAACAAAATTTTTTAATGTGAACTTTAAACTGAAACATAAAAACATAAACATTATATGCAATGCTAATTGGGCATGTTAATTTGTTTAATATGCTAATACAGACAACTACCTTCAGTGTTTCCTAATCCGTAGCTATTAGATTATAAAACTGCATGGTTTTTTGTTATTGTAGCTTCAACCTTATTAAATTCACTTTGTACTTCGATGAACAATTTTGTACATTGGTTAAAATTTTCTATGCAACATGTGTTTTATAATATTTATGTTCTGTTTAATATATATCATATAAAATAGGATTTTACTTCTATTTTCTAATGTTATCCTTTTCATTTTTTGTCTTACCTTAATAATTTGGACATGTTAAATCTATTGAGTTGAAGTTTTTAGACAGGACTGTTTATCTTTTTCTGGAACTTGGGGACAAAGCTTGGTTAAGTGTGACCTTGACCATTTTACTAAGCCCGTTTATTGAACAGAGGGAGTATCTTATGCATCTAACACCTGTGCATAATGCCCCGGGCCTCTTAGAAGGAATGGAAAAGTTCATCAAGTGCCTCTTTCTGTGGACTGAAAAGATCACTTTTCTCTTGAAAAGTGCTTTAAATGATGATGTTAAAAATTACATCACTGTTCGTTAATAGGAAAATATTCTTCCCCCTCTCTCTCTGTCTCTTTCTGCTCTTGTTCTCTCTCTCTCTCTCTGTCACACACGCCTTATCCTACTTTTGATGTAGGGGTAATATTGTCCCAGCTTCCAAATTAATCTTTGTATCCTCAAGTTTCTAGAGAACAACTTGTGCTTTTAAAAGTTGCTCTGACATGCCATACTTTTGATTGAAGTACTTAACTTCCAATCAGGGTAGTTATTGACGTAGTGGGATTTACTGGTTCACTCTGTATTTTCTGTTTGTTCTATGTTTCCTGGTTGCCTTTCTCCTACCAATTTCGGAATCACTGAAATTGATTTAGGGGTTCCATTTTATCTATTGCCTTTCTAGATTTTTTCTTTCCTTGATTATGTCAGTAATGATCTATAAATTATAGTACTATTAATTTTTCAGCATATTGGAAATTAATGTTGTATGACTTCTTGCGAAGCATAACAACTTTTTATTTATCTTTCACACCCACTCTGTAATGTATACAGTGGCTTTTATGTAATGTGCTATCCATGCTATTATTTAAATTTAAGCAGGCATAAGTAGGTTACAGAAATAAATATATAAATTTTGAGATTGTGAAGGTATCAAGTGGGTAAGCACTTTCTCAGCATGTGTAAGGTTCAAGTCCCAGGAGCCAAAAAGACAAAAAACAGAACAAAACAAAACAATCTGAATATTTAACTGGTATAATTTCCTTCTTTCTTGAAGGACTTATATTAGCTCTTCTTTTAGGAATGGTCTGCTGGATAATTTCATTCATTTTTCCCTTTGAAAATGCATCTGTGTCTCACTGCCTTCCCAGTGCTTGGTGGCCACCATTAAGAAAGAGTGTCTCTGACATGAACTCAGTGGCTGGTTCTATGATCACCTCCCCCTAAGGGGGGAGAAGCCAGTCCTGATGAGACTTGATAGGCTAGGGTCAGCTAGAAGGGGAGGAAGATCCCCTATCAGTGGACTTAGAGAGGGACAGGGAGGAGATGAGGGAATGAGGGTGGGATTGGGAGGGAACGAGGGAGAGAGCTACATCTGGGATACAAAGTGAATAAACTGTAATTAATATAAAAATTAAAATAAAAGAATAAAGAGTATGCAGATAGCATGTGGGAGCCAGGAAACACCAGGGCAAGACAGTATCCGTTGTTTGTGCCGATGCACTCAAGAACTCAAGCAGCTCAGGTTTTTTAGCTTTGTTGGTCTCCTTGTAGGACTCTTGTCCTCTCTGTGTCCTTCTATCCCTGCTTCTTCCTTAAGACTCCCTGTACTTTGCCCAAATGTTGGTTGTGAGTCTCAGCATCTGCTTCAATCCCCTGTTGGGTGGAGTTTTTGAGAGGACCCTCTTTAGTAGGTTCCCATCCTGTTCCTCTCTTCCTCTACTTCTGGTGTCTATCATGTTTGCCATTCTGACTGAGATTTAAGGTGTCCTGCAGAGACTGACGCACCAACCAAGGAATATGTTCCCTGCCAAAATGTAGCTGATTGACAGCTCGGTCTCCATGTGGATCTCTGAGTGAATGGGGCAGGGGCTGCCTCTGTCATGAACTCAGTTGTCTACTCTTAAATCACTTGCACCTAGCGATGCTACCTTGCCAGGCTACAGAGGAAGAGGATCCAGGCAGTTCTGATGAGACTTGGTAAGCTATGGGCAGATGGCAGAGGAGGAGAATTCCCCCTTTCAGTGGACTTGGGAAAGGGGTTGAGACTGGGAGTCGCTGAGGGAGGGAGCTTCAATTGGGATATATAATGAAAAAATAGTGATCTGCACAAGACCAAAACAAGATCAAGCCAGCAAAAATTTCAACATAGGGGTGGCTCACATGCACATATAAATTTCTCAAAGAGTTAATTAAAGCATTGCAAATTTTAAAAAGAAAAAGGCTTGTAGATTATCCTGAATAGTTTTCTCCTGAAATTACTTTTGTTCCTGGAGTCTGGGTTGGTGGTTTGACTCATTTCAGAGTTGCTCCTGTGTTTGGTTTCTTACAGTGACATCTGTAGTTACTTTCATATCTTGTTTAGCGTTCATAGTTGTGTTCAGTGGCAGGATTTGCTCACAAGAAGGACACCATAACTACTCTTCTCATTGAAGAACTAGCCACACCCTGGACATCACCTTTGAAGAGCAACACATGCTAATATTCTGAACAAAGATGATGAAAGCACCCACAGTCAAATATCTAAGAAAGTTCTTTCAAGAAAGTTTTCTAAGATACAAAACAGCTTTTTAAAATAATGCATTGTGCCTGTTTTCCATTTAACATCTGCCAAACCATAGAAGAAAATATAAGCTATTTTTCAGGAGAGGGATAAATTTCAGGTATGATTTTTAAAAAAAGCTACTTATAAATACACCAGTTATTTTGTATAGACTGAATGCAAATGTCTACCTGTAATTCCCCCTGAATCTTCACAAAGCTGTGGTGATAAAATAATTTTTAAAAACATCACAAGGACAAAATGAAGACAGCAGACAGAAAAATAGCATTTTGAAATCTGGAAAGTAGTTTAACTGCTGCTACCTGCTTCAGACTAGAGAACCAGAATGCCAAAATGCTGAGTACAATGAGGCAGAAGGCGAAAAGGCTGATTATCTCCATCTACAAGTCCAGAATTGTACAGTTCTTTACAAGCAGGTGCACTCCCCACCTCTCAAAAATTAGAGCTAGAAATTTAAGTGGTCCTGAAAGATCAAGGAGAAGTTGCTCTTCCCACTTTCCTCTGCACCTCTGCTGCACCAGGGAGAAAGCTGGAGTGCATTCTTAGAGGGGTTTCATCTCACAGTCTCTGAACATGGACACAGCTAATGTACTGGAGATGGGGTGCGATGTGAGGGTCATTAGAAAAACCTTCCTACTGAGCAGAGGTGTATTCTCTGCATGCTCAAGAGACGCTGGAGGTTGGTGAGCTGCTTCCCGGAAAATCGATGCACCCTGAAGTAAAACCCTACAGCAGAGATTTTAACCAGTGAGTCTGTGAACCTAAATGAGAACGGTAATTCATTCCTGCTTTCACAGGTCCCTGAAAGCTAACATTTCTCTCCTTTCTAATGTAAGCAGCAGGCCCTCATAATATAATCACACCTGAGGACTCTGTCACAAGCAAGAATCACAGCTATGTTTTTCCCCCCTGCAGGACTCATCCTCTATTTCTCAAAATTACACCATTATTTATAAATTATAGCAATCTGAATATATAACTTTGACACGGAGCCCATGAGCTTCACCAGAGTGCTTTAGCACCAAAGGGTCTTTGAACAATAGACATGCTATTAGGGTTTCCCCTATCAAATCAGTGTTTCCATAATGACAAATATACAAACAAACATATAACCATACTCGGGCTTCCGAATGTACTTATGACCCCTTTCCCTTCTCTTTCTGCTATACCGAGGGCAGAACATTGAGCCTTTTCCAGGCTAGACAAGTAATCCACCATGGAGCTATACCATTGCCATTTAAAAAAGTTGTTTGTTTGTTCATCTACTTATTTGAGACATAGCCTTACTAAATTGAGCTGCTAATGTGGGCCTTGAACTTGCAATCCCCCAGCCTCAACCTTTCAGGGAGCTGGGATAAAAGGAATGCACAAGCAGACTCAGCTTGAGGCTCATTTTTAAAATATAATCTCACATATAAGAAAGAGCTGACATTTGAGGAAAGCATTGCTGAGAAAATTAGAAACAAAACTGTTACAAAATCAAACAAGAACAAAGAGGATACAAAGTGGTGGATAAGTAAAATACTAACAAGAGTTTAATAATTAATGTCCTAAGAGAAATACAAAAGTGCATTGTGTTCATAAAAGAAAACCAGGATGATATACACAAAAGAACAAAGAGCAGTAAGTAGCTCTCTTATCAGATAGCTTCAATTAAAAGCCCAGCGTATGACTGGAAAGTAATATTTGAGACAAAATGATCCTTGACTGTGAAAGTAGAGCAAAGAAATGGAATGGTGTTTTGTTCATTATGCTTACTTTACATCTGCAAAACATTATGCCTTCCCACTGAACACCTTCTGACCTCTACTTCTGTACAACCCACTGCCTCTGTGTATAGTTAAAAACAGATGGTCAGAAGTAAAGAGAGGTCCCAAAACAGCTTTGAGGCAGGCAGGTCATCAGTACCAGCAATTTGTTCTTTATAGAAACATCAATATCTGACAAAGGAAAGGCTCATCTCTGTGGTAGTTGCTACTATTACTCGCTAATTTGTTCCATCAGGCTACGGTAGCAAGTACCATCAAGTGGATCTGATACAAACAACAGAAGTTTACTTAGCATTGCCTTAGCAGCTCAGTGATCCAAGATCAAGGCATTGGTAGGATCAGTGTCTAAAGAGGCCCTGATTTCACACACGTTGTCTTTTCACTGTGCCTACATGGTGGAAGGAGCTGCACAGCTTCCTGTGGAGTCTTTTAGAAACTAAATTCATTCTTGATGACAGCTTACCCTTCATAGACCTCCTCAATGGTTGTGTCCTAATATATTACATCAGGGACTAGGCTTCTGCCTGGGTCTGCAGGGCAATAAGTACTGGACATAACACTTGCTATAGATCTCCAGCTTTTTATGTCAGCCTCATTGTAGGATTGTTCCACCTGTCCCTAATTTAAACATTGCTCTTGGTTTGCTTTGGCCAGTGTATTATTATTTTTTTATTGTTGTGACCAAAGACCTGATAAGAAAAAAGTTAAGAGAAAGATAATTTAATTTTGCATACAAATTATGCAGGGATACAGGCCATTAAAGCAGAGAAGGCATATAGTGGCTAATCGCATGGCATCCACTGACAGGAAGCACATGGAGGACTGAGAAACCTCAAAGTCCATCTTTGGTGGCTCACTTCCAGCAGCTATGGACCCTTCCTCATCTGGGGAACAAGTGTGTAAACTATTAACCCTCTGAGCATTATTTCACACCAAACTGCAGTAACCAGCAAATGCACAGTGCTTCTCAATGAAGACTGGTTTACAATCTGGCCTAGCACAGTCTGTTTGCTGCCACATTGAAGGAGCCTCTTCCAGCCTGAAATGCCATGTGCCAATGGAGGACAAAAATCCTCCTTTTTTTTTGCCAGCTCAGTTTGTACGTAAAGCTTGAACAATAGATAGACCTTACTTGCACCCACACTGAGAGCTCAAGATTGATTGTGTTACATGAGAACAGCCATCTACTCCCATCCGCCTTCTCCACAGTTATGAACTGCCCCACCCTCAAATTCCTTTTAAAAACCATATGTAAATACTAGGATATGAGGCTTGAAGACATTGAGATTCATAAGGGTGGGGCCTCTACAATGGCATTAGTTAGTTTAAAATGAAAGGGTGAGAGACATGAGCTGCCTTGACGGATCTTACCATGTGATTTTACTATGCTATGTTATGATACAGCAAGGAAGGCCTCAGCAGATGCTGACAGATATGGTTAGGTTTGCCAGATTCTAAACTTCAGAGCAAAAAAATTTCAGTATAAAAGTCATGATCTTCAAGGTTATTCCTTTTCCTCTTTCTCTTCCTCCTCTTCTCCGTCCTCCTCCTCTTCTTCCTCTTTTTGTAGCAACAGAAAATAAGTCAAGATATGAATCAAAGAGAGTTGCTTCACCAATAGAGTTGGAAAGAGTATACCCACAATCTCTTTCTGCCTGAGCCTTTACCTTATACATTTGTTAGTTGGAGTCTAGAAGTTCTAAGTCAAACATACATATTTCAGCACCATTCACCGAATGAATGTTAACTGTTCTCTCTGATAAAGTCCTGCCTTGAACACCTTTTTCCTATCCCTTTCTATTCCTTAGCTAGCTTAGATTCACTAGTTACTGTTCTCTTCTGGGAATCTCTTCCCATGCAATGCCTCTGGACTCTACTCATTAAGGAAACTTTGTTTAGTCCTCTACAGTGTGGGCTAGAGACCTGACTCAGCATTTAAGAGCATTGGCTGTTTTCCTAGAGGATCTAGGCTTGATTCTTAGCATTCACATGGTGGCTCATGACCATCTGTAACTCCAGTCAACATGCATGACCTCCATGGGCACTGCACACATGTTGTACACATACATATAAACACACACATACATATATACAAATACTCATACTTGTAATTTAAAAAAAAATAATTACAAAGAAACTTCCATAATGTGTTTTCCTTTACAAATCTGACTAGTCTTTATCATTACTTCTTTTGGAAAGTTTTAAAATTATCTTTATTTATTTATGAGTATAGTGGTATTTGTGTGTCACAATACATGAGGAAGTCAGAGGAGAGCTTGAGGGAATCCACTCTCTACTATGTGGATCCCAGAGACTAAACTTGGGCCCTTAAAGTTTGACAGGACTGGAAAGTCCACAATCACTCATGCAGTTGTCTCTTGGGCTTGGCTCGAATGGCCGTATTCAGGAATCAAAATCATTACTTGGGTTGTGGCACAGTAAGTCTTTAATGAATGAATGAGCAAGCAAATGGAGCATCAAGAAAGCTCAGAATGTCTAAAGAATACAGAAGTGATGTGGCTCAGGAAATGCAGAAATAAAGATTCTAGAATGGATGAAATCAAATACAGAACTGCCAGGTGGTGATGCTTGGGTAATGTCATGGAGCAGACACACTTCCTTCCACTGTCTTGGTTGGCCAGAGTTATAAAAATAGAGACTGAAAAATCAAAGTGGAGAAAAGTTACCATTTTCTTTCCACCTGAATACTGAATTTTAAAAGCAAGCTTCAGGCCCTTCCTAATCACTTCAGAGCGACTCCCACCATGTCTTTTAAATGGAAAAAACTCTCGGGCTTTGCAGGAAACTGTTCAAAGTGAACCAACATGACTTACACCTTGACTTGCTGCTTTTCCCAATTTAAAATGTTATAGCTTGACATCGTTTTCCTCTGATCCTGAGCATGGTGTCTTCACCTACATGGGTTAGGTGCCCATTTGTTAAAAATATAATAAGGCAATATTTATGGACACAGGCCTCCGTACCCGTGTGTGTCCCACAGTGTGTTATCCACCCTCTTCTTAAGCTTCTCTGGCAGCTTAACAGTTAGTGCCAAAGACACATATAAACTCCTGCTCCTGGGTGGAGAGGGGCATGCTTACTATGTGTCTCTGGAGGCCTCAGCTTTCTACTGCTCGTAAGCCTAGTGAGGACACTGAAGTAGCCTGAGAGGATGAGATTGTGAGGGAAGCCACTTATGTAGAACACAGCATAGGCAGGGGAAAGGAGCCAGAATGTACACACTGTAGGAAGCAAAGAAAATGATAGAGTTCCAGTTGCTGTGATGAAAAAGAATCATGGAAATGTTTGCAAATGGTCAACAAACTGTTTTGAAGTTCTTGTTTTTGAGCTTATGATTGACCGATTAAGCTGATTAGAAATAAATGGTGGGACGGTGCCCGAAATGTTAGGATGCGACATGTCATACATACTTGGAGTGTTATGTCTTTGATGCTTTGACTCTGATACTGAATTTTATATTCTTTGAAGCCTCTTATGCATGCCTGAAATCTAGATTCCAAACAAAAGGAGCTAGACACTTGCCATGACACAATATGATTGATCATTGTTGGTTAGTACACAAAATGCTGTTTGCTTTTACTCTTGTTAGGTTGAGTTTGGTTTAGATTGGTTGTTCTGTTTTTTGAAACAGGGTCTCACTGTAGTCCAGACTGGCCTTAAACTTGTTAAGTAGCTGAGGCTGTGTTTGTGCTCCTGATTTTCCTCCCTCCACTTCTCAGTAGTAGATGGAGGACTCAGGTGTGCACCATTACACCCATTTGGATTAAAAATAGTGCTTTCTAGCACTCATTCTTTTAGTCTTCTTATTATATCAAGAACTGGACAGCACACACATGCACACACACACGTGTATGTGCATACATGCGAACCAACAACAGTAGCGGCAATGTCAACAGGCTGATTGTGAAGGTCAATAGTGTGTGCCAGCTTGACTGGATAAGGGAAATTGGAGTGTGCTGTGATGACTCTTATGAACAAGATTAGCATTTAAATCCTGATCCAGATTAAGTGGTCAATGTACATGAGCATCGCTCTCAGCCGGGTCAAAGGGCAGAGGCAGAGCAATGTTGTTGTATTTGGTCTGAACTTTTGTCCTTGGACTTTAATGGTCACAATTCTTAGAACTTTGAACTCTGGAATTTGCTCCAACCAGCAGCCATCCTCCCCCTCATTCCTCCTCTACCTGTAGTTCTCAAACTCTGGTCAAATCTACCTCTGACTGTTGTTTTCTCCAGTTTGCAGATGGATGATGGCAAGTCAACTGCACTTCCATAATCCTACGAGTCAATTTTTATAATTTAGATACTATTGCACTAAAGTATAATACTAAAGTATTCTATTTCTCTGAAGACTTGACTGCAGTAACTGATAATTTTATATGGACAGTTTTTGATCATATGGGCTGGAGCACCCCAATCATAATATACAATTTTATTATGAGCAAAGCAGTCACTCAGACTTCTTGTGGGCCCCTTGAGTTCCAGGAGCCATTTCTTTTTTTTTAATTTAAATTCTTTATTAATTACACTTTATTCACTTTGTATCCCTCTTGCAGTTCCCTCCCTTCTCCCATCCCAATCCTTCCTTTCCTCCCCCTTTTGAACGCATGTCCCTCCCCAAGTTCACTGATAGGGGAGGTCTTCTTTTCCTTCCTTCTGATCCTAGTCTATTAGGTCTCATCAGGAGTGGTTGCATTGTTTTCCTCTGTAGCCTGATAAGGCTGCTCCCCCCTCAGGGGAGGTGATCAAAGAGCAGGCCAATCAGTTCATGTCAGAGGCAGTCCCTGTTCCCCTAACTAGGGAACCCACTTGGACACTGAGCTGCCATGGGCTACATCTGTGCAGGGGTCCTAGGTTATCTCCATGCATGGTCTTATTGGAGTATCAGCCTCAGAAGACATTTCTTAAGGCTAGTGACTTTCACAATACACAAATACTGGCATAGAGTTTGTCAAACCTAAGCTTCATAATGCATAACAATCATGACCTAATCAAGTATAAGAGGTCTCCAGGAGAAATGCTCCATCATAATGTCAGTTTTCTGGGTGGTACATATGAGTGTTGAGCAGGGTTCACCACTGTCACTAACATAAGATGGACAGGACAACAGTAACATAAAATTGTCCCAAAAAAACCAAAAACAAAAAACAAAACAAACAAACAAACAAAAAATCCAGATATCTGCTAAGACCTAAGGGCCAACTCAAGCTCTGAATGCAACTTTTCCCCCTTAATCATTGTAGCAAACAACTGAGTGCTTAATAAAATAAAAAAACCAGTTGCAGTGAACTGAGGGGACCTTTGTCAAAAAGTTACCAGCATTGTCCACAGCTGGTAACTTTAATTTAAATGAAATTAGGATTGATGGCATTATCCTTGGTGGTTACAAACCTTGCTTGTCTGTGACTTTATGATCTTTTCCTAAGTGTAGTGTTGATTGAACCAGCCTCTAGATCTACATAGCAGGGAACACCTTCTGAGACCATGATAATGGCTGCTCCTACAAAATTATGCTTCTGCGGGTTTAGTCCACTTTAGTCAAAGCTGAGAAGATTTGCTAGTATTTAAAACCTCCAAAATATCCATGTGGGCCAGCATTCTTCATGAGCTGAGTATTTTTATGAATGTAACGTCTGGCATTTAACGTCTTCAGTATATACTAAGTGATCTGGATTCCAAAAGGTTATTATATGTAGTTTCCCAGTAACTCAATTATTTCCTAAAATACTGTATATCTCCCTTAGTATAGGCAAAATGACCATATGTAGTATGCTAGAAACAGAATGGAATCTGGACTAGACATACCACAAATCAAAATGCCTCATGAGGCACATATTATGTAGGCAAGCTACTAAACTCTTTTGAACCCAACTTTCTCTGCACATTTGACAACTGTACCTACAAGATGGTCCCAAGACATAAGGACCATGTGTCTGTGCAAGTGCTGTGGAGTGCTGCTGAGAAGGACTCAATAGTGACTTTCATCATGCCTAAACCCTTCGTTTGCTGCCTATAATGGGCTATGTTTGTGGAGAATAGAGAATAAACAGCTGAACCGTAAAGGCTTAGCTCACCCGCCCACCCTGGGAAAACTTTTGCTAAAAGGCTTTAAAGAGATTTATTGGAATGTTCCTCCTTCTCTTACAGTTTGCCTTCACTGATTCCCCCCTGGAGTCTATAGCCAGGCTTCTTAGTAACAGTAAGTCAAATTGATTTCTGATCTGGAAATGATCCTTCTCTGAGTTTAAATCTTAGATTTTATGTGCTCTTATTTCTCCTTTTAAATCCCTTCTAATGTTACATTAATACATTGCTGAAAAATATTAATACAAACATCTAAAAGAAATGTTTGAGACTAAAGCAGAACTTATTAACAAAACAATAATGTTTTAGTGTAAAATAAACACTTATTTTTATTCTGTCAAAATCATTTTTCTGTAATCTATCTCATTCCCCTTTCACTGACTGACAGCTGTCATGCTTTCTAGCACAGAGCATCACTGGATTTTTCAGTCATTAGGAACTTTGCTAAAACCTTTTCTTTATTTACAGAACCTCCTTAGTCACAGAATTTGAGTTCATTTCTTGAAGCTTCTGTGTTGCTTTTATGAATTCACATCTTTGTCTAAGCTTTAAACAGCCAAAGGGATGATGTGGTCTTCACCTTCGTTTTCTCTGACTTTGTGGAATTTTCTAGAGAGCCAGTGAGTGAAAGAGCCAAGTGATGCCTGAACTCTTTGTTGTATCATTTGAGCAAAATGTTCTTTCTACTGATACCTGGAAAAGATTCTGATGCTTCAAACTTGAATTTAGAAGTAGATTCTATTGAAATAGCCTGCTGAGCTGTCGTATTTATTATGTGAGTCATCTAGCCATTTTCATGCAAACTCAAAGGAATGCACAACCGCAGTAATGAAATGGAACATGCCCACGCCAACACAAGGCCGCCTCTACTCAACTGTTAGTAACTGCCTATATAATAAAAGAGAGCTACATCCAAGAAGAATGTTAAAAGCTACTGTTAGGCTTTTCTTTCTGGTCAGCTTTCTAACTTCTGAGGTTTATGTAACAGCCACTGAGCGAAAATTAAAGGGACAGGACTTTGTTAAATGTGTGGCTGGGATCACATGACTTAATTAAAGCTTATCAAGAGTATCCAACACCATGCCAAAAGAGGGCAGGGGAGAACTTCAAAAGTTATGCATGCTAGATATAAATTCCAGCTCTCGTACATTGACAAGATTTTTATTTTCATAATATTTTGGCCTGTGGGGGTGGGGGGGGAGAGAGAGAGAGAGAGAGAGAAAAGAAAGTGGGGGGACCTCTCAATGCTTTCAAACTTTTTATCTTCTAGCTGGCTTCAGCTAGTTCCAAGGGTCTAAACTGCTGTTTTTATTTCCTATGAAGCACAGCTACAAGAGGGAGGCCACTGCCTGGCATTTGAACATTTCCATTATGCATCTGAGCAGATGTTGGAGGCAAAGCAATATTCCAAAGCCTCTTCACTTTTGGAAGCAGCTCACTTTATTTCTATTTTATTTTCAGTGATTGACATAAACTCTTGGCTTCTCTTATGCAGAAAAAAAGAATATATTTTCTCAGACAGGTAGAATTGACAAAGTCATAGTGTTTGCAGGTCTTGAGTAGGATCCTGAGTGGGGTTCTTGAATTTTAAAATGCTCTTAACTTCCTTATTTCCTTTGATAACTAGGACCCTGGAGCAAGGACAGGGATTATTCTACAACTTTAAAGATGAAAAAAATTTAAATCAAGAATTAAAGAGGTGAAAGAGGCTTATGAAGTTTTCAAAGATACTTAACTAATAAAGGGTTCCAGACTGGAACTGTGGGTATTTTTAGAATTCTGCACCAAGGTCCGGGTCAGAATAATGTGCTCTTGAAGTCCAGTAGCTGGTGCTGGATTTTTTTTTCTTTCATTTTAAGCATAGTTGTTGATATTTATTCAGGTAATTTAAATGCTTGTTATGTGCTTAAAAGACATTTAAAATATAAGTTTTCAAAAAATGTAATAGTAAATTACAGATTATTTATAAAAGGAAGAAAAGTGGGGGAAGATGAATTCTTTAATCCGTGGGGACTACCCAGAGAGACAATGAGTGATATTTTAATGTGAGCAGTGATTACAGGGGCTCACAGAGGCCGCAGAGCCAATCACACCTTTAATTAAAGAAAGAGTCTTTCAGGAAGCAGAAAAGCTTCCGCTTAATATGCTGCTGTAAATTCCTTAAATAGCCCATATACAAATAATAATAATGTCATCTTAATTAAGAAACCACACTGCTCAATAACGACAAATATCTCTGTACACAGACATACACACTCACCGACATAAATGCATAGAATACCATATTATCATAATTGCAATAAAAATTAGCCAATTAACAGACGTTAGAATCCAGAATTATCTAAGATAGATTCTATTTCACTATTGAATATTTTTACAATGAAAGAAAAAATATTGAAAGTATGAAAGTGACAGAGATATAGCAAATATTAATCAAAAGAAAGGTTGACAAAACATCTCCATAAAAACAACAACAGCAATAAAACAACTATAAGGCAAAACTGAAAGCAGAGACACTATTTTATAATATTATTAACTATGGGAGAAAAGCATAAACCAACATTATAGTTATCTTTATAAAGACACAACCCTAACCCCACACATCTGGGAACATTGACTTAGACTGAAATAAAGCAAAAGTTGACAGAATTTTAAAGAGAAACAAGTAATACCCCCGCACCACCACCACCAAACGACCATGACAGATGTTAGGAGATGTCTCAGAGACTAAAAAATAAATACTTAGATAATTGTTAACCATTTAAAGAAATAGGGTACAGGTAAGAATTTCACTTAAAAACTGCTGCAAAATAAGCAGGAAATCTGCATTTCTTTCATGAATACATGGAACATCTATGAAGCATAACAACACATATTTAAATAGTAGCTGGCAAGTGGTATCCTACAGATCAACCAAAGTAAAATTAAGTTAAATACTAAATGCATCAGGACAGTTAAAATACAAGCGCCTAAGGTTAGAAAAACATTTTTTGTTCTTATCAGTAATAGAAATACAAAAAGAAACTTTTGATAAACGATGAAGTGAAGTTCAAAGATATTCATTGGAGCTTTGGCAGGTAAACATTTCAATAAACTCGCAAAAGGTCATCCACTTGGGAAAGCATAAATAAGTTGTAGATTATCAGGCAATGGAATTCAACACAGAAATAAAAGAACAAAACAACAGTTAACCAATTCAAAGAAATATTCATAGATACAGTCTTGAATCTGTAAGGGAACACTTACTGACAGACATAGGTCTTTCGAAGTACATAAAATGTGGCCCAGCTAGAACCCACATTTATAACAAGGTTTGACTTGAAAGGAAAGCAGAAGGCAGAAAGGAAATAAACACTTGAAGTCAAAGTGATGAAATACTTAGTCCAGTTAATTCCAGATGGTAGGTACACAATTGTTTAAGTGATCCTTGTTTGATGACGCAAAATGTTAAATTGCCCAGATTTTAAAAGGAAAAAGAAAAAGTGACAGCCAGTGGCTTGGGAGGTAGTTTTGTTGATAGAGTATTTGTCATACAGATGAGAACTGTTTTCAGATCACCAGCTGGCGTGGAGGGCTGTCTGTAAGAGCAGCAGTCAGAGCAAGACGCGAGGGTTCTGCCCGAGAGGCCGGCGAGGTAGGCAAGGTGAAATCGGCAAGGTCTGGGTTTAATAAGAGACCCTGCCTTTGTTAAAAAAGAAATGGAGAGTGATTGAGGCAAATAAGATATTTAATTATAAGAAACATAAGTACCCTGTCACCTGCAAAAGGAAAGGCTAATCAGGTGCACGTATTTATCTTAAATGTCAACTCAAACCTTAGAACATAATTTTAATATAAACGATATAATCCTAGTTTACCAAGGTATCTCAAAAAATTTCATTAATCCAATGATGAATTTAACAAAATTCTCTGTTCTTTTTGTTGTTGTTGTTTTTGTTCTTATGTGAGACTAATCCTAGTTCCAACTGAGAGAATTGGATATTAATCTTCTCTATTCTTCAACGTTGTTAGAGGGACCAAGTGGTCCCTTTTTCTCACTTGCTTTTGTTTATTATACAACTAAATAGACTTCTTCTCCCCCTGTCTTCCTCTGATGACTAACATGGAGCTCTCTGTACCTCCCTGACCACCCTAACAGTGGGGAAAATGCTGTTCTTCACACACTTCTTGTGGCTAACAAGGGTGCAGTTCTCTTTAGCCAAAGCAAAGCGATGAGCATTGTACAAAATTTGTTGTCTTCATCCCTCAGGCTACCTTAGCAAGCTACAGTTTGGCATGCGTTTCTCACAAGTATGCAGTCTGGTTGCACACCATGGTCAAGGGGATTGCTGATTGAGTTTATGGTGAGCCTTTCTAGCTTAGAGGGACCCTGGTCTTGTCACCTGGCAAACACGAAAGACATTGATTTTGCCTCTCTTTTTAGAAGAACATTTATTTCAAACTTTGGCCACTAATCTCATAACTTCATCTCCCTAGTTTCTTCCCACAAGCTCTCTTCAAAATACCGTCACATTGAAAGTTGGGGCTTTGATATGTAGATTTTAGGGGCATGCAGAACCCAGTCTCCTTAATAGTTGGACCTTGATGGCTGGAGTTCATCACTTAAGAGCACTTGCTGCTCTTGCAGAAGACCAGGGTTCCATTCTCAGCACCCACCATCAGACAGCTAGCAAGTGCTGTAACTCTCACTCCAGCAAATCTGACACACACTCTGGTCTCCTCACTCACACTAATATACACATATATACACACACAAATAAAATAAAACAATAGTTGGCTACTTATATCTTAAAGGTAACTATATTACGACTGTAGTTGCTGCCCTCCCTTCTTTCCTTCATTACTCCTTCCATATCATTTTCAATCGTTTTCCTTATATAAGTAAGAAACAGGGCTTTGATTTTTTGCAGTGCAGGTAACTCCTTACGATGACATCAAGCTGAGGTTGATGGTGGTTTTATTGGCTACTCATTAAACTATTTGCTTCATGCACAGCTCTGTGTTCATTGTCTTCCACTTGCCAGGCCCCCCTGCAGTGATGAAAAGTCTATTTCTGCCAGCTCCTGTATGGTACATGTGACTTTTGAGCACCAGAAATGTTGCTATTGCAACAAAGAAAATGAATTTCTAAGCTCACTAAATCTTTCATAGCCATGTGTAATTAGTGGCTACTGAGTTGAACAGAACTGTGCTAGAGGCTCTTCTACACCAGGAAAAGAGAAATGAATGGCACAGCCCGCATGGCCTGCTGTAAGGAAAATGGGTGAAGGGTAGAGATGCTGAGAATGCAAACCCGCAAGCAGAAAAGTGAAGGAGAACCATGTCAGAAAAAAAAAACCTGTGATTGGGCAGCCTAGGAAGACCTAAGGGGCAGGAAGCCTGTGTCCTGCCAAGCGGATCCCACGTACCTTTACATCTGTTGGTCCTTGTGTCCCAAACACTTTTGATTTGTTTATATGTCTGGAAAAACTTCTTTATCCTCCCAGTTCCACTTAGTCTCCAGTGAACTTTAGTTATCCTGGGAATCAAACTACCATTGAATTTGTTTCGTTGAATGGGTTTTCCTGGTATAAGATAATTAGCTGTGGCTGAAGCCCATCTGATGAAGGAAAATTCTCACCATCTGATACCTGCTCTTCTTTTTTAATCACTGTAGCAGCATCATACCACCAGTGTAGACTGGTTGCTCTACATTGGACATTAATTGAAATAAACCAAGGTGTGTTGCCTTCCCACAGACTTAGGAGTGATGTCATCTGTCTATGAAATCAATCCTTCTTTTACAAACATACAACCTCTGTACTGTGCCTGGGTCTTGTCTCATTTGTAGTGCTGAGACTCACTGATAAAGGAGTCAAAATCTCGGGGCCCCATCAGAGAGACAATAACATACCTGAAGGTCACAAGCAAATGATGCAACCCCCAGGAAATACCTATGTGTGCCTATATGAAAGCCATCTGGAGTTTCCTACAGGTTCAATATGGAGTAGTCTGTCTAGGTTATCTCAGATCTTAGGACACTCCTGTCCCTTCTGAAAGCATTTAAACATATGTCTGATTTCCAATGATGCTGTTTCTTTAACAAAATAACATTTTTACATGAATTAAATATATCTAGATGAATGACAAACTTTTCTCATGCAATTTTCTTTTGCTTGCAAACCACTGAGAAATAATTAAGTTTAGCTGACAGGGTACTTGAAAGATTAGAAGTAATACCATATTAAAACTGTATATAATAACATGAAAAGTGAGAAATAGATTCTAGAAGGAATGAATTTGGACATTCCTAGCATAAGGTTGTTTTTCTTCCACAGTAATTCACTTTATTGAGGGGCCATTATTTTTTAAGCTTGATTATAGCCAAAGTTATAATTGGATAGATTATCCTAGTAAATTCTTAATCCTGGATAAACCTTGTTTCTATTATTTCCTAGGACCCCTTCATTAATTTTAGCTTGTACATGATTTTAATATTAATATTAAGTAAAATAAAATGTTTTGAAGCAAATATTGCCTCAAATGCATAACATACTCTAGTGAGCAATATAAGTGATTTTGGCTTTGAACATTATCATGCACAATATAGACAGCTACTATTGCCTAGTTGGGCAGATAATTAAAGATTGATTTTATTTTGGGAGACCTCTGTAAATCTACCAACAATGAAGAATATTTGAATTTGATATTCTGCCATCAGTGTTTTTTTTTTAGAAGGATGTTTAAATTTTTAGTTGTAATATTGGTCAGTATTCTTGTAGACACTGAAAATTAAGCTTCTTTTTATAATCTCTTACCCAATTGTCACCTATTAATAAAGATATTATTTATCAAGTGGGAAGGAAAGTCTTTTTTAACATAGTTTAAAACATCTTCAGTATAGTTTGCCCTTCAATTCAAACTGCCTTTCAAGCTCCCAGGCTATTTGCAGCAATGTAAATTATGTAGAAGAGGAAATTGTGCAGGGATTTGAATAGGACTTATTAGCAGTATCCAGGAACCTAGGATGCAAATCAGGGTAGAGTTTTCTAAAAGGCTGAAAATAAGGCTGCATGCCAGTGACACTGTACATGCTACCGGCGGTGAGAAGTATTCCCTTGACGCTGACCGTCCAAGATCTCTGCACTCTGGAGGTTAAGTGGATCATTCTAAGCTACACAGTGAGGTCCTGCATCATTTAGAAAAAAAGGAAGAGAAGGGGAAGTCACAAACTCTAACTCAGTCATGACAACTTCCTCCATTTCTTAGAACTACTTCATTCCACAGAATTCTAGTCAGAAGAAAGACTAGAGTGAATTGGAGATAATGGAGTCAGAAAAGGGGTGAAGCAAAAACAACAAGCTCATGATTCCATTTTAATTTCTTTCAAGATCAACTTTTGAAGAAAAAAATAAAAATATGAAAGGGCCCGTATTAGTTACTTTTCTATTACTATGAAAATACACCATGGCCAAAGTAACTTTGACAAGGAAAGGTTTATTTGGTACTTATTATTCCAGAGGAATAAGACTCCATCACCATCAAATGAAAAAAAGCACGGCAACAGGTGGGCATGGCAGCTGGAGCAGCAAGCTAAGAGCTTGCATTTTAAACCACAAACAGGAAGCAGAGAGCAAATTGGTAATGGCTCATGATTTCTAAACCTCACAGCCCACCCTTAGTGACATTCTTCTTCTAACAAGGCCATACCTCCTAAACCTAACAAAACACAGCCACCATCTGGAGAATACCCAAGACTATGGGGGACATTTCATAAAAACCACCACAGGGCTGAAGAAAGTGATACTTTAAACACTGGTTTTATATAAATGACACTGCAGTACACTTGTGTGAAATTTTAAAAACTGAGTTCAAATGATTGGATGTTTATAGAATGTTTCTTGAAGGTTGTAGCATATATACAAGTGCTATTTCAGATCAAGTACATCCCCGTACACTACCATAGAAGAACATAGTTGGAGAAAGAAGAAAGATTATTTCTGAGTGCAGACACAGGAGTCGACTCCACTGAAGACCTGGATTTCAAGGCAGAGGGACACACACAACAACAGTGACTGACAAGATCCTATGGTGAATGAACAAAACAGCATATGTCTTGGAACTCAGAGTAACTACTTTGTCCAAGAGTCTGATGGCCATAGATCCAATGCAGTTCCCCAAGCACTAATTATGTTCATTTATTTTCCTTTCTTTATTGCTTCTTTGTTTGCTTGCTCAGATAGGATCTCCTTATACATCGCAGGTTGGCCTTGAATTCAAGCTCTTTCTGTATCAGCTTCCTGAGTATTGGGTTCATAGCACCACGCCCAGCTCCAGTATTTTTTTTAATTATTCCTTGTATTTTGGGGGAACATATGACAGAGCACACATGAGTTGTAACCTTCATGGGCCAGCTATAGAAGAGGTACGAGCTCTCTAATAAAGAAAAACTTAAGGAAACATGGTGAGGAAAAGAGTAATACTATTAGGCAATCCACATAGGACCTTTGCAAGCTATTCATTCCTAAGTTTTGTTTTAATCTTCCTTATTCACTTAATAGCATTCATCAGTGAAGTATACTATTGTAGTGGGAGGCAAATAGCAGGATTAGTTTGGGTCCGTGTATACCTGCCATTAGTTTTCATTTCTACCAATCACTTAATATTGATAGCCTATATTTCTTCCTGTACAGAACAAGTGAGTTCAGCTTCCTTGCAGAGTTATTATACGTGTCATGAGAAATTGTAATGGGTATAGCATGGGCTCTGATAGGCAGGGTCCAAGTCAGTTTGTCTCACTTGGACCCTCTTTACACTCTGCTTGCTTCTCTCCTCTGTGCCTCTTATATTCACCTAGAGCTAGGGACAGTTTTCTTTCTTCATCAGTTTCTCTAATGTCCAGGCTCTAGGTATATATGTGTATGTGTGTGTGTGTGTGTGTGTGTGTGTGTGTAAAACCAGGAGTAATGTAAGGAATCCTCAGTGGTCAGGGTTATGTTCAACAGGGTTATGTTATAGTGGTTTCTCTCTAATTCATGGTATGATCTCATATTTTTAGAGTCCAATTGGTCTTGGTATGTGTTGGATTCATATCTGGGCTCCTGCTTTCCCAAACTTATTTGTTTCTTATAGAATTCAGCCTGCCCACCACACCTTTATTATACCACTAATGTGTCTTTTACCATGTCACTGGAATTTCCTTGGGATCTTCAGCTAAAGAAGGATTGAACTGTGAGTTCACTAAGCTAAGGCTCAGTCTCAGCCTATGGAAACTGAACAGGACTTGCATATACCTGAAACACCCTTAATTGTGTAATGATGACCCAGTCAGAACACTTAAGGACTATATGATCCACTATCGATAGGAACTGAGTGCATGACTAAAGGCTGTACAAGACTGGATAGAGAAAGTGTGTCAGGGAAGTTTGCAGTATCATCTGTCTGAGTATTGTTTTCTTTTATCAGAGAAGATGACAGTAGAAGTATTCTAAAAGGAATAGAAGAAGAAAAGCAATCTTTCTCAAGGTTACTATCTTTTGTATATGGGACTAGCTCACGTCCTCGCGTGAAGACAATAGTATATTCTTTTAGCAGGTTAAAACAAGGAGGCAGCCACGTTGCAACCAGCCATTGTGCTGCAGCACCATAGAAAGCTCCTGTGAGGCTCACTGCTGGTGGGCTCTGCCACTTTGCTTTACAGTTCGGCACAAGGCAAGCATCAGAGCCCTGGAGCAGCGAACCTTTAGAAGGCCTTATGTTGCTATCTGCACCATCTGACTTCCAGGGCCTGTCTGTGGGCATCTACTGATGCCTTGCCTTCCTTGACTGAATCTCTCCTCTTTTGAGCAGCACAGCTGAACTACATGGACCAATACGAAAACAGGAAATTTCATGACCAGGTTTGATTAGAAGATTCTCATCTGTATTCTGCTAGTTTATGACCTCTAATACTTTCAGCCCCCTGTCTGTAGCCTTCAAGAGACTTTGAATATATTCCTGCTGCTTAGCGTCTACAGTGCAGCCACTAGCAGCAACTAGTAACTAGTGGAGTTTCTACAGAGGAGACAATCAGCTTGTTATATGAAGTGCTTGCTGCTGGATACAGATGCACACAACCAGAATGAACTCTCCTCTATGTAAGAAATGGCCTACCACAGTGAACAGATGCTGTGCTCATAGAGGCCATTTGTTCACTTTGTGAGTAATTGGAACAGATAACATAAATACCCATATTCATATATATTAAATTGAATGTACCTAAGGGACTGTTTTTGCCCTTTACAATGCCTTTCCAAATATAGAAACCTGGCAGACTGGATATCATTACTGCCGTTATTAATATTAACCTTTTATCATCAACACCCACCTTGAGGAGACTGACAAAAGGGTTTAAATTTATTTACTTTGAAAATGGTCAAAAATGTACCTATTAATCATTCAAATGTATAAAAAGTAATAGCATTTAAAAATGTGATATATTTTTCAATACAAGCTAAAAAGACTTTTCAAATACCTGATATTTGGTCATAACACCTGATTACACAACATATGAGCCTGTCCAGGACTGAGATCCTCACAACAGGATCCCCTCCCTGACCTCCCATATTGAGTGCACTGAGGGTCAGAAGCTATGCAGAGAAGAGTCCCCTCAGAGTTTATAAACGTATGCTTTTACCTTCTTTAATTAATCTTCCTTGTGCTCCGTAAATATAAAATAATCTAATGTCAATTCAAGAGCATGTAATGATTTCAGTGCTGAAAGAATCCCTCAGATCTGGAAACAGTAGCATTCACTATCTTCCTACTTAGCTAACTTTATTAATTTTGATGTAAAATGAAAATGCAGTTGGTTTTACCTCAGCTGAACAGACTTCTCCTGTGTATTAAGCACCATTATTCATGCACTAGTGTCTGAATGTCAGACCATGTTTGGAAATTCTGTTTACACATTCTGCAGTAGGGGTCCACACGGGCAAGCGCATGCAAGTACATACGTGTGGGTGTTGAGGCCTGAGGTCTACACTGAGAATTTTCCCTCTAAAACTCTCCACCTTTAGTTTTCGAGACATGGTTCCTCACTAAGCCTTAACTGGGCTTAGTACACTGGGCTTCTCTGGATGGCCAGTGAGCTTCAGGAATCTGCACATTTCTGCTCCCCCCCAAAACTGGGGTTACGGGCTCATGCTGGCACATACTGATTTTTACATTGATTCTAAGGATCAGAATTCAGTTCCTGGTGCCTGGGCAGCAAGCATTTTAAGAACAGCCTTCTCCCCCGCTCTCCATTTACACACTTCAGTATATGTCACTTGCAATCTCCGAAGTGTGAACAGGGCATATGTCGTTTCTCCGTTTTATATTTTTTCTTTGAATTTGATAACAGAGTCCAGGAACTTATACTACTCCTTTACTTATCCCACATGAGTAGTGATGTAATAGGTGCAATGCCTATCCCTGGTGCTCCCTCCTCCTCGGCTGTCTGCATTGTGCCATGCCGCAGCTTAAGAACATCAGCCCAGTGCAGATCCAAGCTACTATGAGCTATTGTTTCATCCAAGTTAAACTGGCTGTTATCAAAGACAGAGAGCAAACAAGCAAGCAAATGTGGATAAGGCTATGGAAAAGGCAGTTCTCAACAAGGTTGCTGGGCATATACACTAGTGGAGGCACTATGGAAGACAGTATAGAGGTCCCCCAAAAGTCTGAAAATATGACTTTGGTATCACTCAGAAATCGAGAAGGTAGCTATCCAAAGTAAATGAAATAAGCATATCATTCACAACTGACAACATACAGAATCAAGCTAGGCTTTTAGGAATAAAAGAATGGGTTAAAAAATATTGAATATCTATAGGATAAACCTACTGAAATCTGTACACCTAAAGGAACTAATAAAGAAGGAGGATTCTTGCTAAAATGTTTAATCCCTATCCAGAAAGGCAAAGAGGATGGACAGGAGAAGAAAGAGAAAACAGGGAACAAGTCAGGATCCTGCCACAGAGGGCCTTGGAAGGGCTCTGCCCTGCAGGCTATCAAAGCAGATGCTGAGACTTATGGCCAACACTTGGGCAGAGTGCAGGGAATCTTATGAAAGAAGTGGGAAATAGTAAGATCTAGAGAGGACAAAAACTCCAGAAGGAGATCAACAGAACCAAATAATCTGCGCACAGGGGTCTTTCCTGAGACTGATGGTCCAACCAAGTAATGTGCATGGAGATGGCCTAAGACCTCTGCACAGATGTGGCCCATGGCAGTTCAGTGTCCAAGTGGGTTCCATAATAATGGGAACAGGGACTGTCACTGACATGAACTGATTGTCCTGCTCTTTGATCACCTTCCCCTGATGGAGGAACAGCCTTGCCAGGCCACAGAGGAAGAGAATGCAGCCACTCTTGATGAGACCTAATAGACTAGCATCAGAAGGAGGGAAAAGAGGACCTACCCTATCAGTGGACTTGGGGAGGGGCACAGGTGTAGAAGAAGGAGGAAAGGAGAGTTTGGGATGGGAGGAGGGAGGGAACTACAGGGGTATATAAGGTGAATAAAGTGTAATTAATAAAGAATTTAATAAAAAAGAGCACATAAAAATATTGAATATCGCAAAACAGAGAATCAAGGTCACTCACAGACACCTTAAATCAAATGGACCTAATAGATGTCTACAGGACCTTTCATCCTAGATCAAAAGAGTATACCTTCTTTTCAGCACCTCATGGAACCTTCTCCAAAATAGACCATATAGTTGGTCACAAAGCAAGCCTCAGCAGATACAAGAAGATTGAAATAATCCCTTGTATTCTATCTGACCATCACAGTCTAAAGCTGGACCTCAACAACAATAGAAATAGCAAAAGGCCTGCACATACATGGAAACTGAACAACTTGCTACTCAAGGACAGCTTGGTTAGGGAAGAAATTAAAAAGGAAATTAAAGACTTCCTAGAATTCAATGAAAATGAAAGCACAACATACCCAAACTTATGGGACACAATGAAGG
>CM053753.1:96614317-96657358 GCA_028658305.1 Pachyuromys duprasi | reverse complement strand
AGGTCCTCCCCTGTTGGTGGACTTGGAGTGGGCGGGGAGGAGGGAGATGAGGGAGGGAGTGGGAGGGTGGGGGGAATAAGGGAGGAGGCTAAGCCTGGGATGCAAAGTACCTAACCTGTGATTGATATAACAATAAATAAATTATAAAAAAAATAAAAAATAAAAAAACAAAATCTATTTAAAAAAAATATTGAATATCATTCAGCCAGGAAAACAAAAAAATTTCTGCCCTTTGCAACAACATGGATGAAACAGTGAACAAATTAACTGAAATAAACCAGACAGAAAGCAGACAAATGCTACATGTTCATCTCTAAGAAGGAGAAAGTAGAATATCAATTATCAGAACCTGGTAAGGATGTCAAGGAGGAAAAGAGTGTAATGGATTCAGAAATAAAGTAACATCTACTATTGTGCAGTGTAGTCAAACAACGGCTGAAGATGATAAATTGTGCACTTCTAAAGAGCTTGTAGAGTGGATCCCGAATGCTCTTAATACAGAGAAGTAAAGAATGTGAGAGAGGGTGTCCAGGCAATGATAATGATCTAACTATGTGTCTACATTGTGTACATGTATGGAGGCAAAGAGGTAAGGTGTGTGGCATATCACGGAATGTCTTTCAAGCCACTGTGAGACCTTTGGTCCTTTGTTTTGAGTAAAATTACGTTTAGGCCAATGAAAAATACAGTGCAATGTGGTAATTTACTTGAATTCATATTCTCTACTCGGGGATATTTTTATTGGACAAAACTTGTGCCATACATTTTGATCATGTTTACCCCTTCCCCAAACCCTCACAGCTTTTACTCACCAAAATTTGTGTTTTTCTTTTCTCTCTTTAATAGCAAAAACAAAAAACAAAACAAAATAAAACGAAACATTAATAAAACTCTACAAAAACACAAAAGCAAAATGTTTTAAAACTGTACTCATGATACTGACAGTCATTTGAGTTAGTTATTACGGCAATGTGAAGCTCTCATCCATCATGTAACACCTGACCCAGAAGTAATCCTAGCTGAACCTTTGCTATTGATTAGTTCACAGTGTGCATCAGAATGATGATAACCAGGCTTCGAAGTTCCCTGTTTCCTCAGTCACAGTTCTCTAGTTTGAAATGTTTGCCAAACAGCTGTCAAAGAGATCATTGCAAGCATCTTAACCTATCTTTCAGAAACTACAAAGATCACCAGAAAATGAAATTCCATACCATACAGAGCAATCACTAGGCATGTTTTAGGTCATGACAGGGGTGTATTGACCTCATGGCGTACTAAAACATGTCTATATGAATACTCAAACAAGTCTGGCATTCATGACCATTGTATTGCTTTGCTCAGTGCAGAAAATTCCCTAGACTTCCTCAGTCAGAATCCTCAGACATTACCAGAAGTTTTTTTTTTCTCCAACATGTCTCTCCAATCTCCTTTCCTACAATGTAACACAGCCTCAGCCTTAGCTCTTGTTTAGTGGCATGTAAATTGTAGAAATGCCCCTGTGAGTTTCACTGGCCTTTTTATCTCTTTACACACCATTGAAGACAGTATCTTTCCAGAACCAGATTGGCTTGTGCCACCCCCCTTCCTCCCTCTTCTTGGGTTCAAAGACTCCCAAATTTCTGACTATATTTTTAGCTGCATCCTTTGCCACTCTTGCCACTCCTAGATTGCACTGGCTGCTGCAGCCGTATAACGCTGCTTGTTTTCCAAATGTTATGAGCTATTTCACACATCTGTGACTTTACAAAAACTGTGCCCTCCAATGGAAGTTTTTCACACCTTGTCATGCTTGCAATTTTCTATTGCTTTCAGCTTCTATTTATATGTCAAAACATTTGTGAAGTTTCCCCTGGCTTCACCTTCAGGACTCTTTAGATCAGAAGTGACTTTGAACTTTCTTGCATCAACAGCACAAAACACTGCATGAATGTCAAAAACCTCTGAAGCAAAGGCAAATAGGTGCTCAATCACTGTTGTGCTCAAACTACAAAACTACCCCACTGGTGGGTGTTGGCACATCTAAGAGAATGTGTTAAGTGCATCTCAACACACAAACAATTATGCTCAAGAGACAGAAAAGAGAATTGTGTTCTCACATACTGCCTTAAGGGAAATGGGCATTTATTTCAGTAGTTTATTGAATAACTTGAAGCTGAATAGAATTTTAATATCAAACTTGGTCTTTCAGAGAGTAGGGCTTTGTAGATGTTTGTTGTTTACTTGTTTGGCATTTTGATTCCCAAGAATAATTTAGCTTTGAAATTCCCCTTGGCTTGCAGTGTTTTAAATTATTATTAAATTCTTCTATGGCTGACCTAATTTTATTATGTGTTTGATTCTTTAACGAGAAAAGAGAAGATGGTTGAAAAATTAGCCCCTCAATTATGAAATATATGTAAGGAATGACTCATTTAAGGGAGCTGTCCCAGAGGAAATGATCAAGTGATGAACATATAGATGCCTGTATGTTCAGCAATGCAACATTGTTTGGTATTTAAATATAGCCCCGTGCTTCTTATTACAGGGTAGCATATGGTCTGGAATGGGACATTGCTGTTTTTTGCCTCATCAACTTGAAGCTTTTCTCTAGTCAGCATAAGGCTGGCTACTGTAAAAACATGCTTTCATAGTGGTGGTTGAGTCATCTGTTTTCACATGGTTGGTACTGTAAGAAATTGAGACATATGTTTCACGTGTCAGGATTTGAGTGTGAATATGAAAGATGAAAGTAAAAAGAACCCCTCGAGCATACTC
The DNA here is from genome assembly GCA_028658305.1 of Pachyuromys duprasi. NCBI lineage: Eukaryota > Metazoa > Chordata > Mammalia > Rodentia > Muridae > Pachyuromys > Pachyuromys duprasi. The sequence continues at coordinate 96,654,604 of CM053753.1, read as the reverse complement.
AAGTGAAGATTTTTGCAACCTGTGGGCTGAGCATTTTCAGAGCCACTGTGACTTTTTGAAGACTGCAGTTTTATACTATTCTCAATCCTTTCACGCAGTGCATAGAAAAAATTCTAAGCTTCAGGCTTACTAGTTCTATGATGAAGAATGTAAAATGCCTCTGTGATCAGCAGTAAACATTGATCTACTCTTATTTATTTACTGAACAAATGTGAGCAAGTGGTCAAAGGAGGGGCCAGGGTTATTAACCAAATGGGTATCCACCTACATTGGATAAGAATGCAACACTGTTTTTCTTTCTAGAATAAAACACTTCACAGCAGGAGCTGTGGGTGAGATCTTCAGGGTACAATCAGGAACACTGCATGCCTTGATATGAACAGTAGGATCCTCTGAAGAATGCTAAGCACACTGCTTGATTTTCCTCTCAAACCAGAACCAGACCTCCATTAGAAAGGCTGAGTTTGAGAGTGTAGCTGTCCCTACAGTTTATGTCTTCTTAGAATCTACTTTCTCTGAATCCTTACTAAGCTTTTGCCCAAGTTGCTTTAGACTGCATACTATGGTTAAGATAACATTCATAGAGTTTTTAAATTAAAAAAATATGGTGACACCAAACCTTAGAAATTAATAGTTTAGCCAAAGTTCCTATTTGTCAAAAAAAAAATCATCATTCCAAAAAAAAATCTAAGAGCACACAGAAAAGAGGATGACTTCAGCCTAGAACCAAGGTGAACTAGGATAGAGTAAATAAAATGAAATTAAGAGATGGGGACTAAATGTTAACCAAAGATGAACACAGGAGCTTCAGAGTACTCAAAAGTCCTTTTCTTAAGGACAGAGGGCAAACCCTGATAAAATCAACAGAAGGGATACCCCTTGGGGGTAGACAGTGAGGTGGCAGTGGGCTGAAGGGGTGTAATAACAGCTCCCTAGGCGTGTGCCCAAAGCCATAAAATTCAACATATTCATGATTTAGGTACTATTAAAAGCAATGATAGAATAACAGCAATTAGTGTTATAATTATCAGGATGATAGCTTGATCATGTTAAAAGATGAACAGCACTTGCAGAGTTTAGAAAGGGAGGAACCTTGATTTCATCCAACTCCAAGAATGAGGAGTTCCGTAATGTGGTCTCATGTCATTTCTCCTTCTTGCCTACAAAGAGTTACAAACTTTGTTGTCAAGTTTTGTTTTCTTATTAACCTATATTCCCTGGGAGGGAAAGTCCTTCTTAAATGCTGTTATGTAGTCAGTAAGTTTAATTTTCTTTCATTTTCTTAGCAGAAGTTCATGAGTAGCTGGGCCCCGTGGCTGCCTGGAATAATCTGTGTCTCAGAAGCTCATGATTTTAGAAGCTTAATTAAACAGAAGATAACTCTAATGATCATAGCAATTGTATATCAAGCATTTGTGGTGCTTCAGGCATGCTGCTTTCACACATATGCTCATTTAATTCTTGCAATATCCTCATAAGTGAAGAACATTAAAATTGTGCCATTTTCTTTTTCCTTTCCTTTTTTTTTGTCTTCGGATTGTCTTTTAATTTATGCACTAATTCATTAATTAATTGACTTTACATCCCAATTGCAAACCCTCTCCCTTCTCTCCTTCCATTTCACCCCTCACATCCCTCATTACCCTCTCCCCTTCTCCTCAGAGAAAGGGGACCCCGACCATGGGTACCAATCTACCCACATCAAGCTACAGCAGGACTAAGGGTATCCACTTCCATGGAGGCCAGAGAAGTTAGCCCAGCTAAGAGGAAAGGATCCAAAGGCAGGCAACAGAGTCAGAGACAGCCGTACTTCCATTGTTAGGGGACCTACATGAAGACCAAGGAGCACATCTGCTACATATGTACAGGGCTTCTAGATCCAGCCCATGTGTGCTGTTTGGTTGGTGGTTCAATCTCTGTGAGCCCCGACAGGCCTAGGTTAGTTGACTCTAGATCTAATTATGGTATCCCTATTCCCTCTGGCTCCCTCAATCCTTTCTCCCACTCTTCCACAAGGCTCTCTGATCTTTGCCTAACGTCTGCCTGTGGGCTTCTGCATCTGTTTCCATCAGCTACTGGGTAAGGCCTCTCAGAAGGCAGTTATGCTAGGCTCTTACATTTAAGGAAACCATGAACGCTGGTGAGGTTACACAACCAGTATGTGGCTGCACCGTGTCACTCAGAAGGACTGAGGTCATCGGTCATAGTGGCTTCATCTTCAGCTTCATCTTTAGCTTTCTGGGAAGCAACATCTCCTAGTATCTCTGAATTTTTATGCTAAAGCTTATCTTCATTTGTAGCATAAGTTTTACCTGCTCTTTTTTTTTAACATGGGAATACAATTTCTTGCATAAATGTTAATTTTTAATATTTCACCGTACTTTTACAAACATGAACACTACGTGAAAGCCAAAGTTATATAGAATCAAAATAACATGACAAAACTGTTAAAGTTTAGAAAATAGAGGACTTGTTTTCTCTCTGGTTTCATTGCTGAGTTGTGTTTTAATTCAGATAAGGTTCTAGATTGCAAGATTGCTTTCATTGCATTTTCTCATTAAACTGTGAGATACCTGGACAGTGTGTGGGTGGCCTGGATTCTTGGATTCTACTCCAATATGAGATTCTAATAGGCCATGTAGACATACAATTCTTATAACTACTTTCTGTTTCCTTTGTCACTGTCCCCCGCCCATGGTTGTTCTTGTTCCATTTCATGGAATTGGCTGATATTTCAAAATTCCTTTGTGCTGAAAAGAATGATAATGGGAAAATAAAAGGGCAGAGCTAGAAAAGAAGAGATCTGTAGAGTAGCTTGAAAACTCAGGATACGTGAGTAACAAGAAACAGGAAGATGATCCTATGAGACGGAGACTTACTTTTACCAGCTCTGCCTCTTGCTCTTGCTCACCCTTTCTCTCATGAGTGCAAAGAAGATTTAAAAAGTTCGTGTCCATCCTTAAAGCTTCCACTTCAGTTATTGTGTATGATTACCTGAGTCTCTAATCTCTATATGATTATTATTTTATTATTTCTTTTAAAATGCTGTTGTGTGAGCAAAGAAATAATTCCTGTGAGTCTTTGTTGGAAGCAGCAGTCGATGGCCCTCAGCAGTGTCTCCTGGCAACCGAGTTTCCGGGCTTCTCATGCTGAGGACAAAAGTGAACAAAAATAAGATGAGAGATAGCATATTTGGAAAAGGATGAATGTATGTATGTATGTATGCATGTATACCTCCGCATGTGTTTGCACATTTGTATGCGTGCGTAGGACTTGAAGAAAATAATTTAATCTTTTTTATTTTTAATTACTTTTCAATGTAGATTGAGGTTTATAGTTATTTGTTTAATAGTATTTTAACTTTTATAAAAATATGTAGCATCTAATATCTTTTTTCCAAAGAAGTTTAATTTAATTTGATTATAGAATAGCTTTACTAATTTACTTTTGTATATTTAAAGAACTGGTTAAAATTTACAAGACTTAAATATTTAAAACTGTGTTCCCCCACTCAAGAACGTGCTAAAAAATGAATTCTCCATCAATTTCCTTTTTTATATAAATTTATTTATTTTTGTATCAATCACAGGTTAGGTACTTTGCATCCCAGGCGGAGCCCCCCTCCTTCCTTCCCTCCCTCTCCCTCCTCCCCGCCCCCTCCAAGTCCACCAACAGGGGAGGATCTCCTCCCCTTCCATCCAACCCCAGCTCATCCTGTCTCCTCAGGGCTGGCTGCAATGTCCTCCCCTGGGATCTAGCCAGTCTGTCACTCCCTGGCATGTATGGGGTAGGGTCAAAGAGCCAACCATCAAGTTCATGACTGAAACAGTCCCTGTTTCCCTCACTAGGATCTTCAGTCCAATTTCCTTTTTATATTAGAAGCTCAATGTGCCATTAACAGTGTTAAATTACTACACTGAAATTAGAGCTGTTGTCATAGTGAACGTTTTTTCAATGTGTGTGGAATCCAATAAAGCCTTCTGAAAACAGGAGAATAATAACAACAAGCTTCCTATAGTTCTGTCCACTTTTGTTTTCCTTGGCTTGCTTTCTTTCAGAATTAATTATTAAATAGATGTTTTTAACTGCAGCAAATATACTTAGTCTATATCTATAAAGCAGGTTATAAATATCTTGACAAAAATAAAGTACCATATGTGAACAGAAACAAAAAAATATCATCATAAAAATATCCATCAATGGTGGAAGATGTCCACCTGTTTAACATGGTCCTGAAGAAGAAAGGACTTAGGACAAACAACTTCTCTGTAATGTTCATTACAACTCACCTGTGTGTTGCAACCTACAAACAAGGTGAAATTCCAAACACACTTAGGGCTAACTGCATGCATGGACACTGGTTGTATGTATACAAGGAACTGATTCTCCTAAAGGAAGAAGACATCTATTCTCTTACCCCTGTGTAGCAGAGACCAAGAGAAACTTCAAGGCCATGGTAGTTTATTTGACTTTTCAGGCAGGTTATAGCCTGAAGTAACTAGTGTTACTTATAAGAAGGTACCAGTGATTTCTAATTTTTACAATTGTTTAAATTCACAAGTAACATATTCATATTATCTTATTGCACTGTTTCCCTGTAAAGGTAGCCATGCTAAGTATTCGTTACTCTATCTGCCCATTGGGCTCCCCATTCCACATGTTGCTTGAGTATATTTCTAGGAAAGCGCTATACATATCCTCATCTCATCCCATTTTGCAAGATTAAAAACAGGGGAGAGGACAGGAGCTCCACAAGGAGAGCAACAGAACCAAAAAAATCTGAGCACAGGGGTCTTTCCTGAGACTCATACTCCAACCAAGTACCATGCATGGAGAAAACCTAGGACCCCTGCACAGATGTAGCCCATGGGAGCTCAGTGTCCAAGTGGGTTCCCTAGTTAGGGGAACAGGGACTGTCTCTGACATGAACTGATTGGCCTGCTCTTTGATCACCTCACCCTGATGGGGGAGCAGCCTTACCAGACCACAGAGGAAGACAATGCAGCCACTCCTGATGAGAGCTGATAGACTAGGATCAAAAGGAAGGAAAGGAAGAACTCCCCTATCAGTGGACTTGGGGAGGGGCATGTGTGGAGAAGGGGGAGGAAAGGAAGGATTGGGATGGAAGAAGGGAGGGAACTGCAGGAGGGATACAAAATGAATAAAGTGTAATTAATAAAAATTTTAAAAAACAGGGCCATGATCAATTTGGTACATAGACATCAATACTGCCTGTGGTGTGTTCTGAATCCAGAGCAACAGAGTGGACCTGAAGTCTTCATGTTGATCCTGCTTCTGAATATCTGCTTTCCTATATAGATGATTCTGAATTTCCCAGGCACGCTGCCTGATTTCACTTCACCAATGGTGTGGCTCAAAAGCCCGGGCTGCTTGTTCAGGATGCAAAGAACAATGCAACGATGCGCGACTGATGTCTTGCAATGTCACACTTTGTGATGGCTTTTTTGGTTTTGTTTTGCTTTGTTTTTGCTGTCGTTGTTGTTACACATAATCTGTTCTACCCCAAGGCATTGAGACAATGGGCCAAACAAGACAAAGTCCTCTGTAGTATGGTTTCTTTCCACATTCATTAAAATATGTTTACCCCTTGACACTTACTAATACTATCCATCCCCTTTCTCCTCTATCCTTCCCTCTGTCTTTCTTTCTCCCTGTCCCATCTCAGGGTGTTCTTAAGTATACTATCATTAATTCTTAGAATACTTAGTGGGCAGATTTTCATATAGTCTAACTGTAGGGACCCTTCCATTGAGATAACAAGATGAAATTGGGACTTGTTATCACCAGTGTACACAGCTTAAGAAAATGAGGCTGAGACGGTTAAGAGATGAGGCAAAAGACGGAGCACATGCAAGTGAAGTCGAAAAGACTTTCTATCCCAGTTCTCCATTCTGGGTCATTGCATGTACCTCATTACAGACTTCTCCCTTGGCATAGGAAAGCAAATGGAGTCTGCATGTGATACTTTACAAAGTTCTGTGTAAAACTGTCTCTCACAATCAGAAGAGATGAACCATACACTGCACCCTGTGACTTGCATATTCTTGGTGCAGTGCCAAGGAATAGGAAAGTACCCATTCTGAAAGGGCCTTTGCCACCCTGTTGATTTTGTTCTAAACAAAGGTTTCTCTCATTAGCATTCATTAGCAGGAAATGTCCGTCTTTTGCCTACAGAACTGTAAAATAAATAAATAAATATCTCCTCTTAAATCCCTGCATGTGGTTTTAGTTATAGTCACCCAAGCTGACTGTGTCATTCCATTTATACAAGGTATAGATTCTATCTTTTCTATGGTAGAATCTTTCACTACACTGCTGTAGAATCCTACTCTTCCAAGAAAATACTTTGTTCTCCTTACTTTTTTTCTCTTTCTGATTTTGCTTTCTACAGCTCAAAAAAATCACTTTTCTCTAGCCAGTCTGATCCACTTGCTGATCGTCAGACAGGAGCATTCAGGCCCAGCACATTTTCACAAACATAGTTGCCTACATGGCCACTACTAGCTACTCATGCATGCAGCAGTACCTTGCTCTACTGGATTAGCTCAGAATCCCTATTTACCTGCATTGACTCCTTCCTCCCTCTATTTCCCTTGCCTTACTACAATACTACCTACATGTAGCTGCCATAACAAATTGCCATAAAGATGCCTTTTTATTTTTTTTAAGCATCAGAAATGTGTTTCAAAAGCTCTGAGGAGCAGAAGCTTCAAAACAGATGTCAAGCAGGACTGACCCCACACCTTCTAACCATCTCTAGGCAAAGTGTCTAGTTTCTGTTGTTGATATAATTTCTTGGTCCATACTGAAACTTAGTTAACCATGATCATGTTCCCTTCTCCATTTTTGTATGACACATCTCCCTTGTGTATAGCTATAAGCACCAGACCACTAAATTCTAGTAATGAATAATTTGAAAGTATCACTTGGTAATTAAAGATATTTATGGGAACAGTTAAATGTCCTCACTTGCCAGTCGATTCAACAGTTTGCAATTTCAAAGATTGATTTATCAACACAATATCATTTAAGTCATACTACATAAGACAAACTCGTTAACAAGAATTTGGACTTTATTGTACAGGAAAGACAAAGTTATATTAAAATTTCTATTGCGTTTGTTTATTTGTGGGAGGAGCACACAACAACAAGCATGTGGAAGTCAGAGGATAATTTGGGGAAATTCAACCTCCATCATTTACATCCCAATGATTAAATTCATGTCATCAGGCCAGACAGCTAAGACCTTTGTAGCCACTGAGTCACCTTGCTGCCCAACGTATTTTAAAAAGCAAATCAACTAACAAGAGAACTAAGAGAAATATGATCACAAGAAAAATGGTCATAAAACCTTTCAGGTGTTTTGATAGAGGGGGGAGGGAGAGAACAGAAACAGATCTTACATGTATGTGTGAGTGAGAGGGCAAAGCCAGGCATGTCTTTCTCAGGCTCCTTGGAAGATAGCACTTCTAGCATTCACCTCTATACTTCCCTTTGATTTCTTCAGCTGAAACCCTTTACAGTGGTGGGTACCCTGTAACATGATCCTTGCACCCCAACTGAAGATTAGAGTGATCATAGCATAGTAGAGAAAACTGAATATTTTTGAATGTTAGATATGATGTGTTTTAAGCCAAATCCTGAAGATCACGAAGCAGAAACTCAGTAATGGCAGTGACTTAGCCTAGCACTGCTTCATCAGCATATCAGCTTAGCTGCGTGCCCCTCTTTGAGGTTATGACTGGGTCACTCAGCCTCTCTTTACCCTGAAGAGTTCACTCTCCATCCCAGAATCCTTTGCTTCCTGTCACACAGGTTGGGGATGATAAAAGTAATGGAAGAGACATTGATTGACTCTGGCTTGTGTTGTCAGGAAGTGATGCATTAATAATCTTTGGGGGAGAATGAGCAATATGGCCCCTCTGAGAAGCACAGGAAATGGGAAATGTGGTAAACAGTTTTGCTATAGGTGAGACTCAAATGTCTCCTTCACTTGAGGCCATCTCTCTTACTATGATGAATCTGTGACAGTGAAACTATCACCTCCATATTACATGCTCATGAGGTTATCCCTTCTCTGCCCACCCTTTACTAATTTTACCAGAGCCGTCTTCAATCAGTAGAAAGCAGTCTGACTGTAGCATCCCTTGTTCTACTGTCTATAGTCTATTGACATGGCTTGAATTACTTTTGTGAAATATTGGCAGTTTGTCAATATAGCTTATACTAACTAATTTTCTTCTCTCCTGGAAGGAAAGCTGTCATTTCCCTGGCTACTCCTCCTCCCTGTGGCCTGTCACAATACAGGAACAGAGGGAGGATTTCTTGACACGAAAGACACAAAACCACCAAGTTATGTTCGTACAAACATCGGAAATAAATTTTACTTTGTAAACTGTGCATCCATAGAAGTAAGAAGTATCTGGCCTATGTAAAGTTCAAAAACTATAAAGAAACACTTTCTGCTCTTAAGGAAACAGTGTCCCCACCTTAAAAAAACTTTCAATCATTTTTAATTGACAAATGAAAAAAATAATGTATGCATTTGCAGTGATATTTTGATATATATACATTGTGGGAAGAGAAAATAGTGCTAAATGATATATTGGCTCTTTAAGTCTCTTAAGAAAAATGAAGCCATCATAGTGTAGCCTTTGCGGTTTTTTCCCCAATATCTTTGAGATGAAATTATACCTTTTAAAAGTAGGAGCCATCTTAGTACATGCATGGTGCCACCTACCTGTAATTCTAGCATTTAGGAAGCTCAGGCATGATGATTCTAAGTTGGGTACCTGCTACTGAGACTGTGTGTGTGTGTATGTGTGTGTGTGAGAGAGAGAGACAGAGAAAGCATACAAAGACAGATGGAAAAAGAGAGAGAGCAGACTATACCTAACAGGGTATCAAAGCAAATACTAAGAAACATAACCAACCCTTTGGCAGAGTGCAGGGAATCATATGAAAGAAAGGGGAGTTAGTATGACCTGGAGAGGACAGGAGCTCTGCAAGGACCAAATATATCAGGGCACAGGTGTCTTTTATGAGACTGTCTCTCCAACCAAGGACCATGTATGGTTATAAGCTAAAACCCCTGCTTGTATGTAGCAAATGATAGCTCAATACCCAAGAGGGTACAACAGTAAGGGGAACATGGATTATTTTGGACATGAACTCAATGGCTGGCTCTTCGACCTCCCCACCCCCGAGGGAGGAACAGCCTTGCTAGGCCACAGAAGAGGACATTGCAGCCATTCCTGAAGAGACCTGATAATCTAGAGTTAGAAGGAAGGGGAGGAGGTCCTCCCCTATCAGTGGACCTGGAAAGGGGCGGGGAGGAGATGAGGGAGGGAAGATGGGATAGGGAGGGAATGTGGGAGGGGGCTACGGATGGGATACAAAGTATATAACCTGTGATTAATAGAAAATAAAAATGTTAAAAAAAAGAGAGAGAGCAGATTAAAGCACTGGCTAGAAATATGACAACACACAATTATAATTACTGATATGACATGTTTATTACTTCCTCTATGATTATCACATTGCCATACATGAAATTATTTCTTGCTTTGAGAATATGTGGGAAGAGAATTATTGGAAAGAGATATTTTCCCTCTCAGAACTGGATATCTTATTGCCAAAGAATTGTGTGATTAAACACAGTTTGAATTACAACTATTCAATGTACATTGAATTTTGTTCCTATTGCTCTATAATTAATTATCACACTGAAATTTAATTTCATTCCAATCTTTTTTATATGTTCATTAGGTTACAATTTCATCTACTTTCCTTTGCTGACCCGCAGCAACCATATTGCTGAAGTGGAATTTCTGTTAATTAGGCATGGTGCTAGAGAACTGGAGGGAACCCCAACATCACTAAACCAATTAGATGCCAACTGAACAAAGATCTTGGTAGCAAGATCAAACTGTATGGCATTCTCTAATTATAACTCAAAGACTAATTTTTAATTTATGATTCACAGAAGTGTAAGCACACAGTTCCAGAGGTCGCATAAGAGGTCACTGAATATAGGACCAAAACAAAGTTCCTATTGGTATGTGCTTGTTATCTTAAAATTCTACCAAATACAGTTAAAAAAGAAAAAAAGGTGTGTCTTCTAAATACATCTTCACCTTTGCAAAAATACACTTGATTAAATGCAGTAAGATGGACAATTTTGTGCCCTGGCCTCACTGTGATCCTTTCTTGCTTTTCCTGTAAAAGGTCAGAGTACCCCTTCTGCAGGGCATTCTTCATTGGGGGATATAAAAGATCTGCTAGGCTAAACTCATCCTAAAACTATAGCCATATAGGAGCATCCTAACATTCTACTTTCCACAATAAGATACATGTTACCCCCAGGCTTAGTAACTGGGATTATTCAAAAGCTTTGAGTGCCAGAGGATAGCAGATGTTTACAAGAGGTTTTGGGGAGTTTGATATGATGACTCAAAGGCAGCCATCAGTGAATTTTCTGCTCTTGCACACCCTCCTCCTCAATCTCTCTTGGCACAATGCCACTGTCAAGCTGATACTTCCATACTCTTTCCCAAGATGACTGCACAATTCTTTTAGTGGATGTTCTGAGTGTGCTCTACACTCTGATCCAGACTTGGAGATCTTCCCTTCTTTCCCATCCTTCCCAGTCTCAGATCCTTTACCATGTCATTGAAGAGCTTTTGAATCTTCCCACCCCAAAGCCAGCCTGGGATTTTAGCTTTACCGACTACAGAAACGTACAGTGTGTTTGGACATTCATGCCTTTGTTTGGCAATCCCCTTGCTTCTGCTTCTGAACTGTCCTTATATAACTTATATTTTTCCTTTGTAGTTATAAACAGCAGGTTTGAGGACAAGTAAATAACCCAAGCTGGGTCACTCAGAATAACCCTGGCCTTGGCTAAAACTATTGATCTACAGATTGTTTTCTATCCCTACTTAGCTAATCACATTCCTTCTCTGGGACTGTTTCCTATTGAAATGAGACAAGATAAAAGGAGGATTTCTTTTCAAGTAGATAATAATAAGAAATAAACTCAGGCACAATTTAGCTGTAGAGATAGCCATCTATCTGAGAGAAAATGGAACAGTGCTCTGGGAAGAGTGGGTTGCTTATGAATGACTTTAATGAGGATGAGACTAGATCCTAGGAAGAAGCCAAAATGTAGCAGCTCCAATCCATCACAGCAGGCTGGCACAGGTGTGGCTGTGAGCAAGAAAGGCCAGGACAGAAGTGTGACAAGGCAGCAGCTGCCAGGTCTGGGCAGCCCCAGCTCAAGAGAGGCACGTAGAGGATAAATGTCAGAGCCAGGCAAACCACAGTCAGGAGACAGCCTCGCTGACAGTGATCAATCACAGGCTTGTCTAGGCACAGACAGGATCCAGAAAGTGCATCACCTTGTTTGGGAGAGTGGTGAGGTTTGAATGTATAGCCGGGCTGTCAGCAGATCTGCATAAGCAAACTGAGCAAGGCTCGTGGGCTCATTATCCCATAAAGATCTGTTACCTGCTCCTGCAGTTCTCTCAGGAAGGTCTCCATCCTTCGGCCTCACAGACCTTGTTACACCTTCCAGCTCCAGGCCATGAAAGCCAGCTGCCACTCTGTCAAGGTAATGACTGTGAAGATGCATATGGATTTGAAATTCCCCTGCAGTCAGTAGGAATTCAAATATACCGAGATAATGATTATTTTTCTGCTTTTTTCTTCTGCAAATTCCTTTATTGATTTCACATAGCACCCCACTCACAGTGAATTTTTTGTAACTTATCTGTGTTATTCCCAGACTAATAAGTTGGGGGAATCATGTATATTCGTGTTTTCAGCCTTCATTAATATTTTATTCACAGGATAATGGTAATAACCAAGCATTATTATAACATCACAGTCTTCTAATATGCTATTCACGTGGATACATTGCAGGATATAAAGCATAAGACTGTAGTACCAAAGCCCTACAGTTATTATCGAAATTCACGCAAGTTAATGCTGTTAGGAGTGAAAACTATTCTTAATTGTCTTTTTTCCTATGGGGTATGTGCTTGCATGTATATATGTGCACCACATTCATAAAGGTGCCTATGGAGGCCAAAAAAGGGCTATGGATTCCTTGACACTAGAGTTGCAGACATTTTTAGGCACTGGGAACTGAACCTGGGTCCTTTTCAAACGCAGTAAGTGCTCTTGACTGTGAGGTTATGTCTCCAGCCAATTCTCTTCCTATTCTTACAATGCTGTGGTGATCATAGAAGAAAATGTATTCATCCCCTTTTAAATTAGCCAAATTGCAATTTTATTAAATTATATACTTTATTATACATTGCTAAAATGTTCGGCTAAAATATTGGCTTTGAAGTATATTACTGTAATGCATTGCTCAAAACCCTAAGATTATTGGGGAATTAGGATATTGTAATGGGGGATTTTGTCACACTTCATTCCTTTCATGTGTGTTTCTTTCTTCTGCTGTTGGAATAAGATTTTTTTTATTATCCTGTCACATCAAATATAGATTATCATAAATAAGTTGGGACATTTAATAGTCTTTTATCCAAGAAAAGATTAAACAATTTGATTCACTTTTAATTTGTCATATTGTAATAAGAACTGAACTCATTTCAAATTTATCCTTTTGAAACTTTGGTGGTTTCTTCCAGCAAGCACTTGCTTCAAAAAGTTTATCTCTTGCTATTGTACCCTCCAGCCACACTGTCACCATCATCAGGAGTTCCGCTATGTTCTTTTGCAAAAGGTCACCACAGCCAAGCTTACTGACTCTTAGCTTTCCCCTAGTAGAAAGAAAGGTTGGAAGGGTCAAGGAACCCTTATCCAAATATACAGCCCTCTGGCCTACCAGTTGAAGGCAATTCTGACCTAATTACACAAGGTCTCTGGGAGGGGCAGAGGTAGTCAAACTGGGAAGAACAAGGGAAGGGGCTCTATGGACCGGGCCACAGGAGAGTTGTCAATCCACGCTGGACTCAGTGTGGTTGCTTTACTGTCTCCCATGCTCTGCCCAGAACAGCTCACTCACTGCTCCATAAATAACTCTACAAACTCATGTATTCACCCAGTCCCACTCTGATAAAATTGTTCTGTGGTTTGTCATTTAGAAGATTTAGGAGGAAAGAAGGTAAATATTGTCTATCCACTTTCATCCCCCACTCTCCCACACACACAAGTGCACTCCTAGAGAAGAGTCTCACAATAGCTGTGTAGGTCTTCGTAATTCTTATGTCTGTCTCAAAGGTTGCTCCTAACAGACATCTTTTCTGATTATTCATATTTTCATGTAGGCCTTTACTTTTCTACAACTTCTCTTTAGTTCTCTGCCTCATTGTGATTGGTGTCATTAAATTACTCCACAGAATAATCATAAATATTGTGTTATGCTGAATTATAATATATAGTTGCAAATTGAGTCATGTCATAGAGGAAGGAAAATATTACACTCATCTTTTTATATTTGCTATTTTACATAAATATCACTTAATGAGAAAATTAGTGTCAAGATATCTGTACTAAATTGCTGTGGTGAAACTGAGCTTAGGAAAGAAAATGCACTGTAAATATTATCACAACAGCATGTTATCAGACTCTATTTTATACATGGAAAGCTATTTTAAGAGTAAAAAACATTATCTCTAAGCCTTGTTACAAACAAGTTTTCTGTTTGTAACCGAAACAGAAAACCGTTGAAGCCGTTGAAATACTTTTACAGTCTTAATTATGAAATGTCATGTGTTGCAAACTTTTAATCAATTATTTTGTTCTAGAGTTTTTGGTTGGGTTTTTATGTTTTCATTATCAGCAAATAGCTAGCATCTACTGATAGAAATAAAGAAAGGGCACTCGATAGCAACATGAATGCACAGAGATTTTTTTTTAACAGAGCAAAAAATTAGTGTAAGAGTTTCTATTCCCTTTTCACACGTACACACTCACACATGCCCACACATTCACACACACACATGCATACTCTACTGGAGAGTGGACTCAGGACCTCACACATTTGTTTTACCTAAGCATTTGTAGAAGTAACTCACAGCACTCAAGAAAATGGTTACTTGCTGCTGTTAGTGCGTGCTGTTGGAAAGCCAGATGGAAGATGGGTAATGTGAAGTGCTGGGGAGGAGAGATGGCACTTTCAGAGTTTCATTTGTGTTGTGAGGTTTCCTCCAGAGATGACCACACAGATGCAAGTTCAAACCAATGGAAAGTCCTTATTAGCTGGCCAGTGACCACACTGGGTGTTCGGGACCCTGGAGCAGTCCCCATCCTATTTCAGGGTGAGGTTTTTTTGTTTGTTTGTTTTGTTTTTTAATTACACTTTATTCACTTTGTATCCCCATGTAGCTCCCTCTTCCCTCCCCTCCCAATCCTTCTCTTCCTCCCCCTTCTCCGCACATGCCCCTCCCAAAGTCCACTGATAGGGGAGGTCTTCTTTTCCTTCCTTCTGATCCTAGTCTATCAGCTCTCATCAGGAGTGCTTACATTGTCTTCCTCTGTGGCCTGGTAAGGCTGCTCCCCCTCATGGGGGAGGTGATTGAAGAGCAGGACAATCAGTTCATGTCAGAGACAGTCCCTGTTCCCATTACTATGGAACCCACTTGGACACTGAACTGCCATGGGCTACATCTGTGCAGGGGTTCTAGGTTTTCTCCATGCATGGTACTTGGTTGGAGTATCAGTCTCAAGAAAGACCCCTGTGCTTGAATATTTTTGGTTCTGTTGCTCTCCTTGTGGAGCTCCTGTCTTCTCCAGATCTTACTATCTCCCACTTCTTTCATAAGATTCTCTTGGGGTGAGTTTTAAGCACAAAATCCACATCAGGGGTTGACACACCTCAAGTAACAAGAACAGTTAGCCAGAAATGTAACTACAGAGCCAAAAGGCAAGGTTTATATATTTAGGGAGTTTCCCAGAACTATGGGCTCTGATAGATTAGATCTTTGTTCTCTGTTTGGCAGGTGTCACTGCCCATGTGCAGAGCTTCAAGGTCAGAATGGTGCTTCCATGTTGATATCAGTTGTGCTAAGGTCAGGGTACTGTAACAATGCCCATTCTCGGCACAACTTGTTCCACACGTCAATGTACCAGCTCAGAAGCTCTCTGAATCTTTTTGTTTATGATGGCATGCGAATGTCCTTTTAATTAACTTATGTAATTGGCATAGAAAATCATGGATTTCATTATGATACTTTTATACATACATATCAATTTGCTTCAGTTATAACCACCCTCATCACCCTCCACCATTCTTTCCCCACTCCCATTGCCTACTTTTCTCTTTCCAGATAGTGCCCCTTCTGCCTTCTTGTCATATAAAATTTTAAATCATGTATATGTATATATGATATATACATGTGTGTACACACACACACGCACACATCTCCATCCACATATGTGATGTTTATCCATCTTATTCACCCCCAGGTGAACTGAGGGAGAGTAAGTGTGGCTACAGCAGTAACGCAAGCATGCACACAGGGAGATGGAGCACTATTGCTCCTTGCTGGTTGAGGTGCTCAGGTAGTTCTATGCATATGCTACGCTGACATACGACTCTGCATGCTTTATCCCAATGTCAGTTTCCTCATTTGGTTGTTATTCTGTAGTTACCTAACAGACTACCCTTGCAGGACAGTGAGTGAAGCTTACACCAGACTGCTCTCTCAGGTTTACAATTTCCCTGGATTTATAATTTTTCCAAAATAAAATTTTAAAGGAGCAAGAAATACACCCACCTTGAAAAACATTCTTTAAAGAATAAAAATCTCCCAAAAGTTTTTTCAAGGGATAACGATGCCGAACTTCCCAGGCTTAAAGCTTCTCTCTTTCCTGACCAAGTTATTTAAATACAGAAAATAGCTATGTGTTTTTTCTTTCTTTTAATTTATAGCAGAATAAATAGTGCTATGAATTTTATACTTAAATGTGTCTTAGGCTCTAATTTACAGTTGCTAATGGGTAGCAAAGAATCAAAGACACCAAAATAATGATTTAATCTAGAAAAATCCACCAACCTCATTTAGCACACTTCTGCAACCCACATGACCTTAGGAGGATGCTCTTTTGCCAAAACTGTCAACAGAGGGACAAAATGCAACTCATTTTCCACTTTCCTCTGTCTTAAAAAGAAGGATTAATGAATATAAATTTGCTCCAATTTGGTATCATAACAGCTTGCAAAACAGAGACTTTGGAAACTCTGTGTTTAAATAATTGAGCCATTGATTATTTCAGGAGCATAAATTAAACCCATCCAGTTTAATCATATTTAAAGCTGAAAATTATAATACAAAGGAGATTTCCAGATAACTTTTCATTTTCTTCCTTCATATTACCTCCTCTGACAAATATTTCCCTTTGCAGAGAAGTATTTGTTAAATGACTAAATGCTGCCGTTTTTAATTGCTAATGGAACACTTCCAGAGCTGCCTCCAATTCAGCCTTCATAATTCAAGAACAAAGTAAAAATTCCTGTAAGAAATAGAGTGTGTTGGATTCCTCTGTGGCATTCTGTTTTTCACACGAGTTGCTGGAGAGTCTTACAGACAGAGTAACTTTTGAGCCACACAAGTTCAGAACCTTTGTCTGTATTTTCACTTTTCAGAGCATTTAAGGACTTCAGAAGTGCAGATGAGGGTTGACTAGTGCAAAATAGGCTTGGCACAACCGGGACTTTTTAGTGGTCTCTAGGTAACCTGTAGACATAAACACCCATACTGCAGAACATCAGCGTTCTCAGAATGCAATGAGGCTGCCTCTGCAACAAACACACAATGTGCCACACATATTGTCCTTGCCAATATTCAAACCTTTCTGCTTTAAGAGACGCCTGCTTTGGCTGTAAATTATGAGCTAATCATAGAAAATGTGGGACAAATTCCCACAGCATACTGGCAGTGGAAATCTATTTATCTATCAAAAGAGTTGTGAACACACATTCATGACATGAAATCTGGCAGAAAAGGCTGATAAGAATCAGGCTGGCTGTCAATTAGAGAATGACAAAGTTGAGGCAAAGAAGGGGCTATACAATTTGTCTGAGGTGCCCAAGATGCAGTTAGAAGGTGTGCAGAAACCGTGGTTTTAAAGCTAAAAGGCAGCAATCCTGATAGAACAGATTGGGTCTATGGAGTAGAAGCACAAGGACTTTGTGAAAATCCAAGCCTTTCTTTAGGAAATTTTTAGTTAGATTTATGTTCTCCAACAACAACAAAAGAATCTCTCTTCTGAGGAAAAAGAAAAATCATCAAGAAAAAGACATGAAAACTGAGCTTACATGTCTCACTTGTCAAATTCTGGCCTTGCATACTAAGTTCATAAAGGGCTATTCAGAATCTCTCTCTCTGTCCCTCTCTCTCCCTTCCCTGTAGAAGGGTTCATTAGTCTCTACTCCATTTCTGTAACAAAATACACATGTTTTTATAAAGAAAAGAAAGGAAAAAAAGGGTTCTCTCACAGTTTTAAATCCCAAACCCTAAACAGCATGGTTCCACCTCCATCAAGGCCCTGGCTGGCTGTTCTGTCATGTTGAGGTGAATGGGACCATGATGAGAACACATGTGTGGCAACAGTAACATGAAAAATAGGAGATCCTGAGGGAGCTGAAAATTTTGTTAATCCTTTCTTTGGGTACACCCTCAAAGATCTAACCACCACCCATAAGGCTCCCCTTTTTTACTTTCTCATTTTCCATATTAGGATGGCCAGAATACTAGACATGAGATCAAATTAAGCAAGCAAAAGAAAGGAAGGGTAGCAGAAATGCAAGGAGTATAGAAAATGTCAAAGGAAATGGCCACCAGTGCACTTGGAGATAAGAAAAAAGACTGAAAATATGTTTTCTTAAAAAGTCAAACAGAAAAAGGAAGGAAGGAAGGAAAGAAAAGAAAAGAAAACCAAACAAAACAAAAGAAAAACTTGAATCAGAATAAATACCCATAAAAGCAAAGCAGGTCATTACTTTACAAACTACAAGGAACATAGATTACAAGGTAGAGCAGTTACAAGCTAAAGCTACAACATGAAGTCAAGAAAACATGGGAAAATTTCATAAATGAAATCCCCATAGATTATATTTAAACACACACAGACATACACACACAAACAAATATCAAGAAAAAGGTAATTGAGGAAGATCAGAATATGGAAAATCAGGATAAGGAAAATCAGAATATGGAAGGAAAACCATATTATATAGAAAACCAGTTGTTGATTTATGGAATTTTAAAAATTGAAGACAATGAGTCTTTAGAAATGGCGAATCCTAAGAGACTGCCAGTTCTTTGTGGCTGTAACTACATTAGAAAAATGTTAGACTACTGGTAGAAAATGCTAAGGATTTTTAAAAAGACAGAACAGAAAAAAAGTACCACACAAAGGAAAGAAATTGGAATTTGTGGAATGCTCATGGAAGAGATTCTAGAGGATGATGAGCAAGGCCCCAAGATTCTGAGAGAGTATGTACACAGCTAACAGAGTGTTGATGGTTATCTCTCAGAACTCTCAGATTCATGATGCTTGGGATGACACTACTAGAAAGTTCTGGAACCACAAAAAGCTAGAGCACAATAGGACGACTTTGGTTCACTGGGATCAAGTTCTGGACATTACCTTAGGGCTCCCTACCCACTTAGCTTTCCCTTCACTTTGCTCTCTGGCTCCCATAAAGGGAACTCCCTCCTGTATGCCTCTCCACCATGCTGTGCTACTGTGCTACAGGTTCAAAGTGGACCTCTGGAACCATGAGCCAGAGCAAATATTCCTGTCTTACAGGGCGAATCATCTGAAGTGTCCACTGTGTAACCAAACTAACACAAGGGTCAAGCGAGGCTGTAATATGAAGTCATTTTCAATTCAAGCTCCCGTATGAATTTCTCCATAACAAGCCAATCGGGAATGTGGCCTGAAACAGAACCAGAAATCCAGGTCTAAATGGAAAGAGTTCTAGTTAAATCTGACGATACTTAACAGGTTTCAAAGGAAACAGAACAAAACTGATAAGGATTTTTACTGGGCTTGAAAATGAAAGTTAGTGTTAATTTCATGAAAGATTTCAAGGAACCATGAGCAGGAGAAAGAACTAGAATAGTTTACAGAGAAATGAAACCAAATAGAATCTTCTCAAAACATGTTGTAAGAAAAATGTAAGTTTACTGCAGTACTATACTTGGCCCAACAAGGTACACTGCAGTGATAATCTAAATACTGATCACAGTTTTACCAATGGATAGTGATTATGAAGGAAATAAGCATGCAAATGTACCTTTAGGTAATATTGAGAAAATAATTAAAAAATGATGAGAAATAACCTTACAATTATTTTCAGCAACGTAGCTTAAAGTTGAAGATGGTAGCAATTGGTGCAGTGCACAAATTAGAGAGTGGAAAATGCCTTCATTGCCCTGTATTTACAAAACTACATATAAGTATGTATTTTAAAAATCTTAGCTCATGAAAACACAGTTTCTTCCCCGTCCCAGGGAATTGCAGTTACCTTGTTAATGTTGATAGTATCTGTTATTTCTTGTGCTTTCTTTACCAGTGTTGTTAGGAAGTTAGCCATGTTGAATATCTTGCCCATTGCACCCCAGTGAGCATCCTTGTTAAGTTATTTATGCACATATTACTGTGCAATATTTCCAAGGAATGACATTGCCTAGTCAGGTTCTTCATTTTGGTAGAGATGAACCACTTCCAAAAACACTGACAAATATTGATGCTACAAATCATGTTGTGCGTAAATAATGTTGAGTATCTTCTGAAGTGTTTTTTTTTCACTTGGTTTTGTTGCATAACTTAATGCTTTCTGGAGAAAACCATTAGCCATAGTGGTAATAGAGGCATTGCTGATATCATTCCTGAGTTTAATGGGAATAGTTATAGGTTGTTCTATCATTTGTGTGCATGAGGTAGGGTGTAGATGTTGCATTTGGCTTTCTTTATTTCGTAAAGGGAAAGTTTCTCCTTTTTATTTTTTGAAAGTTTCTTTATTATATGAAGCATTTTAATTAAGTTGTATTTAAGGTTTCTCCCTGAAACGAATGTTCTCCTTGCACAGTATACACATTTTTGCTGTTTAAGAGCATAGAAAAATGATTTTAGATTATTCTTTTATATTACTATTTTATAACTAGAGATTCATATTAGTATAAATTTATGAATTTTAAAAAGATGTGTTTGTTTGTATGGGGGGGCAGGGTACGTGCATGTGAATGCTAGAGATGTAGACGGTTATAAGCTGCCTTATATGGGTGCTGGAAACCAAACTCAGGTCCCCTAGGAGAGCTGTATCCACTCAACTTCTGAGCCATATCTCCAGCTCCAAATTTATGAAATTTTAAAGCAGGAATCTGAATGTATAGTTTGCCAATTGTACTATACAAAATTCCATACTGGCTTTCAATTTTTCTTACTTGTTGAAATACAAGAGACTAATTCTTGTACTTGATTAATTCAAGGCGTTCTCTTAAATAAATAAGATGCTTTCCCTTAAGCCTGACTATAAAGACACGCTGAGCTTAGAGCCATGAGCTGTGCTTGAGACTCCCTTCAGACCTCTGAGGCAGATCTGCTTTTGTTTTTCTTCTCAGGGGCACTGCAATTGCCGGCATCGTGTTTGGAATTGTGTTCATCATGGGGGTCATTGCAGGCATTGCCATTTGCATCTGCATGTGCATGAAGAACAACCGGGGGACCCGGGTGGGAGTCGTCAGAGCAGCCCACATAAACGCCATCTCCTATCCTGGTAAGCAATGTGGCTCACTTTTGAAAGAAGAAATGGGTTTGTTAGTGAGGCTCTACTCCTTCAAGAGACACTAAAAGACTCTTGCTAAAATAATTTTCTAGTGTATGTCCAAATAAGGATAGATTGAAACTGTAGATTTAAGCGGAGATCCTGGTAAAAAGAAATAATTAATCTTATTATTCACTATAGTCATATTTTCAATGCTGTGTCATTAGCTGCAATCATCAGACAGTCAGAATGAATATAAATAGAAAATTTGCACCCATTGTGTCTACCTGACAATGGGTTCTGACAAGTAATTATGGAAAAAGTGTGCAATCTGTCTCAATGAGCTGGCCTCTGAGGCAGTAGGTACATATGTCTCTTGGGAAAGTATTGAAAAGGGTTCTTATAGTCCTCATTAAATATATATATATCTTCCACATAATATTAAAGACCTTAACAAAGAGCAAAGGTGACATATTAATAACTTGACAAATACATGTTGAGAATTTCTAGAACTTTTATGTATGAATATATTGAGTGCACAGAATCTATGAATCCAATAATATTTTCTATGTCACTTTGCATATGTTCCATACAACATATAAAAAGTGAGCAGTTTCATGAACTCACAGCGACTGTAGTAAATCTGTATAATATCAAGTCAGCCAAAATTCTGACATAGATGTTTAGAGAATCTTCAGTCTCCTCCCACCACCGAGGAGCAATTGGAAGTTGATAGATAGGGGGACTGATTCTTAATTGAGGATGTGGCAACTTGTAGTTTTCCCATAGCCATGTCTATATGGGTAGTATTAGCTGGAGTTTAGTAGACTATCAGAAAAAAGAAATACAAGGAATTAAAGTTGTAAAGGGAACAGGTTGGGATGATGTAGGGGAGTTGGAGAAAATGGGGGGTAGGTAAGATTATATTTTATTGTATTTCTGTATGAAGTTTTCAAAAGTAATAAAAAACTCAAAAATGTTTCCAACAATAAGGATATGGTGAGCAATTTCTAAATTTTGATACCTTTGTAGGATATTGTTCTCACATTCATACTTGTTCTTTCTCTCCATCCCATAAGAAAACGAACAATGCAACATGCTTTTCAAGTAGATCCACTGCCAATCCTTCCTCTTTAAATCTTTATCTACATGAACTTGAAGAAACACTTTTCAGATGTTTGTAGAAATAATATCTCCATTTGTTCTTCATTATTTTCCCATATCCACACACTGTTGAGTCTTCTGCATAGTATCGACCTTTCTATGGTTGTGTCATTCGGCCACATGGTGAAAAGAAAGAAAGAGCCAGGGCGGGGGAGAAAAAGAAAGAAAGAAAGAAAGAAAGAAAGAAAGAAAGAAAGAAAGAAAGAAAGAAAGAAAGAAAGAAAGAAAGAAGACAGGAAGGAAGGATAGAGAAAGAGAAAGAAACAAAGAAAGAAACAAAGAAGACAGGAAGGAAGGAGAGAGAAAGAGAAAGAAAAGAAGTAATATGTTGATGCGTCCCATAGTTAAATAACCTCTGTTCCCAAACTGCTTTTCTAAGTTTAAGATTCAATTTATCTCAGTACTCATTGGACATTCCCATCAGAATATCTAATTACTATACAGAAATGAACATACTTAAAACCATATTTCTCAATTTCTCTCCCTCTCAACCTATAGTGATATCATCTCTGCTCTGCTCTTCAGTCACAGTCTTTATGGCAGAGAGTGAAGCTTTTCTAGTCTTCTAGATCTCAGACCAACACTTTGGAGTCACCGTTGATTCTTCTCTTTCACTAAAATCTACATGCCATCTACAAGGAAAATATCTCAGCAGCACCTTTAGAACATATGTGTGTCTGACTACTTATAAAGATAGATAATGTTACTTCCTGAGTAGAAGTCTGATGAGAATGAACCCCATAGGTTCATGTATTTGAATGCTGGGTCCCAAGATGGTGGAACTACCTTAGGAAAGGTTAAGAGATTGAGGCCCTGTTGTAGGAGGTTTCAGAAGTCCAACCATTTCCAGTTAGTTCTCGCTTTGCCTCCGACTTGCAGATAAGGATGTAAACTCTCAGCTACTTCTCCAGTGTAGTGCCTGCCTGTCTGCTGCAATACCTCACCTCCATAGCATGATGGCCAAGGACACTTCCTGTGAAACTTCCTTCTTCTATAAGTTGCCTTGGTCATGATGTCTCTTCACAGCAGTAGAAAAGAAACTAAGACAGTGTCACATGGCCAGCTTTCACCTGCACCTCTGCAGCAGTATCCTAATGCCTCCCAGGACCTAATACTTGACCTTTGGCATCTACCAAAGGGTTGTCAGAGCAACCCTTAAAGGTGGATGTTGGGTTATATTGCACTTTTGTATTCAGGATCTTACCACATTGAAGACCCAAAGTCAGTGGTTTCTCATCTTAACTAATGCAAAAGGTGAGAATTCTTCTTTTATTCTATTTTTATTATTAGTTACATTTTATTAACTCTGTATCCCAGGTGTATCCCGCTCCCTCATTCCCTCCCAACCCCACTCTCCCTCCCTCATCTCCTCCCTGCCCCTTTCCAAGTCCACTGATAGGGAGGACCTCTTCCCCTTTCCTCTGACCCTAGTTTATCAGGTATCTTTAGGACTGGCTGCAAAGTCCTCCTTTGTGGCCTAGCAGAGTTGCTCCTCCCTTACAGGGTGTGGAGATCAAAGAGCCCGCCATTGAGTTCATATCAGAAATAGTTCCTATTCCCCTTACTAGGGTACCCACTTGGGCTACATTCGAGCAGAGGTTCTAGGTTATATCCGTACATATTCCTTGGTTGGAGAAACAGTCTCATATAAGCTCCCTGTGCCCAGATATATTTGGTCCTTGTGGAGCTCCTATCCTCTCCAGATCATATTAACTCCCCCTTATTTCATATGATTCCCTGCACTCTTGCGAAGGTTTGGTTAAGAGTCTCAGTTTCTGCTTTGCTACACTGCTAGGTAGAGTCTTTCAGAGGCCCTCTGTGGTAGGACCCTATCCTGTTACTTGTTTTCTCCTACATCCCATGCCCATCCTATTTGTCTTGATCATCTTACCCCGGGTCCTCTTTTTTGTTTATCTTCCTTAGGTGTATAGATTTCAGTGTGTTTATCATATCTTATAGGTCTAAATAAGTGAGTATATACCATGTGTGTCTTTCTCTTTCTGGGACACCTCACTCAGAATGATATTTTCTAGATCCCACCCAAATTCTTCTTTATGAGAGTCCAAAGCACTTGGAGAATTATCCTTTCCCTCACATGAGCTTCATTTCTTTCTCTTCTTCCCCTGCTACTCTGGATCCACAAGCCTGTTCAAACAGGACATGCTCTTATCTCAGGACTTTGCCTCAAATCTGGAGTTACTTCATTCGCGACTTAGAGTAACGGTCAGTCTGTCCTCCCCCACTCCAGCATCTGAGTCCTCCTTTTTCTGCTCCACTTTTTCCTCATGGTTCTTTTTGTCTTATATGAGAGCATGTATTTTACTACTGACTGTTCATCTCCAAACAAATTATTAACTCTATTAGGCAGGATTCTTAGTCTATTTCTTTTATAGCTCTGTCTCAAACAAGTGAAACAAGACTGGACTCGTAGTAAGAACTCAGAGAACCTGACTAGTGAATTAACCCAACTCACAAGCCTTGATTTTGTCATTTGTCAGTATTCAGGAAGCTGACCTAAATTTCTACCTAGGAATGTATACCTTCACTCACTAAAAAGCAATTTGTGAGATCAGATATAGCTATTTTGCTGATAATATTTTTGTGAATATTAGAAAGGTATGGAGGCCAAGAAAGCTGTAGATGAAACTACTTTTTATCCTTCATTTTCTTCAGCAATTTCCCTTCTTCCCCAGGTCAGTGTGTACCCAAAGAATACAAAGGAAACCCAACCAGAGACATCAGTTGGAGAGAAGGCAGGAACTATTTTGCAGACAGACATTCTAGGTACCATTTGGAAGACAAGGAAGACAAGGTTTAATTAAAATTAATTTTTAAAAGGATATCTTAGTGTTATAGCTACGGAGAGATACCATGACTATGGCAACTTTTATTAAATAAGGCTTTTAGTTAGGGCTTGCTTACAATTTCAGAGGTTTAGTCTATTACCATCATGACAGGAGAGCATGGGAACATGCAGGCAACATGGTGCTGTAGAAGTAGCTGAGCATTCTACATACAGATCTAAAGGCAGCAGGAAGAGAAAGCCCCTAAGCATGTCCTGGGTTTTAAACCTCAAGGCCCACTCCCAATGACTTCCTCCAACAAGGCCACATCTACTAATCCTTTCAAATAGTGGCATTCCCTGGTAACCAAGCTTTAAAATCTCTGAGTCTATGAGGTCCATGTTCATTCAAACCACCACAAACAGTTTAACATATTTCAAGAAGCATTTTTATATGTTGTCTTTCTTTACATTGACACTTTGAATAGCATTATAAGATTTAATTTTTTTGTTTGTTTGTTTTTAAGGATGTGTATGTGTATGGAGGAAGTCTTATGTGCCCATGAATACTGGTGCCACAGAGGCCAAAGGCACTGGATTCCTGGAGAACTAAAATTACAGGTGGTTGTAAGCCTTCTGACACAGGTGCTAGGAATCAAATTTTGATCTTCCGAAAGAGCAATATGCAGTCTTAACTACTGAGCCATCTCTCCAGCACTGACAGTAGAAGATTTTAAACTGTCACTCTTAGTGCAAAGGCATGTGTTTTTTGCCTGAGGTTTGAGGCATCAATTGTATCATCATTTATATATGTGCTCCTCTGAAGATAACACAAACCTGTACATGAAATAATGTTCTGTCTGGATGTTCATACCCTGAAACATAGTATATAAGCATCTCACAATCTCCAGTTGAAGAATATTCTTGTTAAAGATGGGGTGAGGGAGTGAAGAAATCACTGTTTGAGTACAGTGAATCAGATCAGTCCTATATATCATTCCTGGAGAGGGTGTTTTACTTGTTTATTTACTTTGTTTTGTTTTTGGAGGATTTCTGCAGAGCATTGTTTGCAGGGGCTGTTTGTTCTTTGCAAAGATAAGTAAACAAATAAATCTCAAATTTGTTATTATTGATTAGTTAACTACGGTACTCCAGCTGAGAGATGTTGAACTCAAAAAATGCTGACCTCAATTGTTATCCAGTCTACTGGAACATTCCACGGTTTGTTTTTTAAGAGGTAGGAGTGTATTCATCTCAGTGTTTCACAACTCCAGAGAGTCTAAGCCTTATTCTTAGTTACTTGAATTTCTTTCAAGTTCCATAAAACAGCCAAAATTTACTCTTTAAAATCCCCCAGAGTCACTGAGAAATCAGCACTGAGTGGTGAAGAGATGGCGCCATGGCTAAGAGCACTGGCTACTCTTCCAGAGGACCTGGGTTCAATCTCTAGTACTCACATGGCAGATCACAGCCCTCTTTAATTTAAGTTCCTGTAGAACAAGCGCCCTCCGCAAGCCTCATTTTGGCTACAATAATACATGAAGTCAAAACAGCCACTTGCATTTTTTAAGAAGAAGGAAAGAAAAAGAAGTCACTGCATCTGTCCCTCTATACTTACAATGAGGGTAGCCTACAGGCACATGCACTGAATGTTGAAGACTGTTGAGTTCTTGACACACATCCTTAGAAACATGTCATATTAAAGGAACTTTCTGGGCAAGCAACTTGGCTCCATAGGTAAGGGATTGGCCAAACAAACCCAGCGATCTCAGTTCAATTCCCAGAATCCAAGATGAAAAGAGAGAACGGACTTCTGAGAGCTTTCTTCTGGTCTCCACATATGCTGTGTGATGGTGTACACACACACACACACACACACACGCACGCGCACACACAAATAGTAGTAATAATAATAATAAATGTTTTAAAATTATTATTTATTATTTTAATTATTAAAACTAACAAAAATAATAACAATAATAAATAGATAAAAGAATAATTTTAATGAAAAGAATAATTTGTTCTTTGTTTGCTAAAAAATGATACTGGAAATGTTGTGTATACAGTAATAGCGCTACAGTGAATTTAAAAATACACTAGAAAGAAACAAAATGGGTGCAGTGATGACCAGGACATCACCTTGGCGACCTACATAGTTATGTCAGCATCCAAACATGAAGTGGAAGAGCTTCTATAGTAGTTAATTATGTAGTTATAATAGTTATTTCTTTCTCTGTGATAAAACACTATGGGCTTATTTGGGACTTATGGGGGCTGGGGTGCACATCTTGAGCCACAAATAGGAAGCAGAGACAGTACACCAACACCTACAGGCAGCTTTGAAACCCAGAAGCTTGCCCTCAGTGAGACACTTCCCCCAGCAAGGCCACACCTCTAAGTCTCACAAACAAGGCTTCCAACTGAGACCAAGTAGTCAAATGCTGGAGACCACTGGTGAACATTGTCACTTTCAAATTATACTCCTTAAAAGTGGGCAGACCATCTAACTTGTACAAAATTGGACTACCAGAGTACTTCTGGTAGTTAGATAAAAAGCAGCATTTCTCAGTATGTTGTCAGGGTGGTTCCCATCTACCAAAAGGAGTTATTCCCCTTACCTCCACAAAAGGGATGTATTATTCACCAATTAACATGTACCTGTTTCTTTTAAAGTCCGTTACCATTCTCACATTCTCTCCTTCTCTACTCTACAGTCCCTCCAACTCATGAGCCTACTTCCCTCCCCCAACTACCCATCCTTCCTATAATCCTGCTATTCTTTAGGCCCCTGCTCTTGCTATTTTCACTATGATTTTTTCTATTCTCTACCGCCCCCCCCACACACTGTTCTCTTTCTTTTCACAATATCCCTGGTATGTCCAGTCTGCTATCCAGCTCAGTCTACTACCTTCCTTCTCTGCTCTAAACTCTTCCAAATGTCTCTGGATGTTCTCTCTCACATCTACAATTAAAAAAAAAAACCTTCTCTTTAACCATGCCTTTGAGCAGTCAGTCATGTTGTCAGAGTGTACAGTGGTGTTCATTTGAACCACCACATATGTGTTGTGTGATGAAGTAGAGAAGGAGGTACAGTTTCCTTTAACGTTTACTTTAAATTGGATCAATAAAACGGAGATGAGGCCATATTTTCCCAGAGAATACTGTAATTCATGGTATTTGTATTTTAGTAATAAATACATAAAGCAAAAAAGAGAGAGCAGGTGAATATATAGAGTAGAGGCTATTATCAAAGATCCATGTCTTAGACTGAAAGGTGCTTAGTGTGTGAAGAGCTTGAGGAGCTGAATTTAACTCCTTCAACTCCCATGAAGTTGAAAGGAGAAAACTGACTCCATAAAATGTCCTCTGATCTCCATGTGTAGCTGTAGCACACATGCGCTCAAATACACACCATATACACACAGTGATGTGTTTACTTTTTAGGTATCAGAGTCTGAGTATGAGACAGAGTTTGATCCCATACACAGCCTCCTTCACTTAGAGGTTTGGATTTGGTGGTCAGTTGTAAGAATCTTTTCTTCTGTTTGCTCCTGTTTTCTCAGTGAAATAGGAGCCCAGTCTTTTCCTGAGAGTGAAGAGAGATAATGATATGCTTGAGGCGAAGGAGAGTGAAAAAAGCAATCTCAGAAAGTGGGATTGTGAAAAGCCTAGTGTAATATACGCTTTCTAAGCAACACCATTCAAAGGCCAACACATCTAGGAAAAGGTCCTTAATTTAAAGTGGGGTCAGTCTGCATGGTTGTTGTCTTATCTGGCCACATTAAGTTCCTACATGTAAATTCAGAGTACTTAAAATTTTGGACAGAATCAGAGCCTGGGCCCCACCAGGCAGTCATGTTGCTAGAGTTGTTACAATCAGCGCCTATGCCCTGGCAGCCCTAACAAGCTATTCTCAGTCATCAGTCCTCAATGGGCCAATTAAACAGACAATAATAAAAAGCAAAACAAGGATATCTGTTCATTTTGACCACACTGGGGAGAGGAACAAATAAAGTCAGCCAGGGATCTCTTCCACTCCCCCATCAATCCATCCTTAGGCATCTGAGATGAGGTTTAGGTTTGACCAGAGGGCAAGAAGCATACACAGTTTAGCAGTCTGGCCAAGGTGTGGTCTTGCCCATCACTGACACATTCTTGTCTTGGCTCTGTATCTCCTGCAAGGTGACATCCCAGTTTGTCAATCAAAGTCCTCAGAGACAAGTTTCTCCTCTGACTGAGATCAGGCTTTAGCCTTGTTCTCCCAGCTAGAGATTCCTGGAGAGTATTCTAGTTGCTGTGGGTCCATGTCCTGAGAGCTGGGTAGCCTAAGGAGACCCACAAGTATCTCCCATTACTCATTCTTCCCACCACGGTTACTATAGAGACAGAAAGATGTAGAAACCTAGACAACAGATGCAAAGGAGTAATTTGAGTAACGGTGCATAAATACCAGGTGATACAGAAGATAGAAGGGAGGTGAATTGCTTTCTTTAATTTGCCCTCAATATGTTAGAGATCAGCATAATGTCCAAGCTCAGTGAAATGAGTAGTCTAGAAAAATAGAAAGCAAAAGTCATATTCTAAAAATAAAAATTGCAAATGACGAGGAGGGGGAGATGATTATGAAAAGCACAAATGGCATAGGGATGTAAGGTAAGCTCCTGTGAATGTTTTAGTGAACAGGAATGGTGGCCGCAGGGGGTGGAGAGATAGCTGTGGACCCTCCACTGAGTTCTCAATGAACACATATTTGAGACAGGAAAGGCTGCAGATAAGATAAAGAAATAGAATCCCATGGCTTGTGTGGTACAAAAGAGTCCAGAGGCTTAAAAGAAAATAGATAATGGTTTGAAGAATAGCCTTGACATCACAAATCATGTGCATGCCCTGGTCCTGCAGATTGTAGGACGCAGGAGGAAAATAATTCTGGTTTGATAGTTGGCAGAGAAAGACAACTTTGGGGAGGGAAATCACATTTTTAAACTGTTTTATTTATTTATTATTATCATTACTTTTGTGTGTGTTCTTGTGGTATTTGTGGGTGGCTTGTGTCTCAGCACACATATAGAGGCTAAAGGATAGCTCTGTGCAGCTAATTCTCTTCTTGCAACTTTTTGAAGGTTCTGGGAATCAAACTTAGCTACAAAGCTCATGCTTTATTTCCTTGAGCAAAAAATCAAAATTTTAATCAGATGCAAATGTGAAACTATTGTTCACATCCTTCCCCTTGCATAGCAGTCTTACATTCTTCTTCCTTCCCCAAACTCAAAATCCTCTGAGTCTACAGCCTATACATTCTCCCAGGCTCATATTTCTATGAGAAACAGACTATCAGGGCTGTGGGGAGGTGGCAGTTGACACGGAGCTTGCTGCTCAGGTGAGAAGATCTGAGCTGACTTTCCAGTAGGCAGGTGAAGAGCTAGGCAGTGGCCTGTGTTTGTTATCCCAGGCTTAGCTCCAAGGGGCTTGCTGGCCAACTAACCTACCCAACCATTAGTTGAGTTCCAGGTCTTAGTGACAGAGTCCATTTCAGTGACTGACCTGCACACAGAGTCATGAATGCACACACCACAGAGCAGACCCAGAAAAGCATATAGCCATTATTAGCTGAAGTATCAACGAACCAGAATACACCTAGGACTTTGCTAAAGCTCAGCTTTGTTTTCCACTGAGCACACAGCAATGTGAGTCGGGTGAGTTTGGGACATTAGGCAGACTAGGAATTCAAAGCCCTCCTGCATTACCAATCTAAAATGAAGGTTGCCCTAGGAAATTGTCCTACTAATAGTGACACGAGGATGCAGGACATGATCTGACTTGTCCTGATGTTATCAGAGAGGAAGTGGAACAAAGGGTTCTAAGATGATTTAGCGTCTTGTACTCTTGTGGAGGAGAAACAGCAGCATTTGTGTGGTGTGTCAGAGGGTGGGGCAGTGGAAATCCTGCCAGCCACTCTTGAGCCCTTCCATAAACCTTCTGATCTGGGTGGGGCTCAGGAAGACAGAGAACTTGCTGAAAGCAACAGAACTAAAACTTGTATGAAAAAAGTTTTCACAAGTACATAAATTACATACATACAGTGGAACACATACACACATACATACAAACAGCACATGTGTATACACATATAGACACACAAACACACGATGTGATTGACTAGTCCTGTTAGATACTAACTCTATTTAAAATCAATAATACTTAAGATAAACTGCTTCTGGTATAGACAAACCTAGTCCAAAGGACAGAGAAAGTAAATTAGCAAGTTGATTTTCTAACAGAAACATAACAATAGAACTTTGAGAATTATTTAATAGGCCACATTTAGACATTTGGCTTAGCTAAGATTAAAACCTCAGAAGAAAAATAAACTTTACTACAACATCTACCAAATATAAAACTGTGGACCACACCTTGGTAATCCCAGCATTCAGAGAACTGAGCCAGAAGGACCTGAGCTAGTCTGTGATAGAAGTGTCTGATCATCCTACACTACCTTATAGCAATGTCCTGTCTCAAAAGATGTATAACTATATAAAATACAGAGGGTAAATTAAGAAATAGAATGGTTATGAGTCAGATATGTAAAAATAAGACTTTTTATGCTTGCAAAGAACAGAACAGTAAAGGTGAAAAAAAACATATTGTTATATACAACTTTTAAACTTTAGAATGTTCAAAATTATGTAGTAAAATGAGCAACCCTGACAAATTATTCTGTTTTGTTGTTGTTTGGTTTTACAGACAGGGCCTCACTCTGTAGTCTGAAATTGCCTGGAACTCCCTATATAGAACAGGCTGGCCTCAGACTCACAGAGATCTGCCTGTCTCTATCTGCCAAATGTTGAGAATAAAGGTGTGCAACACCACACCCAACTAACAAATTATGTTTAAACTAAAAATATGTAATTTGTAGCCTTGTTACTTTAATTATTCTGAACTCTAAGAGTCTAATTTATGAGTTACCAGACTGAAACAAAAGTGAATAAATAGATAAATTACCCAGTCTGAATTTCAAGCACCAAAACAGAATATGGATATTGTAAATCCCAGCCTTGATCAGAGAAATGATGGCATAAAATCACTATCTTTTTCTCATTTATGAATTCTCTAATCTGACAGCCTATCTTTGTCACTGCCATGCTGATGTCTGTAGAGGATTTCACAATGTTTTTGTATATAGGTTCACTGTGGCATACATTTGCAAGTAATAACACTTACACACTGTTTAAGCCAGAAGAGTCCTAGAATTTTTATTCCAAATAAATCATTTAGAACAATAATGTCTCTAGTGAGAAGATGTTTGTCAGTCGTTTATAATGATAATAATGTTAACCTCAGAGTAGGTGAACATAAAGTAAAATAATATATACCCAGTAATAATAAAATTTCAGGGAGAATACACAGCAATATAAGTAATGCCAAGATGTGAAGTGACAAAGATGGTGTCTGTTTATGCAACTGCAAAGGTGTGAATGCATAAATGACAAGAGGTAGGGGTGTGACAGTTCATTAGCAGACTCAAGTGACAAAGTTCAGGATGCTTTTCTTCTACATCCATATTTTCTGCATCTTTTGAAATATTACTTGAACATGTTGAAAACTGTAAATTTCATCTTTTCTCTCAGTATCTATTTGTTTATTTATTTATTCACCCATATAGTCAGTCAGTCATTTTTTGAGATAAGGTTTAGCTGTATACATCAGGCTGACCTGGAACTCAGTTTATATTCCAGGCTGACCCCAAAATGGAGATCCTCCTGCTTCAATCTCTCACATGCTGGGATTACAGATGTACACTATCATATCCAACATCAGGTTTTTAATATCATAGACACTTGTATCTGACATTGAAGATGAATAGCATATTTATACTACTTATGTCAGAGAATTGGAATACCAGACATACAAGAGTTTCAAAGTCTCCTTCTCTAGAAAGGAAATTGTCTAGAAATCATATGCTCAACTGAAAGGAACAAAACCTCTTAATTAGGATTAATTAGGACTTCCAAAACTGATACCTTGGGCATCTACTTCCTAAGAGACCTTACTGTCATGAAGAGAGATAATACAGCCCATTACACAACACTATCTCAGACATGTCTTCCAGTGACCGAATGGCAAAAAATGCAGCACTCTCATGATAATAGGCCTCAAAGCACCACTCTCCAGAATCACTATCATTTCACCAGAGTCCAAAGGATCTTTGAATGCAAGAACATTGTTTCATAGCTGATATTGCTGTGTTCAACACACAGGAGCATGAAACATAACAATTCTCAGGGAACTGTCTGCCACAGTGTTCATGCCATGGCAGAGCAGAGCATCAACGCATTGTGGAGGGTGCACAAACACACACCATGCATAGGTTTTTGACAGAGGAGGTAAAGGCAGTTTGTGCATAAGTTAGTCTGTGTTCTTTGTGCCAGAGGCAGGAGAAACTTAAACATAACAACAAGGTGGAACCACCTGTTTGCAAGAGCCAGTGCGACAGAGCAGCCCAGCCCCCTGGGGCTTGCCAATTTATGTAAAGGCTGTAGGGCTTCCTTTCTTGGTATGCATGAAACATTTTGTAAGCCTTTGTATCAACCAGCTTATATTTAACAGAGCCAGAAACTGGGCACAAAATCCTGAGGGACTGTGTGAGCAGTCCTCAGGAGTTACCCCATTTTGTCTAGAAGACAGAGCTTACAATCAGGTTGGTCTGAAGGAAGATTAAAGAAGCTGTGAGCATCTCTGTTGGTGTCTTCACACAGCCCAGTTCCCGGATGAAAGACATCTGTCTCCCCAGTGCACTAGCGGGAGTCTTGTCAGCAGAGCAGGGATCTCTGGGGACATGCCACTCACTTGGGTGGATTCACCTTCTTCTTTTCTCTGGCTACTTAATCTCTTTCCTCACTTCCTCTGTCTAAAGACAGACCAGCAAATGACTCTAAACATCAGGGTCTTGGTAAAGAGAGGCACACCAGAGGGATTCATTAAGAGCATGGCTTCTGTGTTTATAGTAGTCTAGACCTAGTGTGTGCATGTGTGCCTGCTTATCAGAATGCTGTTAGGTCCTTGGGGGAAGAACAGTTTCCTGAAATGCCAGCTGTTCTCTGCTGTCATTGCCATGCTGAAAGCTTGGTGATTTAGTCTCATTATTGTGACATTATTCTTCAGATCCATGCTACATTCATAGTGACCAGTTAAAGCCTGTCACTTCCCAAGTAGGATTCAAACCCAGAGGATGATTTTATTTCTGACTTATCATCATGAAGACAAGGATGAATTTCAGATCCCAGGTGCTTCTCTTCCTCCCTTCGAGACAGGATTAGGATCACTAAAAAAATAAGTATTCAGAATTCATTATCAATGATAGTTAATGTGACTGTTAAATGCACCACTGTATATTATAGTAATAAATAAAATCAAGACAAATTTTCAAATATGATTTAGAAAATGATATTTCTCATCTCCATTCCCAAACTTGTTTATCTTGCAAGTTTCTGAACCCCCTTTCTGGGAGCCCAAGACTTTCACCTTTCCCTTCACCCTCTCATCCCCTTCCACTTTCCCAGTGGCCTACAGACTGACTACTTGGTGTTTTATGACTATCCCCTCCTGGTAGTCATGAGTGTGTTCGAATTACTCTTGTGTACTAGTCCATCACCTGTTGTACCTTCAGCCTAGCTTTGTCCTCTCTGCTGAGACAGTAGTTTCAAGCAAAGCACTTGCACTTATCCATTTTCCCAAGTATCATGAGGCTATTTACACCCTGATGTTTACTACAGCACTATTCACAGAAACAGTTATGCAAGCAGCCTGTGTCCAGCAAAATAGAGGTGGACAGAATGTGGTCCAGATGCAACAGAATTACCTTCGTTCACAGAGAAGAATGAGCTTACATTGATGCCAGAAAGTGTGTGTGACAACATAGCATCATACTAAGGGAATTTAGCCAGTTTCAGAAAAGCATCATGGCTCCCATTTGTGGTCCCTATATTTTATATAGATACCTAAAATCATATAGGGCATGAAAGTAGAAATCAAACAAAGAACAAAGGAGAATAATGAGTGGGAGAAAAGGGAGAGTAGGGTCTATGGGAAGGACCTGATCAATGTGCAATGCGTATTTGTATGAAAATGTCCCTTTATAAACAGTATTGTGTTCAGTGAATATATGCAATGGATACGCTTAAGGAAGAAAATTTTACAATGTCTTTTCTAAAGAATGCCCCATCACTTACTCTCCCCATAACATCAAGCCCAGTATGATGGTAGTGAAGTCACTTCCTCAGCCTCTTTTTTCCATTTCTCCCTTCCCCCATCTTTCTGCTGAAATACATGTACCCTCCTGCTTCTGTGCTTTTAGCCAAACTTGAATCACCCTCTGCTTCTTCACTCTCTGTCGCTTCATCATGCTACTTCCAAGGGACTTTCCCTAAGCCCCCAACTCCAAACACCCTCACCCAGGGCAGTGCCTTACAGAGAACTCACCTACTCAACCATACCTGTCCATATTCTAAACAAGCATTAGTAGTTTTACAAGCGAGAAATATTTTCCCTCTTGAAGTACCTTGCACAGTGGTTTAACACCGTCATTGAGATGCTCACCGAATGCCTGATTCTTCTCCTTCTTTCTTCCAGCGGCACCACCGCCCTATTCTTATGACCATGAGATGGAGTGCTGTGTGGACCTGCCTCCACCGTACTCTCCCACCCCACAAGCTTCAGCCCAGCGCTCTCCACCCCCTCCTTATCCTGGAAATTCAAGGAAATATTCCTCCTCCCAGAACAGAATATGTGCCAATTAGCAGTTTCGCCCAGAACAAAAGGCCTCAATTTAGAAACACACAAGAAAATAATTGTCTGCTGTTTAGGGTTCTCAGGCAGAACGCCCATGTGTGCCGGGCTCCTGCCCTGCTCAGAGCTGACCCTCCCTGTGAGGAGAATTATGCTCAGTTCTCTGATGTCATATATTAAGTGATCTACTGATCCACCCAAGCACAATCATATTAAAGAAGTGCACTTGGCAGACCATCTGATCATCATACTGCCTTAGGACTAACTGGAAGAAATTTCAGTATTGAGCCTGGAATAAAGACGAACACACGATATTCTGACTATATCAGGAAAGACCTTTGGAAGAGTTAGAATAATTCATAATTTCTTTTGTCCACAAAAATGTATTAAGTGCCTTAGAGCCCACTCTGTGCCTGACACCATTGGGGCCACAGGGTGGAAGCAACCAGAAGGGAACTTTGGTTTTGGCACAGGCATACCTCATCTTGTTGCACTTTGCCCTTTTGCACTTTGCAGGTGTTGCAGTTTTTATGAATTGAAGGTCTGTGGTAACCTTGTGCCAAACCGTGTCATTCTGCCAACAGTAGGAGCTTGCTTCCTATCTTTGTATTTCCTATCTTTGTAATTTTGGTAATTATCACAATATTTCAAACATTTTAATTGTTGTTATACGATGGCTATTACAGTTGATGTCGTTAAGGCAGTCTTTTGTTTTGGGTTGTCATGAACTCTGCCCCCATAGAACGGTGCTTGGTGGACTGACAAACATCGTATGTGTTGGGTCTGCCCCACTGTGAAGCTCCACCTTCCCTCCCCATCTCTCCCTATTCCAGGAACAGTATTGAAATTAGGCTAATTAAGAAGAATCATATCTCTTACTTTAAACTCAAAGCTGAAAATAATTCATCTTGATGAGAAAGGCATGTTCAAATCTAGGATAGGCTAAAAGGCTGGCTTCTTATACTGTGCTCATAAGGTAAGCTGTAAACACAAGTGAGAATTTCTTGAAGGAAACTAAAACTGCCTCTCTCCAAACACCTGCATGATAGAAAAAAGAGAACAGACACCGTTGTTTCTAAGGAATGCTCTTCA
Organism: Pachyuromys duprasi; assembly: GCA_028658305.1. Taxonomy (NCBI): domain Eukaryota; kingdom Metazoa; phylum Chordata; class Mammalia; order Rodentia; family Muridae; genus Pachyuromys; species Pachyuromys duprasi. Next base: position 96,618,020 of record CM053753.1, on the reverse strand, counting down.
CTGGTGTGGGTAGCAGATCAAAATAGTCATATATCCTCAAGTCATAAAGCTTAATTCAGAGCTGGGACCTAATTTTCTTCATTCTACAAAGGCTAGCAGAGGCATAAGAAAAATGCAAGCATAACTTACATGCTGTAAGAGAAAGATTTGAAGGGAGCAGAGATCGGTCCTGGAGTGAAAGAAAGGAGCTACCTCTGAGTATCAAAGAGCAAAGTGAAGCAGCAGTTACTACTCTGGGAACTAGAGCTCATTCTCCTAAAGCCCTAGTTAGGATCGCACATAAGGAAGGCTGCAGGAAACCAAAGTCTAGATGTAAACGAAAGACCCTGCTGGAAGAAGACATGGCCTTCTAGAACTTTCAAAAGAAGAAGGAGTAGAAGAAGAAGGAGGAGGAGAAGGAGGAGGAGGAGGAGGAGGAGGAGATGGAGAAGAAGCAGCAGCAGCAGCAGCCATCTTAACTCCAAGCCTCAAAAGACAAGCTAGCTTTCTTGTTAGTGTCTATAAGACAAAGGGTGACTATCACATGAAACCAACTTTCAATGTTCATTTACTAGTCAAAAATCTTAGCTCTCTTAAGAATATACTAAATATACTCTGCCTATAGCCCACAGACAGAACAACCAAGTCCATCTTCAGTGTAGTTTAATGAATATTTTGAGCCAAGTGTTGAGACCTACTGCTCAGGGAAATACAAGATTTCTTCAAAATCTTACTGCTTATTGACAGTGTACTGATCATACAAATGTCCAGCTGAAGATATACAAAGAGACAAGGATGTTTTCATATTTACTAGTGATCCCATACCCACTCTGGCTCCCATAGACTGTGGCTAACTTCAGCTTTCAAAACGTACTGTTTAAGAGGCCATAGATGACACAAAAATGGGGTCTTCTGGAGGCTTGACGAAATAACTTGGAAGCATCCTGGAAAGCACTCACAACTGTACATATCATCCAGATCATCCATGATTCATGAAAAGAGGTCAGGATATCAATATTAATGTATATTTAGAAGAAGCTGATTTCAACTGTCATGTATAACTTTGGGAGTTTTAAGGCTTTGGTGAAGGAGGTGCATGCAGATATGATAGAACCACAAAGGAACAAGAATTAGAGAAGGAACTTGGAGGTGTAACTCAGTTACTACATCTCATGATGTCACTATGATATGAACAATTGCTTCTTATGGGTGAGCATAAAAAGTGGTTTCTTCAGGTGAAATATACTTCTGGTAAAATGTACTGTGGGCAAAGATGATATGATGGCAAAGAGTTTATGGTATTTTTAAGTGATTTGATGTCAGCAGCAGGATAAGACATAACAACAAATCTGAAGGAAGATAAAAGCCACCAAATGGCATCACATGCTGTGGAGGACAGTTTCATGAAGAGAAGTTTCAATCCATGCAATAGGCTTCACTGTCAGCCTAACAGTTTTTCAGCTTCAGCAACCACCAGCATAACCACTGAGCAGCTGTCACCACACCACAACCAAAAAGACTTGGACCTGCTGAAAGCTCAGGTGCTAGTTGCCACTTTTTACCAATAAAATATTTTAATGAGTGTGCATATATTTTTTGAAGACACTTAATAAACTGTAGTGCAGTATAAACTTAACTTGAATGAGCACTGGAAAACCAAAAGTATCCCTGTGACTCCCTTACAAAATTTGTTTTACAGGAAAGACAATCAGCTTCATGGATGACATCAAAGTGTTTCTGGTACAGGAGAAAAATCAAACCCATGCCATGTCTAATGTAGATCTGTAGAAACAAAACAACAACAACAACAAACAGTTGCAACGTTACTGTTAATTACATAGTTTTGTGAAAATCCCTTCCATCGAGATTCCACACAAAATCTGGCAGCGTAGTAAAGAAATATTCTAGAAAGTATGTCTAAAAATGAATAGCAAATTAGTCCTTTGAGCCTCAAATGTTTGCTTATGTTTTAGGTAGGTTTATAATGACCACTGTGTTCCCAGCAGTGAAAGCAGTAGATGAATTGTATCCATTTAATTTGATTATTTACACAAGATCAAAAATACTCAACTGGTTCTGGGGGCTCATATCTCCATTGTCATCCCTATTCCCTCCCCAAAACCACTTGGCTTTAGTCACAGGTATGATGAAGGTTGCTCCAACTGTGGAATAAAACGTGAAAAACCAATATTCCCAGGGTTTTACATCAGTAGCAAAAGGCCATAACTCGACTGTATTCAACACACTTTTAAGGGGTAAATAAAACATTTCTTTCTACAGAACTATACCTTAATGTAATAGCCAATTCTTCCCATTTTATAAACTTTAAATACTCTATTCTTTTAAAAGTTACAGAATTAATGTGAAAAGTAAGAAGGCACCATGTTACCTTTTGCCCAAGTTCAGATGTGTATGAAGTGCTAACCGCTAAATGCAAAAGCAGTCAATATAAAAATTCAAATATGCCATGTTCTACTGCAATTGACCTTCACATTTATATTTTTATGTGGATCCTTTTGTGTACTTTAAGACTAAGTGGATACTAGACCTATAATATAGGATAAACATACTAAAATCTGTACACCTAAAGAAGCTAAGCAAGAAGAAGGTCCTTGGGTAAGATGATCAATCTTCACTCAGAAAGACAAACAGGGTGAACATTGGAAGGAGAAAACAAGAAACAGGACAGAAGCCTACCTCTGAGGGCCTCTGAAAGACTCCACCCAACAGTGCGCCAAAGCAGATGCTGAGACTCTTAACCAAACTTTGGGCAGAGTGCAGGGAATCCTATGAAAGAAGGGGGAGATAGAGGGACCTGGAAAGGACAGGAGCTCCATAAGGAATGCAACAGGACCACTGGGCACAGGGTTTTTTTTTCTGAGACTGATACTCCAACCAAGGACCATTCATGGGTATTACCTAGAACCCCTGCTCTGATGTAGCCCATGGTAGCTCAGTATCCAAGTAGATTCCCTAGTAAGGGGAACAGGGACTGTCTCTGACATGAACTCAGTGGCTGGCTCTTTGATCATGTTCCCCTGATGGGGGAGCAGCCTTGCCAGGCCACAGAGGAAGCCAATGCACCCAGTTCTGATGAAACCTGATAAGCTAGCATCAGATGGAAGGGGATGAGGACCTTCCCTATCAGTGAACTTGGAGAGGGGAACAGGAGGAGATGAAGGATGGATGGTGGGAGGGAATAAGGGAAATGGCTACAGCTGGGATACAAAGTAAATAAACTGTAATTAATATAAAATACAAAAAATAATTAAAAACTATTTGCTGATCACTAGGAATTGATGATCAGACATGCCACTTTAAAAGGAAACCTAAAACACTCAATTCAATATCAGGATTATAAATCAGTAACATTCTAAAATGGCACTAAGAAACTTGATAAATAGCCAAAAGAAATACCTTCTAGTATAAGTTATGGAATCCATGCTTGTAGTTGAGAAACTCAATATGAGTTAATAGTGCTGATTACTGTATCAGATCTCCACATTAGAAATATGTAGATTTGACTGAACATGGTCTACAGACGGAATTGAGGCAGCTTTGTTTTGAGTGGCTTGCTTGGCTAAGGCAAGGATAATCTTAGCTTCAGAGGAGATGGGATGCCTCCGAGAATTCTGGCTGTTCTAGTGAGAGGCTGCCTCACATGAAGAATTGGCATAGGGTTAAACAGTACACAGGCTTGAATTTATTTTTCCTCTGCAAATGT
>CM053753.1:96594560-96613817 GCA_028658305.1 Pachyuromys duprasi | reverse complement strand
CTTTGATTTACAGAAGCTTTTCAGCTTCATGAGGTCCCACTTATTGATTGTTGATCTTAGAGCCTGTGCTGTTGGTGTTCTATTCAGGAAGTAGTCTCCTGTGCCAATAAGTTCTAGGGTCTTCCCCACTTTTTCTTCTAACTATACACCAACTTTTTTAATCCTGTATCTCACCTAGGATACTTTATTTCTGAAAACTAAATTTTTGTTCTATGATGTGAATGATATAATGGGCCTCACTGGGTTTCCTAAAACTGGATGAAAATGTGCAAATTTTTTTCTTTAGTTTGGAGCCTGAGATTTGGAAAATAGCCTAACCATATGAACTCAAATTAAAAATTTTAAATATGTAATAAAATAATTGTCTCTAGAGCTGCATTTAAAGCTAAAGTAACTGAAACTAAATTAAGTGAAAAAATTTTCTTCAGTTTCACTAACCCATTTCAAGTGATGTGGCTGGTGTCTGCCATTCTGGACTGTGGCTTACTGACAAGGACTGTGAAAACTGTGAGGTGGGTAACAGAGAGACTCTAAAGAACTCAATTACCTCTAACTAGAGAACTGATAATTCTAATGCTCTTCAATAATGAGGGACTAAAGTATTGTGATACTAACAGGCTGTGATGTGCGGGGAATGATGCCCTCTAAGATCCTCCCAAGAATAGAGATAGGAAAAGTATTCCAAAAGCTAGTGGGCGAAAGACAGGAGACAGACCATGGATCTCATATTAGAGTTGGTCAGACATCCTCCGTCTCCTCCCAGAGTCAAGTCAGTTCTCCAAATGCCAGATCAACTCTAGACACCATAGTAATAGCCAAGGCAGCTTCATCTTCTTAAGCTGCAAAACCCCATTAATCCTTCTGTTTTCTGTAATCCTCTAGTCTCCACCAAACAGAAATTATACATAACACACATCTACACTCCTCCAATCTTGTCTTTGTCCAGCAAACTAAGACAAATCTTAGTTGTAGATGATGTAGGTCAAACACCCATGAGATAGTATCCCTTTCAAAGTGTGGAGTGCTAGACGCAATTATTTCTCTTTTTACTCTTTGTTTTTAATTTTTGATACATGTATTCATTCTTCATGACATTTTTTGTTTCTTTATTTTATTTTATTTTGTTTTTAGCTTCATTAAAACAATCTAACACCAGATTATAAAGTCACAGGATCACCTACATAAAACAAGAGGACTCACACCAGGGCACAGAAAGAAGTAGGTGGAGAGAATCGGGGGCCATCTTGGTACTATTTATCACAGCCAGGGAAATTCTCCTATGGCTGCTATTTGGACTGTAGGCAATGTAGAAAAATAAATGTTTCCTTCTAACAAGAACATATTGACTCAATAGCTAAAGGAATCCCAGGGCTATGTCTGGCTGTAATCAAATTGCTTTTATTGAAGTGACAATAGTAGAAAAGATCCAGCAACACTGAAAGGGTGTGCTAGCCAAGCAGCACATTCCTGAGCAACATTGAAAGAGGCACATGCAGCTTGTGTTCTTCATAAAGTTCATCTACTCTCTGCGCATTGCACTTGGCAGAGAGGGAAGTGTACCACATACCACTCACCTCTCTTAACAAGTCTCAATAGAGTCCCAAATTCTAACCTTTTGTTTCCAGATTTTCCCAAGATGCTTATGTAATCCTCACCAGAACGATTCCAAGACAAGTCTCCAAGTGAATGTACATGGATCAAGCTGCTCTGGAGCCTAATCCAGAACCTTCAGTAAAAACAGAAAGAATGAGTCCAAGGACAGTCTTGAGATAACACAAATGTGCTAGGGAGCTCTGCCTTCTCTGGAGCGAACCATCAAGTGGCTCACAGATCCAGTTCCTTCTGGTTAGCTTGTCCTCTTCTAAGCCATCGCTGGTAGCTTCTGAGTGTGGAGGGACATCATTTTCTCACATGTATTTGACTGTGGGTGGCAAATGAATGAGACAACTGGGCTTGCTTCCATGGCCTGACACATGGACATTTTAATTTTCACTGACTGAAGTCTACAGACAAAAAACAGATGAAATGTGATATCCCTGCACATCAGTCACTTAAGGTGAGATGTGATTCCCCTTTCTGTACCTGCACACCAATCATTTACTGGCGATAACTTTGGAAGCAGATCAGAAGGGTCAACTATTCTGAATTGAACTCCTGTGAACATGCCGTAGAAAGAAGCCCTTCTGAGCCCTTTGTCACCGTGTTAACAGAGGACATTAGCTTCCTTACCTGCTGGCCTTGGGGATAGATCCTTCTCTTGCTTATTCTGTGAAAGCGTGTTCATTCTTCCATACACCACAAATGGGCCCAAACCCATACAAGAAAACATTAGCAGTTTTTTTTTTTCAGTCAGAATTCACTGTGTCCCTCCTCAGCCCACTTTTGTAGTTATTTTGTATTCTTCATAACCTGGATTGTCTATCTTTCTGCCCTTTGCCCTATAAGCCCCTTGGAAGCAAGAACTTGAACAACATCTCCTGGGGGACATTATACATTTAAATCACAAAATAATTGGGTGATAATAGTCAGTATTTGACAATTTAAAATACTAAGACTGGGTTGGGATGACCACTCAGTTAGCAGACTATTTGCTTTGCAAGCATAAGGTCCTGAGTTCAATCCCCAGAAACTAGACATGGTAGCGCAGGCATGTGATCCCAGCACTGGGGAAGCAGAGGCAAGCAGATCTCTGGAGCTCACTGGCTAGCCTGCATTACCCTCATTCCAGATGAAAGTGAGAGACCATATCTCCAAAAACAATATGGGCAGCTTATAAGAAATGGTAACTGGGATTTTTCTCTGGCCTCCGCACACATGCAAATTCATGTGCATTCAAACCCTATATGCGCTTGGGCATCATATACATGAGCACATAGATGCAAACACAGAGAAAATTAGATTTCGATGGGGCGAGCTAATAGTGAACAGAATATTTCTACATGGTGTCCAGAATCTGAGGTGTGGATTAAAGAAATGACCCAATGCTGAAGTATGCTAATTTTTAACTGATGACACATATCTGTCTAGACACAAGTGAATTGTGATGTTAAACCAAATGTACATCTCTGTCCATGTAAATGAAAGTATTCATCTTGATTGACTCCTTTAAAAAGAATAAAACTACATGCCAGCTTGGCAGAGTCACTTGTCTAATTCTACAAATTGAAATTGACTTTCTCCTATTTTTAAATAAAGATAATTGCTTCTTAAGTCACATTTCCATAGAATGGATTCTGATGTCACTCAAACTTTAGATACAGTGTACAAGTGACTCACTCAAAAGCGTTCGTACTGTAACGAGACACTGTGATACATTCATTTCCATTTCTTCAAAGTGTATTTAAAAAACTGAATATTCTGAAAAGAAATGAAAACCAGTTAAGACAGAATGAAAAATGGGAAATAAATGGCAAGCAGCTTTTGATATTGAGTATATGCAGAGCAATAGTATATTGACTCACATTATAAAGATAAAAAACACCTTTGTGAAATTATTCTTAATAGACATCCTTATAAATGTCACCTGTCATAACAACAATGACAATATCTATATGTGTGTGTGTGATCATATGTATTATGAGCACTGTTCTAATACTCTCTGTATTCAAACTTGACGCTACTCAACTCTATGTGGCAGGGACTAAAAACACCCTCAGATTTTCATTATTAAAAACTGGATTGTGTGGGGAAGCAGCCTTACCAGGCCACAGAGGAAGACAATGCAACCACTCCTGATGGACTAGGATCAGAAGGAAGGAAAGGAAGACCTCCCCGATCAGTGGACTTGGGGAGGGGCATGTATGGAGAAGGGGAAAGGAAGGTGAGATTGGGAGGGGAGGAGAGAGGAGTTTATGGGGGGATACAAAGTGAATAAAGTTAAATTAATAAAAATTAAAATAAAAAATGAAAAAAATGGATTGTGTGACTTCACCATTAAAAAGAAAAGGCATTTCTTTCAGTAGGAATAAACTGAGTTCTTCAAAGAATACAACCAGATTTTTGTTCCTTGTGACTTGCCTGTGAGAGTTTTGGGGCTGGAGGAGAGACTTAAATTCCGAGTGAAGGCCTGCACATGTTTGAACAGTCTTAACGACTCACACACTTCCATTCCTCATCTGCTGCAATTCTTCCTGGGGCTCCAGTGTTTAGGACAATGTGGGCAGGACCAGAGAGTGAGTGGACTCTCTTGTTTCTGAGACAGCACCTGGGCTCAGCACCCAGCCTTACTAGGTAACCTCTCTGCCCCACCCCCACCCCAGGTTGCCTGCTACCACAATGAAGTTTCCATTCCACAAGTCCTAAAGCTTTCATTATCTATGGCCAAACAGAAATAAACAATTCATAGGTTTTGTATTGTACGCTATTCTGAGAGGCATGATGAAAACTCACCTATTTGGCTACGTCATACTCTGGCCATGAATCCTTCCCGTGTCCTGAATACCTACCATTTAGTAACTGTTTATATTGTCAGGTTATTGACTGCTGTGGTAAGGCAATGCTTGTGTTCAAATAGCCTCTATTTTAATGGTCTGATAAAAAGGAGTGTGGTTGCTAATTCAGATCTCAACAAGGCAAGCTTAAAATGCTTCTGTTGGATGAAAAGATAAAAGTACAATTAGATTTTCCTAAAGGCTACATTCATATAACCCTTATTCTTATTCATTATAGTTATTATATATTATTATTAATATTAATTTATTACTGTGTCTATATTATAAATTAAACCTTATCATAGTATGTACGTGTGTATGTATGTATGTGTTAAACTATACAAACTACATACTTCAGTGTTATCTGTGCTTTCAGACATCTACTTAATGGCAGGTCTATTTTGTCCAAATATTCCTTTGAAATTTGTAGTGGTGAAATGAGTATTGTGTTACTCATTTCTAGAAGTTCAAGTTCAGTTGAGAGTATTAAAATAATTGGGTATTACTATAGATAAGAAAGAACTTTAAGATGAAATAGTCAACTTCCATACTTTACACAAACAGCAGAGTTTAAAAATAACTATCTGAGACTGTCTTCTGTGACTGTCACAGAATACCTGAGACTGGGTGATTTAGAGTGAACAGGAATTTATTTGGTTAACAACTGTGGAGGCTGAGAATCCCAAGAGCATTGTCCCAATTCTGGTAAGAGCCCTCATACTATCTTCTCTATGGTAGAAGGTATACTAAGAGAACAAAAGAACAGGGGAAGAAGAAAGAATGTAAACCACTTTTAGAACAAGCCCGCTCTGGACAATGACCTGATTCCATTCATTGAAACCAAGACCAAGGCTCAGAAAGTCCTGACATGAAGGCTCAATCCCTTGAATCCTCTGTCTATTCCATTTCTTATTTATTTTGTGTTTAACAAATGCATAGGATTTAGTGTGTTCCAAGCATCATAAGGAGCTTTTCCATGAATATCATCTCATTTAGTCATAAAATAACGTGTATTCTATGGATGAGAGAACTAACTCACGGAGCATTCACAGAAGCAGAGCAGCTGAAGAGACCCTCTGTACTCTTGACATAAAGCGCTTGCTCTAAACAAAAAGAGAAAATATAAGTTATTACTTTAGAGACAACAACATGGCTTGTATTATAATATGTTAATTTTCATGTTACTTTTTAGCTAGCATTGGAGTTGAGACTGGGACCTTAACGTCTTTTTTGTTACCTGCTACACTATCAAAGGAATTTCTCTGCACAATTCTTGGTTCTGCTGTGATTGCCACTGTTTCAAAACTAAGGATTTCTGTGCATGATCTGTTCCCTGTCTAGAGTTGAGTCTTGACCTGACTGGGAAGGTGAGGAAATGAAGGAAAGACAGACAAGGCATGAGTGATAAAACCTTGGGGGAGCAGGGTGGGGAGTGTTAGGGCTTTCACTGCAGTCCCTTGGATATCCATTCTCAATGTGGCTATGTTGAGATCTGGGTGGGACCTGGAAAGAAAAACAATGCTCTCTGGGAGTAACATACTAAGAAGACACTAATGCTGGTTTCACAGGAGGAAGTTTCACATGGGTAGGTTGTTACAAAGTGAGGTATTCCGTAAATACTATACTCTGCAGGCAGCTCCTTTCTCTTCTTTTGCATCTTGCAATTCAACCAAGAGGCAATTCCACATTGTTTACACAGCCCAGCTGCCAGAATGTGAGCCGAATAAACTTCATTTCTGTATTAGCTACTCAGTCTCAGGTATGTCGTCACAGAACACAGACTGTACTAATACACATGCATCATGGATAAAGAGGATGGGGTACTCTGTGTGCATGCTTGGCAGTACCCTGGAGGCAAAACACAGTTTTATATTTGTTTTGCATAAAGTTAATTTAACACCATGTTCTAATCCTGACAATTCTCCTCCTCTTTTTATTATAGTAACATGATCAATTCACGACATTTTCCATTTTGTTTATTTTAGCTATAGTTTGCTTGCTGATTGTCTGGGTGGGTGGCCTCTTACTTGTAATGAGGGCTTATCTATTTTACAGTTTACAAAAATATAAAGATTGAAACCAGAACAGCAAGATATCTCAGTGGGTGACGATGCTTGTTGTCAAGTCTGATCCTAATGAGCTAAGTTTGATGTCCAGATCCCTCAGTGGTAGAGGAGAGCTGACTCCCCAAGGTTCGTTCTGACATGTCCACTCTTGCATTGGTACACATGATCGTGTGCAAGCACACATATGCACGCATGCACACACACACACACACACACACACACACACACACACCACTAAATTAATAGTTGACCTGAACTAAAAGTTCAGCAACCAAAGAAGGATATCAAGTACTACAAAGACCAATCTTTGTCAGTTCATTTGGTTCATTCAACAAATACTCTCTGACTTGCGTTTATCAGTTGTGGCTATGGGCTCTATGCATCATCCAGAGAGCAAAACTCCTCAGCACTTTGTTCTAGTAAGAAGGACAGAGGATTAAAGAAAATGTAATACATCCATTGTGAAAAATCTCTGAGGGGCAAATAGCAAGGACGAAAGAAGAGCAAACAGGTTTGGTGTAAAAATAGAAGGCAATGTTTGGTAGGAGGCTAGGGAGATTTTCACTGCCATATTCTTTAAGCAGAGAACTAAAGGTAAGCAGGGAGGCATGAGGATGCACAGCGAGAGAGAGCAGCACAGACTCAGGCCCGAAACTGGGACACAGTCAGCTTAACGAAGAGCAAAGAGCCTTTTAAGGCCGGAGCAGAATGAATGGAACAAAATGAACAGGGATACAATATCAGAATGGCAAAGATTTAGACATTTGCTCTGAGTGAAATGGAAAAAAAATCAATGGAGAATATTGAGACAAAAGAGAAAGGTAGAAGATTAATGGATAAATAGATGGAAGATAGATAGGTAGATAGATAGATAGATAGATAGATAGATAGATAGATAGATAGATAGATAGATAGATTGATTGATAGATAGATAGATAGATAGATAGATAGATAGATAGATAGATAGATAGATAGATAGATATAGAGGTAGATAATAGATATAAATATATTACTAATAATGTGTTCAATTCAAATGACAAAATTGTAAAATATATATTCTTTAATTTAATGTATAGCATTTCTATATTGGTCTTCAAATGCCAATGGGCTTCGGTTTATAATTGCCATTGTCCTCACAGGGGTACTTGATAACAGAAAGAGAAGAGTGTATGAGATGGGGGATCAAGGGATGGAGAAAGTAGAGGAAAAGGGGGAGAGAGAGAAAAGATATACACACACAGAGAAAGAGACAGACAGACAGACAGAGAGAACAGAAGCTGAGCTAAGGTAAATATGTAACCAGGGACAGTTTCATCAGCTGCTGGCTATCCATATCACCACAATATTCCAGGTGCATGTTTGCATACTACAGAAGATAAAGGAAATTATAAAAATGTAAGAAGGACCTTGAAGGGGTTAGAGATAGGGGAAGATTTGAGGGTAGTGGTTAAGGATGGTACATAGAAAGTGTTCCAGTAAAACAAGGGGCTCTTAACATCAAGAGTTACAGCTCTCTGAGGACAGAATTTTTTTACTTAACTATCCCTTAACACCAAATGAATACTGGCAGAACTCCAGCTATCCTTTCTTCATCTACATTATGTGGTGTGTGTGTGCATTTGTGTATTTGTGTGTCCAATAATAAAATTTCAAAGCACACGACTAATTTTTAATGTGTTTTATCTCCCCCTTCTTTCATAAGATTCCCTGCACTTTACCCAAAGTTTGGCTATGAGTCTCTGCATCTGCTTTTATACCTGCTGGGTAGGGTCTTTCAGAGGCTCTCTGTGGTATGCTCCTGTTCTGTTCCGTTTTCTCCCTCTTCCAAGGTCTATCCCGCTTGCCTTTCGGAATGATGATTAAGCATCTTACCCAGGGTCCTCCTTCTCGCTTAGCTTCTTTAAGTGTACAGATTTTAGCATGCTTAGCCTATATTATATATCTAATATCCACTTATAAGTGACTGGAGTGCCACAAGGAGAGCAACAGAACCAAAAAATCTGGGCCCAAGAATCTTTTCTGAGACTAATACTCCAACCAAGGACCATACTTGGAGATAACCTAGAACTCCTGCTTTGATGTAGCCCATGGCAGCTCAGTATACAAGTGGGTGTCCTAGTAAGGGGAACAGGGACTGTCTCTGATATGAACTCAGTGGTTGGCTCTTCGATCACCTCCCCCTGAGGGGGGGCGGGCAGCCTTACCAGGCCACAGAGGAAGACAATGTAGCCAGTCCTGATGAGACCTGATAAGCTAGGGTCAGATAGAAGGGGAGGTGGACCTCCCCTATCATTGGACTAAGGAAGGGAGATAGGAGGAGAAGAAGGAAGGTGGGTGGGACTGGGAGGAGAAGAGGGAGGGGGATACAGCTTGGATACAAAGTGAATGAAGTGATGTAAGTAAATAAATAAATAAAAACAAAACAGAAAAGAAAAAATATAGTCAGCTGAATCACAAAATTCAAATTTTAATTTCCTTGAGTAAGTATTATAGCTAATAAAATCCATAAGTAATTTTCCTGACTTAGATAAGAGCATACCTAGTAACTATGCCATTTCAGAACAAATTCCCCTATCAGTGGACTTGGGGAGGGGCATGGGAGGAGATGAGGGAGGGAGGGTGGAATTGGGAGGGAGTGAGGGAGAAGCTACAGCTAGGATACAGAGTGAATAAATTATAATTAATAAAAAATTTGTTTTGTGTGTTTTCATTTTTTAAGACTTCCTTAAGATAAATTGAAGAGGCAATTCTGTGGCAGAGCACAGTGCATGCAAGGCGTGGATTCAATCTGTACTGAGGCAGAAAGAAATGAGTGAGGAAGAAAAGGGAAGAAAAGAGGAAGGGAAAAGGAAAAAGAAGGGGGAAAAAAGAAATTTTCTTAGGTCTTACTTCTGAAATGTCAGCAGGCTGTTTGTGGTCTCTGGGCCTCCTCCTGGGCTTCTGCCTATGCTTCTGCTTGTTCATAGTCAGTTTCCTCCTAAATAGAAACAAGCAGCTGCTCTCATTCATTGGCATGGACGGCAGATGGAGATAATAACATTTATATCAGATCACATAAATGTGAGAGCTGATAATTCTGTTTCTTATGGATGTGTGTAGGAATAGTTTTGCCAATTTTCTCTTATAAATAAGAGATAGCTTTGGCCCCTTCTTTCACAAAATCATTCTGATTTGTGAGAAATTTAATATCCTCTGTACACATCTTTGGGCACTTACAAAGCAAAAGTGCAAAGTGCTGTTGATTGCACTGCTGACCAGCCCAGTGAGGCAGAACACAGTAGCAACAAGTTACAGGAAGTAGGTCTATCTCTCACATAAGAGATGTTGGCAGGCAGCAAAGGATAACAGAAGCCTAAGATTTGCTAAGATCTTGTCAAGGGTTAGAAAAGCTCCTATGGACAATGGGGTCAGAACTGTGCATATACACTGTGGCTGAGGGACTCTGGCAAGTAGTCTGGATTTCACACAAAATTGTATGGCCCACTGGGCTAACATGCATCCAAAGGCCTTGTCCACTCCCCCCTAATACATAGTGAGCCATTGTGACCCATTGTTGTGAGTAACATTTTTTGTCTCAAGGTTCACACATATAAGACTCCACCCCATCTACCTTGAACACATTTCATCTTTGTCATGGGACTTTGAAAATTAGGAGTCAAACAAAGTTTGGAGGTATTGTTATCTTAGATGGTTACCTTCCTCTCTGACTCAGTTGCCCCTCACCCTGTAGCATAGCCTCACTGGTCAGATGCTAGTAGGATCAGGAGGTGGTCTAGGACAGATTTCCTCTATTCCGGCATGAGCTCTGCAGGCAAGAGCTGGGTGAGCGGTTGTATATGCATCAGCCTGAAAATGTGTAAAGCAGTAAATGCACTTGGATTTTCAGAGTCAGTTAAAGAGGAACTCCAGTATCTGTTCCATCTCTGAGATGCTGCAGGACCTTCTTGGAGTAACAGAACTTTCCAGAGCCTCATTTTATCCACCTGTGAGTTGTAAACCAAAGACTGTGGATTATAGGTTTGCTTATATTTCCAGCATCTATCTGTGATTTTTCTTTTCTGGCTATGTTTCTCAGGCTCTCCTGGAACTGGGGTGATGAAATTATAGGACTGAACAACCACACCCAGCAATCTAATATTTAATTTTATATCATGTTAATACATTTGTGGTGCCTGATTGTCTGTTCAAGAATTAATGCTTGTTATTCTGGAACTATCTCTAGATAAGATGAACATTTATAGTCAATTGGCTGTAAGTAAAGAAGACCATACTTCATTGTGTGGGTGTGCCTCACCTGATCAGCCAAAGACACAGAAGCAAACACTGAGGACTCCTGAGCAAGAAGGAATTCTAAAACTTTAACATGGAAATATTAATGAGTTTTCAATTTCCTGCACTATATAGCACATTTTAATTATGGCATCTCCAATGATCAGGTCATCCAGTTTCTTTAATGGTCCCACCAACAAACGAAAAGCTATCAGTGGCCAATGGTTCTTGAAAGGTGGCAAATCAGTTCCCTCCATTGGTTAGTTCCTGTATATATGTTGTCCAATCACAAACAGGTGTACATGTATATGTACAATGAAAATGAAAGAAGTGATTGTGAATAGTGCAAGCACAGCAGGAATTGGAGAGGAGGGAAGGGGGCAGGCATGATACAGATGGAGTGTTCATGTATGAAGTTCTCCAAAAATAAAATGGGGAAAAATACACATATACAATAGATTCTGTTCTCTGAAAACTCAATAATACACTGTCTAATTTTGTTATTTCTATAAATGGAGAGGACCTATACACTGAAAGAATATCATAAGTTCTCAGGTTTATCCATTGCCTATTCTATAACAATTATTGCATGAGATCCACTGATGAGGCCAGCTCTATATGCAACCTGGCTTTATCTTTTTGTCTTCATGGAGGAAATGAAGGAAAGGAGAGAAAGATTCCATTGCTAGAGATTCCTGTAAGAAATAACTGTTGGTATTGCTCTGTTTTGTCACTGTTTTCACAGAAGCTGCTCATAACTGCATAGATTTTTAAAAAGCCCAATGAAGTCAGTGTGTCAACTATCATTTGACCCAGATCGAGCCCCAAGCAGGGTCTCATTCTACCATAAGAGAGGGCCTTCGTCTGGCCACAGTCACATATTTCAAAAGATTACTGTTGGCCCCGTTTCTGAAAACTGTCTCACATCAAGTTTAGGACCAAGCTGTGCTCCACTTGGGCTCTGGCTTCTAAATAAAAAAGAAGTAGAGAAAGGGGTTTCAAAAATAACCCCATCAGAAGGAATGCTGAAAAGTGAGGTAAAGGTTTTTCTTTGTTAGTGAATGTGATAAAAATAGTAGAGTTTCCTGAACACCATCACCTCTCAACATGAAAGCCAAAGGAAAACTCAATGTGAAGTTAGTTCCCTTACAGAGTTGACACTTCTTATAAGGCAGAAGGATACAGTACCAATAAACAGAGCTTAATTCTCTCCACACTTCACAACTTCCTATTGTGTGCTCAACTGAGGAAATTTCACCAGGAAAACACTGATGTAATCACTGTTTATAAAAGAATATTGTCACAGATTTCTGCAGTTAGACAAATCAGTTCAAGACTTCAGTCTGGGCAGTCTTTTTGATGTTATGAAAACCAATTTCCTGCCAATAAAATATGTGTCTGGAGAAGGAGTGAGAAACAGATGCAGGCAGCATCTCTTAGGAGGACAACATCGAAGTTCTGACTAGACAGCAAAGAAGTGCAAAATGTATGTCTTTACCTCTGTGGTTCCAGTTAGAGAAGATGAGCTATAAGAAACAACAGCATAAACCTGCAAAGATGTGCTCATAAATGCAGTAGTAACAATGTTGAATGTAACATTTAATCAGCATAGTTATACACTATGAGGAACCATACTGTAAAATAATCTCCATACACCACAATGGAGTTAGGTAAAACTCTGTTGTGGAGAATTAGTTAGATTTTAACATACATTCTATCATCTGCATATAAAATAGGAATACATAGGTGTCACTAAAGCTCCCAAAGGAGGGAAGTAGCCAGTAGTCCTGCCTAGCTGTGATGCCTATGACCCACAACAATGACCTGCATTGCAAGATAGCCCTAAGCTTGTAATGGCAGCACCTGTATCTTAGAAGTAACCAATAGCTCCCTAAGTGGACTTAAGGCCACTCAACAAAGGAAAAATCATGACTCATCTTGGAAACCTAAGCAACCTTGAAGGGCTAGTGGAATCATGGATTGTAGAGGAGACTCTTTATCACTGCTTCGAGAAGCCAGGATAATTCCTTTCCATATTTTAAATATTTTTCCTTATACCCACAGATAAGCGTAGCCCTCACCCCTCATCAAAAAAAAATTATTTCCAATAGATGGAGACACTACAGAAAAAACACAACTTGTCAAAATGCAAAAATTAAATCAATAAATAAACAAATAGTTGACTATGGGATGTTTAGCACCAATAGGTACAGTATAACTCCTGTGAGTAAGTCTCAGGGAACACCGCGGGGAGCAGAAAGACTGTAACAGTAAGAGCACTAGAAAATGTGCTTATATTTGCAGATGTAGCAGAGAGGCTTCTCTCAGATACCGCAACGACGCGGTGACTAAATAAGATGAGACTAAATACAACACCATGCTAACAGAGAAGGTGACAACCTCACAGGGTCCCACCCCTAAGCAGAGAACCACAGCAACTAAGGAATATAGTCTTCCCCAAGGAAGAGCCACCTAACAGGGTTTTCAATACCGATTGGTCAGCCCTGAATTCATGTACCTGCATGCAACACTAACTAGGCTGAACAAATTGAATTTATTTACTTATGCATGTAACTGTAATAAAGAAAAAGAGGGAGAAAATAAATGGGGAAAATAATGTACGAACATTTTCCTTTCAAAAAATTTAAAAAATATATTATATCTAAAGGAGGAAATGGCTCTATTGCTTCTTTTAAAAAACAATATTCTAGATAAAACATTCATTGGCATCTATAATGAAAAAGCAATAGATCATTGCAATTTTTGATCAGATAAGTGAGGGGAGTTTTCTGTACTTTAAGAGGATATTTTTATTTGAAGGAGTTTCAGATATTTGGAAAACAATGCATAATGAATGTCATAAACAGGAGCAGAGGGTTTTTATTTTTTCAATTCAAATGAAACAAAGTTCCCAGGAATCAAGTGCTTAATAATCTTTCGATATGAACACAGGCTGGCATCTCCCAGCTCCTGAGCACGTTTGTCAGTGTCTGAATCTGTGGAGGAGCATGAGCGGTTTGTCAATGAGCCAGTGAGGGGTCGTGAGGACTGACTCCAGGCGCTGTCTGCTGTGACTCTGCCATGCACTGTGACAAAGCTTTTGCTATCATCTCAGCTGGTGCTGTTTCACATTGTTAGCGGGTGTAGATAGATTTCTCTCTAGATATTTTCCCATTGATGTTCAAAATAAGGCCTTCTAAAAATTGAACCTCAAACCAGATATGCTTTGTCATGTATTTAGTGATAAAGAACTCAGTCGTTTTAGAACAGGGACTGCTTGCAGAACAGGAAAACAACTGCCAAGAACCATACCGAGCATAGGACTATCTGCTCAAAACACTCAGCTGTGAATGGACTACGGCAATGACTATGGTTGCTTCTGGGTTGCACAAGGTGGAAATGATGGGAAGAAAAAAGTAAAAAATTGCATTAGGGTATTTTGAAAACACAAAACAGACATTACAAAGGGGGATTTGGTATATTAGATTGCACAGTAGGAGCTGGGTCGTCCAATAAAAGCCCTCTGCACAGGGAACCTGGTAGTTGATCAGTCCGTGAAGGTCGATGTCTCGGCAGCCCCTATCTGGTGCTGAAGGCCTGGAGGATTCCTGGAGAGTCCCTGCCCTTCAGCTCATGTTGGAAAGCTGAAGGAGTTGAGTTTTGATGACAGCAAAGGAGTGAAGCAGCAGCAGCAGCAAGAAAGGGATAGACTCGCCAGCAAGTGTAGAAAGGTAGAAATCAAAAACTGCCCTTCTCTCACACCTCTCTATACCTGGGAGACACACAGAAGGCTCCGCCCACTCTGGGGGAGTGTCTTCCAGCCCTGTCCCATTAATCATTCCAGGATTAACACACACACCCAGAGACATTGATTCAGAGCCAACGAAGTTGGCAACCAAGGTTAACCATAACAGGGGTTAAATCAATAAATACGAGTCAATAAAATTCAGCAAAAGATTAAGCAGATCCTGGAGACCTGTGCTTCATCCAAATGTTAGTCTTTGTGCTTTTGTGTACTTGGGAGGTAAAAATGAGCCTGGGCTGGAGCCAGGGAAGAATGCAAGAAGAGTCTGGCAGCCTCTGAATAAGATAAATTTATGTCCACTTTTTAACAATGATAGAGCTATTCATTCCCACTGTCTACCTTTGGGTTTTTTCACTGGGGTTATGGTTAGTTGTGGAAATGCCCTAATTCCTATGTATATTTCCTCAGGCTAGATTATAGCATGTGTGTGTTTCAAGATTTCTGAAGAATATTGTTGCACACACTCAAGAGGGAGCCATTAGCTTCCAGCAGGTAGAAACAAGAATCCTGCTAAATATATTACAGCCCACACAATAATCATGTGACCCCAGATGTCAACAATCCCCAGCTGAGAAACACTGCCTTCATCTTTGTAAAGAAAAGCTGTAACAAAGACTTCTAACAATACCCTTGTGTGGGTTCATTTCTATGTCAATGCCAAATAAAGACTTCAATACAAAGTGACAAAACATAAACAACTTGGAAGCTAGTAATACCTGTGTTCACCACAACGGTTTTCTTTCTCTTTCTCATAAAAAAAAAACAAAAAACACAAAAAAACAAAAAACTTCTTATTCCAGAATTTAGTGCTCATGCTCTTAGAAATGACTGATTATTGGATACTGTCTGGATATCTTTGCAAAAATATTTCAAATTGTAATTGGAAATTTAGATTTTTAAAATTTTTCTTTTATGTATGGGTGTTCTGCTTGCATGTATGTCTGTGTACCTCATGCATGCCTAGTGTCTGTAAAGGCCAGAGAAGGCACTGGATCCTCTGAAACTGGTTTTACAGATGGTTGTGAGCTGCCATGTGGGTGCTGGGAGTTGAAACTGAGTCCTCTGAAAGAGCAGCAAGTGTTCTTAACCTCTGAGCTATCTCTTTAGTTCCCAAGAATTGCAAATTTAATGGAAAAGAGTAGTATGTGTACCAGCCAGCGTATGAACTTGCTCAAGAGTATACAGGTGTGAAGGCTAGCAATGACAGCATGCCTGTATCTAGAAAGACCAAGAGACCGGCCTCTGTGCATATCTGTGGCTGGTTTTCTAGATTAAATTATCTTAAATGACAAGATCCACCCTAAGTGTATATTGCACAATTCCTTCACCTACAATCCTAGACTGGAAAGATAAAAGGTAAAAGAGAAGAAAAAAACAGAAAAAAATAAAGAAACAAAGTAAGCATGAAAGCTGAGTAACAGGATCCATATTTTTTTTAACTTGATCATGATTTGTACATAATTCAGAGTGGTCCAAAAGTTAATGTACCAATAGAACATGCCTAAACACCAGGAACAAGATAGAGTCACTGTTTGACCTCTGTATTATGAGATACATGCCCCCAAAAAACATCTTAAATGAACATAGTGTAAGTTGAAAATGTTTGTAATACACATGAGCTTCCATACAACTTCAATCACTCAGCTGCACCCCACACCATAGAAGAATTTCACATTCACATTTATGACTGTGAGGCTGACTGGGACTTAAGGCTGACATTATAAGTCAGCATCATACGAAAGTATGTAACCACCTTTTACTACTTCTGGAGGTCAAAACTCAAAATCCAAAATAGCATTTCTACCTCATGGACATAGCTTCAAAACCATTATTAAGTCAAAACTTAATAAGTCAACTCATTGTGTGTTAGGAACAATTTATAATGAAATATTTTCAATTACTTTGTACCTGGAGTTTTTTTGGCTATCTCTGGAGATTTAGAACTACAGACATAATACCATCTACTAGCTATATAACTGTAGAATGCAAATTAACAAACTCTTCAAAGTTAAACCTTTTACATAATAATGTAAATGACAAAGTAATGCATAAAATGCCAGGCTTCAGGGTGCACACAATTTTGAAAACTGCTGCAATATTTGTCAACTGTAGATGCCCACAGGGTTGCATGACAGTGTGCACACACTTCCAGCTACTGACATCTGAGCTTAAACTTGTCAAAATAGTCATCTGTGTTATTTATAACTACCAGAAAAAAACAATCCCAAACTAAAAATGTTTAAGCGGGATATCTTTCAGCTAAATTATATGAATTTATTAACAGTTCTCTCTGTTTCAAAATCAAATTAGTTGCCTTTTTTGTCCCCTGTTTAACTTTGTAGATTCTATCCACTCCTACCCATGTGCCTTGTGATAGAAGTCGCATCTGCTCCTGTCCCAATGTAATGGATTTTGTTTGTTTGTTTTTTCCTTTTTAAAATTATCATCATTTATTACAATTTATTCAATATGTACCTGGCTGTGCCCCCCTCCCTTGTCTCCTCCATCCTACCCTCATACCTCTTCTCCCCCTGTACCTTTTCTCTAGTCCACTGATAGGGGAAGGCTCCTCCCCTTCTAGTTTACCCTAGCTTATCAGGTCTCATCAGGACTGGCTGCATTGTCTTCCTCTGTGGCTCAAGGCTGCACCCTCCAGGGGGAGGTGATCAGAGCCTGCCACTGAATTCATGCCAGAGAAAGCCCCTCCTCCCTTTACTAGGGAACCCACCTGGAGACTGAGTCTATGGGCTACATCTGAGCCTGGGTTTTAGGTCCTCTCCATGTGTTGTCCTTGGTTGGAGTATTATTCTCTTCAGGTCCCCCAGGGCTCAGGTTTTTTTGTTTTGTTTTTCTTTGTTTTGCTCTGTTGGTCTCCTTTTGGACCTCCTGTCCCCTCCAGGTCTTTCTATCTTTCCCTTCTTTCATTAAATTTCATGCATTTTGCCCAAAATTTGGCTATGAGACTCAGCCTCTGCTTTGATAACTTGATCAGTAGAGTCTTTCAGAGGCCATTTATAGTAGGCTCCTATCCTCCTTAGTCATCAGGAAGATGCAAATAAAAACAATGCTGAGATTCCACCTTACACCCATCCGAATGGCTAAGATCAAAAACTCAAGTGACATACATGCTGGAGAGGATGTGGAGAAAGGGGAACCCTCCGCCACTGCTGGTGGAATGTAAACTTGTACAACCACTTTGGAAATCAATCTGGCGCTTTCTCAGAAAATTAGGAATAGCACTACCTCAAGATCCAGCTATACTACTCCTAGGCATATATCCCAAATATACTCAACCATACAACAAAGACATTTGCTCAACCATGTTCCTATCAGCTCTATTCACAATAGCCAAGAATCTGGAAACAACCGAGATGTCCCTCAACCAAGGAATGAATCCAGAAATTGTGGTACATTTACACATGGAATACTACTCAGCTATTAAAAACAAGGAAATCAGAAGGATCCAAGATGGCTGCCAAGAGAGGACACCATGTCTGAGGAGTAGGAGAGCAGAAACAACGCAGCGACCAGGAGACTGAACTCTGGGACCTAAAACACCAGCATTGTGAGTGCCAGGTGAGCGGAACTCCTACCGCGGGAAATCAAGAGGGAAAATCCTAGGGACACCCAGCTATTCCCCGGAAAAAGCTCCAGGTGACCGGTGGCGCACAGCTCTGATCTGAAGGAGCAGCCGCGCTGGGCACCCGCAGCCCCAATACCAGACTGGGTCTCACAGCCTCTGGGCCTGACGGAGGAGGAACCGCATACCGTTTTGACTGACCTGCACACTGCGGGTCCGCCAATAACCACCTCAGTCCGTGTGGGAGTCCACGGGCCAGTCAGACCTGGTGGGAATACACCACGCTCACACCAATCGCTTCCGCCAGAAACCACCTCAGTCCCTGTGTGTGCCTGTGGGTACACGAACCAGACTGAGAGGGCCTAGGAGACCATTTTGACTGGCCTGCACACTGCGGGGCACACACTACTCAGGCCCGCCAGCTGCCACCTTAGTCCCTGGGTATGTGTCCACAGGCAGTTCTGTTTCTACTGGCGAGCATTCCGCAGGTGCACACCAATCGCGTCCCCCTGAAACACCTCAGACTAGGAGGGCCTAGGAGACAGTTTTAACCAGCCTGCGCGCACAGGTCTGCCAGCGACCACGTCAGTCCCTGTGTGTGTCCACTGGCCGGTCTGAGAAGGCCTCGGGCACCATTTCAGTCAGGCCTGCATACAGCGGATGCACACTGCTCGACAACGCCTGCAACCAATCCAGAACCACTGTGTGTGCCCCAAATATCATCTCAGTCCATGGTGCACAGCCCCTGGCCCAGAAGGGGGCGCCAAGTCTCTAGTCCAGGGGAGAGCCCTTAGCAGCAAGCCCAAGGCAGACCGCAGAGCCCCCAGCTGTCATCTCAAAATGGGACAATCAGCATCTAGCACAGAGAGAGGAGCAAAGCCTTCAGACCAGAAGGGTGACCAGCCTGCAGTGCTCACAGCTTCTAGCACAGATAACGAAGGGCACACAGAGCCCACAACAGAGTTCAACTGAGACAACACACACACTAACAAACCACCGGAACTCCCTGATCTTCTTAAAGAATACTCCTGACACAAGAGATTGACAATGCCAGTCTGAAGTTCAGCCTTAAAGCACAAACAGCTCCTTCATTATATATAAACTAAT
>CM053753.1:96574707-96594060 GCA_028658305.1 Pachyuromys duprasi | reverse complement strand
AAAAAAAACAAGGAAATCATGAAATTTGCAGGCAAATGGTGGTAATTAGAAAAGATCATCTTGAGTGAGGTATACCAGAATCAGAAAGGCACATGTGGTATATATTCACTTGTAAGTGGTTATTAGACATATAGTATAAACATTCTAACATCTATACTCCTAAAGAAGCTAAACAACAAGGAATACACTAGGGAGGATGCTCAATCCTCATTCAGAAGGACAAACGCAATAGACATCGGAAGCAGGAGAAGACAGGGAATGGGCCAACTTAGTGTTTTAATGGCAGCTGCTACTTCACAACAACTCATCGCAGTGGGGACACACACTGCCCTTCCTAACGGTGCCATTCCCCTGTGAGTTCACGCTGCAGAGCTTGACTGTTGCTGCATCTTAGAGACTACATGTTGCCTATGTCATGCCATGAAACTGTTGGGTAGAAACTGTTTCTGATACTCTCAACATTTATTATACACCAAAAAATGATAGAAAGGTACCCATCCCTGTTACATTTCCATGTGAAATATTGCCCAACAGCCTTGAGCTTTGAATACTTGATGCTATGGCTAGTGATGCAATTTTGGACAGTTGTAGAAACTTTAAGGGGAATGGCCTAGGTGGAGGAAATGTGTCACTGGAGGTGAGCCTTTCTTTGAATATTTGGCCAGGTCCCTAGTTGGCTCCATTTTTTCTTTTTCTTTTCTCTGCTTCCTGTCTTCACCAACAATATCAGCTACCACATGTCTGTGTTGCCATGAGGATACACAGATTGAAGTACCTGAAAGTGTGAGACCAAACTTCCACTTTCAGTTGTTTTTCCAGCTATCTATCACAGTGGTAACTAATGTAACTAAAATAGCTATGTGTCAAACTACTAAATTAACAAAGGTGTTTTACTTTTCCTCTCTATTCTGTACTGAAGCCTTGATCTGGAGAGTATTTGGTTCTATCTAAAATATCTGTCTGGTCATGTTATAAGAACAATTCTTTGATTCAGGTAGATTTCTAGAAAAGGAAAAAAAGAGACGGGGTGGGAGGGGAAAATCATTCATACTTCGACATATCAAAGTATGAATATAAAACTCACAATGAGTGAACCTTAGCATTTGACTATACAACTCACTCTGAGTCAAACTTGAATAGAATTTATACTACCTGGAATAACATTTTATGTTGGGTTTACATTCCTCGTCCTCCTGTTCTTTCTTCATTCTTCATTCTTCTTCTTTTTATTCCTATTCTTATTCTTATTCTTGTTTTGATATCAAAGTTTAAAGGTGGGAAATTTACCAAGACTGTAGATAACTGGGTACAAATCTTAAAGACCTGTATCAACAAGGCTAGCTGGATTATTCATTCTTCCACATGTACAGTCAGAGTTCCAGAAAGAAAGCCAGTTCTATCAACTGGTTATTTAAGTAACGACTCTAAATTTCCAGCACTTTCTATTCCTTCCATGCTGTAAATTGCAAAAAAAAAAATTGTTGTTATTATTGTTTTAATGTGTCCTGCCCCCAAGAGACATAAGGCTGAAAAAAGATGGCTTTCCAGAATTTTTCTAACTGTGTATTTACCCCTTTAGCGATCCGTTCAACACAAAATTGCCCTAAATAGGAACAGGGTCTACACATATCTATCTTTATGCTGTATAGCAAATTTAGCACCTTTACATCAATTTAGCAGCTTTATATCACACCATTTGCTAAATCACAGAATGCTGGGCTGGGTTTTCTGCATAGTATGTCCCAAGGCTGAAAGTGAAGCTTTGCTTGGACTTGACAGTTGTCTGGAGGGTTTGGAAAAGAATCTTGTCTGGGTGATGGAAAGCACAGGACAGAGGTCCTGTAACCTTGCTGACAGGTCAGCCCATAATCATACTTGGGTTCTAAGGACTGTTCTGTGGTCTTCACACATGCCCCCTTCATCTTCAAAGACAGACATAACAGAAAAATCCTTCTCAGGCTTCATATTCTGCTGACATCCTCTTCTACTCTCAACCAGGGAAACCCAAGGTTTTTAAGTGTTCATAACTAGAATAGGCATGCCTTGACAATCTGCTTAATGATGGCGGTGAGTGAAGGTCATGGGGACCATCTGAATATTCATCCCACTACAGTTACTAAAGTCCGAAGTGTCTCTTTATCTAAGAAAGCATGGATGTTCCTATTTTGGAGCTGCATTATCATAAGAATAGATATAGCTCAAAACTCTGATTTCCTTAAAAAAACAATTTTTAGGCTTTCCCATTTATTTCTATAATGAAATTTACAACAATAATTGTAATAACTGTTTATTATTGGTTTCAAGTTATCAACTTTGTAAATTCTATGAGATATCAGTCTCATTTTTTTCTTCTATTATGACTCCAGCATAGTTTTGGCACAACAGTCAAGACCAACCCATGGTGCATTTGCTTCCTTCTTGTCCAGATATACATCCCAGGTTGGTAGTCTTTCTTGTGTTGCTTTGTTTAGTTGGACAGAGAATACTTATCTGCTTAAAATCTACAAGCAAACTGGCATACAGCTAAACAATCTATGATACCCTGGACATAACAAGAGCATAGACATTTTGGTGAGTTCTTGGTAAGTCAGCATGGTTGAGGTATTCAAAAGTAAATGACAGGATTTACCTTGGTGGAGAGTAGGCCTCTTCCTGGAAGGATCTTCTTACACCACAGGCTTGTAACAAAATATCTAAAATAAATAAATATATTAAATAAAATAAGGCAGGGTCCAATATCTCACAAATCCCAGAGACAGATCTGAGAGGTGATTGACTGCAGATGCCTCAGGTTTGTGGATTGCCTGAGCCTGAGCACTCCAGGGCTCAAGTAGGCAAAGGTGTATCCAGATGTAGAGTGGGACCAGAGAGAGTAGCTTGGCTGGGAAGGAAACAGAAATCTGTCACTCTCTAGCTTCATGTTTAACTAGAGAACTGTGTTAATTTAAGAGGCAGAATAAATCAAAATCAAATATGGAAAGGTCATACCGTCACCAAGTCTATAATAAGCACAGTGGCTTACTCTATTGAAAATTTCTCCTATGTTTTAAGCAAAAGGTGTAAGGTGTTTTAAAAAATCTATTTTATAAGAAGATTAATCGATGTGGTCTCAAACAGCAAGTTCACACAGTGAATTTAATTTTCTATTCAAATAGCCTAGCTTTACAATGAATACCTACAGCAATCTCTTTGGGCTTAGAACACGGCTGTAATATTAGACACTATGTTGGATGATTTTCTTGGTATTTTGCAGTACCCTTCCAAATATGATATCATCCACAATTGTTTTAATTTTAAAATATGAGAAAAGTGAGATGAGGAGGTTGTTTTGGTTTGATCTTCATGTATTGTGACAGAGTGAGAAAATAAAGTGTTTTAATTAGGACTTCTCACAGAAAGGTACCATGTATCCACATCTGACCCAACCACGGGGATCTTTCGTCCTGTGCTTTACTTCTTAGATACAAATTTATTCTTAATGAAATTGCAAAATCAATTGGGCACAAATTAAAGAAAAATGATAAAAATCAAGCACAGCAAAGAACCACCACACGTTACCTATATTAAAAAGTGTACCATCGAATACTGTTTCACGTGCTTATCTTCAAAATTTCATGGGACATACTGTCACATTAGAAGAACCACTAGCATTGCCTTCTGTCATTGCCTTGTAGGATACCAAGCATGTGTTCAAAGGCTCCACTTTGCCTTCTGACAGTTGATTCAACAGCTTCTTCATTCAATAAGATATTTTAAATATAGTACAGCACAAATATTTTTAAATATAATAAAATGCTTTATTAGTTTTTCTTTCATAGTAAATATTGGAGTAGTTAGTATAGGGGCTGATTCTTCACCCAAACCTGTATTTTGATAAAGAAAACTTTTTACTCTGTCTGAGAAAACAATCTCCCAGGTTCCCAAATGAGTTTATTACCATCTGAATTTGAATTTCTCATAAAGATTATTTTTAATTTCTTCTGACAACTGCATGTAAGGGCTTTAACAAAGAAAGTAGACTATTTTAGATCAAAAATTTATTAAGTAGCAGAAACGATGAACTGCCCTTACTTTGTATTTAATAAGTGTTATATTTATAAGAGCCTGAGACACTTCTAGTTATTTCCAGTTGTATAACTCTGAACATGATGCTTATGTAAGACCATGACAGAGGTAATGTTGCCTAAAGAAGAGAAAATTCTCATCTAAAGATGTTGTACTAGTCATCACAAGACATTTAAAACTACTTAGAGATTTGTTGTGATAAGGGACATTTCAGTGACAGGAAAATAGAATTCTGATGATAAGTCATTTGATTTTGAAACATCAATGCATCTATCTATGACTTAAATCTAGTATGTGAAATATACATTTTTATTCTGTAATCACATTTTTTCTTCTTAACAATCATTTTCTTAATTTACCATCCCCAAAACGTTGTATTTTCTGGGTAGGTCTACACACACAGATACATACACACAAACATCATTGACTTTCTAAATAATCTGAGGATTGTGCTGAACAATAAGATGAGTAAAT
The DNA here is from genome assembly GCA_028658305.1 of Pachyuromys duprasi. NCBI lineage: Eukaryota > Metazoa > Chordata > Mammalia > Rodentia > Muridae > Pachyuromys > Pachyuromys duprasi. The sequence goes on along the minus strand of CM053753.1, from coordinate 96,589,521 downwards.
TCAAACCATGAAAGCTGTGATGTTATATAAACACACAAAAGTATACAGCAATAATACCTATTTAACCTGTCATTTAGAAATTTTGCAGATTCAAGTATCAAAATATGCTACTTGCAGCGTTTAACCAGCTACTGAATTATTCTTGATCTGACCTCCCAGGAGTTAGTTGAGCTATGAAGGAACAGTCTATCAGCCCAAATTTTCAGGAGTGGAGAATCTGGGATGCCTATTTTTCTCCAGTACTTACCCAACACATTTGAAAAATATGAACATATTTTACCTGTGGAACTTGCTCAGAACATTTTTCTCCTACATTCTCCTACATTCTCTCTGTAGGAGACAATCCCTGAGAAGCTCCTCTGGGCATGTTCAGCACCACAGACCTGACAATACATGGAATGAAAAATGGCAAGCTGACCCTGCAGTTGAAATCGATCTGTTCCTTTAAGCTTTGAAGCTTAAAGAGTTATTTGTCATTCTCACTGGCTCTCCAGGTATGGCCTGTTCTCAGAACAGTTTTCAGGTCACTATGTAGTATCTTATTTCTTTTGTTCCTGCTGGAATACAAATCCTGAACTTGATTTATAGTCTAGATAGTAAGGGGAAGAATGGCATATTGCAAAGGGTAAATTGACTGAGTCCCAAGCTAAGGTTCTGCCTCAAAGATTTACAGCAGGAATCATGGAGAGATATCAGGTTGTCAAGATATGCTGATGGGCTCCTTGAATTCACTGCTTGCTTTTTTTCAACCCAGCCATAAAATGGGTCCATAACAAGCAATATTTAACATTCTTTTCTTTTCTTAAGTAACAATGGTCTAAGAGAAACACTCTTATTGGTATTAGTAATCATTGTAGAAGCAATACAACTTGCTATCCTTCTAATGCTGTGGTAAAGTTCACTATAGTCATCTGAAAGATAACTAGAAAAATAACCATCCCCAAAAGGTAAGTATCTTGCCAGGAGAAGTAAGGGAAAGAATCGATGGGGCCAAGAATAAATTTACTTTTCAACAATTTGTGCCCTTAACTAGCCATCCAACTTTGAACAATCTGTCTTATTTCCATGACTTAGTTTTATCATTCACACAGTGAGAAACAAAGCGGTATCTAACATCTTTCATAACAGAGAGGCTTAAAGATCTACAGTTGCATGCATATTATTGATAAGAAATAAAGAAATGCTTATCATTCACATTACTACCAATTCTATATAGCATATGTTGCATGCCTGTTTTTGTTTTCAATGTTTAATCCTGAGCAACACTTAGCAAACATTTTATTAAGAGAATAAAAGACATTTCTTCATTGAGTGGCCAACATATCCCATTTTGCCCATAATTGTATCTGCTTTACAGCTCCAATCTCACACCTCAGGAAAGCCAGGAGTATCAGCCAACTAGTGACTCTGCTGTATCACCATATGAAGCCTGACAGCTCCGGCCATGTCTGTTCCCATGCAGTGATTGCTTCCTTCAGTTAGCAGGTCTGTTCCCTCTAGCTACTAATTCAATCTCAGCCAACATTAGCCTTACATAAGAAACTGTAACTTATGTCATCTAAAGAGCTTGGAGGTGCCTCGGGCAGCTGATTGCCTACCGAGAATCTCTTCTTGTGCTGTATTTGAAACCCAGCTCTAACCTCCTGACCTCTTAGCTGTCGCATTGCTAACCTACCTCTGCTCTCCTATGGGGGTGAGTCTATCCTTTGCACTCTTTAATGAACTCCAGGGTCTTTGGTTAACCAGCTGAACTTCCTACCTACTGTTATTTCTCCTGCTCCCCTAACTTCAATGCAATCACCTAATTCCAGCTATTCTTTCAAAAAGTCACTAGAAAGTCTTTACCAAACAAAAAGGTCCTTTATTCTTTGGACCCTGAAAACTATAGATGTTTTAAGTTGTCTTTGTCTCTATCACTGGTTCTTTTCAATTCTGGATTTTCCCACTAGCTGGAATTGGTAATGATCTCAGTGTGAGATATAAAACAAGAACCCAAATAATAACCAGTCTTCTATTTCCAACCTGTCATCCCAAGTATGGCATTTATCATCTTTGCCTCCATCATCTTTGGTCCATCACTAAAGCTTGTGGCATAGCAGGTAGATTAATGGGTTTATTGCTAACACTTGGGGTAGATGCTCATAGCCAGGCTCTTTACATATACTCAGGTCAGCTGTCCCTCAGTGTCACTGGAGCGCCTCTACAAAAGTGACTAAGTCAGCAAGAGAGTGAGAAAGTAAACCTCTGAGTCTCACCACATCCTTAAAGGTCAACTAGAAGCTCATCAATCTTTATTGTACATGGTTTATATTATTATTTAATATGGAAAAATTATTCTAGGAAGAAGCCCATAATTTAAGCTTCAAATGACTTCTTCAGAGGGCTATAACAATAGTAACTAATAGAGGAGTAATAATAATTGTTATTATTACTCATAATAGCATTACCACCATTACCATTGTTACTATAATAGAAGACATGACCATGATGAGAATCTGACTGCCAATAGATACTATAAATCAAGACTTTGATTGAATACAGAGCTCAAAACGTTTGCTCAGTTGGTAAAGTATTTTTTTATTATGTGCAAATCTCAGACTCAGCATCACACAATCATGTGTACCAGCTGACACATCTGTAACCCCAACACTTGAGAAATAGAAGCAGAAGAAACTGCTAGTAGTTTAAGGTTATCCTTAGCTATATAGCAAGTTTGACGCCATTTTGAGTTACATGAGGCCCTGTTAAAAAAAGGAAGAGAGGGCAGGAAGAAGAAGCAGATAAAAGTATACATAAATCTAATTTGCATTTGTTACCAGAACTTATCAGACCTCAGGAAGAGGCCCAGGTGACAATGGAGAGACCTTATGTGGATCTAAGAGCTTTCTTGCCCTTGAGAAGGTTAAGATGGTTGCTTTGATGTTACTGAAGGTAAAGTTAAGGTCCTTGCCCTAAGCAAAAGCATGGACTTCATAATAGGTTGATGTACAGCCACAAGGATAAGTCTGTCAGCAAGTGTTGCTCATTGACTCTTCCCAGAAGCCTCATCAAAGGATGGGGGGAGAAACTGTGTCAATAAACGGAAAAATATTCAGTTAACAAGAGCAAATGGAAGTGTACTTGCTACTTCCTGGATAGAAACTATCACATACACTGGGACATCAGGGGTACAGCAGAGGGCAGGAGCAGAAACACTGAAAATGTGAGTGGCCATGGGGCAGAGGGCCAAGAGCAGCTGAAGTCAGAAACTGCTGAAGAGGCAGAGTTGGCAGACACCTTAGAATAGGGCAGCAGAATGGAAAGGAGAGACAAAAGGAGCTACCGCCTCGGAGCACCAGCCAGCTGAGCCCATGCTCAACTGAGCCCTGTGTACAAAAGACAAGGGCAGACTAGGATATATAGGAGTCATACAAAAGTGTCACAACAATGATACAGGTAGGGACCCATGGAAACAGGAAAGAATTGGGTTGCTTTCTGTTGTAAGCTCTTTCTTCAAGCTTACTGAAGGCATACATTGCTTATTGTTCTAGCATATCTCTGCTACAGTTGCCACTTTAACCAGGAAGGTTATGGACACTCAAGCACCTCAGTGACAATGGGGTGCTTAAACAGTAAACTCAAATGTTCTCAAGGCTCATCTAGTCAGCATCAACGGAAGAAGGGTGAGATCACAGCAACCTGCCCCTACTGAAAATTTACACTGTGTCTGAGGCTGGGGGAAATATGGCTGACCTTAGCATAACTGTGCTCACCATTTCCATCTAATTCCCGGTGTGTGAGACAAACAACCAGGGCAGAAAATGGCTTAATAAGGAATATGTGCCTTTCTATGAACCCTACAAATCATCCCACCATCATACAGATCACTACCTTGCAACACACACACACCACCACACCACATATACTACACATACACCATATACACATATCACACATGTACCTCATGACACCATAAACACCACCAATGCACACATATCAATGCACCACAATCACACACACTGTTACACATATACCATGTACACACACATGCACAACCACACAGAGATGTGCAGAAATAAGAACTCTGAAAGTCTTAGTTTTAGACTCTAAAGGTCAAGCAAGATACATAAATTTGAAAATATGAAATATCACCTAAATATTTAGAAATTTAGTTTCATTATTTTAAAATTAAGGCAATTATGTGGCTTGCCGGTTTTATCATGAACACCAAGTAAGGAAATTAGGTGGGAAAATGGTAATATTGGCAAATGTGCATTATAAAAATTACCTAAGGTAATATGATCAACATTTAATTTCTATGGAATTACTATTACTATTTCATTTTCCTTTATATTGCTTCCATTTTGGCTCATGTATATTCTTTACACATATTAACAGTGTTCAGTCTGATATTTCAACACAATGCTGTGTACACTGGAAATGTGGTACGGGTGTATGCATACTCTTGACATGTATATATTAAACTATTATTCATCCATAAAAGATAAAATACTGTCATTTCCATGAGAGTTGGTGAAACTGGAAGATATCACATTTAATGATATAAACCAGACTCATAGAGACAAATCCTCTGTGTTCTCTATTACATGTGGAGGTTAGAACAATATCAGACCAAGTTTCTCTCTATGTCTTTTGTAAACATATATGAATAGCCTATTTGCCATCCTGATAAACATGATGAAATACAGAAAATACAAAAGGCATTGTGAACATCAGAATGCTCAAGAAAAAAAACCTATTTATTCAGAGCAGTTTTGAGGTGGGGTCTTCACCAGCAACACCAGCAAAGAAGTTCGTGATGGTTCCCCAGAGCTCTGAGACAGTGTAGCACCGCTCCTTTGTTCATGCTCCTTCACACCAGGGGTATTTCATCCCCCTCCCAAACAGCCTTTGACCTAGCTAGCCACCAAGTAAGTAAGCCTTCTTGCCCAGAAGATATGAAGCCATGTACTTATGTATGGAAAGGTTATTAAAATATATCTCTGCTTCCGATGGTACATAACACTGTGCTAATGTCTATCTTTTTTTTTCAAGATTTCCTTTCCTTGAAGACAAATTCCGAAACCATTGTTCTGGCTTTGTGCTCTCTTTACATTTAAGAAAAGGAAGAAGGTGAGCTAGTAAGTCAGGGAGTTGGACACTGTGATGGTCCCTTACTCTGTCCAGTTGGACTAGATTAGAAAACACCTTGAAATGAATGAGGAGCATGGCCATGTGTGAGGACTAGAGTTGTCATTTACAGAGTTAACAAAGAGATGGATCTTATGGGTGAGTTCATTCCCTTCCAGGGAGTCTGGAACTGTATGAAATGAAGAAAATAAACTGAGCACAGACACACATCCGTTTTCCCTTGTCCTTATTTGTGGTTGCAGCTGCTTTAGTCTCCTGCCATCTGGACTTCCTCGCCTCACTGCACTGCACTTGAACTGAGAGCCATTGTAACTCTTTGTTACAATGTTGCTTTTCCTCCCCTATATTGCCTTCATCGTGGTGTTTTATCACAATAACAGGAAAGAAACTGAGGCAGCGGTTTCGAAGGAGTATTTTCGACAGAGAACTGACTGATAGGAAATCCTGCCATGAATGGAGAAGGCAACATACTAGGAGCTGGGATTCTGCAAATAATGAAGAGAATGCTGAGGGCCAGCATTCATCTCTTTCTGCGCCCTGGTACACCAAGTAAGCAAATGACCTCATGCTTCCACCATCACAGACAACCTGATCAAGCGGCCCTCACACCATGTTGAGCATGTATGCCCTCAAATCACGAGCCAAAATAAATCCCCCTTTCACTTATGCTGACTTTTTCTGGATTTTATTACAATTCCAAGTAAAATAACTAATTTAGGATTGTTATAAATCTCTGCTAGTTCTAGAATCTTCCTTTCATACATTTATATATCTAGCTGGTCATTAAACTTATCTTTAAAATTTACTTCCGTTCTGGCTTTTCTCTCTTTAATTAACATCAGTCTATTCTCAATCCTAATTCTTAAAGCTTTTACAATATTCTTTTAACTGTCTTCTTTTAGTTCTTTGTTTATTCTGGCCAGCCTTTAGCTGCCCTTGCATGCTGTATTTAAAGGCTACTAACACTAACAGTCATCTGTGGCTAAAAGACTAGAATCACATCTCCCAAGCCTAAAGACAAATCACAGCCCCAGGAGGTCACACGTTAACACTCTTCCGCCAAGCATCTTTTTCTTGACTCAGAGAGGACTATATGTAAATCTTACCAGAGCATGATGTTCTTAAAAAACAAAAAAGTTCATTTTAAAATCACTTTAGAATGGACATAGGACTCACACTGTGAAGATTACCTTTCTTTCTGAAAGATCTTTCTACTCTGTATAAAATTTTCATTGTCTTTGTTAAAATTACCATGGGGGGGGGGCATTACCAGCTGGGAAAGAGAGCACAAATAGGATGTGCATGTTTAAGGTACTCAGTGCTCCTCACAGCACTGTGTACAGAAAGCCAGATGGATCTAAAACAAAGTACTGCTTTGTTGATTGAAAGGCAGAATTTTGTTGTGTCATAGCTCTGGAAGCTGGCAGCCCAAAGTCAACGTTTTGGCATTGGCCATGCTTCCTCTGAAGGTGCTAAGAAATGTCTCCTGAATCTGGTCACTGTTTGGCTTGCAAAAGCATGAAGCCCCTCCCTTTCTCAAGGCACTCTCCCTGTGCTCATATTTCCATCCAGACAGTCTTTTTTTATATGGCCACCAGTCATACTGAATTAAGGTTTTTCCTAATGACCTCAGGTTTAACTTGAATTTTCAGTAAAGATTTTTTTTATCTTCAATATAGCTCACATTTTGAAATACTGAGATTTAGAACTCAAATTTATCTTGAACAGACTTGTAAATTCAACCATATCTTATACAGTGTTGGAGATACATCTCAATCAATTGCACGAGGACCTCGCCTCATTGCCCAAAACCCACATAAAATGTCTAGGCATGGCGACATATGCTTGTAATCCCAGTACTGGGTGGTAAGGGCAGTAGGGACAGACAGCTCCCAAGGGTTCACTGTTTAGCCACTCTAGCCAAATCAATGAGCTCAAAACCAGACAGACACCTTGTCTCAAAAAAACAAGAAGTATTTCACGTCCAAAATGGCTCCTGAGATTGACCTCTAGCTTTTACACATACACACGCAAAAAAACAAATGAACAACAGCAACAACAAAAAAATTATATATTTGTTACAACTCCTATAACAATACACTTAAAATAAGTGCATTGTTATATATGTACATGTATACATTAACTTCTTTAATGGGGGAAGTCGGTGAGACTTGGGGAGAACAAGAGCTCCACAAAGACCAAACTGAGCAGGGCACAGGGGTCTTGTATGAGACGGTTTCTACAATCAAGGACCATGTGTGGATGTGACCTGGAACCCCTGCTCAGATGGGGCCCATGATAGCTCGGTGTCGGACTGAAGACCCTAGTGAGGGAAACAGGGACTGTTTCAGTCATGAACTTGATGGCTGACTCTTTGACCCTCTCCCATACAAGCCGGGGAGTGACAGACTGGCTGGATCCCAGGGGAGGACATGGCAGCCAGCCCTGAGGAGACAGGATAAGCTGGGGTTGGATGGAAGGGGAGGAGGTCCTCCCCTGTTGGTGGACTTGGAGGGGGCGGGGAGGAGGGAGATGAGGGAGGGAGAGGGAGGGTGGGAGGGAAGGAAGGAGGGAGGCTATGCCTGGGATGCAAAGTACCTAACCTGTGATTGAGATAAAAATAACTAAATTTAAAAAATATTTTGGCACAGGTCTAGTCTTGGGCCCTGGCCAGGAAAATATTTTATCAATACCTTAATGATTTTTTTTCAGTTGTCAGTTTACAATAAACAATAAAAAAAAACTATGATGGTTTACTAAAAAAAAAAAAAAAAAAAAAAAATTGGCTCCTGAGATTGACCTCTGGCTTTTACACATACACACGCAAAAAACCAAATGAACAACAGCAACAACAAAAAATTATATATTTGTTACAACTCCTATAACAATGCACTTAAAATAAGTGCATTGTTATATATGTACATGTATACATTAACTTCTTTAAGGTTATTTTTAGATAAGTTGGACATCTGTAAGATGCATATGAAAAAAAGGGGGGAGCTCAGTATGCTCTCCTGTGAGTACTACAGTATGCTACAAAGACATTTCCTTTATTCTTTCTAACTGTACTAAATCTTGAATGTTAAACTCAGCAAAAGACATCATTTGTCCCACTCATTGTCATATGCGACAACTCTTCTGGAATGATATTCATATCTTAAGAGCTGAGTCTTTTTGGGACACAAGACTGTCACTGTGGTTAAGGTGACATAAAGCAGTGGGAGTGAAAAGACGATCAAGGTCAAGGACTGCACAGGATTTTAAGCCACCGACTTTGGCCTTATCAGCCAAGGGCACTGATGGATTGGAGATCTTGGACTGGGTGGCTGGAAACATAAACCCTTACAAAGGGAACTTACAAAGGGAAAGCATTTTAAAGGCCGTTGAGCTATAGCTTCTTCTCAGAGTCTTGGAGAGGTCAGGAGCTTTGCTCCAGGCCACATTAAAATGGGGATCAGACACCTCATTTCCTGACACCTGACTCATGTCCCTGCCATACTCAATTTTTGTTGCTAGACCCTTCAGAAAATTCAGATAGAGGGAAAAACTGAACCTGGGCATCACAGAAAGGGAGAGGCAATAATGTCAAACCTTATTTCTTTATAGGAGAAAAATGCAAAAGGGCAAAGAATAAGCTATGTTGAAACCGAATAAATTGTACTCCTCATATTTGGAGCTACCTATGATACTGTAGTTTTTTTCAAGAAATTAATATCATGATCAGTTTCTGTGAAAACTTAGAAAACAGATTTTTTTTTGCCTTAAATGGTTCTCAAAGTATGTTTTTATTAACTTATTTACTTTACATCATGATAGTAGCCTCCTGCCTAGTCTCTTCCCAGTCAAAATTGATTTTAAATACATTCAGAAGAGATCACGTATTTAATTAAAATATATTCATTTTTCTTTCAATTATAAAAAAACAATTTCTTGGCTTTAAGCCTAGAAAAGAATATCATAGCTTTCTAATATTCAAATAAAACAAAGTAAAATGTTTCTTGTTTGCCTTGTTTAGTAATATGTTTAACACTAAAGCCATAGTCTTGGCCTCCTCCCAAGACAATTAACTGTCTGAAGATTTAGTCATTTGTAATATGACCTTTGTGTGTCTAGTATATATACAAAATACTTGTATTTATTCTTTTAATTGTAACAAAATAAAGTTTTACAGATCATTTCTTTTTTCAGATCTGGTTTATCATCATAAAGTTTGGAGAAATAATAATTTAAAATAGCTTACTTTTTCTGTTTACTTATTAGAAATATTTACTTAGACCATAATAAACTTTTGGAACAAAGAAAACTCCAGGCCAGCTATCAAACCTCCATCACTGTGAAAGCTCTGCCTGGAGGGAGGTGCTCATATTTGTGTGGTTGTTATAATCGCCTTACCGCAGAGAAATAAAACAACGCTCCTGGCCCCAAGAAGCTTTCTTTTCATTGAAAAACAGAAAACCAAACTAAAAATAAATAAATAAACATGCAGTATAATATGAACCAGCAAAGAGCAATAAAGCATAGCAGAGATAAGGGTAATAAGGTATGGGACGTAGCTATTTAAATAAGAAGGCCTAGAAAGTCCTTTCTGGGGAGACATTTGCATAGAGACCTGAATAATGTTAGGAAGTAAGGCTGTCTATATGTTGGTAAAAAATGCTGTAGAAAAGGATGAAGCAAAGACAGAGGTCCAGGTTAGACCTCAACATTTGGTATTTTTAGTGAACAGAAAGGACAGTGTGGCCAGAGCACGTGGGGGAGGGTTGGAAAAGTAGAGCATCTTCCTTGCATTTGATAACAAATGGAATTCGAAGTCTCTGGGATTTTCTGAGAGAAGAGGGAGTATAATGTGATTGGCATTTCCAAAAGGTCACTTTGCTTTCTGTATGTAAATCAGACTTCAGGAGAACAAGAGCAGAAGACAAGCTATAAAGCTTTTGGTCGCAGTCCAGGTGATGATGACGAGGAGCGTAAACATAGTTGGTGGAGGACCTAGTGGCCAGGTGAACAGCAGTGTCATTTACTGTACTGTAGAGAGTTGAAGAGAGGAAATCATCCCAGTAATATATTCAGAGGTAAGAGTTTGTCAGTATATAGGCCTTCTCTTAAATCACACATTTTAATTTTCATAATGGCTGTAATAAAATTCAGCCCAGAATGCACTTTTTATATTATCTAGAAATGTTCTGCAGGAGGGAAAAATGCTGAGAAATGCAAAGCAAACTTTAGTTTCCCCTGAGTCACCAAGCATCTCAGCGTTGATCTGTTGTAACCAATTACTGAGCACACCAGAAACACTCAATAAACATGAGTCTCGTTCATTTGTGTCATCAAATCGAGAGAAATCAAACCTTAAAGTGACACTAAAACAAAATATCTGATGTTCTCTACTGAGCAAAGTTCTGCCCAGACATTCCAATAGCCTGGTTCACAGTTCACAGCACTAAACCAAAGCAACTGCTATGACACAGACAGATAGGAAGAGAAAAACTCTTTCAACGGTCATAAAAGCTATGAAAATGAAAAAAAAAACTGTTTTGAGGTAAGCAAATAATGGGGATTTCTTAATATTTCTATCCCATGAGCGTTGTAAGCAAGAGCACGGAGCCCTCTCTAAATGCTGTGTGCTTCGTCTATGAAATTGTTTTGAGAGTTTTCTTGTAAACTGACATTTACAAGATTATTCCCTCTAACTGAAATACTTTGGGCTGTGCACTCCGGGTCAGGCAATCCTTCCCCTACAGCCAAGACCTCAGCTCTAGAAGACTAAAGAGTACCCCTTGCTTTCAGAGAAAGCTTCCCCCAGTCCAGGCTCAGAACCCTTAGAACCTAAATTAAAAGCTAACCTTCTAGGTTTTAAGCCCTTCTATTTCTCAAAATGTAAGACACTCGTACACATGAAAACAAATGAACACGATTCTTTAAAGATTTATTTATTTCTCCTCCATATATATGAGTGTTTGCACCGTATGTGTGCCTGGTGTCCCCAGAGGCCAGCAGATAGTGCAGAGCACCTGGAACTGGAGTTCCAGGCAGATACAAGCTACTACATAGGTGTTGTGAACCAAACCCGAGCCCTTTCCAAAAACTATTAATTGCTGAGCCACCTCTCCAAGTCTTCATTCATAATCTTGATCAATATTTCCTCCACCACAATTTCCCATGATGAACCACATCCTGTAATATCAAATAAATACAAACTCCCAATTTCTCTTTCTAGCCTCCTATCCTCTGGTACTGCTAGTTCATAACCTCTCTTCCTTAACCATATCCTCTTTCCACTGTTTCACTCTTTTACTATCTGGCTTTTTCCTCCTTATCTTAACCTAAATATTATTTCAATCATAAACTCTACCTTGCAATTAGTCCCAATGCACTCTTTGTTTCTAAGGTAGTGTTTGCAGCACTACCTTAGGAAAGCTTGGATTCTCATCAAATTTATCCCTCCACCTGTCTAACCTTCCCTCTATAGAGCTAAGCATTCCTAGAATAAGATGCACAAACATGCTGCTTGTTCTCTTCGCAAATGTGTGACTTCCAACCCCTAACTGGTCCTTATTGCTCTGCAAAAATTATGCTACGACCACTTCGCTTGCGTTTATACTCGTCACTACATGATGCTGTATGTAGTTACTTTCACATGCTGAGAACTAGCTAAAGGGAGAAATTATTTATTATTAATATCATCATCATGGCTAATGGTTTAAGCGCTGTCGATTCATAATCAACCCCAAGTGCTTACCCAGAACATTGTGGTAGCTGTAGCATGTGATGGACAAATTCCCTATATTGTAGAAAGGAAAGAGGCAAAGAGAAGTTACTCCCAGAGACCTATTTCATCTAGCTGTACCCTTCCTGCTAATGTTTCCAGAACTTTCTCTAAAGTGTCACTGAACTGAGGTCCAAGCATTGAGGTCCAAAACTTGAGCCTGAGGGAAACATTTTACAGTCAAGGTAAGACATACTATTTCTTTTCTTCTCAAATCTTCAACTGATTCACATATAAGAAAGGTTAGCTCATGGATGCTGAGAATCGTAAGAATTCACTCTAGCGTATCTCCTACATAACAGATGCAAAAGGCCAACTTCTTCCCTACCAGGCCCTTTGAGCCACTCAGAGAGTCCAAATCTGTTGAGTTAATGTTCTGTAGAAACACTGAACCCCCTGATTTGCCCACTCAATGCCACCCTCATTCTTCCAACTTGGACTCATGTTCAGTCCCTGCACAAATTTTTCTTTGACATTTCCTTCCAATCTTCCAGAAAATTCTATTGGCATCTCCTCTCCAATTCCTTAACAACAGTCTCCTTTCTACTTTCATATCATTTTTAGAGTTGTTTGTTTTATTAAATGCTATTGATCTGGAGGTGGGGTAGGATGACTGAATGCCACAGTGCGTGTGTAGAGATTAGAAGACAGATTGTGGGAGTCAGTTCTCTCTTCCTGCTGTGTGGGTCCTGAGAATCAAACTCAAGCCATCAGGTTTAGTGGCAGGTAGGTTTAGCCACTGAGCCATCGTACCATCCTTTGTGTGATTGGTCTTTAATGTAATGCTGAGGATTAGAACTGGGCTCCATGCAGGTTTGAGCAAAGCACTCTGAACAAGCACTCTGAGCTACATCCTCAGCCTTCCACTTTTAAAATTTGTTCAGAAATATGCCATTTCTTACAACCACTACTGTATTTGCCTGTCCAGATCACTAACTTGATTGCCCAAATTGTAAAAGAACATCTAAGCTGTCCTCAGAATTTCACCATTGCCCCACCATGGTCTATGTTTAACTCAGCAGCCAGAAAGACTGTGCATGTCAGCTCATATTACCTTCTCCCACAGAACTCTGCAGCACACCCCTGTTTCCCTCATGGTAAGGACTGGGGATTCTACAATGCCTGGCAGTGCTCATGAAATTCTTGTCTGATCTCATCCCCGGAGACTCTGCCCTCTGCAGCTCCTTCATAATCACAGTGACACCTTCACTGTTCTTGTCACTTAGGAGCTTGTGCCTGATGCCCTGTTTGCCCCTGCAGACATATTCTCCACTCTTCTAAACTCTGCTGTGTGTCCTAAAAAGATGATCACTACAAACTGCCATCGTGGTATCCCTGACCTTCTCTTCCAGTGCTTTCAGTGGCTGGGGCACCCAGTAGAAGGCACCCAGAAAAGGGAAGCATGGCTTCTCTTTTGCAGTGTTTGCTCAGGTGCTGCATTCATTGAGGTCACAACTCCTGGCAAGCAGACTCTCCACACAGTGTCTCATAGTCAAGCTCTCTTAACTCACTCGGTATCAGGAGGCTTATTCCTGGTGAGGCTAGTTCTCCATCTCTCAGCAGTCATTAGTTGCCTGTAGTTTGCCATCTAGAACCACATGAGATTTTCTCCTTCTGTGTTAGCACATCTATTGATATTGTCATTTTTCTGGCCTTATTTACACATTGATTTTGAAGAGGCACACAGCAGACTTCTTGGTATTCTGGCTCTTTCATTCTGCCCCCTTTTCTGTCTTGCTACCTGGATATACATGACAGAACTGTGCTTTTGTATGTATTGGATCTGGGTTCCCACAATCTCTTGATCTTTGCATTGTGTCCATTCACTACTTTATTTGTTTTATTCTCAGGTATAGCAGGAGCATTTAGAACAAGTCCTAGTAGCCAGTGAACAGCATGGAATAAAAGTTGTTTTTACCTAATTCATGTAAAAACAAACAAACAAACAAACAAACAAACAAAAACACTGCATATACACACATACAAAAACAACTACAACCAATTAAACAAATAAACAAACACCTTCCAAATCCCTACACAGTTAAGAGAGCACGAGGTTTCCAAGTTTGATTAAATGAGTGTTGGTCAGTTTATTCTCATCCAAACTTGGGTGAATCATTAGCTAGAAATTTTATTGAGATGATTCAAGATTTCTGTTTGAACCAGTAAAGTCTAGAAAAGATAGCTCTGCCCTTTGAAGTTCACTTTAAAGATACATGTTGAAGCCCATGAATCACTTCGGACATTTAGTTAGACATATATCCACATCTCCAAAGTGCATCAAAGCAGCAGCTTGAGTTAGATGCCTGCAGTCATTCAGGGTTTTCTATCTCCTGGCAGTTTATTGAGACTCTGTATTGTGACTTTGCAGAAGAAAGTAATTTTGCTCGTGTAATTTTACATGGAGGAATTACCAGCATCCCAGTGCAGTTATTCACAAAATGAAAAGCTAAGAAAAAGTAACATTATTTACCTAACCAGTATAATATTTTAGTCAACAGATATTTTTTAAATATGTTGATTAAAAGATTATTTTTCTATGAGAAGACTTACCAATGATTAAAATTAAGCTTGAACAGCACAAAAATACTATTGAAATTATTTTTCTTTTTTTAAAAGAATTTTTAAATATTCACACATGTGTGCTACATATAATGCACACCCCATCTCATCCTCTAAAACTCCTCCCATGTTCTCTAAACCTCTTCTGAATTCATGACCTCTTCTTTTTTTTATTTTTAACATTTTATTGATTATTTGTTAGTTTCACATCATGCACCCCAAGCCCACTCATCTCCTCATCCCTTTGTATTCATGTTCTGTCTTTGCAAACTTCCCAACCTGCAAAAGAAAATAAAAATAAAAAACAAATAGATAAAACATATCATCATGGAAGCTTTAGTGTGTCAAAGTGTGTC
>CM053753.1:96534887-96574207 GCA_028658305.1 Pachyuromys duprasi | reverse complement strand
ACGAGTAGGTATCATGGAGATCAAAAGCACTTGATGCTTTCTAGAGCTGGGTTGCAATCACTTGTTCGTGACTACTCCATAGGATTACTGTTGCTGGGAATGGGACTTTGGTACTTTGAAAAAGCACTACAGACCCTTAACCACTGAGCCATCTCTCCTGATCTCAAACATAATTTTAGAATGTTACAAGATTAACAATTTGCCAGGCATCATAATGTATATGTATAACCCCAGCACTCACACACACAGAAGAATCAAGGCATTCAAGGACTGCATAGTGAGTCAGGCACTCATCTGTGCTACACTGTAGACTGAACCTCAGAAAACAATAGCAACAACAACAAAAATACCATTCACCAAAACCAACATAGAGAATGAAAAACTTGGAAAGAAAGCACAGCAATTGTCAGACATGTTCATTCTGCCCATAAGTGAACTGAGGCCCTGAGAAGCCAGAGACAAGATTGTGGCTACACCAACAGGCCTACAGAACTGGAAGAAGACCACACCTGGCAGCACAAACCCATCATCCTAGAAAGACTGTAAACTCAAGTGGTGCCTAAACTACAGAGTGAGTTCAAGTCTGGGCAACTTCATAAGACCCCATCTCAAAATAAAAAGGATAAAGTAAAGTGGGGCTGAAGTTCAGTGGTAGAATACTTGCTTGGCGGCCATAAGATCCTAGCTTCAATCTCTATTACAAAAGAAAGAAAAAGGTAATTAATGAATTCATGAATCTCAACAGCACACATGCCCTCTTTTGTGAATGAAGCTAAACAATTCAATGTCAGTTAAGATGGCATGTAAATTGTGACTGGCAAAAAATAATGTTAAAGTTTATCTTCTTACTGTCTATGTGACATGTGGGTGATTATTTCCCACATGCCATTATAAGTTCACCAGAAGTTACGCCAAATTGTAAAGGTGGGATATTGAATGAAGGCTGGTTTCAGGCAGAGTGGATGAACTTTGAAGGCGGCCTGTTCTCTCTCCAAGTGTTGGCAGCAGGGCCCAACACATCCTGTCACAGAAGCCAGAGGAGAAAAGTGAGGCTGATTAGATGGGAATAAAGAAAGGTGATATTTCTGAGTATTAAATGCAGAAATTGTTTTAAAGGGAAAAGAATGTTCATAAAATATGCAAACAGACATACTAAATATAGAAGCATTTCATTGAAGTCCCTGCATATTCATTTCTGGTATACCCTTCCTGTGTAGGGGCCAGTCCTCAGAGAGAGAGATGTCCGGTGACTGCAAGAAAATCTAAAATATTGGGGGTAGGGGTTCTTCTCCTTGGTGGGTAAAGAAAGAACAGTTGTAGGAAGACTTCAGGGGAATAAGGGGAAAGAAAATAGAGAAGCAGCAATAGATACTAAGGCCTGAACCCATAAGGAGCCTGTGTCATAGGAACATGATTCTGGAGCATCACTAGCCCTGAAAGAGAGAAGAAAGATCCAGCAAGGAAAGCTGGGGTAGCCAGCATAATTCTGTCTTCCTATTCCAACCTTGGGCCTTACCTTACCCTAGACTACATAGACTACCAGTGATTCTGAATCATTTCTTTCAACTCTAAACCATTCGAATAGATTGACAAATGACACTAAAGAAAATAGGGTGTGTGCCCAGGAGACCAGAAACAATGCGCCTTCTCTCTTTCAAAACATTAACCTTCAGGGAAGAAAAGTGGCTTTAAGGACAGAGGAAGCCGCCACTTCCCAAGCATTAAAAAGATTAAGGGAAATAGTATTGGACTGGAGTGGAGAGGAAATTATTCGCCTGTCTCAGAGAGGACATTTCTGTTGTTATTGCCCCTATAAACCATCCTCACCCTCAGCTCCAAATCCGGCTGGGCTGATGGGATTTGTTGAGGCAATATATCAAATTAGTCCTGTTGAGGAAACTCCAGAGAGAGGCCTGGAGCCAAGGAGTGCCCTGAAATTTATCTAAGTGACAGGATAGTTAGAACAGCAAGTGCAACCCCTTGCTCGCCAGATACTGTGAACACCACAGCCCCAGAAGCCCTAATTTTAAAAGGCCTATACCTTTACTTCCAGGGAAGATGCCCAGAGTTACACAGGGACCATCGGAAGTCCTTACAACCAGATATGAACTTGGGTAAGAACTAAAGGAAATATCTTACTCTGAGAAAAATCAAATACAACATTAGAAGAAAATTCAAGGCTGAAATCATGTACACTGTCCTATGCAATGTGTCAGAAATGATCAACACTTACACAAATATTGCAAAGCAAGTTGCAAAGGCACAGTTACAATTAGAACAACGCAAAATCAAAATTCAACAGCATAAATAAACAGTTCTGTGTCCAACGATTTGGACTCATTCATAATCTGTATGCTCTAAAGGGCTTGGGCAGCTGCACTTTTCTGCCATTCATAGCATACTCAGCTTATCTCATAAGCTCACGCCAGCTCCAGTCCATGCCTGTGGCTGTCTGCAGTAGTCAATTTGGCACCTCCAATATACTAGACTTTCCACTACAACTGAGGTTTCATCTTCACCAGTGACCTCTCCTTATATCTTTTCAGGAACCTTGCTCTGGGTCACAGTGCAAACCCTTAGACCTCTTCAGACATGCCAAAACCAGTGCTGTGTGGGAGATTCTTATATATTATCAAGTTCAGCTGCCAACTTGATGTGTAGCCTTGGCTGAGCTAAACCACATTTCTGTATGCTAACCCTGAGGAAGTACTTCCCAGAAGATTTCACCTTAATGATGCTGTTCTCTTAATATAATTTCTTTGCTTCGTCTGACCATAATCATCTTTGCTTCAGTAATGCCGGTCTCTTGTTAATCATGGCTGATTCTTCAGCTATAGCCAACTAGAAATCACAAATGCTTAGTTCAAACTATAGCATTAATGATCTGATAGTCTTTGAAGGTTTCTCAAACTTCCCTCAGAGATTCCATAAGGCAGTCCTCCATCATCTCCATTGAATTAACTGCATTATTATGCTTCCATAGAAGAGTCCACAAAGTTCGAAGCACTCAATGATTTCTCCAGCCCAAAGTTCTAAAATCCTTCCACAGTCCTCCTAAAAACTACTTGATCATGTCTGACACATGACGGAGAAGATATTGGTTCATGGGACCAATATATGATGAACCCAGTACCAATTTCTCTTTGTTTGCTCTCTATTGTGGTGGTAAAGCACTAACCAAAAGCAACTTATAGAGTAAAAGGTTTATTTTGGCTTACAGCTTATATAGTACATCAGGGCCATGGAGGCAGAAACTAAAGCAGGGACTACAGAGGAATGCTACTTACTGGCTTGCTATCCATGGCTCAATCAGCTCTCTTATATAACCCAGGACCATCAGCTTAAGAGCATCACCACCCCCTACTGTTATGGAGCCTTCCATATCAATCATCAATCAAGAAAATATGCCCACCCTCCACACACACAAACCAATCTGATAGAGACTTTTCTCAGTTAAGTTGTCCTCTTCCCAGATGACCCTAGCTTGGAATAAGCTGACAAAAGCCACCCAACACAGGAATATTAGGAACAATCTCCTTCTAACCCCTTCCTTTTATCTTACGTGAGGAACACAGATCTGCTCTGCCACAGAACCTGCACCATGATATGCTGCCTTTCCATAATCCAAAGCAATGGAAAAGTAAATAACCATGCAGCAAGACTACTGAATATGTAGTCAAAATAAACACCCTCTCTGTTTAAGTTGATTATCTTAGGTAAGTCATTGTAGAAATGGGAAGCTGGATAACAGAGTGTGCTGGTTTGAATAGAAATCTCCTCACACTCCCCATAAACTCATGTATTTGAAGGCTTGGCCACAAGGAGTGGTACTTTTAAGAAGTGTGGCCTTGTTGCAGTGGGTGTGACCTAATTGGGGGAAATGTGTCCCTGTGGGGTGTAAACATTGCTTTTATTTCCTCAGAAAAGGGGATGAGATGAGGACCATACCAAAGCTTTATGAATACACAGCTTGGGCTGAGCCCAAAGCATTTCTTTCTCTGTTCTAATGATCCCTAGGCCCAGGCCTGGAAGTTTCTACACTCCATACAATCTAATCTTCTACAAATATCAACCTTGAAGGCTTCAGCTTCCAGCCTCCATCTGCTAACTCAGCCCTAGAATGTTTTCAGCCTCCAAGACTTACTGCTGAATGAGCTCACCCATTCTAGCTCTTTCTGAACTTTTGATGGCTGGTTCAACTCAGATGTTCTGCCCCCAACTCCTCTTCGAGGTGACTGATTCAATCTGGCTTCTCTCTTAGCTTCTGACAGAATTGTACTGCCTGGCCTCAAACTAACTCTGGCGTATTTTCTAATCTTCTGGCTCCTTCTCATTTTCTGGCTCATTCTCTCTGCAACCTGTCTTTGTAAAATTGTTCCAGTAAAACTATCAAACACACACAACCCACACTACACTACCACTATACCTCTCTCCCTGAGATGCTCTTAAATAGCCTCTCTGTCCTGTGCTGTTCTTAAGAGAGTTGTGCATATCCTATTTTTGACCTATTCTGGCAAATCTTACTCTGATTCATCACTTTGTCTGCCTCTCAATTAGGCTTCACTTTCAAACATGACTATTCTTTTGTTTTTTTAACAAAATCTCAAATGTTCAATTTTACCAATAAAGACTGGGGAGCCACATGCTAGGATGAAAGTTGGCTGGCTCAGAGAGGCAGAGAAAACACCCAGCTGACCATCCTCCTCGCCGACATCCCAAAAGGAAAAGGAAACATCCTCCCTTATACCATCTCAAAAAACCTTCACAACTGAATGTTCCTCCCTTCTACTTCCTGTGTGTCTCTCTATCTGTCCTCCTGACTTCCTCTTACTTTCTATGATTCTTTTTCCTATGTTCATTCCCAGTTATCTGGTTACTGCTCCACCTCTTGATCTAGGGTTAACTTTATTTAATCCTGTTTACAATGTTCATTAAGATAGCTCTTGTAAAAACTAGCAGTTCCACCGATAGGGGATTGCTTTCATATTTCTTAAGTTTTGCAGTTCCACTTGAGTTGAAGAGCATTAGCTGCTGGTTAAAAAAGGGTTTTCAAAGTTACGGATTTTAGCACTTTGTTGACTGAGGATTCTGATGCTCAGCAAACTTGGCTGAAGCCTGGAAAGTGACAGATGCATGGAAAGCTGAAAAATAGGACACACAAGTGTAGGCTCAGCCGATAAACTTCTGCAAGAGACTGACGACTGGTAAAGTGCTGATGCCAACAGAAAGGTGGGAGGGCTCGCAACTCATTTCTGTTGTCTTCCTTCCACCACAAATGGTGGTTTCATTGATATCAAATCAGTATTTGTCTCTGAATTGGGTGTTCTATGTTTTTATCAAGGGAAAATAAAAATTATCTAAGGTTTGATATAAAAAAAAGATAGCTCTTGTTGAGCTATACACAACTAAAAACAGATTTTCCAATAAACAACACAGTCTTGGGCTTCACAATGTGATCAAATATCCTGCAACTCACGGCAGCTTCTTTCTATAAACTAATCTTACTTTCATCATTCAGTGTTAAAGGTGAGTACTAAGGGTGTGTTTGCACTCCAGCCAGATCATATAAACCTAGAAGGTCTTTGGATATGATCCCTTGCCAGAACTACCATGTTGCTGGATTAGAGGGAGGGGGGGGGGCTTTGAGGTCTTAAATGCTCAGGCTACACCCAGTGGCAAACATTCTCTTTCTGCTGCCTGCAGATCAAGATGTAGAAACCTGCCTCGGCCTTCTTCAACAAATCCTGCTGGTGTGCACCACCACACCTGGCAGACAGGAGCTTCACAAGGAGACCAACAGAAAGCCAAATAACTTGGACCCAAGGGGCCCTGCAGAGACTGAAGCACCAACCAAGGGCCATGCATAGATTTGACCTATGTCCCCTACACATATATACCCAATGGGCCACATGGACTTCTTGTGGGTCCCTCATAAGGAGAGTGAGAACTGTTTCTGACATGGACTCTGTTGCATGCTTTTTGATCACTTCCAGCTGGAAGGACTGCCTTGCCATGCTGCTGTAGTCCTAATGCAACTTGAAGTGCTGGGATGGGTTAGTGAGGATGGGGGAAAGGGCTTTCCTGAGGGCTAGGGAAAAGGGAGGGAGGTGGGATGTAAAGTGAACTAAATAAATACAGCTAAAAGAAAAAAAGAAAAATAGAAGTCTCAGCTCCAGCACCATGTCTGTCTGTACACTGCCACACTGCCATGCTTCCTGACATGATGATAATGGACTAAATCTCCAGAACTGTAAGCCAGACTCAATTAATTGTTTTCCTTTATACGAGCTGTCATGGCATGAACTCAGTGGCTGGCTCTTTGACCCCTCCCCTCAAAAGGGAAGAGCAGCCTTGCTAGACCACAGAGGAGGACATTGCATCCAGTCCTGATGAGACCTGAGAGGCTAAAGTCAGATGGAAGGGAGGAGGACCTCTCCTATCAGTGGACTTAGAGAGGAGCAAGGAGGAGGGAGGGAGGGAGGGTGAGATGGGGGAGGGGATGAAGGAGGATATAGCTGGGTAAATAAACTGTAACTAATATAAAAAAATAATTAAAAAAAAAGAGTTGTCATGGTCATAGTGTCTCTTCACAACAATAAAACCTAACTAAATCAGAAGTTGGTACCAAGGACTGAGGTATTGCTATGATAGGCCTAACTATGCTTTTGTCTGGAGAAATGTGGATATTGAGACTTTGTATTTGGAAAGCAGCAGAATGCTTTAAGTGAAAATGGGCCATTCTATTAGAAGCATGGAAGACAATAGTGTTGAGGGTGATTTAAACTGTAGGGACCTGGCTCAAGAGGTTTCAGAGGAGAATCATATTAGTATATGGCCTAGAGTCTGTTCTTGTGAAATTTTGGTGAAAAATGTGGCTGCTTTTAGCCCTTGTCTGATCTTTTATTTATTTGTTTATTTTAGTTGAGTTCTTGCCTTGAACTCTTGGGCTTAAGTGATATTCCCATCACAACCTCCCAGGTAACTCACACATTCTGGAAGGGCATATCCATAGATAAGACAGAATGTGACAAGCAGAGGTGAGGGAAGTACAGTCTCCAGGGCAGTCATTCTGAAGTGTGGTCATTAGATAGAGATGCTCAGTCTCATGTGCGCATTTGCTAGCAATAATCTTGTTCTCTAAAAATCACCCTCCTTTGAGTGCTGGTCCCGGTTGTCTGTTTTTAACATTCTCTATGGATGATTCAGAAATAGACTAGAGCCTGAAAGCTTGAGAGAATAAATCAGAAAGTTTATGAGTACAACCAACAGTACGGTTAATAAATACTAGAATGATTATGCAAAACGTAAAAGACGGATTGAGCTGAGTTGAGCTTCAAAAGGTGGGAGAGTGTGAGTTGCAGCAGAGGTAGACTTGGAAATATAAACAACACAGCTGTTCTCTCTCAGGCATAATCGAAAGCTTGGGAATATAGATCCAAACACTGTACTGTGTTAAAATCAGAGTGACCCCAAAATAAGATTCTTAAACCCAAAGGCACTACATATATGTATATATATCCAAAGCAAAGACTTAACACTTGCAACATTTGTCTGCAGTGGTTTAAAACAAAAATGGACTGAGGGAGGGGGCTACGCCTGGGATTCAAAGTACCTAACCTGTGATTGAGATAAAAATAAATAAATTAAAAAAAATGCTTCAAACAGTTCATCCGGAAATGTTAAGGCTATCAGTCAGAGAATTATGGTAATTGAAAGAGATATTTTAGAGCCAAATTGAAGAGGATGTAAAAGTCACATTAATCGTCCAGAAGGCAGCCTTTGTGTTGAATATGAGAACAAGAACTCAGCTATAAGCTTTTAGTGAAATTAAATCTCTTCACACCCAGCCAAGCTTTCAACTTGAAGGACCGAAGCTCACCTCCTGGAAATGAATGTCTACAACACTCCTGCCAAGGCCTTGTAAGAAAATAACTACCATCTCCTTGATGATAATTTGGACTTACTAAAATGAATGTTGAAAAAATGGAGACTTTTTTTAATGTCAAAAAATTCTAACCACTCTTCTCATTCATTCTGGGGTTTGTTTGTTTGTTTGTTTTTCTTTCCAGTTGAGCTGTTTTTGCCTTTCCATGACCCATGAATGCATCTCACCAACTGCCAGCTCCTTTCTACCCATCTGACAGCAAAAACTATGTTTTGTAAACATACTCCCATTTAGCTTTATTTGTGTTTGTTTGGTTGTTTGGTTGTTTGGTTGTTTGGTTGGTTGGTATTCTTTTCTCCTCCTCCTCCTCTTCCTTCTTCTTCTCCTCCTTCTTCATGGTGAGGGACTTATACATCTGTGTTGATAGCATGTGACTCATTTGCATGTCTCTGTTTTCTCTATATAACTTGCACAGACATTACTATTTAAGGTCCCTTTTGTACAGATCACTTTTTAGTGTAAACAGCTTCTCTATGTTCCTTTAACTGTACCCTGAGAACCCATCTAGCCACATCATTAGTGGTAAAAGAGCAACAGCAAGGGTTAGAGAAATGACATAATAGTTGCTCAAGAGTACTTACAGCTCTTAGAGAGAAGAGGACCAGGGTTTGGTCCCCAGCACCCACATGGTAGCTCATAATCATCTGTCACTCCAGATCAAGAGAATATGACACCCTTTTCTGAACTCTTCAGTTACCAGGCAGCACATGGTACACATAAATACTTGTAGACAAACACTCATACACAAAAAATAAAAATAAATATCTCTTTGAGAGAAAAAGAAAGTGAGTCTTTAAAAAGAAAATAAATATTTTCTTAAAAGCAGGTGCATATGGCTCTACACTGAATCATAATAGTTTCTGGAAAGTTGAAAAGAGAAAAGGTGTGTAGGGCTAGATTAATAGTTCACAATTTTAGTTCCTAGGAAACCTTGACTTCATCCGATCAGATGCAGCCTTAACAAAAGCATCCCTTCAGCAGTGGTCATCATGCCCTTCTTCAGTAGGGACACAAAGGCCTGCTTCAGAGAAAGTGAGCAATCTCTTTTCTTGCTGATAAGAAAACCATTCAAATGTACTGCCATAGCATTTATTTAATTGAAAAGCAGAAATCTTTTTTGAGAAATAAATGCAAATCTTTTTCCTTTGTAGACCTGTAAAGAAAGCTTATTTTCAGTACCAAAATACTTCAGTGTGATTTGAGTCTCTTAAAAAATGAAGTTTTGAAAAAATCATCTTTACAAAAGCTTCATAGAAACCAGACTGCTACGTTAATCAGCATTTCTATTCACTTATCATTTTCTTTTTCCCAGCTTTCCTTTTGATTGTACATAACTGTCTATACATTCTTCTCCACTATGATAGATTTTTAACGGACTCTCTACAAATAGAACCAGAAAAAAAATAGATTACTGTATATTAAACTGCCATAGCACTAAATGTTACAAATCATGAAGGTATTGACTGTTTATATTCTGGCCAAAATGCCCCCTTTTTTGATATTTATCACCTGCTAAGAACTATGCACCTTGCTGTCACACTATATATTAAAAAGTGACTTATAATGCTATGTGTCTCTATGCTGCGATTGACTTTTAAGTTTTGTGGAAATCTTGACTTGAGATTAAGTTATAGTTCTAATTGAGAATGGGGAGCATGCCTGAAATCCCAGCACATGGGGAGGCAAAAGCAGGCATATTTCTGTGAGTTCGAGGCCAGCCTGGTCTATAAAGAGAGTCCAGGACAGCCAAGGCTACACAGAGAAACCCTGTCTTGAAAAAAGACAAAAACAAACAAAAAAACACCACAAGTACTTTCGAGAATGGGACTGATGTTATGGTTCTTTACTTTGGTAACAGCTAAGTTTTAAAGCCATGCTCATTACGAGCTTATCTAAAGCAACAACAAAGCACTACTAGAAGCAAGTCTTTTTGTCTGGAATTTAGTCAAAAGATACTATAAGAGCCACAGGGTTAACAACTACTGGGCTTCAGAGATGGCTCAGCAGTCAAGAGCACTTACTGCTATTCCACAGGACCCAGGTTCAATACCCAACACTCACAAAGAGCCTCAACTATTGGCAACTCTGGTTCAGAGGCTCTGTTCTGGCTTCTGTAGGCATCACACAGTCGCTAGACATACATTCAGGAAAAAAATGCCTAATATTAGTCAGGGTTTTATAGAGGAAAAAGACAGAGTGAATATATATATATACATATATATATATATATATATATATATATATATAGAGAGAGAGAGAGAGAGAGAGAGAGAGAGAATTTATTAGAATAGTTTACAAGATGTGGTCCAACGAATTCAACAATAGCTGTCTATGAATGCAAAGTCCAAGAATTGTGGATGTCTTCAGAATGTGATGGAATCCAAAAGAAGTAGGCAATAATGCCAATGAAGAAATGGACTTGCTAGTGAGAGTGAGAGCAAGCAGCCCTTTTTATAGACTACTAACAGAAGGTGTGGTCCACATCTTCACATCTCAAAGATCAAGATTAGAAGTGTGTCTTCCCACTTCAAATGATTCAATTACAGGGAAAAAATCCCTCGTAAGAATGCCCAGTCATTTTGGTTTCAGTCAATTTTAGATGTGTCAAGTTGACCACAAAGAATAGCCATCATACACCCATACACATAAAATTAAACAATGGTTAATTTTTAAAAAATAATCTTATCTCCTGAGCATCCTCAAATAAGTACCCAACCACTGTACCTGGGTATGTCATTGAGAGTACTCATAAGAATGTTAACAGAAGAATTTTGTCTACCAGATTATTAGTATCTAGTAGATGTTATAACCAAACCACATCTCCTTTACTGAGCCAGAGCCCTCATCTTCCAGCTTTTCTAAGCACTTGTTTTTAAAGTCTCACAGAGTCACTCTCTTTCCTTCTTGTGCCTGAGAGATAAGTTTCCACCACCACAGTAATGGCCTTCAGCCAGGGATTTATGTAGCTAGCTTCACTCTGTGTGTGTGTGTGTGTGTGTGTGTGTGTGTGTGTGTGTGTGTACGTGTGTGTGTGTGTTTGTTTGTTTCTCAGTGTGTTTCTCTGTCTCTGTGAGTGTTTCTCTGTATGGCTCTCTGTCTCTGTGTGTCTCTGTGTGTCTATCTATCTGTGTATGTATGATTACATACACTTTCATGTGAGTATACACATGCACATATGTACATTTGCATGTGGATCTGAAAGAATAACCCTGAGTGTCATTCTTCAGGCACTATCCAACTTTAGTATTTGAGTCTCTTGCAGACCTGAAGCTCCTTGAGTACATTTTGCTGGCTGGCAAGCAAGTTTTGTTGATACTCCCATCTTTTTCTCTCCACCACTGACAATGTAAGTGCATAATCTAATCCATCTTTTTTTAATATGGGTTCTGGGAATTTAACTCAGGTCCTCATGCATGCAAGGTAAGCACTTTACTGCCTGAGTTATCAGCTATCTCTTCAGCCATGTTTGGACTATTTGCAGGACAATGTTGTACACTATTCATGTTTGGAGCTCCTCTGTGGACCAAGCTATGTCTAACCATCAACTGGTACCCAGCCTCTTAAGTTACCTTCCATGCACCACCCTGCTTTCCTTCCATTCCTACAAATTTCTCCTGAAAGCATTATTCTAAAGAACCCCTTTGCCAGCCAAGACTTTTTTAAATGTATTTTAAAAAGCAGAAGCTGAATACATTTTCTCCCTAAATATACAAGGTAAAAAAACAATTCTTAGACCTTTTGTCAAACAAAATTTGAGAGACATCAGTACTCTTTACTACTGTTTAATCTATCATTTATGCCATTAGGAATCTAAAACATTGAGGTTTAGTATTTCATTTCTGTTACAATGTTTTGTTCTTTTTCTAAAACTTCCACGATCAAAATTTATGTTTTCCACAATATTTCCTATCTGTAATTATCCTGTCGACATACAGATGGAAAGGAAAGTGTTAATATTTGGGGGGCCACCAGTTAGTCACCTCAGCTGATAGAATACCTGAATATTTTTGGTTTCTTAATTCAGATCTATGTTCTACCTATTTATACCTTGTCCTAAACACCAAGACTCCAAACTCTGGGAACTATGTCAACAGGCTTCCTAGCTTGTGTCATCCAGTTTGGCCAATGGAAAGTACTTACCAGAATATTTAAGGATTATTGGAGAATTAAATACTAAATTTATTCAACTACTATCCTGCCAACCCCTGTGCATGATCTCCCTACTCTCCTGGCACTCCTGCTTCTGTTGACTCTGGAGAATTCTACTATCACTCTTCTGTAATGTAATGTCATGTTTAACCCTGCCTACCTGGTTGTAAATATTTCCATTGTTGAATTCTCTTCTGCAGACCTTTGAACCTCTTGTTTTCTGTCTGGATTCTGGATGCAACAAAAAACAGAATACCATGAGTTAAGAAATCCCTAAACAGAAAATATTTCATACTTAACAAAAATGTACTCTGATAAAAAAAATTGGTAAATTTGATAGATAATTGCTGAGATAATGTCTGCCACTTTTTAGATTGAGTCTTAAAATATAGTCTAATTTACTCATTCCTTCCCTATGCATTCTACTATTTATTGATCATCAACTAAGACTCATGGTAGGTATTCCATCATAAACATGAACAGCAAAGGTCTCCTGTGTCATCTACTAATCATAAATTTCTCTCCATGTACTATTCCCAGGTTATCCACGACCAATGATTAGAGTTGAATGAAAATGCTAAAGAATAGAAGGAACACATTCTAGCCTGTGATTAGAAAGGAAATACAAAAGCCCACTAATCATGTAAGAAAAGTGGTCAATAGGACAGAGCACTTAAAATAAGCAACTACTCTACAGAAGGTTCAACAAGGAGGATGATGAATCTTCGTTACAGAAATGTCTGCACCTAGAAGATGCCTGGCAGGCAAGTAGACAGCTGTGATGCTACATTGAAAATTGAGGTGAAAGAGGCTCCAGTGCTTTGTAAATAATTTCCCAAGGGGTCCTGCCTAAGGGATACCTCATTCAACATTGACTAAGCAGTCAATTTGGTGAAAGTCAATCAAACATACTGCTTGATATTCTGAGGAGCAAAAGAAAACACTTTTGTGGCTGAATTTTTCATTTTCAATATAGTCATTGTAGAGAAAATATGAATTTTGCAGATGATTGCTTTTAGTATAATACTGATGTTTAATCTCTGAGTCATTTTTCCCTGCTAAAGACATCTGGAAACAAAATAAATGCCAAAGAGTGAGCAAGTTTTCAAGATAGAAGCTTGATTTAGGATACTACTTATGAAATATCTATAAACTTTACTTCACTGTGCTGGTATATCAGTGAAGCACACTGAAATATTTTTCCAAAAATGTATTGCTTAAATCAAAGGAATTGGGGAAAATATTCAAGATCATGAAGAAAATGTGCTGAACATAATAAAAATTAGAGATAGTGATTTTCATCCTTAAATCCTACCACCTGGTACAGTTTCAGGTATTTTTATTTCTTATAAGGATTGTTAAATAACTATAAAAGAATAAAACTAACTTGTAAATCCTGTAGTTACAAGAGGTCAGACACATTTACCATTGGTACTGATGAGTACAGCAAATCTATGTAATAAAACAAACTTTAGGTGGTAGTACAGAGATACATAAGACCCTCTATAATGTAAAATGGCTTTTGAGGAATACAGTCTTTTCTATGATGTACTTTTTTTGTTATGCCCACTATATAAATGCTGAAAACATGATGGGAAGGGGTAGTATTGTAGGCTTCAGTTATGAACTTATTCTCAAGAGAGATGTAGGGAGGTCCATCCTCCAATGGTCACATTGAGGGCACAAAAGCTTAGAAGCCATGGAGCCACCCTATCCTGGGAACTTGCCTCTGGTGCTGCAAGGCTGAAGGGTGAACTATCCACAGGAGGCTCCCTGTCTTTCATCCCCTCCCATCCGCCATTCCAGTATGGCGCAATGCTGGTGGCTTAATCTCTGTTAAATAAAGTACAAGTATGGAGAACACAAAGTTCTTAGTGCTGGGACTTTGACAGTGTTTGGGAGCTGTGCATTGCAGACCGGAAATCCCATTCCAGAATGTGAGTCATTCCTTGGCATGTAAATGTTGGCAGTGTGCGTGTGCAGGGAATTAATGGCTTCGGCAGAGAATAACATCCCCCTCTCCTTTCTAGCTGTGACACTGTCACCGCAGCAAATGACCTTATTCAGTGGGTTGAAATTTTACCTGAAAATTTTGACATGTATTAAGTTTTTGGAAGATAAATGCAAAAAAAAAAATGTTATGTATTCACCTTCCTGGGAAATCAGCCACTTCTGTATATTAATGTGTTTAAACCAAGAAGTAGGGGGGGGTGTATAATCATTAATAGTCAAGTATATGCAAGGTGGATTCTGTCTGTCCTTTAATATGGTGAAGTATCACCACTTTAATGCCTTTAATACCATTAATTTCAAACCATGATCCACTGCAGTGGAATTCCTGGTCTAGCCTGTCTCCCATGCTCAGTCTGTGTCCCCTTGCATGGGTGTGCATGCAGAAAAACCCAGATGCACAAAGATAATACGCAAAAAAAAGGCAAAGAGAAGGGTGTTGAAGTTATTTTTATAAAACTGTATTTGTTCCTTAGTTTCTCTCTTAATCTGGCTATCACATAAATAATTGAAACTCTTATTACATTATTTTAACAAGCTTCATAGCACAAGAACTGAACAGTTTTAACTCTGTTCTTAATCCTCTAAGCTAATTTGGCCTACTCCCAGGATGCATCACAGAGATACTTGCACTTAGTAGCTTTTCTTGCTGAGCTCTCTCTCCTGGTCCCTCCAGGACATCTGCCCATTGCTAAATCTCTTATTCTCCTTCTCTTACTCCTCCTCCCCTGGCTGGCAGGAAGTCCAGCCCTATTGTTTCCCCTGCTCAGCAATTGGTTGTAAGCTGCTTTATTGCCATATCAGGGGACAATTGGGAGCAGTGTTTACAAAAGATTGAGACAGGAGATTCTCACAACAAAGACTGCATCCAGATATTGGAGGTACAGAATTCAGCATTAATATGCACAATAATCTTATGCCTACAGAAGGGTAAGACATGTGTTGCTTTGGAAAGGTGCTTCGAGATGATTTGAGTTTCTGCCCTACTACTGAGTTTGTCCCCCATGGTTTCTCTATCTGGTGACCAGTCCCTGGTGATTTAGGTGTGGCTGGGGCACATGGGGCCGTCTCTCTTTGAGAGCATTCGCTCCTAATGATCCTCTCTGACTGTAGAGCTTGAGGTCCATTCTCCCCTCCATAGTTAGACCCAGCTCCTTTCCTGTATGCAGCACCTCCCTTTGCCTGGAACTACATTCTAAAGTCTCAGATTTTCAAATAAAGTCAAAACCAAGCTTTGGATTTATAACTGCTTTCTTCTAGGCTAATATCTATGCAGCAAGAAATTTTGGAGCCTGGCTTCTGCAGAGGAAAAGACAGATAAAAAAGATGAAATGTATTTCCTCTCATTTTGCAATACAAAAAATGAAATACTTGGGGTAAAATCCCAGCACGGTAGTTAAATGGGTATCTGAGATACAAAAGTTTATTAAAGCACAGGCATATGGAAGATGCCTTTTAGGAAGTGTTTATTATTGTTGGCTTTAAAAAAATACAACTTAGACTGTCTATTTTTATTTGCCACACCTGAAACTCTAGTGGAGTCTAAGGTCCGGGGATGGCAGTGGGGTGGTGCATGAAGGTGTTCCATGTGTGTTTCCTTATGGGCTCTCACTTTGCAGTCATTTCCCTTCCAGAAGCTTAGCTGCTTGCAGAAGTAAATTTAGAACTCAGGTGGGATGTCTGTTAAATAAAAGCTCAAAAGGCCTGGCAAACAAGCTTTTCTAATTTTGTAATATGCCTCTACCTAATGGGTGCAACTCACCACAATGTTACACTGAGATTAATCCAACCTGTGCACACACAACTTTTTACATGTTCTGTCTATCAAAAGTTTAATTTTAAATACTATTATTAGGGCTCAGAAAAGCATTTCTCAAAGAGTGGAGGGATTTTTTGATGGGGGGATGAGCTATAGAACACATCTCAGAATTAAGTTCCCTTTAAGTTTCCTATGTTTTAGCCCTAGGATCTGGAAGGGGCTCTTTATAAAAGAGGCCCCTCTAATTAAGAAAACTTCCCTACTTCCTTCTCCTCAATTGGTATTTAAGCCTCAACCATCTGTCCTTCCCTTAAGTTCTGTTTTGTATGAGTCCCATGTTTTTGCATGGCAAATTTGCTATGCCTTTCTCTTGCTACTCCATATTTGTTAAGTAGGAGTCAGTCAAGATCTCTCACCATTGCCAGGCTCTGTTTTCTTCCTCCATCATGCAAAGCAAGTTTCTTCCTGAGAAACACGTGAACTATATTTTCCAGTTGAAGTTGCTGTTCAGAAGCAGTTCTAAAAATATTATATGGAATTCTTTTCTTTATAAAGTCTAAGAAATTTTTTCCTGAAAGAAAGAAAGAAAGAAAGAAAGAAAGAAAGAAAGAAAGAAAGAAAGAAAGATCCCTGTGTTCCTTGTGAAAAGTAGTGAGTGGATAGATGCACTTGGCATGAGGAAAGGTAAACAAATCATCAAACTCCACAGGCATTTCCATAAACTATGCAACATGAGCTTGTGTGAGGCACTTTTTTTCCTTTATTTTGAACATGTCTTGCTTTGTGATTAATGGGGCCCGCATTACATTGTAACTCAGCCAATAGATACTTGTTTCCAAGAACAGTTACACATACATTATGTTCATGTTTATTCACCAAGCATTCCACTGATGCTTTAAAACCCACTGCAGTCTAAAAGTCATTAGCATTGCTTTTAAATACAGGCAGTGCCCAGCAATAACCCAAATCGTGGGCCTTCGTTACATCCCACCCAGAGCCAACAGCTGTTCTACATGTATGTTCTGGTGAAAGATAAGGATTCAGAGGCTAATCTGAAAGAGCCTGGCTTCAGTACTCTTTTGTTTATTGTAAACTATATTTGAACTCTTTTGAAAATTTATGTTATTATTGCGTGTGGTGTTGGGGCTGGGCATTCAAAGGTGCCATGGAGCATAGGATAAGATCAGAGAACAACTTGGAGGAGTTAGCTTGTTACTTTCATATTTACATGTCCACCAGGGATTGAGCTCAGGTCATCAAATTGTGAAGAAAGTCTCTTTACCCCCAAGCTACTAGCCAGGCCTGTATTCAAATGCCTTGTGAATCTTTATATTGTTTTAACTTAAAGTAATCAGATGTTATGAAGGATGAAAGCTGTGTAAGGATCCTTTTCAATTATTTATTTAATTTTGTTAACAGATATAGTCTTACGATGAGTAAGAAATCTTGGTGGGTGAGCAGGGCCTTAGATATATAATCTTTCTTGGCTCTATCAATTTTACAAACAACTTCTGAAACTCTCTCAGTCTGTTATAAACATAAATGTTTGACGACGTAACTTACCAACGCTGGCTGTCTTCCTTCGGGGCCTGCACTTGGCTGGGACAACTGCTTTCGGAAAATACCATAATCCTTTAATACCTTAGAATGATCCCCACCCTACTACCCCTCTCCACAAGTCCCTCTCACTTTATGCTGGTCCAGAAAATAATCCAGACCTGTGACTGGATCAGCTCTGATTGACCTCCTGGCAATCCCATCTTGTGGTTGAATAGTTTTCACATTATCTCAGTTCTCTTAATTATACTTATTCTTCTGTGCTGGGAGATAATAAGCCAGGTTGATGGTAGATTGCCAGAATATTCTTTGTGAGTAAGCCATTTTCCATGATGGAATGAACCTTTCAATTCAAACACTGTGTCACTTTAAAGCACTCAATAATATTATCAACAGAGCTGGCTGTAATCAGAAACAAAATCACACAGAGAATGCTTCTCCTTGGAGCTGACACTCATGCTCACAGTCCATGTGAGTCCCTTTCTGATCCGGCCATGCCCCGGACATAAAAATTAATTTTTCTTGCTCAGCTTGCATTCCTAGTATTCCTGTGTTTGCCTACCCCTAAAGCATTCCTTCCATCCTCTTCATACACTGCCCTACGCAGATGGCTCTACTGTGTTCTTATCCTTAGAACTTGCCCTTGGAATTCTAAATATCACTTAGCTAAACATTTCAGTGTTGTGATCATTACCAGTACTGGGATACAAAGCTAGCAACCTAGTTTAGCTGTGACATTGTACAGGAAGCACCATCACCTGTCCTTTGTTGGCCAACTTAAAGGACACGGTCCAGTAAGGAGAATTACAATCCTGGAGGAGGATACTGACTCAAGAAGTTGGCTGAAACTTGTAGGCTGCCATTCTGTGTGCCTGCTTCTCAACACTGTGAGCCACTTCAAGAAAATGAACATTTCCTAGCCTTCTACATATAAAGCTCAAGCAAATGAGAAGTTTTGCAGCATTATTTAGTGACTTCAAAACACTGTTCACATGGATGCATGCTTACAGCATATAAAAAAGAAATAAATCGGCTTGCTTTGATTATTATTGTTTTTTTTTTTTAAGAATGACTGGTTTGGGACTCAGCTCGTCCAATTAGCCTGGTTTGTCTATGGCTCTGGAATCACTGCTAAAACCATTCCCTAGCTCACATTAACAACCTCTCCTCTCAAGGCATGTTGTCTTCAAAACTATCAAACATTGCTCCATAGTATACTCTTCTAAAAGGGCCTAAGTTCCCTGCTTCTTTCGGCACACTCCATTAGCCACACCTTATTGCTAAAGCATTCCATGCTTCTAACACTTAGATGCTACTCAAGCTTGCTCATCATCATTTCATCACAGAATCTATCATGCCAAGTAAAACAATCTGTCTCAACTTTCACTTATCTGTGAAGTGCCCTAATACTCTGTCCCTGCCTATATTATATAAGGGCACTCATACATTATGTCATTTTTTGATCTGATATTTAAGAAAATGATCAGAGTATAGAGATTTCCTGAAAATGACCCAAACAATCGAAGGCGAAACAGTAGCCAAGAGCATGTGGGTGGAAGTGGCAGAGATATTGCTGGTTTTCAGAAATAGCGAGACCATCTGCTATGTCAACAACATTTCTGCCACAGTCAAAAACAATCTAGTGAGAAGTAAGGCCCTGCAGGATGGCAGACATTGAGATGGGAGAAGATGGTCCTTCAGAAGGCAGGAGGAACAGGTTTTAGAAAGGGATTGACAGCTGAGAAAGAGAAAGGCAAGGTGTGGGCCATCACAAGGTCTGTGTCTACAAACAAAGCAAAGATCCTGTCGCTGCTGAGTGGTGCTTAATGCTGGGCATGTTCCAAGGATTAAGGTCAGGCATGAACCCAGGCTGTTCATTGGAACTCCACATCACACCTTCACCAGAGGTACCATGTGTGTAACTGAGTTTGATTATCTTCCCTCCCTAACGTAGTTGTCCTGGAAAAGAATGAGGGAATAGTAAAGGAGAGTGGGAATGGCTGAGCTAGACCACGTTGAGAATGCCCATGGGAGTATGTGATGATATATGTGAAGAAGCATTGGGATGGCATACCAGGGCAATTGAGAGTGTTCCCTCAGGGAAACATCTCCCTAAGCTGTGTGCACTTGGAAACAAGTCATTACTACCCTTCATTATTTCTTTCTATCCCCAAATTGTTACCAACAGCTCATGATTCCCATTAATCTAATGGCCTCATAAAAAATGTCATTATCATTTTAAGGCAGACAGAAAGCAATTTACTAGGAAGTTTAACAAAGACATGCATTGGATCAAATATGGCATTAAAGTCTGATAAGGCAGAAAAAAATGCTTTCAGTGTACATCGCTTCAACCTTGTAGAATCCTGGAGTTGACTATCTTGCCATTTATGACTCTAATCTTTGATATAAAAACATAATTAGCTTTGGGCCTTTTACAAACCTTCAATAAAATAGTGATTAAGAAATAGTATAAAAGTATTATTGTATGTTACATAGATATATAGATTATACAGATAAAATATATATCATAGACATAGGAATATAATTATTGATACTGATATAGATAATAAGTAGATATATGTTAGATAGATATAGATATTCTTTATATATCTTTTTAAAAAACAGGGTTTCTTTGAGTAGCCTTGGCTGTTCTAAACTTTCTTGTTAGACCAGTCTGGCCTCAAACTCACAGAGATCCACCTGCCTCTTCCTCCCTGAGTGCTGGGATTGCACATGTGAACCACTGTGCCTATGTGTGTCTATTCTTATAAATGACCCTTCCAGCCCTGAATGCAACTAATGACCAGTGAATAATACTTTGCTTTATTATCTTATGATAATAATATTTTAAGTAGCAAACCTCCATTTTGCTTCATCTTGGATAGTCTCTTAAAAAATAAAAATGACATTTTCCATATAAATACAACAATAGTCTTCATTAGACATTATTCAAGTATGCAGTCTCAAACCATCCCAATGTGGAATCCCTACAACCAATTCTTTGGATAACCCATAAGTCTGTCCCTATGACTCTGCAGTCCAAAGGTGAAGCTGAGTCTTACAAACATCTTTTCACAAGACAGTGAGCAAATTTCCTGTTTCCTCCTTAGCTAGAATTGTCACTAACCACCATTTGCAAGGTGACTATCAAGCTTTAACACTGGTTCTCCAGGCTGAGGATATTTATGTACTTACGAAACAACTCCTCAGTTCATTAAGTCAGACTATAAATCTTTGTCTGCAAATGGTAGTTTTGCCAACCTCAAGTCTCGGCAGCAAGCTCAGTATTAACTGGATTACCTGGTGAGTTTAGCCTGCAGGTAGACTGCTACTGAGACATGATGGCCGAGTGAATATAGCATTAAGGTAATCTCCTCCATCGTGCCCTGAGGGTCCAGGGAACCTTAAGGAAGTTGTTTCGAGTTGCTTTTACAGGGTTCCTCTGTATAGTGATGGAAAAAATATCTTTTTTTTTTCTTTGCCATCATTTTTATATTGCCTCAATTTCTTCCTATTTCATACATATATTTTATTGTTTCTTGGTTTAATATTATATGCCATTGAAAGTGACCATTCCTATTCCTGGATAACTATGTAATTATGTCAGAGAGATGGAGAGAGGTGTTTCCTGTGTGTGTGTGTGTGTTTTGTTTTTTGTTTTTGTTTTTTTTTACCTTGAGCTGAAAATTGGATTAGAATCATTAGGCCCCTGGTAAGTCTATGATTCTCCTTCATGTCTCATTTTCTACTGAAAGTTTATCTACTGTAAAATATGTTTCCTAATTGTCCTCTTTTCCCTGTCATACTTGTTCCATATCCTTGTCGAGTTAAAAACAAAATATACCCCACAGGCTTTTTTTTAATATACCCCACAGGCTTTTTTTTTAAATATTCCAAGTTTCTAAACAAAGAAAAGCTTTGCATTGATGAGTTCTGGCCATCAGAGAGGATTCATTCTTTCAGCAAACATGGAATCAATAAGGAAGTTGAAGGTCTGCCACACAAAACAGAAGAAAGCTAGGAAAAAGTCTCAAAGCAATAAATTTGAGTCTGACATCACTGTTTTTCTCCCATCATAGACTTGCTCAGCTGTGGGCGATGTAGGATGAGGGGCAGCATGGTGCTTGCAGAAGAAGGTCACGCTGAAAAGGACAGGAGTTTCAACTGCAGCAGGTGCCTGCAGAGCCAGCAGCACAGGCTGGGCCAGCAAGATCACTGCTTGTAGAGTATCTGTCAGAAGGGATTGATAGGAAAACAGGAGGGAACAGCAAGGATAACAACGGAAAGATCACTAGGTTCTAGGAAAACCTCTGAAAATTCTAGCTATGAGATCATGTCATACCTTTTAATTAGTATATGACCTCTCTCCTTTTCCTTTTTTCCTTTACAGATTTCAATATATCTTGATTTCATTCTATTTTTTTAAGTTTTCATGCTCATTCTAAAGTCTAGATGTTTTAACTCGATTTGTTTTAGTCTAAGCCATGGTTCTCAATTTTGGCTGCATAATAAACAACAAAATCTCATGCCCAAGCCACACCTAAGACAAACTAAATGAGAGAAGGAGTAGGGCCTTGCTGTCAGTGTTTTATTGTCTTCCTGTGAACACAGCGCCAATGTTCAGCTGACACTGAAGAACCCTGGCTTATAGTTTCTTCTTTCCCCACTTTCTTCCCCCAAGGATCTGAGTACTTAACTGGTTGGATCCGTTCAAAAAAAAAAAAACCCTCAGCCTTGTCTCATTTGGTCTTAGCCACCTGCAGATCATAGCTGGATGAGATTACAATCTGAGAGTTCTTGGGTCAGTCATATCCTCTTTGGCCCTAAAGAGTAATAGAAGGTAGAGAAATCCTGCTGGCCAATGAAAAATAACAGTTAAAATGTTTCAGAATGGAATGACATCTAGCTGTCAGAGTAGATAGCGCCTCAAAGGAATGGGAATCAGATAGAACTTTCACATATGCTAGAATCCAGATCCTAACTGCTAGGCCAATGTGAGAGTCTCAATATCCAAGGGGAATAAAAGGTCAGAGAAGCCAGGAGAGTAAACTGTTGTTGGGGACCAATGACACTGAATAGTTTGCTATTACAACTGTTTATTTGCCATTTACCAACACATTGTGTGTTCAACAAATGCCTAAATGAACAAATTAAACTTTGATAATACAGAAAGCCCTTTATTATTTGTCACAGTCTTTCAAAGGTATTTTTCTCTTTTATATTATAATAGCAAATTCATGTCTTTGTTATTGGGGTTTTATGTTTTGCAATTTTCACTATGGATTGTAATATGCACAGACATGTTGCTAAGTATCATAAAGAAAAACAATCTAAAAGGAGACTTCTAAGATCCATAGTTATGTGAGCCTCCAAGCTTGACCCTAGTGCTATTTCATATCATGGTTACCACTGAGCAGAATAGGAATAACACTCAAAGGACTCTAGCTAGAATGATGACATCTTAGGTACTGTGGATGACTGAACAGAGTATTTGGATGCATGCAGGATTTTCCTTTATCCGGTTTCTTATAAATAGCTTTCTAATAATAAGCACAAAAGACAAAATTTCTTTTTCTGTGTCAAGCTATGAGTTACTGATGTATAACCCTATTGTAGACTCCTTTAATCATAGGAGAATTCAGAGCCAAAACATTCAATTGGTCTACGCAGAATGCCATTGGTTCATATCTTGTCTAAACCTAGGTCCTTGGATACATTAAATAAGCATTGTGCCATTGAGCTACATCCCCAGCTCTGTGATATTTTCTGTGTCCAACAAACCACCGGCAGATAATAAAGCAGCAAGAGCTGCATTTATTCCACAGATGACAACTATGGTGAGCAACAAGCCTGCACCTCAGCGTTTTGAAATGTTTAAGGTAGCTTATTGATTGCAGAAAGAATTAGGTCTTAATTTAAAAGAATCTAGGCCAATACATCTTCTTTACACTTTAAAATATATAACCAATATACTTGATTTGCTGTAGTTTTATATATCCTCACAACAATTTAATATGGTACATGCATTTTAATTGGTCTTGAGGACTCAATAATAGTCACACAAGTCACAAATGATGGTGTGTGCCTACAATCCTATATTGATAGCCCTTATGTGGAGGTACAAGAATTGTGTATTGAGGCCAACCTGAGTTACAGCACAAATTCAAGCCTTGCCTGGGCTATACAATGAGATCTTATTTTAACAATAACATACAAATCATAAATTTTTAGTAGCCCATCTACTGAATGATGTTTCCAAAGCACATAGTATCAGAAGGAAGGGTGTCCTTTGGCTGGGATCCAAACTTTAAGGGCTGCTTTTCGGGGATTTCTCCAAGTGATGCTTCTATGACTATCTTGAACTTCTGTACATTGCACCATATGTATCTTTCCAATCTCTTAAACTGATTTTTCTTTTCTTTTTGCTACAGTGGCATTAATAATTTTCACTATTACTTAATTTTTAACACCATTCTGAGGACATAAATATTGGCCTCTCCTGTTAATGACCAGGATAAATTATTCAGTTTTCCACTATATAGTAAAAAAACATTTTCATGTTGGTGTCAAGAAACAGATTGAGTGACCATAATTTAATCATGTCACTACAGGGCATTGCAGCATGCAGCTGTTATTATTCAAGGACTTCATTTGATGGTTGGTATTCTTTATGATAAACATCTGCATGATGTTGGATTCTACTCCAGCTATTTGAATACTCACAGGAAACTTAACATTCTATTAAGGTCAGGCTTTTGAAAATAAGCTTCACGTTTAAACTCTTTTAATGCATTCTATCTCTGGCATCTCTCTGTATCTGATTTTCAAAAATACCTCCTTCTATGGGAAATGGCTACATGATTTTGAAATGGGATAACTTATATGCAAGAAAATATGCTGGGACTGGACCTATAAAACTATGATTGCAATTCTAAGATAATACTGAATTAAGTGAGACTGAAAAAAATACTAACGTATGAAGGGAGGACTGTTTTTTTGCAGAAGAGGAGTATTTGAGTATTGAGTATAAGGAATGAAGAAGAAATTCACATATTCCTATTCAGCCCAGTTGATGGTCCAGACTGAGGGACTAGTATGGAAAGAGATATTTACTGCTGTTCATGATAATGGCATTTACGTCTATAAGACAAAGCCATTAATTCAGGGATTTCCACTTGGAAACAAGGTATGGAAGGCCAAAATCAAGAACACAAAAATATGGAAATGGATTTGAAATAGGCATCAAAGGTAGACAACTCAAGCCCCTTCTGAGACATCAAGACTAATACTACAGGAAACAGGACAGAAGCCTACCACAAAGGGCCTCTGAGAGACTCTACCCAGCAGTGTATCAAAGCAGATGAAAGTTTATAGAAAGCAGACTCATAACTAAACTTTGGGCAGAATGCAGAGAATCTAATGAAAGATGGGGGAGTTAGTAAGACCTGGAGATGACAGTAGCTCCACAAGGAGAGCAACAGTACCAAAATATCTGGGCACAGGCGTATTTTCTGAGACTGAAACTCTAACCAAGGACCATTCATAGATATTACCTAGAACCCCTGCTCAGACGTAGCACATAGCAGCTCAGTATCCAAGTAAAGTCCCTAGTAATAGGAACAGAGACTGTCTCTGACATCAACTCAGTGGCTGGCTCTTTGACCACCTCCCCCTGAGGGGGGAACAGCCTTGTCAGACCACAGGAGGACAATGAAACCAATCCTGATGAGACCTGATAGTCAAGGGTCAGAGGGAAGAGGAGGAGGACCTCCCCTATCAGTGGACTTGGAGACAGGCATGGGAAGAGATGAGGGAGGAAGGGTGGGGTTGGTAGGGAATGAGGAAGGGGGCTACAGTTGGGATACAAGATGAATAAACTGTAATTAATATAAAAAATAAAAAATAAAAATAAAAAAGACTAATATTGCATTCCATACCCACACAAAAGTGGTTGTCACACCAGAAGAGGTTATAGATGGTCTTGCTAGAGTTGGTCTTATCCAGCACTCTCCTTTTCCTTTGCCTTTGTGTGGTAGGACTTTGAGAAAAGCAACCTGGAGGACATTTCCAGATCATCTTGCCTACTGGCTGGAGGCTATTTTAAAACTGAACATGCGGGGTAAGTTAGAAGTGGAAAGGATGGTAACAGAACAGGGTGGTCCTGGGACTTGAGAGCAGTGTGTGGTTAGTAAATCAGGCCAGTTCTGGAGTGTTTCTACACTCTAAGTGTGCTCAAATGTAAATTGGCCTTCAATAAAGTTAAAGCAGGCTCAAGATGAATTAGACTTAGGAAAGGGAATTTTCCTTTTAAAAAGTTGAATGCTAAAGCCAGTGCAGTGCTTCAGTGCCTCATCTCTCTCAGGGGCAACGGCTCATCATTCCTTGAACTGGTGTTGGTGATCTGCAGCCTTTTTGAAGATTTTAGTTCCTGATTTAGGCATCATTTTCTCTCTAGGGATATAATCTTTGGTGTCTCAGTTCCTAAGTCTTCATCTTGGCCCAGCTCTCTACTTTTGTGTTGTTCATATTGCCACACACCCCAATTCCCCAATTCAGGGGTGGCCTTTACAGATTTGTTATGGTGGCAATATTCTGCTCCCACCACTCCTTCCAAATCATGTCTGGCCTCAAGCACTCACTTTCCATAATGGTGCACGTATAATATCCAATCATTACCATTTTCTTAGTGTACAATACCAGACTTTTTCTGGAAGCTGCTGTCCTGGATCTATCATTACCAATAGCAGCAACAGCACCGCAGTCACACTCTCACTTCAGCAATAAGGCTTTCTTTCTCCACTCACATCTCCCACTAGCTCGGCCTCTTTTTCTGGTTATCTCTCAGTCAAGAAATCTGTGATCTCCTTTGAACTATGTGTTAATAAACCTTTCAAATGAGCATTTGCTGAACAAATGAATGAATTTTTGGGTTGTCTTGCCACCATTCCCTGAATCTTTTTCTTGAACTCATTAGATTAGATTTAGATAATGATATTTCAGAAGAGAAGTAACTTTCCTGGTATGCTGGAACTAGTTACCCTCTGCCAGGGTTCATAATGTCTGCCAATATGACAGGCACTGGGAACACCTGGAGGGTTGAGAGGTAGGTAAGAGTGCTTCCTCCACAAGCATGAGGAACTGTGTTTAGACTCACAGAACTCATGTGAAACAGCGGAACATGAACAGCATACTCTCCTAACCCCAAGAAACAGGATTGCTTGGTCTTGCTGGCCAACCAGGCTAGCTGAAAAGGCAAGCTCCAGGTTGAATGAGATGCCCTGTCTCAAGGAAATAAGGCAGAGAGTAATAAAGCATGACATCCAATATCCCCCTCTGAGCAGGAACCAGCGTGTGGGTGCGCGCCCCGCCACATACACACAAGAGTATGTGCACGCATGTACGCAATAAAATCATCTTGAAGACAAATCTCTTGACGTGTCTGTGAAGGGTTTTCTTGATTAGGTTAATTGAGGAGGGAAGACTCATCTTAAGTGTCTTGGACCTCATTCCTTACCCTCTCGCTCTACAAATCCGGTGTCCTGGTGGAAAAGGCTTAACTGAGGGTGATCATCTATCTCCCATTGCTTCCTGACTGCAGGGGCAGTGTCACCAGCTTCTGCAGCTCCTCCACTGTGACTTCGATGAGTATACCCTGGAACTGTGAGCCAGATTAAACCCCTTGTTTTCTTTAATTGTTATCGTTTTGTTGCTCAGTATGTGCAACAGGAAAGGTAACTAACACTCATTAAAATTCACCTAGGGAGGATATACAGGAAGGAGGACCCAGGTTGGTATGATCAATGCTCGTTTGGATGAACAAATGGGATGGACATTGAGTGGAGGAGAAAACAAGCAACAGGACAGGAGCATGCCAAGGAGGACCTATGGGGGGGGGGGTCAATGTAGCGAGGTATCAGCGCAGATATTAAGACTTGCGATCAAGACTTTGGCACAGGGCGAGAAGTGATGATAGAAATGGGGGAGGTTGGTGAGAACAAGAGCTCCACAAAGACCAAACTGAGCAGGGCACAGGGGCCTTGTATGAGACGGTTTCTACAATCAAGGACCATGTGTGGATGTGGCCTGGAACCCTGGCTCAGATGGGGCCCATGATAGCTCGGTGTTGGACTGAAGACCCTAGTGAGGGAAACAGGGACTGTTTCAGTCATGAACTTGATGGCTGACTCTTTGACCCTCTCCCATACATGCCGGGGAGTGACAGACTGGCTAGATCCCAGGGGAGGACATTGCAGCCAGCCCTGAGGAGACAGGATGAGCTGGGGTCGAATGGGAGGTGAGGAGGTCCTCCCCTGTTGGTGGACTTGGAGGGGGCGGGAAGGAGGGAGATGAGGGAGGGAGAAGGAGGATGGGAGGGGAGGAAGGAGGGGAGCTACGCCTGGGATGCAAAGTACCTAACCTGTGATTGATATAAAAACAAATTTAAAAAAATAAAATAAAATAAATTACTGTGTGAGACATAGTTAGAGATCTAGCTGCCCATAGCAACCACTCAGCCCGCTTTCTCCTGCTCTTCTTCATGGCTGTCAGGTTAACAAGGGAACTTTGGGGGAGACCATTACATTTCTAAATGATGTTCATCACAGTTCACAACGGAAGTGTTTGTGTAATGTAAATAATGTGAAACAACTAGGAGACCTGAACAGGGTTACCTATTCTCTCTCTGTTTAAGGATTAAGTGGAAGAGTGTATATTATCCCACAAAATCTACTAAATGTGGACATAGAAAATAGTCTAGAAAAATGTTAAAATCTGCTCAGATTTCTAATGTTACTTACCTAATGACTCCAAAACCATCTAGCCGCCTCTCTTCTAAAGGTTTATGTGTGCCTCTTCAAACCCTTGAGCTCCACAATTCCTAACAAACCATGATGTTGCCTAGTAACTTTACAAGACTATCTGGCTTCACCATGACTGGCACTCCCCTGCCAAGGTCAACAAGTCCTGGCTTTTACTTTGCTATTGACTGGAAGACATTCCTTCACATACCAATTAAAATTCCCTGTAACTTCCCAATTACTGAGATGAGGGGCCAGGCCTGGCTATGTTTCAAAAACTTTTTATAGCATTATTGTGTATCACTTTCATCCTGACAGGATTCCTTTTTAAATTTCATGTGAATTCATGTCTAAGTGCTAAACCTACATGCATATGGCTACAGGGACTGATCTTCATTATCAACTTGAAAGAAACATCTAAGCACATCTGTGGAACATTTTCTACAAGGTTTAAGTGATGTGGCTGGTACCTACCCTTAGAGTGGGCGGCAACATTCCATGGGTGGGAGCACTGGACTGAATAAAAAGAAATCAGTTGAAATACCTCATAACTAGCCATCCCACCCTCCTTCTTCTGGTCCTTTCCTAGCATGATGTACTCTGTCCCCAAACTCTGAGCCAAATAAAACTTTACATATGCTGCTTTTGTTAAGTTATCTTGGCTTAGTGATAAGGAAAGTAGCTAATGCAGAAAAATAGATAGCAAGAGTGGGCCCACTTCTTTTTTTTTTCTTCCACGGTGACATTATGTAGATGCATTTATATTTTTAGGGTTCTTTTTTCATACTTTATTTTTATTTACTACAATTTGTTCACTTTGTAGCCCCCTCCCTTTTCCCCTCCCAATCCCACCTGCCCTCTCTCTTCTCCTTCCATGGCCCTCCCCAAGTCCACTGGTAGGGAGGTCCTCCTCCCCTTCCATCTAACTCTAGCATACCAGGTCTCATCAGGACCGGCTGCATTGTCTCCCTCTGTGGCCTGGTAAGGCTGCTCCCCATTCAGGGGGAGATGATCAAAGAGCCAGCCACTGAGTTTACAACAGAGACAGCCCCTGTTCCCTTTACTAGGGCACCCATTTGGAGACTGAGATGCCATGTACTACATCTGTGTAGGGGTTCTAGGTTATCTCCATGTATGGCCCACTTCTATGATGGATCTGACCATGTGATTCATAAGTCTTCGGAGTCTTTTGAAGAAGGTATGTGTGGAAGAATTTGAGGTGTGAGTCTCAGCATTTGCTTCGATCCCCTGCTGGATGGAATCTTTCAGAGGACATCTATGGTAAGCTCCCATCTTGTACCCTCTCTTTATCTGCTTCCAGTATCTTGTCTATTCACCCTTC
This sequence comes from Pachyuromys duprasi, assembly GCA_028658305.1. Classification (NCBI taxonomy): domain Eukaryota; kingdom Metazoa; phylum Chordata; class Mammalia; order Rodentia; family Muridae; genus Pachyuromys; species Pachyuromys duprasi. Next base: position 96,544,646 of record CM053753.1, on the reverse strand, counting down.
TGAATGAGAATTAAGCATCGGGCATATCCAAAATATATAAAGAACTCAAGAAATTAAACACCAAAAATCCCAAATAATCCAATTCAAAAATGGGGTACAGATCTAAACAGAGAATTCCCAACACAGGTATATCAAATGGCAGAGAAACACTTATAGAAATGTTCAACATCCTTAGTCATCAGGGAAATGCAAATCAAAATGGATTCTGAGATTCCATCTTACACCTATCAGAATGTCTAAGATCAAAGACTCAAGGGACTGCATATGCTGGATAAAATGTAGAGAAAAGAGAACACTCTTCCATTATTGGTGGGAGTGTAAACATGCTCAACCACTATGGAAATCAATCTGGCACTTCCTTAGAAATTGGAAATAATGCTACCTCAAAACCCAGTTATACCAATCCTTGGCATGTACCCAAAATATGCTCCATCATACTACAAGAACATATGCTCAATGATGTTCATAGCAGCTTTATTTGTAATAGCCAGAATCTGGAAACAACCTAGATGTTCCTCAACTGAAGAATGGATAATGAAATTGTGGTACACTTACTCAGCTATTAAAAATGAAATCATGAAACTTTTAGGCAATTGGATGGAACTAGAAAAGATCATACTGAGTGAGGTAACCCAGACCTAGAGAGACACACACAGTGTATACTCACTTATAAGCAGATATTAACCAGGATAACTATACTACAATCCACAGACATATTGAAAATCAAATCTTTAAAGAGTCTAAAACCCGTTAAGAGAGAAGTTGAGTTCTACAGTTTTGGAGAAGAGCTTGGTAAAAACATTGTGATACATTGAAATCAACACCTTTCAAAATACACTCATCATACAGACCTTCTAATTGTTTCCAAAGCATATTTAAATTGTAATATTTTAGAGTTCAAAATGAATGTAGGTAATTTTCACAAAAACTGACTTATTCAATTGTCATGTATTAATTTGAAGCTAAGAAATCTTGATTTAGGTTTTAAGAGATCAGATGTATTTTTAAAACCGTAAAGCAAAGTGGAAAAGAATACGATTATCTGATTATTAAAAAGGATAGATAGTTTATAAGAAACACTTGTGGAGATGATCTAAATAAATATATTATCCTGTAAAACACAGAATGATAACACACCATATTTTGAGGAAGAATCTGAATATATTTAACACAAAAATAATCATGGCCAATCCCACAGAAATTTACTTTATCTAGACACAGCCCCAGATGGAATTGTTCATATTATAGGAAAGGGTCCTTTCAGGCCAGAAAGACCTTATTTTACAAAATCAGACTTTGAAGACAGAGGTCATGAGGCTTTGGGATACACAGTCCAAAGAGAAAACTATTCTTCAAACGTAAGAGGTTTGTGGTGAAGTACATTTATTCCAAAAGGTGTACCTAAGGCCATGTACATTTGGGCTAACTTGAGAGAGGGTCATATTTATTTTATTTTATTGCATGTACCTGCATATGTGTGGTGTGTTCATTGTATATATGTGTGTGTGCACATGTATGTGCATATATGTTCTAGTTTATTTTTTTTGTTGCTATAACAATCACTGTGATCAAAAACAACTTAGGAGAGAAAGGGTTTATTTTTAGCATGTAGTTCCAGATCACAATTCATCATTGATGTATGTCGGAGCAGGAACTGAAACTGAAACCATGAAGAAGCACTGAGTTACTCACTAGCTTATACTCAGCATTCCTACACAGCCCAGACTCACTTGCCTAGGAATATTACTATCCACAGTGGGCTAGGCGCTCCCATAACCATCATAAATCAAGACCATCTCTCGTAGACATTGTCACAGGCTAATCTGATTGGGAGAAATCTTCAAATAAATCTTCAGCCATCTTCCGAGGTGGCTCTAGGTCATGCCATAAAAAATTAGGACAGTCATTAAGGACAGAGCATCTGTAAGTCTTCCTCAATCACTCTCCACCTTATTAATTGACAAAGGTTCTCTCAATTGAACCCAGAGCTGGCCCAAAGGCTAGTCAGCTTGTTCTGGGGATTATTTGTCTCTACCTTCTGAGTGTCTGAATGACACTCAGGCTGCTATACCCACCCATCGTTGACATTGCTAGGCTTTAAGCTACAGTCCACACACTTGCACAGCCTCTAAGATTCTAGTCTTTCAATATTCCTTTCATAGTCTACAATTAGGGTGGCCCTGGGTCATTAAATCTCTGAAATATATGCAATGATCTGTAAAATAAAGTTTATTATGGGAAATATCACACAGAATTACAGAAGCAGAGAGTTCCCTTCCAGGATCTACCATTTACGTGCTGGAGAACAGAAAAGCTGGTGTTATATATAATAAAGCCCTGGTCTGAAGACCTGAAAACAAGGGAAGCTAACAGCAATTCCAAATGAGCAGACTCTCTAAGGCTGTGCTGTCCCCTGGTTGCCCGTCCACACTGGGTGAAAGTAGATCTGCTTTACTGGGCTTGCCTATCTAAATGCTAATATCTTCTGGAAACAACCTCACAGAGACAACCAGAGTCAATGCTTTACAGGTATCTGTGTTTCTTTTAATGCAGTCACGTTGATACAAAAAATTAACCCTCACATTCTGATGAGTGAAGCCAAGCATGATGGCTCAAGTCAGGGTTAAATATAGGATACTGAAGTAACAAGCTATCTTGAGCTATGTAAGGAGGCACTGCTCATAACAGCACAAAATAAGAAACATAACAACAAGAAAAGCCAAACATAGGATGCCACCACCTCAAGACTTGTCCTCATTCACATCTCTTTGTTGAGTGTGAATCATGAAGACACTGGACATTTAGTGAGAAGGTCTTCCTTTAGGCTTCTGATGTAGCTATGCTGGCTTCTCTGTCTTTGAGTGGGTACCTTTGTTTCACTATTCCCTTAAAGTTGAATCTGATCATCACTTCTGTTAGACACCTCCCCTCACAGTGATGGTTAATATTGGTTGTCACTTTGACAGGAGCTGAGGTCATGCAGGAGACCGACCTCTGAGCCTGACTGAATAGATGTGTAGATTAGATTAACTGAGACAGGAAGATCCACCCTAAATGTTGACAGCTCTATGCCATGAGCTGTAGTTCCGGGGCTGAAAGCAAAGAAAAAAGATGAACTGAGTGTCAGCATTCAACGTTCAAGTCTTCTGCTTCCCGGTTGTGTATGTCATGTGACCAGCTGCCTAATGCTTCTGTCCCCACCCCCACCATGAACTGGACCCTCAAACTGTGAGCCACAGGAATCCCTTCCTTTCCTAAGTCACTTTCCTTGGGTTATTTTATCACAGCACAGAAACGTATATATACCCTGACATTTTTTTTTTTTACTCCCCTGGTAAAATTTCCTACAGCTAGAGAATTCAGAAAAAAAGGAGGCTTGGGGGACAGCTTAATGGCAGCCGGGGAGAAAACACACTGATATTCCTCCTGATCCATCTGCCTCACACTGCATTACAAGTCAATTTTAGGGGCTTAGACCCTCAAAACTGGAACTGAAAATGGGGTTAATGAAAAAAGTGTGGGAGGGGAGGAATATGTGTCATTCTTGTTTCCTCATTGATGAGCTTTTCAAAATGGAAAGTGCAGGAGAACATTAATTCTATGGCTAAAGTTAGTAAACAGCCCTAACTTAGAACAATGGTAGCATTCACATTCCAACTTTAGTGTCACTTAAGAGCATGATATTGAGGGGGCAGGGAGGAGGGAGATGAGGGAGGGAGGGGGAGGGTGGGAGGGAATGAGGGAGGAGGCTATGCCTGGGATGCAAAGTACCTAACCTGTGATTGATATAAAAATTAACAAATTTATAAAAAAAAGCATGATATTTGGTATTATGGACTATACTGTATTATTCCAATTTATTACTGTCTTGTTTGAATCTCATAATAATCTACTCCAGAAACTAAATCAAATAATTTTATTTCTACTTATAATTCAGCAGTTCTCAAGTTTTTAATAGGATGACATTAGAAACTAACGCTAAGGGCTTGAAATATTTATTCAAGAATCATTATTATTTGGAAAAATAGCCAAAGAATCCTAGTTTATGGTCTCAAGAGAAAATAATAGTCAGTTTAATAAGCTATGAACAAAATGCATTTTATAAATATACATTTGTCTATTTAAAATTTAACACCTTTAACTAAATAAAGCATTAGCGATTTATCTTCCCAACAAGAGATAGCATCACCAATCAAGCCATGCAGATGGCAAGCATACTTTTTTAGGGGATTATATAAGGCTCTATGAAAATATCATCATATGTAATTATAGGCATCTTTAAAATACATAAGAGATTTCAGGAAAGAAGTTCTAAGAAAGTCATTGCATTAAGGTCTGCTGTTTGTGCTAATAATAGAATCATAATTTAAAGAAGGGAGATAATAAGTCTGAGGTGACAGTGAAGAGAACAAAAGGTTATATACTCTTTGGGCCTTTTATAACCTCCTGGACTTCAAAAGAATCTAGCCATGAACTCAGTAAGATCCAAAAAGGATGTAGTTGAAAAATTTTTCAGTTCAATGTGCAATGAATACTGAAAAACTGAATATGACTACCTAAAAAATGTTATCGCTATCATGTAAATCGGAAAGATGTTTCAGATGTGCGGTAGCTGTCACATGGTGTCATCAAGGAATGTGGCTCCTTCTGTTAGCAGCACTGCTGTGGTTAATGAGTGAGCACTCTCCTCCAGGTCACAGAGTGGTCCTTCATCCATCTACATTCTGCAGTATGCCTACTATGAGCACCAAGGGAACAGGGTGATTCAAATACCGGTCTTTGAGGCATCTCTGGCACAGAAAGATACCACAGAAGTTGCTGTAGAGTGAACCCCAGAGTACCTGCTGCATTGTGTTAAACTCAAGGTCTTTATAGAAAAGGATAAATCTGAAACAAATCCTGAAATATAGGCCTAGAAAAGACCATGGGACATAGAAGCCCATCATGAAAATTGTGCAGGGTAGATTCTGTTTTCCTCCTTGAAAATGTAAACTGTTATCAAAAAAAAAAAAAAATGAACCCAAGTACTATTCAAAGTCAGAAAAACTGGCAAATATACCTAGGTATACATTAAGTGCTTGAGAAATATTTATTAGGTAATAGAATGAACACTGCTCCTTCTGCCAAAGTCAGTTGTGTATTTAAAAGTCAAGCCTTTCATTATGCAGAGTTGCTCATGTTTGAAGCAAATTCTTAGTTCAGCTAATCGACTGAAGATGTAAAAGCTTGATAGAACACCCCCATGCTGATCACTAGAATTAAGCTTGAAATCTGTTCTTACAGGAGCCATTAGCTTTAGAATTTGACAAATAAGGAGACATGTATTATTCGCTTGTTTTACTCCTTGATGGAACATTTTTAGAAAATACCTGGCCACAAACCCGCCATTATCTGCGTAGCTGTTTACTTTTAATCACCTTTTAGAATAAAGGAAACTATCACTTCATAGCATATCAAGTATAAAGTTGAGGCTTCTGTGATGAGCTAAATACAAGCACTTGTTTCTGTGACAGACCACACCTGAATGGCCACACCTGAGCTGCTGAAAATTAAGGTAGGCAACATAGCACATACAGAAAGATACGTGCTCTTTTTTACAGAAAACCAAAGTCAGAGTACCACCTTGAGAAATAACCTGGACAAGATGAATTTTTTTAAATAAATAAATAAGAAGCTGTGAGGCACTGAGTTCTCAATTTATGGAGGTGGAAACATGTACAGTTTGATAAGAAACAGCATTTGTTACTCCTTAATCCCCTCCATGCACACAGGAGGTCTGAAGCTTCATGCCTAAACAATCATGGAGCACCTAGCATGCATCTGATGCCTTAGCAACAGCAAAGACACATGTTTGACAGGCTAGGGAAGACTCCATTCTACAGCTAATCAGATCTGCTTCCAGAAAAGGTACTAACTTGTTCTTTTGCTCCTGGCTTTCAGTTTGTGAGATTGCTCTATTTTTTTATAAAATAATTTCATTTCTTTCAATGAATTTAATAATAAAACATCTTTAGAACAATGAAAAAAATCAAAAGCTGTGAGGACATCATCATATGATTTAGCTCCCAAAATAAACAAACAAAAATCAGCAGTAAATATATAATGTTTTTGTTGTTGTTGTTGTTTTTCAGGGAATGACTGTCCTTTAAGAAAGACTTTTAAATACTATACAGGAACACATGATGATCTGATTTAATAAATTTGCACTTTTGGAATCTCAAGTTTGTAGGTTGAAATTTCATGGGCACAGTGGGGAAAAAGTAAAGTTCCTAGGAAAATTCTGTGCATGAGGAAGGATCCTTACCACCGCTATCCTACTTGTTGGTCTTACAGTCAGTGGGGTAGGAGACAAGCAATTAATAGGGTAGGCTCAAGCACTAACTAGAGCATGAGTAAGAAGGGCAAGGCTTTGGGGCTGTACAGTTGAAATCAAGCCTGAAGCTTCATCATCTAGCCAAAGGCTGAACCCTTTGAAGGCTTGGCCTTATCATGAGAAATGAAGCAAAAGCTACGCTGCAGAAACTCTGGCACGTCACATGAGTCTTCTCTCTGGGGTGTTTTTAGACTAGCTGGAAAACCATCACATCAGCTTGCTTTCCTTTTCCACAGAGGTTCTCCGGGGGGAAAACTCTAACTCTAAATGGCAGCTGTGATTTTTGCCACCTTCCTACTGGGAATTCTCAATATTCTTATTTGTATTTTGCAAGTGTTTTCAGCTTCCATGTGGGAAAAGTGTTGTGAAATTACTATTATTATCTAACTCCTCTTTTTACCAGTACAAATCTCTCTGGAAGTGTTATTCATAGTTTCTGTAAAAGTCGAACACAGAATGTTACCTTGGAGTGTTAATGAACCCTTAAAAAAAAAAAAAAAAAGAATTGCTTCTACAGTGAAGGAAAAGCCAAGCAAAACAAAAAAAAACTATCTAGAAAGAGAATCAGAATAAACCCACTTGTCAATTTTGAAACCCTTTAAATGTTTCCCAAGATATTCTTGCAAAGCAAATTATTAACTTAATTCATTTCCTTAAGATTAAGTGTTCATCCATAGCCAGCCCATCTCTGTTGTGCCTCTTGTATAATGAATATAAATAAGGGCAGTAATGGTCTCCAAAGAGAACCCAGATGCTAACACCAATGTTTACTCTCAGCTGCAATCCACTTCCTCTTCTGCTTGCCCACACGTGAATGTGTTTCATTACAGCTCTTATAATTTACTATCATGACTATATTCTGTTCAGTGTTCTTTGCTCTCACATTCAGCCCACTAACTACCTCAAACTCAAATCTGTATAACAGCACCTAACAGCATAGACAGTAAAAATAAATCTAATCCATGCTCATTTATTTGTCGGATCAAATCTACCCAAAGATCAGTATGATTAACGGACATAAGTCAGCTCTAAATTACATTTAAAGCCACCTTCCTAGAATGCAGAAGGCAAGAGTCAGCTTTCAGGTGAAAAGTAGAGCTAGGTAGAAAGCGGGGTGAGAAGGCAGTTTCTTGAACATAACATTGAGACCCTGAGAACTGCTTCAGGGTCCAAAGTTTGTTCCTGTTCTTACCCCACAGAAGGACATTCCTTCCTATGTATCAAGTATGCGGAAATGATTACTGGATTAAGATTTTTGTCATGGCTGATTCATCATCCCTCAGTGCCTACCACAGTATGTGACGTGAGGCAGATGCTCGACAGACACTGAAATAAGATTACTGAAATAAGTGAGTTCTGAGACTCTGTAAAGATAATAAAGCCCCTAGGATTAAAATGGGTGGGGTTTCTACATTTTATCATAAAAGCAGTAACGTTCTTCTCTGCTCCTACCTTAGTAAACAAACACAACACATTCATTCTAGTTTCTGTTTAGTTCTCATCTCCCCACAAGGATGCTTTTCAAAGCCACATTTTAAACAAGCACTGCCCCCCCTCTTCTTCCTTCCTCTTCACTGAGCTTATTTGAGTTACTCATCAAATAACCTTTTTCTTTCTACCAGAGTGTGAGCATGGTGTATTGAAAGATCATCCTCTTCGTGTTTCACTGTCGTATCCAATAGTCACAACAACTTTGTTTAAACCAGACTATCTATTAGCAACACAGAAGTTCTCAGCTCAAGCCAAAAAATAAAATCAAAATCTCTACAACAGGAAGTCTAAACACCACCCTCTTATAGTTTCATGATTTAATAATTGTAATTTATTTTGCCAACAATTATAATTGTAATTTCCAAACAAGTTTGAGGATCATTTGCCTACAACCTACACTTGCTAACGAATGAGTGAATAAGGAAGGGTGAAATCTCAGGGTCATTTTGATTTGCATTTCCCTGATGGCTAATGACATTGAGCATTTCTTTAAGTGTTTCTCTGCCATTCCATATTCCTCTATCGAGAGTTCTCTGTTTATCTGTTTCCCATTTTTTAATTGGATTACTTGATTTGTCGCTTTTCAACTTCTGTAGTTCTTTATATATACTGTATATTAGGCCTCTCTCAGATAAAGGGTTGGTGAAGATTCTTTCCCTATCTATAGGCAGTTGTTTTGTTTTGATGACAGTGTCCTTCACTTTACAGAAGCTTTTCTGTTTCAAGAGGTCCCATTTTTCTTTTTTTAATGTAATATATTTTTATATCAATCACAAGTTAGGTACTTTGCATCCCAGGCTTAGCCCCCTACTTCATTCCCTCCCACTCTCCCCATCCCTCCCTCATCTCCTCCCCACCCCTTTCAAGTCCACCTAGAGGGGAGGACCTCCTCCCCTTCCATCCAAACCCAATTCATCCTGTCTCCTCACGGCTGGCTACAATGACCACCCCTGGGATCTAGCCAGGCTGTTACTCCCTGGCGTGTATGGGGGAGGGTCAAAGAGCGAGCTATCGAGTTCATGACTGAAACAGTCCCTGTTGGTTGTGAGTTTTAATATCTGCTTTGATATATTGCTCTACTGATTCTTTCAGAGGCCATCTTTGGTATGCTCCTGTCCTGTTGCTTGTTTTCTCCTCCATTCAATTTCCATCCCATTTGTACATCTAAAGGAGCATTGATCATACCAACCTGGGTCCTCCTTCTTGTATATCTTCCCTAGGTGTATAGATTTCAGCATGACCTTCCTATCCTATAGGTCTATATAAGTGAGTATATACCATAAGTTTCTTTTTTAATTAGATTACTTGATTTCTTGCTTTTTAACTTCTTGAGTTCTTTATATATACTGGATACTAGCCCTCTGTCAGAAGTAGGATTGGTAATGATCCTTTCCCAGTCTGTATGCTGTCATTTTGTTTTGATGACAGTGTCTTTTGCTTTACAGAAGCTTTTCAGCTTCATGAGGTCCCAACTATTGATTGTTGATCTTAGAGCCTGTGCTATTGGTGTTCTATTTAGGAAGTAGTCTCCAGTGACAATGAGTTCTAGGGTCTTCCCCACCTTTTCTTCGAACTGGTTTAGTGTGTCTGGTTTTATGTTGAGGTCTTTAATCCACTTGGACTTTAGCTTTTTGCAAGGTGATAAATATGGATCTATTTTCATTTTTCTGCATACAGATATCCAGTTGGACCAGCACCATTAGTTAAAGATGCTGTCTTTTTTCCATTGAATGGTTTTGGCTTCTTTGTCAAAATCAAGTTTCCATAGGTGTGTGGGTTCATTTCTGGGTCTTCTATTCGGTTCCATTGATACACTATTCTGTTCTATGCCAATATCATGCAGTTTTTATTACTATTGCTCTGTATTACAGCTTGAGGTCAGGGATGGAGATACC